>CM076582.1:781534469-782150186 GCA_034641835.2 Pinus albicaulis
ATACATATATTAGCACATACTTTTTAAACACCTTTCTTTCAGCATCATGTCAAAGACAAATTCATCATATGAGTAGGGAGATGAGTAGGACAGTGATTCAACCATCGAGTTAAATGTACCAAGAAGGTCTCATAAGAGTGGTAGGCACGTCAGGGAGGAGCCCACTTATTTGGTTCAATTGCAGGCCTGCTCGCTTGCAATGACTTGCTTTCAACAACATTCATGTTTTCGGTATTGTGAGATGATATCTCAGATTTAGCACCATCCAGAGTTGGTTCGCTTATTTGTCTTACATTTACGTGATGGTCATGTAAACCTTGCTGGAGTGAAATTCACTTTGACACCAGAGACCATTTCTGAGGTGACCGGGATACCGAATATTGGTGAGGAGTGGAGTAAGAGACAGCGGCTAGATAGAGCATATTATGAACCTTACATCAGGCCTGGATATTTGAGGCAGTTGAGCAGGGTATTCCCGTTCTGGTTTCTGAAGGAGTCCTATGCGCCATTAATGAAACTCATCATTAGATACTTCAGCTGTGATGGTAGATTCTCGCGCCTTTATGTATACCATGTCAGACTCTTGATGCATTTCACGAGGGTGCGACTGATGAATATTCCATACTTCATGTGCCGAAACATAGAGCAGATGACTATCCTAGTGCAGAAGAAGACTCCGGAGCAGCAGCATAACAACATTTATCATTATGCACTCATTAAAATCATTGTAGTACATCAGCTTCGATTGCAGGGCATCACATGGGATGAGTTCATTTCCTGTGACTTCTTTGCAGCCCCCCAGCCTCCTCCTGAGATTGTTCATGATGAGGCAGAGCCTTCACATCAGTTTGAGGTTCCTGAGACTGAGCCTATCAGTTCTCCAGTGTGTGTGACATATCAGAGAGGCCACAGAGCCTTATTTGCAGCAGCACGACGAGTACTATCTCCACCAGGGGTGGAAGGAATCTCGTTATCTTCATCAACAGCACGAGTACTATCTCCACTTGCCGTGGAAGGGGTCTCGCCTTCTACATCATCATAGATACAGGACAGAGGCAAGAATCCTATGCATGATGAGGGCCCTTCAGGAGGCCAAGACACTGATTTTATACTCATCGATGTTGATTCGAGCTCTCCCAGCTCAAAGCTGAAAGAAATCATCCAGGAACAAAAAGCTGAGATTGACACTTTGACCGTGAAGTTGCAGAGAGCTCAGTTGGTTATAAATTACTTGGAGCAGCGGAATAAACAACTGGAGGATCAGCAGACACTCATAGAGTTGCGGCAAATCCGTGAAAACCGGGAATTGGCCCGAAAGAGACCAGGTGACATGACACCTTTTGAGCGAGAGACTTGCCTTACGAGCGTCAAAATTCATCTGGAGAAGTTGTTGGCGAAGGCCAATAGGGAAAAAGACATGCTCATACACATGAAGAATCACTATTGGGCCCGCACACACGTTTGCAGAGCAAAAATGAAGATCCTGAAGGCGAGGTTGAGAAAAGCACTAAAACGTCGGAAAAGGCCGGATCCACTCCGAATCTTGGCCGAAGCTTCCTTGGCTGAGCATGAGACATGATGGGAGACATTCACTCCAAATTTCAGCAAATTTGGAGAAGATTTTTTCATTTTGAAAATTTTGGTTGCAAAATAGGTTTTTCCGCCCGACGCGTTGCGCCACCCGACGCGCGCTTATGATTGGGACATCTTCTGGATGAAAACTTGATATTTTTGGGTTTTTTATCGTAAATTATGCATGCTCAGAAATGGCTGAGAAATTTCATGAAGTTATGGGTGGTCTTAAAGGTCAAAAACACTCCAAAAATGGCCTTTCTGCCACTTTTTTCACCAGCAGGAACCAGTCTTGGGAGATTGCAGTTTTGGAGGGGTAAATGACATCCAAATTGAAACATTCTACTTGATTTGGATAGCAGACATCCAGGGCTTTCCAACGAGCTATCATGAGCTCAATTTGGACTTCAGGAAGTGCCCCAAAAATAGGCTCAAATTGGCGTGACGCATTGAGTTTTTGAGCGCGGCGCATAGAGAAATTTTGCCTCATTTTCACTCTTCAGCTCAGAAATTCACCCAGTTTTGACTAGTTTTACTTTTTCATGTGATGATTGATCTATCATGATGTAATTTGGTAACCATGATGTAAATTTGGCATTTTTTTACTTGTTCTAGAGGATTCATTCACTAAAAAGTGAAAATTAAGTGAATGGATCAGTTTTCTAGCATATAGAGGCAAGTTGTTTGGCTGCCTAGATTTTAGTTCCATGTTTAGAATTGGTTGAAATAGCTCCTAGAAGGATGAGCTAGACCCCTAGAGGAATGGGAAGGGGTTAGGATGGTCTATATATTTTATCTTTTGAGGCATTTTCAGGGTTGGACTCTTGGGAAAAGTTTGGCACTCCATTGTATATCCATTTTCAGTTTTTGGCAAAGGAAAGACCAGAGTTTTGCAGCACTTGTTGGGATCCTTGTGGCTTCTGAGTTTTGATGATGTTCTTCTCATGTTATTGTAAGTTTCATTAATTTTATATGTATGCCATTTCCCTTCTCTATGCTTATGAACTAAACAAATTAGTAATTGAGGTAGAATTCATTGATTTGTTGGTGCTCTGCCTTAGACTTTTGTTTAGTTTATATGTTTTTCGTCAGTTTGAAGAGGATCCTTGCACTCCCTTGCCCTCTTCAGCTCCTCAGCAGTCTTTTCAATCCATTCATTTGATCTAATACATCAAATTCATTTCCTACCCTGCCCCAACTTGAACTCTGCAAGAATTTGGCCTCATCCCCAAGCCCAAAAATTGTCTTTCCCCTTTTTCCAACAAAATCCCAAAAAATCAAAATCAAACCCTCCTATTTGTTTATCTAGCCTAAGATCAGTGGTTGTTTTAGTCATCTCAATCCCCTTTGAATATTTTCATCGAGATTGACCCGGAGAGAGCCCTCTCCTGTCCTCGTAGGGCTAGCTACGAGGCTGAGCGTGGTATGATGTTACCCTGAATCTCACCTTCCTTCAGCCTAAGGTGGATTTGGGAAATAACATAGTGGCGACCATACTGGGGAAGAAAATGGTTTGCTTGTTGGTATTATTTGTTTCATAAGTTACAGACAGAGCCTGAAGTTAGCCAGGTAGCCTTCGAAACGCTCTTGCTTTGCATTAGCGGAAGTAGATAAACGCTGCTTCAGTCAATCTCTGGTCTAGCTTGTGAACATGACACTTGACTTGTAGATTGTCTTGCCTCAGTACATGTATCAAGTTCAAATCTGATTGTTGATGGTGGACAACAATTAGACATAAGAAGGCTGAAATCATTCACCTGGTGACTCCAACTCAATGTAGAGACTCCACTGGAGGACTAACTCTTTCTCTGCGAAAATGGAAGGATCTTCCACAAAGTTCAAGTACCCAAAGTGGAATGGGATTCAGGATCTAGTCTGCTTTCTTGCAAATTACTTCTTTGCTGTTCTTGAAGCTGTCCTAAAGGTTTTTCGGAATTTGTTGTATGATAAAGGTGATCAAAATCTTCACTCGACCTATTCAAAGAATGTAAATGCTGAGTTTCCCTTTGATCCTGGCCTCCTTACTTTTCCCACATCTCATGTTGACTCTCTTCAGAGTGATGAGCCAGAAAATCAAGCTGATCCCGTAGCTCGTATATACTCCTACATCTTTTATAGTCCCCGATAGGTATAAACCTCTTGTTTTACCTTCTTTTCTTCATGCTTTCCCTAAAAATTATAACCTATATCTACCAAGATTTGACGGTGAATGTAACAACGTCAATGCTGAGAAACATGTGCAGAATGTTGAGACTTTTCTAGACCTTTTTGAAGTTGATGACGAAGATGTTAGTATTAGGCTTTTTGCTCTTTCTTTGCAAGGCAAAGTCAAGAGTTGGTTTAAAACCTTGCCTGATGTGAGCATCTCAGATTTCCAGCAGTTCGTCGAAGTTTTCCTTGACAGGTGGGTGATCGGACAGAATCCTTTCCTTATTTTAGACATGTATGCCCAGCTGAAAAGACTGCCAGGGGAGACAGTACAACAGTTCTCTGCCAGATTCAACCAAGTATATTTTTCAATGCCAGCTAATATAAGACCTTCTCCTAGATCTGCTCTCTTGCACTACCCAGGTGCCTTTGATCCGGAAATGGGGTTTCAATTGAGAGAAAGGAATATTGCAACACTTGTAGACATGCAGAATAGTGCGGTGAATGTAGAGGCTCATTTGCTGATCTGAAGGGCAAGGTGGAAGGAAGAAGAGACGAAAAATATGGATCCCGAGAAATCGACACTTCTAGAGGTAAAGCTTGACATGTTGGTAAGTGCAGTAGAAGAGATGATACAAAAGAACACCACAAGGAATGAGAATAATGTTCAAGCCCATGACTTGTTGATTGAAGAAGAACAGGTGGCTGATCCAAAACATTTTGTTTCTTATCCTAGTTGTCATAGTGATTGTTTTATAGATCATCTTGAAGAAGAGAGAGCTGTTGATTTGACATGTATGCTTGATGATGTGTTATATACTGATGATTTGCCTCAGTTTGATCAGTATGATGATGATTATGTTCTCCAAACAGAAGCTAATCTTGCAGAAAGATCAGCAGCTAGTTTGTGGAAGGAGGCAGTTCACTTTCAGCAGCTTGAGTACAGTGATCAACCGATACATATCAGCTATGACAGTGATGAGGAAAGTGTAGCAAATTTTGAAGTAAGTGAAGGATCTTTGCCTTTTTGTTTTGATTCGTTTCAGTTCATCAGAGATAACTACCATGCAATCAGAAATCAACTGTCGAAAATTCTTGATTTGGATCATTTTGAAGGCAATGAAAACCTTGTTCAAGATTTCTCATACTCAGATTTGCAGCCCTCGAAAGCCATTGATTGTCAAGTTGTAGATGGAAACATGGAAACTGGCACATATGATCAAATGATACAAGGTGACTCCGTACCATTTTGTTTTGAAACATTTCAGTTGTTGAAGGGTAAATTGCATAGTAAATCTTCAAATGAGAAACCTGTAAGAAATCAGCAATCTCTCAGTGTTAATTTTGAGGATGAGACAGATAACGAAATTCTTGAGTAGCCTGTAGCATCAGATTTGCAGCCACCAAATGAAATTGAAGGTCAGATTACATATGAAGTCGTGGAAGTTGAAATACATGATTTAATGATGCAAGAGAATTCTGTACCCTTTTGTTTCGAAGCATTTCAGTTCATAAAGAAGAATTTTCGTAATATCTCTCAAGAAAAAGATGAACAGTCAGTAGGATGTCATACAGTTTCAATGGATACATTGCAGCAGTCTTCTCAAGTTTTTGATGATCCTATTTCTCGTGTGTTGGATAATGTTTACTGTAAAAGTTTTCCTCTATTAGCTAACCATGTGACAGAAAAGAATGTTGATGATAATCTTATTCAAAAGTCGCCTTCATTGTCTTGCTTAACAGATTTTTCATTACAAATTTCACACCAAGATTTGAAGTCATATGAGCAGATTGATAAAGGAGACTTTTGTTCTGTTTGGAATCAGCTCCAGAGTTTGGTTATTCACGAAATTCAGGATCCTTTTGATAGCTTGCTGCAGTCACCAAAGAAAGCCAGCATAGATGTGAGGAAAATCTTAATTTCCAGCTATGAAGATCACTTGGACCAAAGCAGTAATCTGTTAATGGAAATCAGTATTTATGTTTATGAAGATCCTTTTGCAATATTCTTGAAGTCATCCAGTCAATTCATGCTTTGCAAGTTTATCAGCAGTCAACTTGATTCCGAGTTTCTATGGGAGTTGCCTTTCGTTTCTTCCCTTTTCTTGCGCATCAGAAAGCATTCGGGAAGAAATCAAATAGCAGCCAGGATGCTTACATGGTTGCATTGGCTGTTCCATTTCACTTGATCAGGTGATGAATGGAACAATTAGAGTAGGTTGTATTGAATAAGCTCTACTTTGAGCATCTTTTCCAGTTTGTCAGTTGTGTTTAAGTATCGAGTTAGTTCTTAGTTGAGTGAGAGTCAATTTGTGTCGTCAAGTCATCAGTTTTCAGTCATGCATTTCAGCTTGAGTTTTTGACTCCATTGCCCAATGGATGAAGGCACTGTCTGCTTTCCAAAGATCTGTAGTTCTTGGCACCTCCAAGGAGCTGCCATCCCCATTGGAGCCAATGTTTGGAGTCGGTCTTTACATCCCTCCGTCAAAGATCATTTCTCTTATTGCATTTCATTGTTTAGGTGTCTCATTCTGCTCATTCATCTGCATTCTGTTAGGGGCATGCCATTGTCTGACGGAAGGGCTTTTTTCTCTCATTTTCCCTCATGCTTGTAGCTGCTGGGTTGGTCAAAATTTCTCAAAATTCATCAAAGTTCAGTTCATGTCATTTATAGTCATAGATGCTATTTTGGTCAAAAAGAGTCATTTTAGTTTCTAGGTCTAGGGTTTGGTCTTCAGTAATGTTAAATAATGCTCGCAGGCCATGAGGAGGTTTTCAATAAGTTTTCAGTTCAAAATTTTCATCGTTAAATATGCTCGAGGATGTTTCTTCTTCAAAACTTTGTTTTGAAGAAGAAATTTTCAAATTTGTTTTTGTAATAAATATGTATCTTTCTGCCATGTTGTACTTCACCATGCAAACTCTGGTCATCCTTTTCCAAGGTTCGACGCCACCATCCCTGCAAAAATCAACCAATTTCATCATTCAAGCTCAAAAAGTCAGTGAGGAAACAAAAAGACAGAGTTTTATTAAATGAAAAAGTGCCAAAGTAAAAAACATTACAAAATGGGTTTTGAGAAACAAAAATTAAAACCATCTCTTTTCAAGATATTTCTCAAAGCTATTTATTCATTTGCATCAAGAGATATTCAGAAAATCCAAAAGGATAGTCGATGTTGAAGTTTGGAGGGACGAAGTTGTGTTTTAGAAGGGCAGACTGTGTGTTTGACAACAACGCGGCGCATTGGGATAGGTCGCGGCGCACCCACAGAGCGCGGCGTATAGAGCCGAGATTCGTAGTGTTATTTTCCTCTGGCGTGGCGCACCCACAGAGCGCAGCGCATTGGACTTGTGCGGGGCGCACAGAGATCCAAAGGCCAAAATCACTTTCGCTCCATAAAAACTCGATTTGTTTCAGCGCAATTTTTCTCCAAGTAAGTTGACAAAGCCTGTTCAGTGATTTTATTTGTGAGTGGTGTGGTGTAGAGTAAAAGACATTGGAGTTTGGTTAATGAAAGAGTAAACCCTATACCCATATTAAATCTGCTCCATAGGGTTTGAAAAGAGGTGTTGAATGTTGTTTGGTGCTATACTATTGCTATTGACCACCATATTCTCCCTTTCCTCACTATCACACTATCATACCACAGTCCCTCTTCTATTCCCACTGTCCCATATTCCTTATACCCTTTGTTCCCATGTTTTTGAATCCTCAAACCCTATCACTTGCCATCACTTCCCTCCATTGACAAAATCCTAATTTCCAGAACATTCAGGGACTGTCTCTATATCCTTGAATTCACTTGAACCAGGTATATTTTGTCATTTCACTTACTCCTATTTCTAAAAACTACCCCCCATCACTATCACTCATTCCCATATCACTTGTAAATTGTCCAAATCCCTAAGTCCCCCAAACAGTGATTGTCCTCACACTTAAATTCACTTGACAGTCTATTGTATTCATTGTGACATTTCTCCACAGCACCTTATTATATATGTGGCACACTTGGTCTTGAAAAACAAACTCTTGTTTTCACCATACATATATCATCATACACTCATGGAGCTGCAGAGAATCCGTGAAGACCGTGAATTGGCCCGAAAAAGACCAGATGACATGACACCATTTGAGTGAGAGACTTGCCTTACGAGAGTCAACATTCATCTGGAGAAGCTATTGGCGAAGGCCAATAGGGAAAAATACATGCTCAGACACATGAAGAATCATTATTGGGCCCGCACACACATTTGTAGAGAAAAAATGAAGATCCTGAAGGCGAGGTTGAGAAAAGCACTGAAACGTCGGAAAAGGCCGGATCCACTCTGAATCTTGGCCGAAGCTTCCTTGGCTGAGCATGAGACATGATGGGAGACCTTCACTCCAAATTTCAGCAAATTTGGAGAATATTTTGTCATTTTGAAAATTTTGGTTGCAAAACAGGTTTTTCCGCCCGACGCGTCGCGCCACCCGACGCGCGCTTATGATTGGGACATCTTCTGGAGGAAAAATTGATATTTTTGGGTTTTTTATGGTAAATTATGCATGCTCAGGAATGGCTGAGAGATTTCATGAAGTTCTGGGTGGTCTTAAAGGTCAAAAACACTCCAAAAATGGCCTTTCTGCCACTTTTTGCACCAGCAGGAACCAGTCTTGGGAGATTGTAGTTTTGGAGGGGAAAATGAACTCCAAATTGAAAAATTCCACTTGGGTTGGATAGTAGACAGATAGGGATTTCCAACGAGATATCATGAGCTCAATTTGAACTTCAGGAACTGCCCCAAAAACAGGCTCAAAGTGGCGTGGCGCATTGAGTTTTCTGGCGCGGCGCATAGAGGAATTTTGCCCAATTTTCACTTTTCAGCTCAGAAATTCGGCCAGTTTGACTAGTTTCACTTTTGGATGTAATTATTGATCTATCTTGATGTAATTTTGTAGCTATGATGTAAATTTGGCATGTTTTTACTTGTTCTAGAGGATTCATTCACTAAAAATTGAAAATTAAGTGAATGGATCAGTTTCCTAGCATATAGAGGCAAGTTGTTTGGCTACCTAGATTTCAGTTCCATGTTTAGAATTGGTTGAAACAGCTCCTAGAAGGATGAGCTCGACCCCTAGAGGCATGGGAAGGGGTTAGGATGGTCTATATATTGTATTTTCTGAGACATTTTCAGGGTTGGATACTTGGGAATAGTTTGGCACCTCATTGTACATACACTTCTGCATTTTTGGCAAAGGAAAGACCAGGGTTTTGCAGCACTTGTTGGGATCCTTGTGGCTCTGAGTTTTGATGATGTTTTCTCCATGTATCTGTAAGTTTCATTAATGTTATATGTATGCCATTTCCCTTCTCTTTGCTTCTGAATTAAACAAATGAGTAACTAAGGTAGAATTCATTAGTTTGTTGGTGCTCTGCCTTAAACTTTTGTTTAGTTTTATATGTTTTTCGTCAGTTTGAAGAGGATCCTTGCACCCTCTTGCCCTCTTCAGCTCCTCAGCAGTATTTTCCATCCGTTCATTTGATCTAAGACATCAAATTCATTGCCTACCCTGCCACAACTTGAACTCTGCAAGAATTTGGCCTCATCCCCAAGCCCAAAATTGTTTTTCCTTTTTTCCAACAAAAACCCCTAAAAATCAAAATCAAACCCTCCTATTTGTTTATCTAGCCTAAGATCAGTTGTTTTTTTAGTCATCTCAAGCCCCTTTGAATATTTTCATTGAGATTGACGCGGAGAGAGCACTCTCCTGTCCTCATAGGGCTAGCTACGAGGCTAAGCGTGGTTTGATGTTACCCTGAATCCCGCCTTCCTTCAGCCTGAGGTGGATTTGGGAACTAACAGGAGGGAACTATAAACTTAACTCCACTTCAGAAAACCATGGGAGAAGCTAACATCTTACATCATACCTTTCAAGAGGTAAGACCTCTATCTCAATTCCTAAACAAGAGGGCATGGAGATCTCTTTTTCACAAGGGGATCCAATTATTGGAGGGTTTCCCATACACATTAATGAAGATGAGGGAAAAAACATTGTTATATCTAGAGCACATCTAGTACCTCATGCAGAGGAAGGAGGAGCACATGCTCTAATAGGAGGAATTCTTGTATCCTTGCAAGAAGTTCGCCAGGATCTCATACATGGAGGTCAAAGCACAATCAATGAGCAACATGATTGTGAAGCATTGCAGATGGAAGGAGAAGGTAGGAAGGAAGGGAAACATCACTTGATGAGGAGCACACACCCTTCTCTATTTCAGAGAGCTAATGCAAAGGGGAGGCAGACTGATCTACACTGTGAGGGAAAGGGCAAGATTGCCCACCTATATGTACAGTCTACTCTTGACATTGATGGCTCACTACAAGGAGGCATTCCAATTGGGAGGCCACCAGATCTAGAGTTGATAAGAGACATCTTGCCTCTTGGTTCACCACTCTTGTATTCTGGAGGGGTGAATATTTGGGAGGATGAATTTGGCATGAGGGATGTCAAGGTAATAGGCAGTAGCATGAGAGGAGCTTCATATGCCAAATCACCAGCGTTGTCTCTTAGGAGGATTGATCCATATTGGAGGTCTCAAATTTTGGTGGAGTACTCCAAGGATCTTGGTGCATGCATGATTCTTGATGACCCATATGGAGATGATAGATATATGGTGGATGATGTGGTCATCTATTCTTATGGTAGAGTCTTCTTGGCTAGAGCTTCTAAGCTCAAGGAGAAGCGGTTACATGCATCACATGAGGACTTATTTTCCATGCACTTTGGTGCATATCTTTCCTTGAGAGAGGAGTTCATTTGGGAGGGCATCCAACATGACATATTTCAGAATATGGGAATATGCATAACCAGGATGGTGATAGAGAGGATATCACAGCCACTTTCCTACTCATTGGGAGTGAGGGAGCATTTTCAGTTGAGCCATTTCAGCTCAAGGATCGAAGTACATGGTAGAGAAGGTATAAATTTGCATTATGATTTGATTTTATTTACTTTATATGAGCAATATGTTGTATTAAGGAGGATCATCCCTTATTATACTTTATATTATGATGTACTTGAGGATAATTGTAGCATTGAGATTGGCTATCTTATTGGTGGTTTGTGGGGAAAGCCACATGATTCTTGGTGTGCACCATTGACATCACATTGTACTTTCATGTTTATATCTTATAGAATGATTGTGGCAGCAAACAAGTGGTTGGGAGAGCACTTGTTATTACTTGTTTTGATCCAGGAAAGGGATGCACTACGCGGGTTCCATGTGTGGAACTATGATCCACTTTCCAGTTGTCATGTGACAACTTGTTTCCATTGGTTTTTGCTTCCATGTGTTGTTGATATTTCTATGTTCATGGGAAGCTTTGTTTGGAGAGTGTTGGGGCCCTTGTTTTGAATACTTGTTTTGAATGTTTTGAATTTTGAGTAAAGAGCAGATTTTTGGGTTGCGGAACGACACATGGCAGCTACAACCAAGTCGCAACTATGGTGAGTAGCGGAGCTACCAAGGTTGCGAAGAAATAGGAGATAGATGAAGAAAGCAGATGCATAAGTGCAGACGAAGAGAAGATACAGCAGAATACAGAGAGCAGAACTCATAGATAACAAGAGAGAAACCGGAAGCAGCTGAAGAAGAACACAAGGGGAACTAACAGTTACGATGGCGGGTGAATAAATAGCCATCACCTGGCCGAAAGAAGAGATGAATGCAGAGCGATTGAAGAGGATTGAGCAGATGCTGCAGAGGGAATCCATTCCGAGCACGATATATCTATAGTTCCTAGGCTTCTCTTATCCATCTTTCTGTCCTATAAGACGTCTGTAACAAACTTGTAAAGATCTTCTTGTGGAAGCGATGTAACTATGGATTTGGCTGAAGATTATCAATACACTTGCAGGTTACTGTCTTATTATATGAGTTACGTGCATGCATGATGTCTGTGATGTCTTAAAATTTTATTGGCTTAATACCTGTTCACCTTCTGAATGTTCTTCTGTATATGATGATGTTTATGCAATCAATCTCATCTTAAACCTGAGTTGTGGATCCTTCCACCACTATCGATCTACTCCCCTTTTGCATGTGGTCACGGCATGCCTCGGGTGAGACTCTCTACTCTCTGGAGTAGGGTGACAATGCCAACGTGGTTCTAGACTACAGCGGATACCCTTGTTGGCCACAGCCTCTGAACCTAGGTCTTGCCAGCGAGACCTGTTTCTTCACCAACAAATAGTTCCATTGCCGGGACCCTACACGTTATGAGGGGAACTAGATCATGGTGTCGAGGGTATTTGAAGGAGAAATATGAAGATGGTGGGATAACCATCTGGATCAGTTTGTTGCTCAACAAGGAGAGCTGACGAATCAAAAGGAGAGGGTGCTCAAGGATCTCGTCTTGTTCTCGGATTCCACTAGTGACACCTACGAAATCCTCTGGGGAAAATTCCCTAGCAACCTCTACAATTGGTTGCGGAGGTTGCAGATCGAGGTACCTAGGTATAGCTCGCGGAAGATAAACCGCAAGTGGTTGCACGGGGATCTGGTGGCCCTGCATCGGTTGGATACTGAGTTGACCCACGCGGTGGATTTTTGGGTAGAGACCACTTTGGACGGATATATTGTGGAGTTTTCCGTAGAGTGCTACCAATCCTTCTCGAAGGCTGAGGCTATCTTTCGCTCCGGGCTCAGAGGGAAGTTGCTTAAGGAGATTCCGCTATGGATTAAGGCCCTGATGGTGGACGAAGGGCTGATGGAATTCAAAAATTCGAGCATGGAAGCGTAAACCTCCAGTGCTGGGGAAGGGCTGAAGGGACAGATGCTATGTGAACTGTGAAGCGGAGGAGTGGGGAATGGATGTTGAGGCTGCAAGGAGGTCGAGGGAACGACGTGCACATCGGAGGGCGCAGATCACCGACAAGTGGTGAGAAAGGGTGATGTGGGAGTTGAAACGATGGGAAAACAATAGGAAGAATCAATAGGAGGCGCCTCAGAGGATGGGAATTATGGACACTCAGGCGGACACCCTGGAGAGGGGAGGGGTCGCTATCGGAGTGTGGTGGGTGCATGGGAGCCCAGCTAGGAGAGAAAGGGAGATGACGACTGACGAAGATGATGTAGGTGTGCGACCCGAAGAAAGTTCCGATGGCAAATGGTATGTCATGATGCAGCAGTTGTTTCAAGAGCGGACGACATCCATCCCTCCAGGCAGCCCTACTTCCCAAAATTTTCACGGCAAGGATCCCTACCTTCCCCTGGTACTCTATAAACCTTTGAGTAATATTTTCGTTAATTTACAAGCATTAATTCAATTACACAACAGTTCAGTGTCGCACGTTAATAACAGTGTTACTAGTAGTATTGCAGTTCCTAGTAGTGTAGTCACACAGCTAGGACCTGGAGGGTTTATTCTGGTCACCCCTTCGCATGTAAATATGGCCGGGTCATTCACCTGGTATCCAGAATTCTCTGGCCGAGGTAACAATGATGTGTAGCAACACTGGTATCTCTACGAAGCCATCTGGAGGGCTCGGCAGATGCCAAACGCAGGGAAGCTAATAGAGTTCCAAACCACGCTCAGAGAGAGGGATTTCCGATGGTTTATCAAGTGGTCCAAGGCCCATCCAAATCCAGTAATCGTGGACATTAAGAGAGATTTTTTCCGGGAATTTAAGCTTCCCCAGACAGACCAGCAGGGTCTGTCCAAACTCTGGGAGATTAAGAAGAAAGAAGGAGAGACTGCATGGGAGCTAATGCATCAATTCAAGGACGTGATTGGGAAACTCAGCTACCCGATCGACCCAAACCATCAGAGGGACTAGTTCATCAAGGCTCTGCTTCCCTTGACACGAACCCCCCTCACCCAGCAGAAGATCGACAACTTGCAGGATGCTCTGGAGCAGGCCATGAAGATAGAGGCCATGGCAGGCTACCCTCAGGAATATCGGGGAGGGCCAGCCCTGAAGGATCCTTCCTTGGTGGGATTGCAACATAATATTTCTAGTCTGACTAAAAATCTCAAGGAGATGCAGCCTATAAGACCAGCCAGACCGAAAATTTGGTGCACTCACTGCCTGGTCGAAGGGCACGTCACAATCGAGTGTCCCCGGTTGCATGGCGCGGGTGTGGGACCCTCAAGGCTCTGCTTCCCTTGACACGAACCCCCCTCACCCAGCAGAAGATCGACAACTTGCAGGATGCTCTGGAGCAGGCCATGAAGATAGAGGCCATGGCAGGCTACCCTCAGGAATATCGGGGAGGGCCAGCCCTGAAGGATCCTTCCTTGGTGGGATTGCAACATAATATTTCTAGTCTGACTAAAAATCTCAAGGAGATGCAGCCTATAAGACCAGCCAGACCGAAAATTTGGTGCACTCACTGCCTGGTCGAAGGGCACGTCACAATCGAGTGTCCCCGGTTGCATGGCGCGGGTGTGGGACCCTCTATCGCAGAAATCCAAGGGGGTCCACCTACTGGGGGTAGAGCAGCAATGAATCCGCAAGAGGTATACCAGCCGCAACAGCCTTACGCGGGGTTCCCACCACAACCAAACCCAACCACCACAGAATATTGCGAAGTTTTTCAGACGATGGGGCATCAACCTCGGATGTGCCCAATACTACAGAAGTACTCCAATGTCCCCAACAACATCTACTATGAGTTTTGTGCTTCCATGACTCACAACACCGAGCAGTGCAGAGCTCTCAATGCACTAGCGAATAGGTTGGACCGACCCTCCTATCGGGTGAACGAGGCTTCCGAGGGCCAAGGAGGCGGTATGCGCGGAGATCGCACAAGGGGACGGGGTCCACTGAAATGCTACAACTGTGACCAGGAGGGTCACATGGCCCGGGAATGCCCCCTTCCCCGATGTCCATGGTGTTCCTAGTGCCGCGTGAATGCCCATGCAACTAAGGACTGCCAAGAACTTATCAAGAAGTGGGAGGAACAGGCATGACAGAGGGACAGGAATCTGGTAAACTCCAAACCTCGAGGAACCGCGACGCCGACCATTCAAAATGTAGCTATTGTGACACACGGTGGAAAGAAGACGGGGGAGGACACTCGCGGAAAGGAGCCGACGCGGGTTATCCGACCTGCTTCCTCCACACAGTTATTCAGGCCGGATGCACAGAAGAAGTATTTTCAGGAAGTGGTGTAGACATTTGCTCAGCTGGGAGGAGCTAAAGACCTTGAGGTACCCCTGCCGACTGATTCCCGAGAACATAGTGCCATGGGAACCTTGATTGGGGAATGGCTCTAGTTATTCGTCAAGATTGTTGACAATGTTGTGAGGTGGCAGCAGCTCAAGCGTACCCTGGAGGACGTACTGCAGGGGAATACAAGGCTGGAGGAACCTTTGAACATAGCACCCTAGTACGTGCAGCAGGTCAAGCGGAACAAGCGAAGAACGGAAAAAGAGTTCCGGCTTAACACGCAGGTTGCGGGATTCCAGATCAGCGACACCATGCTTGACTTAGGATCTGACGTCAACATCCTGTCGTGGAAGACGTGGGAGGCTCTTGGCCGGCCACGGCTGACCTACTCGCCAATCCAGCTTAGAATGGCAAACCAGTACTGCATTGTGCCGATCGGCCGACTCGAAGGCATCGAGGTCGACATTGCAGGGGTGAATACCTACACGGATTTTGAGGTTATTGATATTATGGGTGACAAGTATCCCTACCCTGCCCTATTAGGCATCGATTGGGCTTTTGAGAATTACACCATCATCGACCTGAAAAAGGAGATGATGATTTTTCAAGATGGAGAGGTCTGGGTCACTTAGCCCCTCGACCTGTATCAAGGCCCACGATATACAGAAACTGTGGATAACCGGGAGGATGCTCAGATGTTGGACAACCTTTATCAAATGACAAAAGGGAAGCGGGAGGACTATATTAACCCGACTGCCACTGGCTCCGTTAGCTAGCGCAATGTCTAGAGTTCGGAGCTGGGATCAGAACTAGCCTGGGAAGATTGGCAGCAAGGAGGGTACGAGACCAGCATGCGGAGATGTGCCACTGTCACCCACATCCGTTGGATTGGCGCGGAGATCAGGGAGTATCCCACCCTGTCGAACATGAAAGCCGTTAATACCCTTATTGCAAAATTAGAAGACACGGTACTGGAAGGAAGCATGATACTACTATTGGACGTAGCACTATAGTCCACATCTGCCAGGTGGTGGAAAAATCACCGCAACACCCTGTTGCGGTGGAGTTGTGTAGCGGAGGCTTTGAGGGTGCGGTTCAAAGAAGAAGAAGGCTCGCGAAGCAGGAATAGGTACCAAGGGACTTCTGATCCACGGGACCACCTGAGAACCTGTGAGGAGCAGTGGCAAAGCCTAGGATACCCGCAAGAGCTGTGGGTACATTGGTTCATCCACTCCTTAGATACCATCTGGAAGCTATCAAAGGGGTACTATGTCTCCATAATCCAGGGACCGACGGGAGCTCCTTTGCATCACCGCCTGAGGGCAGGCATGAGTTGGCTTGCCAATGAATCGATGGCGATCCAGATGATGATAGTCCGGAGGACCTAAGGCACCTATATTTTGAGGAGAAGGAAGGTGAGCAGAACATCAATGAGGAGCCGACCACTGAAGGCTTCCATCTACTCCCGCTGAAGATAGAAGTTGAACATCGGCTCGGAGGAAAAACCCAAACTGGATACAGTTGGGGATTACTGGGATGAGGAGATGACAAAGGAAATTTTCAGCCTCCTCCAGGAATACGAAGACCTATTTCCTTCATCGGTTGCATATTTGAAGGCCATCAAAGGTGACCTTGGAGAAATGCAGATTGTGCTGAAACCAGATGCCAAGCCCGTAAGGCATCGACCCTATCGGTTGAACCCACGAATCAAAGAAAAGGTCAAGATGGAGATCAATAAGATGTTGGCCGCAGGTCTAATATTTCCTATGGAAGAAGCAGAGTGGGTGAGTCCTATCATCATTCATAATAAGAAGGATAAGTCAGAAATCTGATTTTGTGTCAACTACCGAAGTCTGAACAACGCCTGCATCCATGATCCATTTCCAACTCCATCCAGCGATGAAGTATTGGATCATGTTGCAGGGAATGAAGCCTACTCCTTCACTGATAGTTTTCTGTGCTATCATAAGGAGCGCATTGTGGAAGAGGACAAAACGAAGACGACGTTCACTACCGAGTGGGGATCGTTTTCATACGACATGATGCCATTTGGATTGAAGAACGCCCCGGCTGTGTTTTCCCGGACCGTCATCGCTACTTTCCGGGAATATATCCACAAGTTCCTGGAAGTCTACATGGACGATTGGACTGTCTACAGTTTGCTATAAAACCATGCCACCCTATTACGCATCATGTTTGATCGGTGTCGATAGTTTCAGGTTTCCTTGAACTTGAAGAAATGCATTTTCGCAGTTCCTTTCGGCACGCTATTAGGAAATGTGGTGTACAAGAAAGGGGTCTGCGTCGATCCCGCTAAGGTAGACGTGATCGTCCACATGGATGCCCCTGAAATGGTGAAGTAGTTGCGGGCACTGCTCGGGCACACAGGTTATTACAGATGATTTATCCAAAACTATGCAAAGATCACCGCTCCTCTAGAAAAGCTGTTGCGGAAGTCATAAGTGTTCCAGTGGACAGAGGAGTGTCAGATGGCCCTTGACACTCTGAAGGAAAAGTTGGCGACGGCACCTATTCTGGTTCACCCAGACTGGGATAAGCAGTTCCACGTGCATATTGATGCTTCCAGTATTGCAGTTGGGGCTGTCTTGGCACAAACAGGCGAGACAACAGTTGACCACCCAGTTTACTTCGCCAGCCGCAAATAGTCTAACGCAGAGCGGAATTACGCCACTACCGAGAGGGAGGCCCTTGCAATGGTGTATTCACTCCAGAAACTCCGCCACTATATTCTAGGAGGCAAATTCAAGTTCTTTACGGATCACTCTGCGTTAAAGTACCTGGTCAATAAGCCCGTTTTGGAAGGACGGATCTGTCGATGGCTGCTACTCTTCCAAGAATTTACATTCGAAGTGATTGTCAAGCCCGAGAGGTTGAACATCGGGCCCAATCACTTATCCCGATTGGAGATGGGGGAGAACGATGTCTCTCTCGATGATCAGCTGTCGGATGCTGATCTTTTCCGTGTCGAAGCCGTACCCGTTTATCTGGCCGACATTGCAACTTATTTGACCACGAGGCAGTGCCCTCAGCACTACACCCCTCTCAAGAAACGACACTTGGTCGTTCACGATGCCAAATACCAACTGATTACGGGGTAGCTATACAAACTGGGCCTTGATGAGGTTCTGCACAGATGTGTACTTGACCACAAACACGAAGCCGTGATGTGGGAATGCCACAGTGGCGTTGCGGGCGGGCATGTGGGGACGAAACCCACTGCCAGGAAGGTGCTCCAAGCTGGACTATGGTGGCCGATGGTCCATGCCGATTGTAAGACATTTGTTAATAGATGCGATGTCTGTCAGCGAACAGGGAGGCCCTCTCACAGGGACGAGCTCTCGCTACACCCAGTGCATGTGTTGCGGCCGTTCAAGAAGTGGGCTGTCGACTTCGTAGGCCCCATAGCCCTGGTCGCCAGGCATTCCAAGGCCCGATACATCATTACCGCAACTGACTACCTCACCAGGTGGGATGAGGCAGCGACGATACAGGACTATATAGTAGATACAATAGCGCGGTTCATCTTTGAACACATCATCAACCAGTTTGGCTGCCCGCAAAGTTTAACCAGTGATCAGGGTACACATTTCATTAATGAAATAGTCAAATCACTGCTGAAAACATTCATGATTCAACATCACAAAATCAGCTTATACCACCCGCAAGCCAATGGTACTATTGAAGCGTTCAATAAAATCCTCGAAAAGGGGTTGACAAAGATCTGCAATGCCCAACGGGATGACTGGGATGAGCGATTACCAGCTGCACTATGGGCCTACTAGACTATGATGAAGCGCTTGACCAATCAGACACCATTCCAAATGGTGTATGGTAGGGAAGTTGTGATCCCCGCCGAGTTCACCGTACCAAGACTTTTAATTGCCACATCCTTCAAGTTCTCGGAAGAGGAATCTCTACAGGAGCGCCTCCACAAATTACAAGAACTAGACGAGACCTGGTTTCTCGCTGAGTTTCACCAAAACGTTCAGAAGGACAGGCAGAAGGCATGGCATGACCGCCACATCAAGAGAAAAATGTTCCAAGTTGGCGGCAAGGTTCTCCTCTATGATAGCAAGTTTGAGAAGTTTCCAGGCAAACTACAGATGCACTGGTTGGGACCGTACTTCGTCGTCGAAATTAGAGATTCTGGAGCCATTCAATTGGCTCAGTTGGATGGTATTTTTTTACCTAGGTGGGTGAATGGTGCATGCCTGAAACCCTACCATGAGTAAGTTTCTTTCATCTTTCATTAATAACTCTCGCAACCAAGAGAAGACGTAGAGTAGCATAGTTTAATAACTCTCCCGCAATCGGGATGAGCATAGGTAGTGTTTCTCGTTCATGCATAGGTCGTCAATAACCGCTCTATTGCGGGGACTGCACCTCAACTGATTGTGGTTAGGGAGGGGCGTGTCTAGTGTGTCATCCCCGTAGGATCAGCAAACGTGTCAGTGTCAGCCCATATCATTTCCACCAGTACTTGTGTCAATCCGTAGGATCGTCTAGATTTGTAGTATAAATGACCATAATTAGAAGTAACCCTGCAATAATCATTTTTCCATAATAAGAAGTAACCTCAGCCGTCGTGTCCGCCCATTTCCCCATGCCACCATCAGAAACTATCAGAATACACCTTAGCACGTGATTGATCGCACGATTATCGCCGAGAAGAATGCCAGCAGGAATTAACTCGTTATGGGGTCTCATCAACCTCACTTGTGCCAGGTAATTACATAACTTGCATGAGAAAAAAGCACGAGAATGCCGGAGCAGTTAGAATTAGAAATTGGAGCCAAACCAGAGCAACAAAAGTATCCAGAAGCACAGCGCCGAGAGAATACGTCGAAACCAATTCTGCAGGTGTATCAACGTCGAGAAAATATTCCAAAGGCCAACCCAGCAGTCCTCGAACTAGAGCTTGATAGCAGAATTCACAAAACAGAGTCCCTCGTCGGAAAATACGACAATGCGGCCCTCATAGACACAAACCTCTCGGACTCTTTCGAGTTCTCGACACTCAAATGGCAGGTGTATATGTAGCATTAATTCACAGAAGCCGGGCGTTCAGCGAACAGAATTTTACCAGAGTTTTGAGGCCTACAGGAATCTTCTCTTTTGAACTTAAGAAATCTTTCGGTCTTCAAGACCACAAGATCGGCTATGCAGTGCACCAAGTTCTTACTCAGCCGCATCTAGAATGGGTCCTTGTGGTTGAATAAGGGAATTCCCATTCACGTCGAGGATATCCACTGGCTTACAGGGCTTTCACAGAATGGTGCGGATGTCTCGAATGCATGTCATACTACTTCCAAGCGAGCGAGGAAGTCGAGAGATGACGACTATTATGTCAAATATGGCACACAACGGGGAGGAAAGGGAGCCAAGATGGAGCTTATCAATAAGCCTGAGATCAATTTTGCATGCTACCTCATTGCCAGCAAGAAAATGAGGCACTACACAAAGGGAGAATGCACCCTAGATACTATCTCCATTGCAAAGCACTGCGTTCAGGGCACCAAGCTGAAATGGTGCTCCTTCTTGTTGAAGGAGTTGTTTGAAGTGTGCGAAGAAAACTACAAGCGGGCTACAAGCTTCATTTATGGATATTTGATAGTTGCATTTTCCATGTGGAAGTGGCACACTCCCCACGTCAGGTTACCAGTGGAAATTCAAGAAGGCCAGCCTCTAGTGATGAAGTTCGTTGCATGGAAGGTGTCGGGTGATCCCAGCACCAAAGAAGTTAATGCAGAGGCATTTCGGACCTGGTATGGTTTAATGACGGACGTGGTCACAAGCTATAAAAGGGTGCCCAGGAACCTCCTGGACGAGTATAACGAGCAAGTATGGTTTGGGGTCAGTCACAGGCATACTTATATCCACCCGACTTGCATGCCGGAGGACACATTTCATATGCGGCCGCTGAAGTTCCAGCTTGAAGATACCGCTTTCCACAATGAAGTTTGTTCGTGTCCAGGGGTCACGATTGAAATCTGCAACAGGGTACCCATTTACAACTTTGATCAGATGCTACCACAGCAATGGCCTGCCGAGACGGATGCAGAGGCAGCACAACAGAACTCCACCATGTAGCTCGTCCCCCTCATTCGCCACCTAAACACTCAGGTACGCAGTTTTAATGAGGCGACCAAGGTCGTCTCAAGTGGCATGGTTCCTTTTCCTTTGCTTTTTGAGTTCCATCTCTCTCACTCCACATCGCGTCCCCACACAAATTCCATCACCTCACCCATCCCTACTGTTTTATTTACTTCTCCAAGCCTGATGATGACCACGATGGGGGAAAAGGGCAAGTCCACTGACCTCCTAGAAGCTCCTCAGGCTAAGCGGGTCTGAACCATTGAATCAAGTCCAGTGGTGGACCTCACTGAGGAGGATCCACCACGGCCACCGAATATAGGGGTGTCGATATAGGGAGAACCACCCATTGACCCCTCCGAGTTCATCAACATTTGGCTTTCACCACCATGTACCATTCCACTTCCACCTACAACTTCATCCGCTCCATCCAATTCATCCGCCACCGTGTCCGACCCAATCATCCGAAATCTACTTAATGGGGACCACGGGGCCGAGGTTGACTCTAGTACTGCAGAAGTAGTACCACCGGTCGATCTCGCTGGGGAACCCCAAGTTTCTTTGTCTGCTATAATTACCCAGATGGCACAAATTGTTGCTGACTCAGCCAAGGCTCACCCTGAGCTTACTGTACTTCCAAAGACTGTCCAGACAGATCAGTAGGAGCGGCCAGACTTGAATATGGATGAATCAGCACCTCATCAGACCCCACCGCCATCCCCTCTAGAGCACTCCACTCGATTGGTTGCTAGTGGGAAACCCCTACAGGAAAGGCAGCCGGAGCAGAGCACTTCGGGGGTCGCCAACTTAGAAAAATGGGGTATGGCTCAGTTGTACCTCTTCATCCAGAGGGCATCCCTTCAGGAAGAATGGCTTCATTCTGAACTGTAGCAGAGGTGCGAAGAGCAACAATAGCAGATCATTGCGCTTACTAAACAGTGCAACCAGCTCACAGCAGCACAGGGGCAGCTGCAAGGTCAGATAAATGAAGTCGCCAAGGTGTTTTCCGAGGTATGGCCAACCGTTGAGGCTCATTACACTCATCTGCCTGCAGATGTACTAGAGACAAATATCGTAGCATAGGCCCTCCACCTTCGGATCGCATTCAATGGCCTCCACAAGGAAAATGTGGAGCTCCAAGTAGCGTTAGCAGCATGGCTAGCGCTACCCGATCTATAGGTAGTTTATACATCACGAATTGCAAAAAAGTAGGGCCAGGCCAACCAGATGCAGGAAAATCTCAACTCTGTAGCGCGCAATGCTTACAACCTCCTGAAGGGTCTTCAAGAGTGCTTGATGGCCCTTACTGTCAAAATGCAGCCAATTTCAGCGTAGCTGCAGAAAATTTCAAGGGAAATCCAAGAGGTCACGGACCCTACGCAGTTGGACCAGCTATACGCCCAGGCAGACGCTCTAGAGGTGCAGATCCAATAAACAAAGGCTAGCTCAGCCATGGCCAAACAAGTAATTCGTGAGCTCCACCTGCCCCTCCAACTCAGCGCCAGGACAATGCAGCAGCTAGCCGCCGAGGCCGAAACCCAAATCAGCACGGTGTTTGGGACTGTACCGGCGCAGGTAGAGGAGGCAGCTGTCACCAAGATTGCCGCAGAGACAGATGCCTTGTTACAAGGGTGGCAGCAAGTTGTGATGACCTTCAATGAGCTTAAGGCTACAGCATTTAGCAAAGTCCCAAAGTTGGGGCCCTTGTTTGGACAACAGGTTGAAGGTGCACAGCAAGAACAGGGCACGGGGTCCAGTGGGGTGATGGAGATAGAGACTATGATTTGTGATTGACTTGGGACGAGTCATGAATTTGTGGTCAGGGCCTGTTGGGGCCCTTGTTTTGAATACTTGTTTTGAATTTTGAGTAAAGAGCAGATTTTTGGGTTGCAGAACGACACATGGCAGTCACAACCAAGTCGCAACTACGGTGAGTAGCGGAGCTACCAAGGTTGTGAAGAAAGAGGAGATAGATGAAGAAAGAAAATGCAAAAGTGCAGATGAAGAGAAGATACAACAGAAGACAGAGAGCAGAACTCATAGATAACAAGGGAGAAACCGAAAGTAGCTGAAGAAGAATGCAAGAGGAACTAACAGTTACGATGGCGGGTGAATAAATAGCCCTCACCCGGCCGAAAGAAGAGATGAATGCAGAGTGATTGAAGAGGATTGAGCAGATGCTACGGAGGGAATCCATTCTGAGCACGATATCTTTGTAGTTCCTAGGCTTCTCTTATCCATCTTTCTATCCTATAAGACGTCTGTAACAGACTTGTAAAGATCTTCCTGTGGAAGCGATGTAACTATGGATTTGGCTAAAGATTATCAATACACTTGCAGGTTATTATCTTATTATATGAGTTACATGCATGCATGATGTCTGTGATGTCTTAAAATTTTATTTGCTTAATACCTGTTCACCCTTCTGAATGTTCTTGCGTATATGATGATGTTTATGCAATCAATCTCATCTTAAACTTGAGTTGCAGATCCTTCCACCACTATCAATCTACTCACCTTCTGCATGTGGTCACGGAACGCCTCGGGTGAGACTCTCTACTCTCTGGAGTAGGGTGACAATGCCGGTGTGGTTCTAGACTACAGCGAATACCCTTGTTGGCCCCAGCCTCTGAACTTGGGTCTTGCCAAGGAGACCTGTTTCTTCGCTAATAGAGAGTGAGATAGGAGATGGATATTCCCATTGGGAGTATGATTCTCCCTACTATTCATATTGTATTTTTCAGGAGGATCAATGGGCAAACCATAATTGCCACATCACATCTCTTTTCTTCATATGGAGTGAGCCATTTGAAGAACTTGAGTGCTCGAAGGCACTTCATGGCTGAATTGTTTGATGGGCCATTCTTGGAGGCTATGTTGTTTCAGCCCAAGGACATAAACAGCCCCATACTTATCATAAATGGAGAGAGAAACAAATGAGAAGGGGAAAACTAATCTCTCCATGCAGCCCCACTACATTGCACAAACCGGGGGTTGATGATTACTTTGATGAGCTACCTAGAATGGCTCATTTCATTTGGATGATAGGTTGGGTGATGGAATCACTCACTTAGGATGAGATTCCCCATGTTTTTCATCACTCCTACCTTGAGGATGCCATGGGATAGCAAGAAGGTTTCCACTCACAACTTCCACCTTTTTATGATGTGAACCATTTGGTTTTGCATGTTTGGGAGGAAACATTGGAGGGCATATTTGCAGATTGTTTTGAGCAGTGGTGGGGACTATTGATGAGGAGGCCACAAGAGGAGGAGGGAGGAATTTTTCTCTCCCTATACAGTTTCTTGAGGACAAGCAACATTTTGGAGGGGAGGACTGTAATATTCCAAAAATTTAGCCTTAAACTAAATGGAATATTATAGTTGAGTTTATCACTAGGTAGGTGAATAAATGGGTGGGAAGGCCCATGAGTCTCCTAAGCATAAATAAAAACAATCTAAGTGTGAAATAAGACCCTTTTTTTAGCTTAATAAAACATCTCCAAGTATGAACAGGGATTATATCATGTTGATTTAGTCAACTTTGACCAAGTCAACAGCGTAGTTGGGGAGGAGTGGAGATTAATGAAGGAATAACGTAATTTTGGAGGGAGATGTATCTCATGAGGGAAATGACCTAATTGAGTGGGGCCAAGGGCAAGCAAGCTCACATTATATTTAAGGAAGAGGATGACAGCATTTTGGGGGGGATGTTTTAGATTATTTTGAGATTGGTCTGCTTAGACTATTGCTTCCTCTTGCTGTTTAGCAGGGTAGCTGTGATGTTTAGCATTGGGTGTTCCCGAGTGGGAATCCCACCTCTTTTCTTAAGGAGCCTATTTGAAGAGTATTGTATTCATTTCCACATCATTTTTTCAGGCCAGGCTTCATCTTACTTCATCAACGTAGTTTCTGCAAGTTATTGTGCTGTGTTGCAGGGTGCAACAGTGGAGGGGATTGGAATCCAACTTTCTGAGCTAGTTTCTCACAGGAAGAAGGTTTCCTTCTCTTGGGAGATATTTTTGGAGAGAAATTGAGCATATTTTAGATCTATGGCATAAGTCCATACATTTCCCATCATTCCCAACACTGTTCCAGCTAGGGAATGCGTTATTTTTGGAGGGAGATTCAATAGGAGGTCTTGGGGTTTCTTTGCAGTGTTTCCTTGTGATTGAGGGGTTAATCCTTTCATGGGAGGAGACCTTCGAGGAGATATATATAAGATATATTATTATTCAGCCTTATACACTCTTGTATCTCATTTTGCAGTGATTATTCAGTTTCTTTCTGAAGATCACCATTCTATTTTGAGTGTATGACAAGAAACCCTTGTCGGGTTCTCTTGTATTTTGTATAAGGAGACTAGATCTCAAATCTTAAGAATTATTGATTAATATATGAGTATATATACTTGTTCTCCTAATTTTTGAGTTGAAACCCTTATAATACTGCGCAGTATCTTCCATGAATATTTCTGTGTAGCAGTGTATTGGGGTTTTAGTGATTTCCAGCTACACTAGGTGTGGGAGGTCTCTTTACCTCACCTAGTTTCTTTTGTTTCTAATATCCTCTTGGATTTAGATGGTAGAGGGGCATATCTAATGGATCCAAGTGATGGTTTACATTTTTATGACATAAATTTCTAGAAATGCGTTTTTTAGTGAATACATTGCTAATCAGTTCAATTTTGGAATATTATAAGATATTCCCACTAATTCTTATTTTCCCTATTTTGGGATATTACAATCTTCATGTCAAAATACAATAATTCATCTTCTTGTTTTGGCTAGAAAAAAATTTCAATGGGCTACATATGATCTTGAATATGATAAGACTAAATTTGAGCTTCAACATCCTCAATATATTTTTCAAGCTCACGATCCAATTCATCTAAAACTCTGATCGTATTTTCAGGATTTCCTTTATATGAATATAAATAAAAATACAGTGATGAAGAAAATTTCTCACCAACTTCTACATCAGAGCACCATCCTGTCAAATCGTGAATGGAAAGAGAGCCTGCCACAAAATTTTTCTTCTCCATCCATGTTTGCAAGAAAATAAGCCAAAAAACTGAAAATGATTTAATAGATCTAACGGGTAACCTTCCCACCCAGATTTTACACTTTCCTTGGAATGAATCATATAAAATCCTAATGAATACATCTTCTTGTTTGAATATGCTCAGTAAAGTTGTGGAACTTTGATTCATGCTCTAAAGTCAAGCTTAAATCTTCTCCATCAAACTTAGGGCCAATAATTAAAAGATATGCATCCTTGGGAAAAATATTTGGAAATCCATAAATTTTTTAAAATTCCACATATGCATACATTGAGGAAATTTTAGCTGCATCTAAGTCTCTCATTTCCTAGTAGTGTTACCTGAAGCTATGAATTTCTGAATTCTTCAAGAATGGAGTCTCCAAGGTAGAAGTAGAACCTTCGAATTTTCTGATCTCCTGCTACCTTCAAGAGCTCGGATCCTTTGACAAGAATCACCCAGGATCATTACCTGGGTTCGAATCCAAGAAGATGCACCAAAATGTTATCACTAAATTGAAGTTGATGGGCTTCTCCACAATCAATTTAGAGTAACTATTTCAAACCAATTTTGGTTGGAGCTTCACCTTTCTAACCTGAGAGTGCTCTCTCAAGAAATTGTATGATATTCAATAGAAAATGCTTGGAAAAATGATGACTAACTCTTCAGTGTATTATGAATGGTTTTTAGCAGGTGGAGAATATGAATTGATGGCTAACATTGGGAATGGATTCCGAGTTAAACTCAATTACATGGAAAAAAACTTTCATGGAAGCTGAGGCATGTGTACTCTCATCAAAAAGAAATAACTTGAACAGTAAACTATATGCACAAGTGAAGTTGGAGGATGTTTAACCATGAATTCCAAGTGATTACACATAAATCAAACTGAATGAGCATTTAAAAAGTAGATAAGACAAACACACATAAGAGTACATGATGAATCTTAAGTCCGAGAGAAGCTTTCTGCAATTGTATATTACTGACTAAAAAAATTACAAAAGTAGCATATGGAATAACATCAATCAACCCCTCTCTAACCCTAAAGCTCCTATATTTATATTTTGAGTACTCATACAAATGATTTTCCACCTTGTTAGCTTCGAATTCCCACCTTAGAGATCTATTTCAAATAGAATTACATCACTTGGAGACTTCCTGGGGATATTTCTGTTTGGCAGAGTTTGAATACAAAAATGACTCTTATTTCATTAAATAGTTCAAAAAAACCCTTTAATAACCCTTATAAAATTCAACCAACTAATTTTCTGAGTGTACCAAACTAATTATGTGTCATTATGCGGCGTGGATGCTAAGTTGGAACTCTTCCCAAGTTGAATTTTACAATTTTTACATAAATCTGGTTAGTGAAAATTCTGAAAAATAATCCTCAAAGATGAGTGCATAATTTCCAAACCCTGATGGCTTTGCAAAACATGACATAGGTTTTTGTATATGAGCTTGCGATGAGGAAAAACCTCCTTCATATTTCCAAAATAATTTTTCATTTGGTTAGAACTTGAAGTTGAAGTCGACTACTAAGATAGTCATGAATAGGAAAGTTCAGGAGATTTGTAGCGAAGAATTCATAGTGTTTTCCATTAGGAAATTTCTACAACCATTCTAACTTCTCCGCTCATTGGATGGTATTAATTAGACCAAAATAATTATATACATGCCTTTACTTAGACCTTCCTCCATCAAAGGTTCTAATCAACCCTTGAGTGAACTCAGAAAAAGAAGTCACTCTTGCATGGCTTAATTGACTAACCCACCAAGCATTGGCTTCACCCTCCAGGTGCAGTGCTGCAACTTCTACTGCCTCCCTCTCTACCACTGGATGAAGTAGGAATAATGCCTCAAGCTTCCTTGCCCAAGCTCTTACTGTAGTTGACCCATAAAATGTAGACAATAGGAATCTATTGTCTATAATTTCTCCTTTGCTACAGGGTATTCTTTCTTCTCTCAGTTGAATAAACTGAGGAAAACCTAGGGTCTCTTTGAAAGCCCTAGGTTGGCTCTTGTATTCTACCAAATACCCACTCAGTATTTCATGCTCTAAGTGGTCTCCTTGATCTCCACTTCCTCTATGAGAACATGAAGTGCATGCATCTTCTTCTGCCTCCTGAAACCTTCTAGAGGTCTCAGTGCAGCTTTCTCCTCCTTGAAACCCTCTTGGAGTTTCAATGCATTTCTCTTCTTCTTTCTTCTTAGATCTAAAAATGGATGAGAGTAATATTGTCCTCTCCATCATTTTTTTCTCCTCTTCTCCTTATCTTCTGATTGGATGTGAAATCCACAGGCTGAGACAAGATGGCAGCTTTGATACCACTGTAATATCCCAAAATGGGAACAACGACACTATTGGGAATATTTTGAGTTATTACCAATGTGGACCTTCAAAAAATCATGAGAATTAAAATTTATAGAAGCTCATTAGATGTAAAATAACATCACACCAGCAGATGAAAGAACTTCAGCAAGTAGATGGCCTATATTCTCCTTCCCAAGTGGGGAAATGCAGCAATATAGGGTATAAAACAGCCGTCTTCAGCAAATTGCGCAATAACAGTGGATACTGGAACTTGGATCCCTTATTTTAGATAATATAAAACCCACTTTCATAATTATAGGTGAAACAAATGAATCTAGCTACACTAAACAGATCTCCCCGGCTCAATACAGCTTAAAAACACCCCGATCCCATGACTTCTCTATAACAGAATATATGAATACTGTGAGAGTGTAATTCCCATGAGGGTTTCTAGAGAAAATGATGAGAGAATACTGATATAGATCTTATATTAATCAAATAGCAGAGAAATGGAGGCTTAACCTCTTTTACAAAAGGAAATAGACACCCGACAAGGGTTTCTAGCAATATACATGTACAAAAAGCAGTACTGCAGAAAATAACGCAGTTTACCGCAAATATGTATTAATCATGACTAAATAAAACATATAATAGCTGAATAATATATAAAAGGGCCAAATTACTCTCTAAATAGATCTCCAGGAGGGAAATAGATACCTCCTCCTCAAAACTAGCACAAAATCTGAGTGAGCAACCCTGCTGCTGTTGCACCTACAAAAATGATGCATTTCTGAAGGGAAATACGTTGTAGATGAATATGTATGAATTACCCTAATCAAAATTATGAATTGAAGCTCAGATCCTTCCCTCTTGATCCCCTTAAGCAAGTTGATCCAAAGAGAGGATGGAATTCCCACACGGGAATTCTTTGCACTAAGCAGTGCTGCAACCACAGCTAAACAGCTGAAGCATGCAAGTAGTCACAAGACCAAAGATAGCTGAATATTGAATGATATATTTGATTCTATGCCCTCGTTTTTATATTTTGTGAGCCTCCTCACCCCGAACCCCACACATTGTTGAGGTGACTTCCTAGTGAAGATTCCTCCTTCAAAACTGTGATGCCCTAGTTGGCTTCTCTCCTCTTTGTAGCAACACTGTTGACTTGGTCAACTGGGACTAATCCACTTGAAATGACTCTTTTCACACTAAGGGATCTTCAATCCAGTTCTCATATGTGTGTCTAGGCTGATCCTTGTTCATATTGAGCTAGTTTACTTGGGTGATTTCTTCCTCCTCAAGAATGCATGTTGACTTAGTCAAACTTGACTATGTCCCCATCTATTTTTCCCTTGTTCACAATTGGAAGTGTAAAACCGGCTCCTAATTTGATATCCTTACTTACTAACGTGGAATTTATTCATATATTTCTTTTTCATGGATCTCCTTTCCCATTTATTCCTCTCCTAAGTGAAAGCATCAAAATCTAATATTCCAATTTGCTTGTGTGAAAATTTTGGAATATTACAGTCCTCCCCTCCCAAATGTTGCTTGTCCTCAAGCAACTGCAAGGATAGGAATAAAGAGAATCCTCTTCTCCCCTGTAGGCACCTCATAAGATGAAATCCTCCAAGGATCAAGGTGTTTCATCATCAATATATCTTCAAGTTTCCCCTCCCAAGTGTGCAAGCCATCTATTGGGGAACATCCGAAATAGCTAACTTTATGTGACAATGAAACATCCATGGAGGCAACAATGGGTTGTTTGAAGGTCCTGTTGAAGCATGACGGCTGATATAGATTGGGATTCATCATCCCCATTTGAATCTCTCCTCCCCAACCTATCAACCAAACAAAATGAATCACCCTCCACGATGGCAACTCAAGAAGGTTCTCTTCCACCTTCATCTCATGCAGAATAGGTGGGCTGAAAATCTGAACATGGTAGACAAGATAGTCTACCCCACGCTGTATTCCTCTCCACTTAAGATGAGTGTAGAGATTTTTCTGATCTTGGGCTGCAATAATGTTGCCCTCAATTGGCAAGAAGGGAACTAGACCTCCAAAGGTCCCTATCCCAGCACTGTGAATCAAGCTGGCCCAAACCATCTCATACATGATGGATAAGAAATCACCATCATATGGCATCCCATCCATCTCATGGTCCTCCTCATTAAGAAAAAAATATTTTTTTGTAGAGGCAATGTCTCTTCCCATGCTCCCCTTAGAACATGTAATGCAAAAAGTGTGGGGATGCTCCTCCCCCAAGAACACATCCACCCCATGTGTTTCTCCTCCAATCATGCTCCTCATAAAAGCAAGAATAAGATCATAAAATAGGATCATGATGAGCATCATAATGAAATAAATATTGAAGCTTTTATGTGGTGCTGGAAGGTACCAATAGTCTCCCAAGTGGTCACAACGCAGTCTTCCCCACTGCAGCTTCAAACAATAGCATGGCAAGTTGTTTCTTGATAGATGGCTAGTTGTGTAAGTCACCACATCTACTAGCAAGTAGTAAATGGCTGAGTGTATCAACTGAGCATATAAGGAGTGCCCAAACACTTTCCCCAGATCATATAGTCGATGGTTGTCTCAATCAGAATAGTTGGCCAAAAATTTTCTGTGGAGACTAAAGAAAAACTTGCCCCTTTGTAGAGCAATGCACCATATGAAGAGGAATGAACCACTTGCTACATGAAAATCCTCCCCCTCATGCCTGGAAACCCATGTTAAGGAGAACATACTATAATGACAAATGAGTCCATCCACTCCTCTACCAATCTCACCTCCTTTATGCCCACCAAGTGCACCCATTATGAAGTGATCCTGGGAACACTCCATCAACAAGCTCCTGCTCCAAGGTGACAACGCTGTTGGCCTAAGAAAATAGGCTCCTGCCAACTCATAAATCCATTCCTTGACATGCCCCATGTTAAAGACTTCTCCCATAATTTTTTTGCATACAAGAAGGTCCTTCCAATGTTGAATCACTTCAGATCATCTAAGGCTAAGGAGTAGCCTCCTTGCACTAGGCTAGTGCCATCCCCTACTCCTGCAGCATCATGCCAAGTGTGAGAGAAAATCTGCCCTTGCTCTCTCCCAATCCTCCAAAGCAACAAAAATATTTGTGGCCTCCTCATACCTCCATCATACAACCCATGTGGTGAAAAGATAATTATCACATCATCATAATGCATCCACACTCCTTGCCATATGATTCAAGTACCCTGCCAAGTTCCTCCTATCCTCATACCCTTCGGAAAAGGATATGCCTCATGATGGCCAAAATTTCTCAAGCGTAGCCAACGCAATTTTCCCTCTTGCTGCCCTATATCATACATTTGCAAATGGCTCTCCAGCCTCTTGCTCTTCTCCCACATCCACTCAACCCCATGTGGATGCCTTCTGTCATTCTTCACCTTGGCATTCTTCCCATGTGGGCTATCATCCTCCACAACCAGTTCCTCTTCTCTGCATGACATGAAGTGCTAAAATGCATTTTCTTGGAGATCTCCTAGAGAATATCTCATGTCCATAGCCATCTTTAATCCATCATGATCCAAGATGATAAAGGCAAAGCCTCCTCACTGCTATTGTTTGACAGCGCTGATAGCCTCTCCCATGATATAGTTGCTGCCTCATACTCCATCTCAAGGTTCATGACTCCCTCCAAAATATCACACTCCAACCTCAAGGGTTGTGTGCAGCTAAACATGGGTCTATGAGAATGATGGTTCATTTGCTCCTTGAACCATTCAAGCTTGCACAGCGTAGTGCAATCTTGCTGCTCTACCTCAGCAATAATGTTTGATCCTAAGCCATATGAAGACATATTTCCACAATTTATATAAATATTTTCTTCAATAAGTAAAAGTGGAAATCTCCCCATACCTTGGTGAGATGCAGGAACCTCTTGTAGTGCTGCAAGGACTCCTCCCTCTAATGTAATGGCTACCCTAACTACTGGTGTAGAAGGCTGCTCTCCCAAGGCTGTGACAGCACTAGTACATGTCTCCTCCCATGGTGGTGTGGGCCTCCTTTCCTCCGACCTTCCTCCATCAAAGGTTATAATCATCCCTTGAGTGAACTCAGAAAAAGAAGTCACTCTTGCATGGCTTAATTGACTAACCCACCAAGCATTGGCTTCACCCTCTAGGTGCAGTGCTGCAACTTCTACTGCCTCCCTCTCTACCATTGGATGAAGTAGGAAGAATGCCTCAAGCTTCCTTGCCAAAAATCTTGCTGTAGTTGACCCATCAAATGTAGTAAATAGGAATCTGTTGCCTTTAATTTCTCCTTTGTTTCAGGGTCTTCTTTCTTCTCTCAGTTGAATAAACTGAGGAAAACCTAGGGTCTTTTTGAAAGCCCTAGGTTGGCACTTGTATTTTTCCAAATACCCACTCAGGATTTCACGCTCTAAGTGGTTTCATTTCTCTCCACTTCCTCTATGAGAGCAAGAAGTGCATGCATCTTCTTCTACCTCCTGAAACGTTCTAGAGGTCTAAGTGCAGCTTTCTCCTCCCTGAAACCCTCTTAGAGTTTCGATGCATTTCTCTTCTTCTTTCTTCTTGGATCTGAAAATGGATGAGAGTAATCTCATCCTCTCCATAATTTTTCTGTCCTCTTCTCCTTATCATTTGATTGGATCTGAAATCCATAGGCTGAGCCAAGATGGCAGCTTTGATATCGCTGTAATATCCCAAAATGGGAACAGCTACACTATTGGCAATATTTTGAGTTATTACCAATGTGGAGCTTCAACAAATCATGAGCATGAAAATTTAGAGCAGCTCATTATATGTAAAATAACATCACACCAGTAGTTGAAAGAACCTCAGCAAGTAGATGGCCTATATTCTCCTTCCCAAGTGGGGAAATGCCGCAATATAGGGCATAAAACAGTTGTCTTCAGCAAATTGCGCAATAACAGTGGATACTGGGACTTGGATCCCTTAGTTTAGAAAATATACAACCCGCTTGCATAATTATAGGTGAAAAAAATGAATCTAGCTACAGTAAACAGATCTCCCTAGCTTAATATAGCTTAAAAACACCCCGATCCCATGACTTCTCTACAACAGAATTTCTGAATACTGTGAGAGCGTAATTCCCATGAGGTTTTCTATAGAAAATTATGAGAGAAGACTGATATAGATATTATATTAATCAAATAGCAAATAAATTGATCTGGATTTATGCAGGAATGCAACAGAATAAACATATAACCATAAATACAGAGATGCAGTGGAAATAACACTTCATTTCATTAATATCAAAGAACTGAAATTTGCTTACAGACAGAAAGGAAATAAAACTATCTAGGGCACTGGTAGCTATCTCTGAGAAGAGATGTGGCAGTTACAGGCCTCTAAACTGAGTTACAATGAGGCTCGAGGGCCTATTTATTATTTATAAACAATGGGAAATCCTAAACATCCAAAACCCTAACCCTAGGAGATGAAGCACCAAAACTATGGGCCCCGTTTGGGTAAATTGGTGTTTCAACTTCCCAGGGGCGTAACTTGGGCATACGATCTCCGTTTCACGCATACCATACCTCATTAGAAAGATATATCCGAGGACTACAAATTTTGAACGAGCAACATCGGTCCATGGACCCATGTTGCTCTCTGTTTTCCCAAAAAACGTCGTTTAGGGCCTCAAAACGGCTCCGGAAGTTCAGGACCCAAAAAACTGCTAAAAATGTAAAACTGTGCCGAAACTGAAAAACTGAAAGAGACAATGGTGGAGCCCCCAGTGGAATAGGTGGGTGACCACCAATATCCACCTGGATCATTCCTCCCCCCTTAGGAAGCAATTTTCCCCATTGCGTTAAGTTCCTCCATGAGATGAGGAAATTTCTACTGAACTTGGTCCCTAGTGAACCACTTTCCTTGGTGCAGGAGTTGGCCAGCTTTGACAACCCGATATAGTTGGATCTTCTGTTGGCGAGTGTTCTTGATTTGCATGTCCATGATACAATCTGTGATGGCATGTTCCATGCAGTCTGGGTTTAACTCTGTTGGTGTGAGTTGTTCTGCAATGTCCGAGGTGTCCAGTAGAGGTGGGAAGTAAGGACGAAGATGTTCCACATTGAAGACTGGGTGCAGACTAAGGAATGGTGGAATACTGAGCTCGAAGGCATTGTTCCCTACAGCCTTGGTGATGGTGTATGGCCCATATCGGAGTGGGCGAAGCTTGCGGTGGGGTCCAGTGAGGCACTCCTTCTGCAAATGTAGCCATACTTTGTCGCCCACCTGGAAGTTGTGTGGCACCCGGTGTTGATCATGGAGTTGTGTGTACTTGGCATTGGCTCTGTCCAATATATCATGAACCTGTTGGCGGATGTGTTGAATGCGATCGATGAAGCTACTGGCTTTGTCAGCTTCCGACTAGACATGAGCTGAATCGGCCTGAGCAGGTGCAAATGGCATGGCTACGTCAATGGGACATAGTGGCTGGAATCCCAAGCCCACCTGAAAGGGGCTATGGCTGATTGAACTACGGAGAGCCCGATTATAAATATGTTGTACATAGGGGAGGCTCTCATCCCATGTGTGTGGATGATTTGAATTGTAAATGCGCAGAATGTGTACAATCATTCTGTTGACGACTTCTTTCTGGCCATCTGTTTGGGGCTGGAAAGATGTGGACTTGGTGAGCTTGGTATCCAACATTGCCCAGAGGCTGGACCAAAATGTGCCGAGGAACCTGCTATCCCGATCTGATATGATAGACTGTGGGATCCCAAAGTGCACCCACACTCATTCAAAGAAGAGTTTAGCAGTGGCTTCTACTGTGATATTCTTCTTGCAGGCCGCCATAATGGCCATCTTTGAGAATCTGTCGACGACCACGAAAACACAGTCATTTCCTTGCTTAGTAGAAGGTAGGCCCGACATGTAATCCATGGAGATGGATTCCCAAGGTCGACTAGGGGTAGGTAGAGGAGTATATAGGCCTTGCTTCTTGATGGTCGGTTTGGCAATGGCACAAGCAGTGCAGGATCTGATGTGCTTCTCGACATCCTTTCGAAGGTTCGGCCAATAGAAATACTTCTGCAGGATTGCTACCGTTTTCTCGACCCCGAAATGCCCAGCGACTCGACTGTAGTGTGCTTCCCATATCATCTTGGCACGCTCGCTTGAAGGAACACAAAGGTGTCCCATGTGACATAAGAGTGCATCTTGGAGGTGAAAATTTGGAACTTGCGTACCCCCCAAGAGTGCCTTGTAAGTTTGGCCGAATTCTGGGTCACTCTCATAGAGAAGCGGCCAATCATAAGTCTCGTGCCCACAAGAGTTGAGCACAGTGGTGAGCGCCACGATCGGTGGTCGGCTGAGGCAGTCTGCAACATGATTGGTGCTACCCTTCTTATACTTGATGTTCAAATGAAACTGTTGCAGATATGTGGACCACTTCTGATGGTGATCATTCTACAACTTCCCTTGTGTCTGTATGAACTGCAGGGGCCTATGGTCTGTGTGGATGATTGTTTCCTTCCCCAAAATGTAATGCTTCCATTGTCGACAAGCTTTCACAATGGAGTACATTTCTTTGTCATATGTGGGGTACTTGCGAACTGTGTCAGACAATGTCTCACTGTGAAATGCCACTGGATGTCCCTGTTGAGTAAGAACCGCCCCAATAGCATAGTCAGAGGCATCTGTCTCGATCTCAAATGGCTGTTGCAAGTCTGGTAAAGTGAGCACTGGGGCAGAACAGAGGCGGTTTTTCAGTTCTGTGAACGCCTTCTGTTGAGGTTCCGACCAAAAAAATTTTGCTCTCGCTCCTCCCTTGGTGACTTGACTCAAGGCCAAGTGATATGAGAGAATCCCAACACGAACCTCCGATAGAAATTAGCAAGACCCAGAAAGCTGCGAAGCTCTGTTATAGTGGTTGGGGCTGGCCAATCCCGAATGACTTGGATCTTGGCTGGATCCACATGCACTCCCCTTTCATCAATAATGTATCCCAGATATTGAACCTGGGTCATGCCAAAAGTGCACTTCTCCAAATTGGCACACAACTTGTGTTGCCGCAATGTTTGGAGGACTTGTCGGATGTGGTGAAGGTGCTCTTCCCAATTCTAGCTGAAGATCAGAATGTCGTCCAAGTACACCACTACAAATGAGTTGGTGAATGGCCGCAAGATGTCTTCCATCATCCTCATGAAGGTTGCGGGAGCATTCTTCAACCCGAAAGGCATGACCAGCCATTCGAAAAGGCCTTCCTTGGCTTTGAAGGCAGTATTCCACACATCAGAGGGTTCAATTGGTACCTGGTGATACCCCGAATTCAAGTCAATCTTGCTGAAATATTTTGCACCTTTGAGTTGGTCCAGAAGGTCATCAATCTGTGGGATAGGGTACCTATTCCTGGCAGTGATCTTGTTCAACGCCCGATAGTCAATACAGAGTCTCCACGTCCCATCCTTCTTCTGTACCAACACGATCGGGCTCCCACAGGGCGATGAACTTGGTCTGATGTGACCTTTCTGCAAAAGCTCCTGAATCTGCCTCTTGATTTCATCATTCTCCAGACCAGAGCGCCGATAGATTGGTCCATTAGGTAGCGGCGCACCTGGGGTCAGATCAATCGGGTGGTTGACCTAACAGTGCAGAGGAACCCCTGTGGGTGAGGTGAATATGTCCCCGTACTCCTCCACAACCTTATCCATTTTTTGTTGTCATGCAGAGGAGCCCTATTTGGAGGTCATGGCCACAGTATTCTTCTTGCCCTGGGGGCGGATCATCAGGAAAACAAATTTCTTGGTTTGGGAAATGAGCTTACTGCATTGTTTTGCAGTAACCAAAGAGATAGTGGCAGGAGGTGGTACCTCTGGTATCCTGTACAACTTATTTCCCAAAGTAACAATAACAGCACGAGGTCGAGACTCATACACAGCATGACGCTTCCACAAGTATGGTTGTCCTAATAATACATCCGAAACATCAATAGGAGCAACGTCACATAATACCTCATCCGTGAAGGGCTTGATGCTATAGGGAAGGCGGCACTGCTGGCTGACGCGGAGATCTCGTCCTTGGTGAAGCCACCCGATGGTGTATGGATGTGGGTGAGCTGTGGTCGGCAAGCCCAACCGCTTCACGGCGTCTACCGAAATGAGGTTCTTTTGGCTCCAATTTTCGACAATGAACTGTACTGGGGAGCCCTTTACCCACATATGGGAGTGGAAGAGACGTTCCTCCTCCTCCGGATCTTCCGGTTCCTCCTTCTAGATCTTCGTAGTGGCAACAATGGAATTGGGCTCCGCTTCAATAATCTATTGCCCTTTCTCATTCCCCTTGTCAGGTTCAGATTCAGAGTCGGAGCATGGACCCTACCTGGGGAGCCCTCATCTCTACGACAGCGATCGCTTGGCCTCGGCGACTCACTTGTGTTGTGAGTGGAGCCCATAGAACTTGCCAACTCAGCCCGTGTCCTTGCCTTTGCGTGCACGTTCTTTTCTCAGGGCTTCGATGAGTTTTCTTTAGCGGCCATGCCTTTGGCCTCCGTCCCTTGTTTTCGCTGTGCATTTTCTGGGATTTTGATTCACATCCAAAGTCTCGCTTTACTGAATTACCAATCTTGGCAAAGATATCGATGTCACACTACAATAGATACCAGGAACTCCATTTCCTTCTGAATGTATCTATGCAGAAAACTGCGATACTTTAGCACCATATGTTTCTCTGAATCTTTGATACCCAACTTGGTGCGCAGGGTATGGAACAGATTCGTCAGCTCATGCACATCTTGATCCCTTTGTTGTTATAGCGTGGTCCATTGTATGTACTTGTCCTCATAGCTCCCCACGGGATAGTACTGTTCCTTGACGGCGTCTCGGAAAGAATTCCAAGTTGGTACAACCGAGAACAGAGAGGGTTCTGTCTAGTCCTTTTTCTCACAGTAGGTTTCCCACCAGTCCTTAACATGGGGGGTAGCTTTGAGGAGTGCAAAAATAATCTTCTCCCGGTCTGAAAAGTCATGAACCGAGAAATATCCTTCTAACAGATTCAACCATCTATCTACGGCATCTGCATCTATTTGAACCTCAAATATGGGAATGTCAAAATTTACTTGTACCTTAAAAGGAGTCGCGCCTCCAGAGTGGCTGCTGGATGCAGATGCGCCGCCGGTGGGTAGCCGTTGAAGGATCTGAGCAAAGTTATCCATCATCACGTTCCTTTGTCTTTCGAGGGCCTCCTCGAGCAATATTTTGATAGGATCTCATGCTCCCTCATCTTTCTTTTCGTCCCCCATGGGCGTCCGTCGAGGTTTGCGAGGCTGATCTTGCAAAGGTTCCACCAGATCGAGCCCTAGCTCCTTATACCACGACCTCGTTGGGGACATGCAAAGAAGGATCGAGAAAAAGCAGACCGCTCTGATACCACTGATCCGGATTTATGCAGGAACGCAACAGAATAAACATATAACCATAAATACAGAGATGCAGCGGAAATAACACTTCATTTCATTAATATCAAGAACTGAAATTTGCTTACAGACAGAATGGAAATAAAACTAGCTAGGGCGCTGGTAGCTATCTCTGAGAAGAGATGTGGCGGCTACAGGCCTCTGAACTGAGTTACAATGAGGCTCGAGGGCCTATTTATCATGTAGAAACAATGGGAAATCCTAAACAGCCAAAACCCTAACCCTAGGAGATGAAGCGCCAAAACTATGGGCCCCGTTTGGGTAAATTGGTGTTTCAACTTCCCAGGGGTGTAACTTTGGCATATGATCTCCGTTTGACGCGTACCATACCTCTTTAGAAAGATGTATCCAAGGAATAAAAATGTTGAATGAGTAACATTGGTCCATGGACCCATTTTTCTCTCCGTTTTCCCAAAAAACATCGTTTAGGGCCTCAAAACAGCTCCGGAAGTTCAGGACCCGAAAAACTGCTAAAAATAGTAAAAATGTGCCGAAACTGAAAAACTGAAAGAGACAATGGTGGAGCCCCAAGTGGAATAGGCGGGTGACCACCAATATCCACCTGAATCAGAAATGGAGGTTTAACCTCTTTTACACAAGGAAAAAGACACCCGGCAAGGGTTTCCGGCAATATACATGTACAAAAAGCAGTACTACATAAAATAACACAATTTACTACAAATATGTATTAATCATGACTGAATACAACATATAATAGCTTAATAATACAGAAAAGGGCCAAAGGCCTCTCTTAATAGATATCTTGAAGGGAAATAGACACCTCCGCCTCAAAACTAGCACAAAATCTAAGTGAGCAACCCTACTGTTGTTGCACGTGCACAAATGATGCCGTTTCTGAAGGGAAATGCACTGTAGTTGAATATGGATGAATGTCCCTAATACAAATTATGAATTTAAGCTCAGATCCTTCCCTCTTGATCCACTTAAGCAAGTTGATCCAAACTGAGGATGGAATCTTCAATCCGGTTCTCATACATTTGTCTAGGCTAATCCTTGTTCACATTGAGCTAGTTCACTTGGGTGATTTCTTCCTCCTCAAGAATGCATGTTGACTTAGTCAAAATTGACTATGTCCCCATCTAATTTTCCCTTGTTCACACTTGGAAGTGTAAAACCAGCTCCTAAGGTGATATCCTTACTTACTAAGGTGGAATTTATTCATATCTTTATTGGTCACGGGTCTCCTTTCCCATTTATTCTTCTCCTGAGTGAAAGCATCAAAATCTAATATTCAAATTTTCTTGTGTACAAATTTTGGAATATTACAGTCCTCCCCTCTCAAATGTTTCTTGTCCTCAAGCAACTGCAAGGATAGGACTAAAGAGCATCCTCTTCTCCCCTATAGCAACCTCATAAGATGAAATCCTCCAAGGATCAAGGTGTTGCATCATCAATATATCTTCAAGGTGCCCCTCCCAAGTGTGCAAGCCATCTATTGGGGAACATCCCAAATAACTAACTTTATGTGACAGTGAAACATCCATGGAGGCAACAATGGGTTGTTTGAAGGTCCTCTTGAAGTATGAGGACTGATATATATTTGGATTCATCATCCCCATTTGAATCTCTCCTCCCCAAGCTATCAACCAAACAAAATGAATCACCCTCCAGGATGGCAACTCATGAATGATCTCTTCCACCTTGAGCTCATGCAGAATAGGTGGGCTAAAAATCTAAACATGGTAGACAAGATTGTCTATCCCACACTTTATTCCTCTCCACTTAAGATGAGTGTAGATAATTTTCTGATCTTGGGCTGCAATATTGTTGCCCTCAATTGGAAAGAAGGGAACTAGACCTCCAAAGGTCCCTCTCCCAGTGCTGTGAATCAAGCTGACCCAAACCATCTCATGCATGATGGATAAGAAATCACCACCATATGGCATCCCATCCATCTCATGGTCCTCCTCATTAAGAAATAAATATTTTTCTATAGAGGCCATGTCTCTTCCCATGCTCCCCCTAGAACATGTAATGCAGAAAGTGTGGATGTGCTCCTCCCCCAAGAACACATCCACCCCATCTGTTTCTCCTCCAATCATACTCCTCGTGAAAGCAAGAATAAGATCAGAAAATAGGATCATGATCAGCATCATAATGAAATAAAGACTGAAGGTTTTATATGGTGCTGGAAGGTACCAACAGTCTCCCAAGTGGTCACAGCGCAATCTTCCCCACTGCAGCTTTAGACAATAGCATGGCAAGTTCTTTATTGATAGATGGCTAGTTGTGTAAGTCACCACATCTACTAGCAAGTAGTAAATGGCTGAGTGTATCAACTGAGCATATAATGAGTGACTAAACACTTGCCCCAGATCATATATTATATGGTTGTCTCCATCATAATAGCTGGCCAAATTTGGTCCATGGAGCCTAAAGAAAAACTTACCCCTTTGTAGAGAAATAAACCATATGAAGAATGAACCACATGCTACATGAAAATCCTCCCCCTCATGTCTGGAAACCCAAGTAAAGGAGAACATACTATAATGAAAAATGAGTCCATCCACTCATCTACCAATCTCACCTCCTTTATGCCCACCAAGTGCACCCATTATGAATTGATCCTAGGAACACTCCATCAACAAGCTCCTGCTCCAAGGTGACAACGTTGTTGGCCTATGTAAATAAGTTCCTGCCAACTCATAAATCCATACTTTGACATGCCCCATGTCAAAGACTTCTCCCATAATGTTTCTGCATACAAGAAGGTCCTTCCAAGGTTGAAGAACTTCCAGATCATCTAAGGCTAAGGAGTAGCCTCCTTGCACTAGGCTAGTGCCATCCCATACTCCTGCAGCATCATGCCAAGTGTGAGAGAAAATATGCCCTTGCTCTCTCCCAATCCTCCAAAGCAACAAAAATATTTGTTGCCTCCTCATACCTCCATCATACAACCCATGTGGTGAAAACATAATGATCACATCATCATAATTCATCCACACTCCTTGCCATATGATGCAAGTACCCTGCCAAGTTCCTCCTATCCTCATAACCTTCGGAAAAGGATATGCCTCATGATGGAAAAACTCTCTCAAGAGTAGCCAATGCAATTTTTCCTCTTGCTTCCCTGTATCATACATTTTCAAATTTCTCTCTAGCCTCTTGCTCTTCCCCACATCCACTCAACCCCATGTGGATTCCTTCTGTCATTCTTCACCTTGGCATTCTTCCCATGTGGGCTATCATCCTCTACAACTAGTTCCTCTTCTCTGCATGCCATGAAGTTTGAAATTCATTTTCTTGGAGATCTCTTAGAGAATATCTCATGTCCATAACCATCTTGAATCCATCAATATCCAAAGGTGATAAAGGAAAAGCCTCCTCAGTTCTATTGTTTGACAGTGCTGATAGCCTCTCCCATGATATAGTTGCTACCTCATACTCCATCTCAAGGTTCATGAATCCCTCCAAAATATCACACTCCAACCTCAAGGGTTGTGTGCAACTCAACATGGGTCTATGAGAATGATGGTTCATTTTCTCCTTGAACCATTCAAGCTTGCACAACACAGTGCAATCGTGCTACTCTACCTCAGCAATAATTTTTGATCCTGAGCCATATGAAGACATATTTCCACAATTTCTAGAAATATTTGCTAGAATAAGTAAAAGTGGAAATCTCCCCATACCTTGGTGAGATAAGAGAACCTTTTGTAGTGCTGCAAGGTCTCCTCCCTCTAATGTATTGGCTGCCCTAACTGTTGGTGTAAAAGGCTGCTCTCCCAAGGCTGTGATAGCACTGGTACATGTCTCCTACCATGGTGGTGTGGGCCTCCTTTCCTTAGAACTTCCTCCATCAAAAGTTCTAATCAGCCCTTTAGTGAACTCAGAAAAATAAGTCACTCTTGCATGGCTTAATTTACTAACCCACAAAGCATTGGCTTCACCCTCTACGTGCAGAGCTGCAACTTCTACTGCCTCCATCTCTACCACTGGATGAAGTACGAAGAATGCCTCAAGCTTACTTGCCCAAGCTCTTGTTGTAGTTAACCCATCAAATGTAGATAATAGGAATCTATTGCCTTTAATTTCTCCTTTGATGCAGGGTCTTCTTTCTTCTCTCAGTTGAATAAACTGAGGAAAACCTAGGGTCTCTTTGAAAGCCCTAAGTTGGCACTTGTATTTTGCCAAATACCCACTCAGGATTTCATGCTCTAAGTGGTCTCCTTGCACTCCACTTCCTCTATGAGAATAGGAACTGCATGCATCTTCTTCTGCCTCCTGAAACCTTCTAGAGGTCTAAGTGCGGCTTTCTCCTCCTTGAAACCCTCTTGGAGTTTCAATGCATTTCTCTTCTTCTTTCTTCTTAAATCTGAAAATGGATGAGATTAATCCCATCCTCTCCATAATTTTGTTCTCCTCTTCTTCTTATCTTCTGATTGGATCTAAAATCCACAAGCTGAGCCAAGATGGCAACTTTGATACCATTGTAATATCCCAAAATGGGAACAGCTACACTATTTGGAATATTTTGAGTTATTACCAATGTGGAGCTTCAGAAAATCATGAGCATAACTATGTAGATCAACTCATTAGATGAAAAATAAAATCACACCAGCAGATGAAAGAACCTCACCAAGTAGATGGCCTATATTCTTCTTCTCAAGTGGGGAAATGCAGCAATATAGGGCATAAAACAGCTGTCTTCAGAAAATTGTGCAATAAAAGTGGATACTGGGGCTTGGATCCCTTATTTTAGACAATATACAACCCAATTTCATAATTATAGGTGAAACAAATGAATCTAGCTACATTAAATAGATCTCCCGGCTCAATACAACTTAAAAACACCCCGATCCCATGACTTCTCTACAACAGAATTTCTGAATACTGTGAAAGCGTAATTCCCATGAGGGTTTATGAAGAAAATTATGAGATAATACTAATATATATCTTATATTAATCAAATAGCAGATAAATGGAGGTTTAACCTCTTTTGCACAAGGAAAAAGACACCTAGCAAGGGTTTCCGACAATATACATGTACAAAAAGCAGTATTGCAGAAAATAACACAGTTTATTGCGACTTTATATCAATAATGACTGAATACAACATATAATAGATGAATAATATAGAAAAGGGCCAAATTCATCTCTTAATAGATCTCCCGAAGGGAAATAGACACCTCCTCCTCAAAACTAGCACAAATTTTGAGTGAGTAACCCTGCTGCTGCTGCACCTGCACAAATGACGTAGTTTCTGAAGGGAACTGTGATGTAGATGAATATTGATGAATGGACCTAAGCCAAATGATGAATTTAATATCATATCCTTCCTCTTTATCCCTTTAATCAAGTTGATCCAAAGAGAGGATGGAATTCCCACACGGGAATTCCTTGCACTAAGCAGTGCTTCAACCACAGCTAAATAGATGAAGCATGCAAGTAGTCAAAAGAACAAAGATAGCTGAATACTGAATGATCTCTTTGATTCTATGCCCTCCTTTTTATCTTTGGTGATCCTCCTCACCCCGGACCCCACACATTGTTGAGGTGACTTACTAGTGAATATTCCTCCTTCAAAACTGCGCTGCCCTAGTTGAATTCTCTCCTCTTTGTAGCAGCACTATTGACTTGGTCAACTGGGACTAATCCACCTACAATGCCTCTTTTCACACTAAGGGATCTTCAATACGGTTCTCATACGTGTGTCTATGCTGATCCTTGTTCACATTGAGCTAGTTCACTTGGGTGACTTCTTCCTCCTCAAGAATGCATGTTGACTTAGTCAAACTTGACTATGTCCCCATCTACTTTGCCCTTGTTCACACTTGGAAGTGTAAAACCAGATCCTAAGGTGATATCCTTACTTACTAAGGTGGAATTTATTCATATCTTTATTGTTCATGGGTCTCCTTTCCCATTTATTCCTCTTCTGAGTGAAAGCATCAAAATCTAATATTCCAATTTGCTTGTGTGTAAATTTTGGAATATTATAGTCCTCCCCTCCCAAATGTTGCTTGTCCTCAAGAAAATACAAGGATAGTACTAAATAGCATCCTCTTCTCCCCTGTAGCAACCTCATAAGATGAAATCCTGAAAGGATCAAGGTGTTGCATCGTCAATATATCTTCAAGTTTCCCCTCCCAAGTGTGCAAGGCATATATTGGGGAACATCCCAAATAGCTAACTTTATGTCACAGTGAAACATCCATGGAGGCAACAATGGGTTGTTTGAAGGTCCTCTTGAAGCATGAGGGCTGATATAGATTGGGATTCATCATCCCCATTTGAATCTCTCCTCCCCAAGCTATCAACCAAAAAAATGAATCACCCTCCAAGATGGCAACTCATGAAGGATCTCTTCCACCTTGAGCTCATGCAGAATAGGTGGGATGAAAATCTGAACATGGTAGACAAGATAGTCTACCCCATGTTGTATTCCTCTCTACTTAAGATGAGTGTAGAGAATTTTCTGCTCTTGGGCTGCAATACTGTTGCCTTCAATTGGCAAGAAGGGAGCTAGAACTCCAAAGGTCCCTCTCCCAGTGCTGTGAATCAAGCTGGCCCAAACTATCTCATACGTGATGGATAAGAAATCACCACCATATGGAATCCCATCCATCTCATGGTCTTCCTCATTAAGAAACAAATATTTTTATATAGAGGCCATGTCTCTTCCCATTCTCCCCTCAGGACATGTAATGCAGAAAGTGTGGGGATGCTCCTCCCCCAAGAACACATCCACCCATGTGTTTCTCCTCCAATCATGCTCCTCATAAAATCAAGAATAAGATCAACAAATAGGATCATGATCAGCATCATAATGAAAGAAAGACTGAAGGTTTTATGTGGTGCTGGAAGGTACCAACAGTCTCCCAAATCGTCACAGCGCAGTCTTCACCACAGTGGCTTCAGACAATAGCATGGCAAGTTGTTTCTTGATAGATGGCTAGTTATGTAGGTCACCACATCTACTAGCAAGTAGTAAATGGCTTAGTGTATCAACTGAGCATATAAGGAGTGACCAAACACTTGCCCCAAATCATATAGTAGATGGTTGTCTCGATCAAAATAGTTGGCCAAAAATGGTCCATGGAGCCTAAAGAAAAACTTTCCCCTTTGTAGAGCAATGCACCATATGAAGAGGAATGAACCACATGCTGCATGAAAATCCTCCCCCTCATGCCTAGAAACCCAAGTCAAGGAGAACATACTATAATGACAAATGAGTCCATCCACTCCTCTACCAATCTCACCTCCTTTATGCCCACCAAGTGCACCCATTATCAAGTGATCCTGGGAACACTCCATCAACAAGCTCCTGCTGCAAGGTGACATCGTCGTTGGCCTATGCAAATAGGCTCCTGCCAACTCATAAATCCATTATTTGACATGCCCCATGTCAAAGACTTCTCCCATAATGTTGTTACATACAAGAAGGTCCTTCCAAGGTGGAAGCACTTCCAGATCACCTAAGGCTAAGGAGTAGCCTCCTTGCACTAGGCTAGTGCCATCCCCTATTCCTGCAGCATCATGCCAAGTGTGAGAGAAAATCTGCCCTTGCTCTCTCCCAATCCTCCAAAGAAAAAAAAATCTTTTTTTCTTCCTCATACCTCCATCATACAACCCATGTGCTGAAAACATAATGATCACATCATCATAATGCATCCACACTCCTTGCCATATGATGCAAGTACCCTGCCAAGTTCCTCCTATCCTCATACCCTTCAGAAAAGGATATGCCTCATGATGGCCAAACTCTCTCAAGAGTAGCCAATGCAATTTTTCCTCTTGCTGCCCTGTATCATACATTTGCAAATGGCTCTCTAGCCTCTTCCTCTTACCCCACATCCACTCAACCCCATGTGGATGCCTTCTGCCATTCTTCACCTTGGCATTCTTTCCATGTGGGCTATCATCCTCCACAACCAGTTCCTCTTCTCTGCATGCCATGAAGTGCTGAAATGCATTTTCTTGGAGATCTCTTAGAGAAGATCTCATGTCCATAGCCATCTTGAATCCATCAAGATCCAAAGGTGATAAAGGAAAAGCCTCCTCACTCCTATTTTTTGACAACGCTGATAGCCTCTCCCATGATATAGTTTCTGCCTCATATTCCATATCAAGGTTCATGACTCCCTTCAAAAGATCACACTCCAACCTCAAGGGTTGTGTGCAACTAAACATGGGTCTATGAGAATGATGGTTCATTTTCTCCTTGAACCATTCAAGCTTGCACAGCGCAGTGAAATCCTGCTGCTCTACCTCAGCAATAATGTTTGATCCTAAGCCATATGAAGACATATTTACACAATTTATAGAAATATTTTCTGCAATAAGTAAAAGTGTAAATCTCCCCATACCTTGGTGAGATGCGGGAACCTCTTGTAGTGCTGCAAAGGCTCCTCCTTGTAATGCAATGGCTGTCCTAACTGCTAGTGTAGAAGGTTTCTCTCCCAAGGCTGTGACAGCGCTGGTACATGTCTCCTCCCATGGTGGTGTGGACCTCCTTTCCTCAGACCTTCCTCCATCAAATATTCTAATCAGCCCTTGAGTGAACTCATAAAAAGAAGTCACTCTTGCATGGCTTAATTGACTAACCCACCAAGCATTGGCTTCACCCTCCAAGTGCAGCGCTGCAACTTCTATTGCCTCCCTCTCTACCACTGGATGAAGTATGAAGAATGCCTCAAGCTTCCTTGCCCAAGCTCTTGCTGTAGTTGACCCATAAAATGTATACAATAGGAATCTATTGCCTTTAATTTCTCCTTTGCTGCAGGGTCTTCTTTCTTCTTTCAATTGAATAAACTAAGGAAAACCGAGGGTCTCTTTGAAAGCCCTAGGTTGGCACTTGTATTCTGCCAAATACCCACTCAGGATTTCATGCTCTAAGTGGTCGCCTTTCTCTCCAATTCCTCTATGAGAACAGGAAGTGCATGCATCTTCTTTTGCCTCCTGAAACGTTCTAGAAGTCTCAGTGCAACTTTCTCCTCCTTGAAACCCTCTTGGAGTTTCAGTGAATTTCTCTTCTTCTTTCTTCTTAGATTTTAAAATGGATGAGAGTAATCTCATCCTATCCATAATTTTTTTCTCCTCTTCTCCTTATCTTCTGATTGGATCTAAAATCCACAGGCTGAGCCAAGATGGAAGCTTTGATACCACTATAATATCCCAAAATGGGAATAGCTACACTATTGGGAATATTTTGAGTTATTACCAATGTGGAGCTTCAGAAAATCATGAGCATGAAAATTTAGAGCAGCTCATTAGATGTAAAATAACATCACACTAGCAGATGAAAGAACCTCAGCAATTAGATGGCCTATATTCTCCTTCCCAAGTGGGGAAATGCAGCAATATAGGGCATAAAACAACTGTCTTCAGTAAATTGTGCAATAATAGTGGATATTGGTACTTGGATCCTTTATTTTAGACAATATGCAACCCATTTGTATAATTAGAGGTGAAACAAATGAATCTAGCTGCACTAAATAGATCTCCTCGGCTCTATACAGCTTAAAAACACCCCGATCCCATGACTTCTCTACAACAGAATTTCTGAATATTGTGAGAGCGTAATTCCCATGAGGGTTTCTATAGAAAATTATGAGAGAGTACTAATATAGAGTTTATATTAATCAAATATCAGAGAAATGGAGGTTTAACCTCTTTTACACAAGGAAAAAGACACCCGGCAAGGGTTTCCAGCAATATACATGTACAAAAAGCAGTACTGCAGAAAATAATGCAGTTTACTACAACTATGTATTAATCATGACTAAATAAAACACATAATAGCTGAATAATATAGATAAGGGCCAAAGGCATCTCTTAATAGATCTCCTGGAGGGAAATAGACACCTCCTCCTCAAAACTAGCACAAAATTTGAGTCAGCAACCCTGCTGTTGTTGCACCTGCACAAATGATGAAATTTCTCAAGAGAACTATACTGTAGATGAATATGGATGAATGGCCCTCAGCCAAATGATGAATTTAAGCTCAGATCCTTCCCTCTTTATCCCCTTAAGCAAGCTGATCCAAAGAGAGGATGGAATTCCCGCACGAGAATTCTTTGCACTAAGCAGTGCTGCAACCACAGCTAAACAACTGAAGCATGCAAGTAGTCACAAGACTAGAGATAGCTGAATACTGAATGATCTCTTTGATGCTATGCCCTCCTCTTTATCTTCAGTGAGCCTCCACACCCCGGACCCCACACATTGTTGAGGTGACTTCCCAGTGAAGATTCCTCCTTCAAAACTGTGCTGCCCTTGTTGGCTTCTCTCCTCTTTGTAGCAGCGTTGTTGACTTGGTCAACTAGGAATAATCCACCTGCAATGCCTCTTTTCACACTAATGGATCTTCAATCCGGTTCTCATATGTGTGTCTGGGCTGATCCTTGTTCACATTGATCTAGTTTACTTGGGTGATTTCTTCCTCCTCAAGAATGCATGTTGACTTAGTCAAACTTGACTATGTCCCCATCTATTTTTCCCTTGTTCACACTTGGAAGTGTAAAAACAGCCCCTAAGGTGATCTCCTTACTTACTAATGTGGAATTTATTCATATCTTTATTGTTCACAGGTCTCCTTTCCCATTTATTCCTCTCCTGAGTGAAAGCATCAAAATCTAATATTCCAATTTGCTTGTGTGCAAATTTTGGAATATTACATATTTCAAATAGGATTACATCACTTGGATACTTCCTAGGGATATTTTTGTTTGGCAGAGTTTAAATACAAAAAGGACTCTTCTTTCATTAAATAGTTCAACAAAACCTTTTAATAACCCTTATAAAATGAAACCAACTAATTTTCTGAGTGTACTGGACTGCTGATGTGTCATTATGCCACATGGATGCTAAGTTGGAACTTTTGTAGGTCGAATTTTACAATTTTTACATAAATCTGGTTAGTGAAAATTATGAAAACTAGGCCTCAAAGATGAGTGTATAATTTCCAAACCCTGATGGATTTGAAAAACGTGAGAGAGGTTTTTTTAGATGAGCTTGTGTTGAAGAAAAAAATCCTTCATATTTTCAAAATAATTTTTTTATTTGGTCAGATATGGAATTTGAAGTTGACTACTAAAACATTAATGTATAGGAAAGTTCAGGAGAGTTTGTAGCGAAGAGTTCGTAGCATTTTCCATTTGGAAATTTCTGCAACAATTCTAACTAATTCTTTACTCATTGGAGGGTATTCATTAGGCTAAAAGACTTAAATACATGCTTTTACCCACTCCAATTATGATAAAATTTTTAAATTATAACATAAACTCTTCTTCAACAAGTTCGTAGCGAAAACTCAGCTTTAAGCCTGAAGTATGCTACGAAGTTTCCTGATAATTCCATAATTTGAAATCTCCACTTCTTTCCTCCAAAAACTTGTCTAGAGCTATGTGGAATTATTAGAGGGATCATTCTAAAACAAAAATGGCTCAAAATATGTCTTACCCTCCTCATGGAGCAGCAGGTAGCTCGTCCTCCATTAAAAATGGACCTGCTTTTCTAAAAATTAGGGGTCATAAATGAGTTCCTATCTCTCAATTCTTGATGGTTGTTAAAAAATGGGAGGAGGTTTTTGTAAATAAGATAGTTCTAAAGAAAAAATTCTGTTGGGTCTTTGAAAACCATCTCCAGATGTTAGGAATCTGCATTTGAAAAACCTGTTTAAAACAGGGAAAAAGTGAGCTCTGAAATTAGAGCCCAAAGACATCTTTGAATCTCCCAATTTGTAATACCTGTGAGAAAAGCGAAAGAAGTTAATGTTATTTTATCCATGTTTGACAATAACCTCTCTGAGGTTTTTAGAAGACATCTTCGTTTACCCAGAAACTGCTCTTGAAGTTGATTGTTTAAAAAGTAAAAAAACACAACAATCCCCTTGTATCTTCTAGCAGAAACGAATGTAACCAGAATTGGTGAAGGACTCTGAAAACCATGGATCCTCCATAACCAATTTTAGGTCCATAGGTGCATATCTAACTACTGAACCTCATTTTTTTTGTATTCTTATATGCATCCATATCCTCCAAAACAGCGCTGCCCTGCTTGAACTTTTGACACCTGCAAAAAATGTATATGACATCAAGCTTCTTGTTGACAGAGATTAAAACTAACCTATGATAATAGCTAGACAAAATCTAACCGAGAAAAATGGTTGCAATGGATCAAGAAACTCAGAAGGATCCAAAGGTAAGTGACGTAGCTTGAACGGATGAAGGATAAATTAGGAAAGGAAAGTAGGAGAGGAAAATGGAATGATGGTGATGTAATGATGGTCAAGCATGCCATGCACCGAATAGTGGCTCATAACAGGTAGGAACATGATGCAAAACTAAGCCCTAACCACTGAAAAAATTGCAACTCATCGATCCCCTTACAGCTTTGAGAAAAACATGATTTTGTAGCAAATTCAGTTAGTGGGATGACAGATTCGCTATGGAACTGACAAGTTAGTCCGTAGCGAAAACAACCTGTTTTGCACAAAAAATGTTGTGGACTCGGGTAAAAAGTGACAAGTGTAAAAAAATACTTAATTAACCTCGTGCATTCCTATTTTTCGAATTTACCTATGACAAGACCTTAGTCACATGATTGTTAAGCACTTAAACCCTTTAGGACTATACATCGAATATGAAATTTTATCACTTTCATGACTTTATTTGACCTAAAACAACTTGACCTAACTCAAAATGGCACTCCTAACCAACCTAATTGTTATGAAAGATTCCAGTGGCTCCACTGGGGATGTTAAGCCCCTGTGGTACAGCAAAGAACCAAAAGCTCCAGTGCCTTACTTTGAAAAAATGAGAGTTCAAAATTTTATAAAACCTTCTTCAAGATTTTATGGCCTTCTCCTCAAGCTCGAACTTGTTGAAAACTGCACTCCAAGCTTAAAACTAAATTTGTACATGCTAAAAATTTTCTCAGAATAATTGAGCTTATTCACACACACACACACAGCTACCTACCCTATACTTCTGAGAAACTATTCACACAAAAATGCCAAGAAGCCAATCAAGTACCGGTCAAATAAAAGGATTTCCTCGGTTATGCACCAAAAATAACTGGAAAGATAATGTATGCACTTACAATGGATCTATTTCTTAGCAGGATCGTTGTCGTGAATACGACCACTAACACCTATTTCATCCATTTTTACTCTTCTTTATCATGTCATTTATCATAATTTATCATATAATTCCATTTTATAATTATTTATGCTCTTATGGATAAATATTATTTCTTCTCCTTTATTTTTAATAAATCGATGATTATGCATGATTTTACCAATTATGGTTTATTAATAAATTTGTTGTAATATCACTCACCATTTTAGCCTCCAAGATATTTTCCAGATTGCAGAGTTGATCTCCAGCTCATCATTAAATATGCCAACTCAGAAATTGTTGAATAAGAAGTGACCATTTTACTATTGATATTATGATCAAATGAAGAAGAATCAGAAACTTTGGAACATGGGTTTTGGTCTCAGCATCTGCCCAATTAAAAATAGTAAAAGAATGGTTTGCTCAAATTCGTCCTCCGTATTGAGAGATACGCAAAGTTCTTTGAGAACGATTTTCCGCTTCCGTTGTCGCGTCGTCCTCCGACCCCAGGCTACAAAACCAAATTCGCCTTGATTTTGTCGAAAGATCACAGCTGTATTTAATGATCAAGTTGTTGGGAACAATCCAATATTGTTATGGGAGATCATATTTTCTATTTAATTTCTCTTCCTTCTGATTATAAAAGGAGAGCAGGTATTGTGTATTGAAAAACAATGGATGATTATTGAATCCCCTTTGTAACACTATAATTCCTTGACTCTTGTGAGCAAAGAGCAACTGATGTAAAAGCTATTCATGCTTTATTAATACAAAGAGGTGTTCTCATTCCATTTCTCAAGCTCTGCAGTAGCCCAGTGGCACTTTCACCGACGGTTGAGGGCCCGGCCCTGGTGGAGCGATCTGTTGTTTGTATTTCTATTCTTTTATTTATGTTGTGTGAAGTGTGTTTGATGTTTGTTTCAATTACAGAATTGGTTTACTGTTGTTAGATCAAATATAGATTCATTTCTATTTCATCTTTTACAAGAAGCACAGCCGTCGTTCGATTATCTTGTTATTATCATAAAGCTTTGTTGTTCTGTATCTGATTTAAGTTGTTGTTCCATTAGTTTATAATTTTCTATAATTGGTTGTTGCGTGATGAGTGGTTGTCGACAGAATTAAAGCATGAAAATCTAGTTGCTTGAGTATGTTAGAATTGTAATTGTTGTTCATTTCATGTTGATGTTCTATTTCTGTTCATTTTTTATTCATAGTCTTTGATTAGCAAACAGATGAGTTGTAGTTACATGCTGCTGTTCCTTTTCAGATTATGTTTCTTTTAAGTTGCTTTCATTGAATATTCTTTTGTTTCAATTGCTTTAAGATCTCCAACTATAGATGATAGAGGCTTTTGCTTCCAAGTCCCCAGATTGGTTATCTTGCATCGATTTCTAAGGGAAAGAGTTACTGCTACTGCATCCCTGATCGATGTTTTGCAAGATTGATGTAGTTTAATCTTTCCATTCATGTCACTGTAATTAGGTTTCTTTACAAGCATTTGTTACTTTTGTATTTGTTATTCTGTACTACATCTTCACAGCATTGCTCTTGGATGAATTGCAGCCTCAGACAGAATACACTCTTGAAATAAAAAGTCGCTTCCGGATTGATAATTAATGTGATATAAATAGGTGTTAAAAAGATACATTTTTATACCTCGACATTTTGGCACCGTTTCTAGGGAGAGTGTATGCCATTTTAAAGGAGTGATGCACATTTGACCTTTTTTCTGCTTGGGAAGAATTGGGTTTTAAAGACGGAAGGTAAGAACCTGCGCACCGAGCAAGGAACATACTTGCTCACTGCCTGCTTCACAGCAGAATCGGGTAAATTTTTTTTTTCTTTAGGTAGGAATGAAGGCTTGTTGTTTTAAATGACTAGAAAATCTAAACAAGACAAAATTCCTCCTAAACTTGAAAAACCTAAGGGATTGGTGACCCTTGGGAGAACTACCTTTATTGATGAAATTATTAAGAAAACTGAATCTCAGCCATCAGTAGGACCTAGGAAAGTTATTTCTAGACCACCTACTAGTTCCCTTCAGGCCACAGAGTCACCATCCATAGCCTTTGCTGAGGTACATAGCCAAACAGAGGAGACTGAGCAAGATTCCCAAGAAATTGAGAATTCTTGCCCAATTTTTTACAAGAAGGAAAGTTGGCCTCTCATAGCCTACTATTTATCAACATGCATTTTTGGAGGCCTTATTTTGGAAATGGCTCCACTAGAAATACTCTTATATATAAGAATATTCAATTTTCAAAGAAGAGTAGATTAGTGGAGAAAATAAAATAAATAAGGAAATAAACACATTTTTTTATTTTTGTAAAAATAACTGTTTTTGTTGCAACACGCTGTGGAAATCAACATTGATGATAAATATTATAACTTATTTGTGTATGTAGATGAATTATATTACAAATAACAATCCTACAAACACTTATATTCATTTTTATCATCAATATGGAAAAATTTCTTAAATATCATTTTTTTGGCTTGCGGGCTCGATGAAAATCCTGAAAAACAAAGTTGGGACAATCATGTTTTGGAGGAACAAAAGTGAATATTTTTAAAACCTATTTCTATCCTAAGTGGCCCTTGATTTATACTTTTTGACCCAATTTGAATCACTCAATTTGTATTTGAAACGAAAAAGTTAGAACCAAAACATTGACAGGGTGTCTAGTAGGTAGCTCAACGACAGAGTTGGGACAGTCAGTTTTTAGAGGCCTAAATGACTATATTTTTAAAACCTGTTTCTATGGTATATTCCTATATGAATATAGTTTAAAAATCAATTTTAATCACTCAATTTCGATATCGTATGAGGAATTTATGACCAAAATACTGACTGTCTATCATAAATCAACACTCTTGAAACTCTGTTTTCTCGGCTGTTCCCTAGCATATTTAACCCATCAATTATTCTTGTCTTCAAAACATGTTTCTATTGGAGATAAATAAATGAATATAATTTAAGCTCCAATTTGAATCAATTCAATCCGACATTAAACGAATAATTTACGCTTGAAATACCAACTGTTGGTCTGAATTGGAAAATCGAAAATGACTCTATTATGCAGGTTGTTCTAAGCCAATTTGACATATCATAGCATTGAATTTTTAAAACCTATTTCTATTGTAGATAAAAATTTGAATTATCTCTCATTTGGCTTTGGAATCACTCAAATCGGACGAAAAACAAAGAAGTTATGATTGAAACACTGTTGGTTAGCATGATTGGCCACTACTCTCCCGCAGGTAATAAATTAATTTTACTTTGTACATGAATTTGTTCTACAGAGTAACTACTTGTTAGTTTTTTTTGCATAATTCTTGTATCAGGAGAGCTCGCACACCTCTCTTTCTCCATGATTTAATGTTTTACTGCAGGTAGACACTCGTTTTTTTGCAGGTCTTAGCAAAACAAAGAAGGTCAATTTATGGACGAACGATTCTAGATAGAAATTTTAGTGAAACAAGGGCATTTCATCCAGTTTATTACCTAACAGATTCATAACAAGAAGAAATGAAGAATTGGTTTCCATTTGAAGATTCATGTCACTACTGCCAAACATTTTTCAAAAAGATCATTTTTTTTCCATTAATAGATTTGATATTCTCTTAGAAATAATATCATAGCTATTGTAACTTAATAAAGTGTTGTATCTTTTCTGATTTATTTTATGTTTTTGTGTTTCAGGTGTTAATCTCTTCAAATTATGATTTCCGCTCCAGTGGTAATTGAACAATAAGGACCCCACCATGAAAGTTTCAATTGCAGAAGGCAATTCTTCAATAGCACCAGTTCTATAAAAAAATTACTTTTTCTTGAAACCTGTACATAAACTTTCCTTTCGATTGGATTTGCTTGGCAATGGATTGCATATTAGCTTTGTTCTTTCCTCTGTTTTTCTTTTTCTTTTTGCGTGTTTATATTTTTTTGTTGTTCCTCTTAAGGAACAATTGTTGTTCCTCCTAAGAAACAGCAGCCGTTCCTCTTAAGAATCAGTGCGTTTGTGTGTTTATTTTTGTTGTTCCTTCTAAAAGGAACAACATTTTCTATAATTAGTTTTCTTGTTCTTTTAGAAAAAACAAAAACTTTTTTCGCATGATTTTGCTGTTCCCTTCAAAAGGAATAGCACCGCTCGTTTTTTTGTTGTTCCTTTCAAAAGGAACAGCACCACTCGTTTTTGTCGTTCCTTTCTAAAGGAACAGTAGTTTTTCTATTCCTTTCAAAAGGAACAACACCGATTGTTCTTGTTGTTCCTTTCCAAAGGAACAACATTTTCGCAGATTATTCTTGCTATTCCTTTCCAAAGGAACAACATTTTCGCCGACTGTTCTTGTTGTTCCTTTCCAAAGGAACAACATTTTCGTAGATTATTCTTGTTGTTCCTTTCCAAAGGAACAACATTTTCGCAGATAGTTTTTGTTGTTCTTTTCCAAAGGAACAACACTTTTTGAGTGCATTTTCCTTGTTTTTTAAACAACATTTTTAGAATTTTTTTGAATTTTTCATGACTTTTTGAAAGGCAAACATACAATTTATGGAAGGATACACAAATTAGAGCTCACTGTAATCAACAAATCAAAATAAATCGTCATTTTTAAGAAAGTTGTTTAGTAATGATAAGAAAAAGGAAAAAGGGACATAATCAATAACATGATTTTGTTGTCTTATTACCACTAAATTCATATGATCGATTATATTTATCATGTTAGTTATTTCCCATATTTTATAACTTTCTTTGATTTTTACTTATGGAGTAGGGACAAGGGCATATTCTTTTATATTGAGCTGTTCAGACTTTTTCCACCATCCCTACTCCTAAGGAGTGTTGAGCCATCCTTTATGAATCAATAGGAAAGTGCTATATGAAAAGAAAAATATTTACATATTTCATTAATAATTTGACAGATGGAGGATAGGGGGTCTCATCAAGAGCCGGCCTACCATGTTTATAAGGAAGCAAGTGAAGTGGCATTCCCATCATGGCCACCAAACCAGGGATATGGTCCAATGGACAATTGAAAAATTAAGCAGTCCTTGGAACAAGAGGTCTCATCACGAGCCGGCCTGCCCACTTTTCACTTCTTCCCAGTGAATGGCATTGTCATTTATCTGGTCACCAAGCCAGCACAATGGCCTCCGTTATGACAATTCATAAGCACTTCCTCAGCATAAATAAAGGACAATGGTTCCAAGGGTGAGAGATCAACTCTGTCAAGGTTATGGACACCTGTGGGCAACAGAGCTCTGCTGATGGTATTGGAGTCACATTTATACACATCAATAGTAATATTAAACCCTTTTTCCTATATCTCTATTTAAATATCAGATGAAAGTATGAATCCTTAACCTTTTATTTTGAACTTATTATACATGAAAATCATTCTAAATCGATCACATTAGTTTAAGTGGGTAATAATGACATTTGTACTTATGTTTATCTTAAGTTGTCCCTTCTCCTTATCCTTGAATCATTACAAAACGCTTCTATATCTGTTTACGATTTATCACATGCATGGATTTCAGTAATGCGATAATTTTTTGATCATACCATAAGTATGTATGCCTTTCCATCCTGTATAATTGTTGTACAGTACGTTGCTCTTCTATTTTGCTGATTTGCCACAATATTGATGCTACATTTTTACAGAATTTTTTCTACTTGAACTTTTTTTTTGCGTGCATCTTATCTGTTTCCATTCCAAAATGAAACTGTGGATTCAAGAAAATTGCATACAGAATTGTGATTTGTTTACAGGAGAACAACAAGTATGGGGCAAAACTCTATTCGCAGCACGATCACACTATTGCAACTAACAACAAAGGCTCGCGAACGCGCACATGGCTTCCACCTTTTGCATCACTTTCAGTATTTGCCCAGCCTACATCAGCTTCAGCAAAGACCAGTCTCTACATGTCCTTTCACATTTTTTCGGAGGTAACACTTGAGGTAAAATAGCATAATTTTCTAATTTATTATGAATTTAGGAGAATTTCATGAAAATCCATTGAGGATTATTTATCATCATTCATTCCATATCTTTACCACTTCCCATTTTTCTAGACACGTCTCATCTTTCAGTTTGGGGGAGTGTTGATTTATTTCATTTCTTTCTTATGACCATGCCAGTAATCTTCTTTAATATTCTTATTCATTCTCAACACCTCCCTTATTCCATGTTGTTTTATAACAAGCATAGATTTCAACAGATTGTAGCAACCACCTCGCTTTGTTTTCTAGCATCGCATTAAGACATGCTAATTCTTCAATTTGGGGGGAGGGAATCGCTACACATAATGGATGTTTTCCACTTTATTTTTCATTTAAGACATACAATTTCATTTGTATATGGTGCAGAAATTTTTTTGCATATATCTTTAAAACTATGAACTGAATTCTTGTGATTTTTGGATAATAAAGAGGAATCATTAAAATACACAAACCCAGATAATTTCACGCTAAATTAGTTCATAAAATTTCAAAAATCATGCACTATCAGCTACAACCATTTTGTTTATATCTCATGATCCGTGTATCAAAACGATCCGATTTTTGAGAAAATGGTTAATGAAATTTGTTGTTACTTATGTCACATTTTTCTACAATTTCATATGCATATAGTTGAACATCAACTATAAAAATTGTTATGTCTCTATTGCTAAAATTTAATATTCATTATTTGAGGAAACATTCATTTGTTCCATCTATTTCATGATGAACAATTTTCTTTGCTTGGTTAACACATGGATTTTGTCTTTGGGTTGCATAAGAACATGCAATATATTAAGTTCTGGGTTGCATGAGGACATGCAATATCTTCAGTTTGGGGGTGTGTTGGGTCGTGAATACGACCAATTTTTAACACTTATTTCATCCATTTTTACTCTTTTTTATCATATCATTTATTATAATTTATTATGTAAATCCATTTTATAATGATTTATGCTCTTATAGATGAATATTATTTCTTCTCCTTTATTTTTAATAAATTGATGATTATTATGCATAATTTTATCAATGATGGTTTATTAATATATTTTGTAATATCACTCACCATTTTATCCTCCAATATATTTGCCAGTCTGCAGATTTGATTTCCAAATCATCATCAAATATTCCAACTCAGAAATTCGCTAGAATAATAAGTGACCGTTTTGCGGTTGAGATTATGAGCAAATGAAGAAGAATCAGGAAAATATGGAACATGGGTTTTGTCCAGAACGGGCCCAATTAACTTTTCCTAGGAACGGTTTGCCCAAATTCGGTTTTTATTGAGAGATACGTAGGGTTCTTTGAGCACGATTTTCTTAGATTTGTTGTTGCGGCCGTCCTCCAAATCTCAGCTACAAAGCCAAATTCGCCTTGCTTTTGTTGAAATATTGTTGGAAATGTATTTTCTGGTTGATCAAGTTGTTGGGAACAATCCAATATTGTTATGGGAAATCATATTTTCTATTTAATTTCTCCTCTTTCCGATTATAAAAGGAGAGCATGTATTGTGTATTAGGGGAGGATGGAGAACAATGGATGATTATTGAATTCCTTTTGTAACACTGTAATTCCTTGACTCTTGTGAGCAAAGGGCAACTGATGTAAAAGCTATTCATGTTTTATTAATACAAAGAGGCGTTCTCGTTCCATTTCTCAAGCTCTGCAGTAGCCCAGCGACACTTTCACCGGCGGTTGAGAGCCTGGCCCTGGTGGAGTGATCCGTTGTTTGTATTTCTATTCTTTTATTTCTGTTGTGTGAAGTGTGTTTAATGTTTGTTTCAATTACAGAACTGGTTTACTATTGTCAGATCAAATACAGAGTCATTACTATTTCATATTTTACAAGAAGCACATCCGTCGTTCGATTATCTTGTTATTATCATAAAGCTTTGCTGTTCTGTATCTGATTTAAGTTACTGTTCCATTAGTTTATAATTTGCTATAATTGGTTGTTGCGTGGTGAGTCACTGTTGACAGAATTAAAGCATGGAAATCTAGTTGCTTGAGTATGTTAGGATTGTAATTGCTGTTCATTTCATGTTTTTGTTCTATTTTTGTTCATTGTTTATTCATAGTCTTCGATTAGCAAATAGATGAGTTATAGTTACATGCTTTTGTTCCTTTCTAGATTTCGTTTCTTTTCAGTTACGTTCATTGAATTTTCTTTCGTTTCGATTGCTTCAAGATCTCCAACTGTAGAGGATAGAGGTTATTACTTCCAGGTCCCCAGATTGGTTATCTTGCATCGATTTCTAAGGGAAAGAGTTACTGCTACTGCATCCCTGATCGATGTTTTGCAAGATTGATGTAGTTTAATCTTTCCATTCATGTCACTGTAGTTAGGTTTCTTTCCAAAGAATTATTTATTTTTGCATTTGATATTCTATACTACATCTACACAGCATTGCTCTTGGATGAATTGCAGCCTCAGACAGAGTACACTCTTGAAATAAAAAGTCGATCCCAGATTGATAATTAATGTGAGATAAATAAGTGTTAAAAAGATAACTTTTTATACCTCGACAATGAATACATGGCTCAAAACTCAGTTTGAAAAAATTCTCCATATAGTCTGCTACACGATCAATAAATATATCATATTTTTAATGAATATTTTCAAAATCTTGAGCAAAGAAATCCTCAAAACTAAACACTTCACACTTATTTTCCATGTTATCATATACTTTCAGTTGTGTTTCATCAGATCTATTTTTTAAAACAAAACATTTCTCCATCTTGCTGTCAAAATACAATAGCTCATATACTTATTTTGGCTAGAAAAAAACTTTCAACAAGCTGAATATGATCTTGAAAATGATAATACTGAATTTAAGCTTCAATATATTCAATATCGTTTCAAGCTCACAAGCCAAGTCATCTAAAAATATAATCTTATTTTCGGGATTTCCTTTATATGAATTTAAATAAAAATACAGTGATGAAGAAAAGTTCTCACCAACTTCTACATCATAGCACCATCCTGTGAATTCCTGAATGGAAAGAGAGCCTGCAAAAAAAAAATTCTTCTCCATCCATGTTTCCAAGAAAATAAGCCACAAAATTGAAAATGATTTAATAGATCTAACAGGTAACCTTCCCACCCAGCTTTTACACTTTTCTTGGAATGAATCATATAAAATCCTAGTGAATACATCTTCTTGTTTGACTCTAAGGAGCTCAGTAAAGTCATGAAACTTTGATGCATGCTCTTAAGTCAACCTTACATCTTCCCAATCAAACTAAGGGCCAATACTTGAAAGATATGTATCCTTGGGAAAAATATTTGGAAATCCATAAATTTTTGAAAAGTCTACACATGCATACCTTGAAGAAATTGTAGTTGCATCTAAGTATATTATTTCCCAGTAGTGTTACCATGAAGCTATGAATTTCTGAATTCTTCAAGAATGGAGTCACCAAGGTAGAAGTACAACCTTTGAATTGTTTGGTCTCCTATTACCTTCAAGAGCTCAGTTCCTTTTACAAGAATCACCCAGGATGATTACCCGGGTTCGACTTTCGGTAGGCGCACCAAAATTTTATCACTAAACTAAAGCTGAGGGGTTGCTCAATAGTCAATTCAAAGTAATTTTTTCAAACCACTTTTGGTTGGAACTTAGCCTTTCCAACCTGATAGGGCTCTCTCAAAAAATTGTATGATATTCAATAGAAAATTCTTTGAAAAAATATAACTAGACCTTAAGTGTATTATGAATGGTTTTTAGCAGGTGAAGGATGTGAATTAATGGATACCATTTGGTATGGAGTTATATTTAAACTCAATTACATGGAAAACAACTTTCATGGAAGCTGAGGCATGTGTACTCTTTGTAATATCCCCAAATTGGGACTGTTAGCAAGGCATGTCTGAAAAACACATTTTTCAGAAATGGATGCTACAGAATTTGAAATCAGCCCTTGGATCCCTTAGATATGATAATCTAAGACCCAAATCCAAGAGGAGATAAAAAAAAATCAAACTAGGTGAGGTAAACAGACCTCCCACACCTAGTATGGCCTGAAAATTGCCCAAGTAAGGGACTGCAGAAATACAAAACAATACTACTTCATGAAATAACGCAGTTCAGAAAATTGATAGCAGGAGACCAATATGGAGGTTGAGAAATAGCTTATACATCAGCAAATCAGATTTACAATGTGGCCCATACAATGTACAAGAGAAAGATAGAAGAATTTTGTGAAGAAAACCCTCTAAAAGAGATGCTGCAACAATGTATTTCACTGCAAAAGGCTTGACAGCGTTATTTTTATGAGCATACAGTAGTTGTAGGTTAAAAATTAGATCTAGAATAGATCTGTGTACAAAATATTAGATCTATATCAGATCTGTACACTAGATTGTCTCTATTTTACATACCCCTTGGGGTTTTCAGCAAAACATAAAGCATATGGAGTAGATTTGAAATCTCATGCAGCATATCTGCAAATTTATTCAAAAATTTTGTAGCATATATAGGAGTATTCAGATCAGATCTGAATATGACATGGAATAGATCAAAAATCCATGGATCACCACGGTGAAGGGCAGATTCCCATCACTAGAGATCACTCCTCAAAGTTTACCAAAACTCCGTGCAACTTTCCTCTTGTAGATAACACAGTCTTGGAAGATAAAATATGTTGTAGACTTGATGAATAGTTTGGCCTGATGCCAAGGTGGATCTGAAGTTCCAATGATCCAACACACTCTTGCCAGGGGGATAGAAGGCTTTCCCACTAGAAAGAGGCACTAGAATGGCTTAGATCTGAATAGATCTAGCCTCCACATGCTGCAGCTTACAAAGACAACCAAACCCTCAACAGGATCTATGTTGTAGTTGGGAGAAGAGTTTGGAAAAATGCTTGATAGTGAACAAGAAATGCAAGACTCTTCCAAGAGGCCTCTCAAGGAAAGAGGTGGGATTCCCGATCAGGAACACCCAGTGTTAAACAACACTATTCTTTGCTAAACAGCCAAGAGAATGAGAAATGTCTAAACATACATGTTATTCCAAAACAATATGTTCAACAACCTTCTTTTGTTGTCCTCCCCTTCATTTTATAGGATAAAAGTATTTCAAAACCCTAAACCATCTCAAAGGTTTAGCTCCTTTCACATGTGCAGCTTCCAACTAGAACTGTGCTATGCATCTAGGAGGTTCATTGCATCTGGACAACATTGTGGATTTGGTCCTGTTGTCCCAGTAAATTGTCTCCATCCCTTTCACACATGTGGGAGTTTTATTAAGGAAGCCCAGATTTAGCCTTGTTCACATGGGGCATTGATTTATTGTGCTGTTTTAGGAGTTTATTGATCCTCCTTTACAATTTTATTCATGTAACAAGAAAAATGAAACAAAATTGTATATTCCCATTAGCTTGGGCTAATTGGGAATATTACATTCCTCCCCTCCAAAATGTTACTTGTCCTCGAGCAACTGATAGAGTGATTGTTGCAACTCCTTTCCTCTTCCATTGGTGACACCATCAAGTGATAAGCATCCTCCATGAGCTGAGTGTTCACCAAACCATCCTTCCATGAATTGTTTCTTCAATATTTTTATGAGAGGTAAATAACCCATCCCATAAAGAGTTAATAAGTCAAATGAAACAACCATGGTTGAACCAAAACTCTCTCTGAAACATGTAGCATAAGTTACATGGAGAGTCTCCATCCCACGAGGTACATACATGCTCCCCATCCTCCCTCCATACAAGCCCATAAATAGTACAAGTATATCATCAATGTATGGAAGAAAAAATATGTACATATAAATAGAAAATTGAGCATGAGGAGGTGGGTCATAATCCCACATATGATACCAATGCAGTGCAGCTCCTGCCTGCCTCAAATCAATACATGGTAAGTCATTTTCCCACCACTTACTTGCTGCCCAAGTCATCTCACTATAGCTGAAAGTGTGAGATTTTTTTGGTGCTTTTGGGAAGCACCCATCATGAAAGTAAATCTCCCTTTTCTCATCAAGGGAGTGGCCAAGTTCAGAAAATTTTGTGGCCCAATAGTTGCCATGAGATTTACATGATACATTACTCCTTTTAGGAGTCATGGCCTACATAAAAATGGTAAAAGAACATGTACAATCAGAAAATAAAACTTGTTTTACATGAACATATCCTTTACCAACAAAGTCTCTCATACACATGGAGTTGTGCATGGATATTTCTCCTCTTTCCAAAGAAGGAAGAGATGGCTGAAATGACACTTTCATAGAGTCCCATGGCTGCCCCAACTCCACATAGCTCATGCATTCTTGAAAATGCTGATATAGTTCCTCTTTCAAGCCTTCCCAATCAAATCTCCTCATGATGATGTTGTAGATCCTCATGGAATAAATGTGGCTGAAACATAACTCTTTGTATGCTCCTTGTAGTATCTTATGCTTGAGCTTAGAAGCTCTAGACAAAAATATTCTACCATGATGATAGATGACTCCTCCTTGGACTAAGTAGAACTCTTCATGCAACTGGTCATCAAGTATCATACACGTGTGAAGATCTTTGGAATAATCCACTAGCAGTTGGGATTTCCAATATAGATCTACACTGCTCAACAATGATAGCACTAATGATGCATCAACCAAAGTATCTTTCATGTTGTTTATCCTTCCATTAACATCTCTTATGCCAAAGGTGTATGTTGTAAGTTCGTTCCTTCCCTTCCTCTCCTCCCACAGCGCAAGATCGGAAAGGAGAGTGGGTGATGATGATAGGGGAAGAAGATTTCCCTCCTCCTTGAGCTTACCCAAGTCTCCCAGCACTGCAGATTTTCCTTCAAGTGCTCCAATCCCTCCTGGATCTAAGTTTGGAGCAACAAGTTGTGAGGGTTTTCCCACAGAATCTGAATCAGGTGGCCTCCCAAGTGGTTTGCCACTAGATAATGAGGTTTCAAGGACCATCCTTATATGCAGAATAGATGGGATCCTCATGTCCCTACTTCCAATGCACAATTTCAACTCTATTTCATGTGTGGAAGCCTCATGAATTTAGGAGACCCCTCTTAGTGGTGTAAGAGTGCCCCTGATTGGAGCATTTGCTCCATTCTCTTCTGATAGTGGATTATCTTCTTCTATGTCAACTTTGTGATCCCTCCTTTGTTCTGTCTCATTGTCTTTTATCATAGACACATGCTGCTCATGTCCTCCATATGGAAGATCCTCAGGAACCCCTTGAAAAAATGCAAGAGCCCCTCTAGTGGAAGCCATTGCTTCATCTCCATCTCTTAAGGAAAATAGATCTCCTCCTGCTATCACAGTGATGGAGGATATTCTATGCTATTTCTCTCCTTTCTCCTCATCATTGGATAATACTTCATCATTAAGAGACCCTTTTCCTTTATCTCTTATTGAAGAAGGAACCCTCATGTCTTCTCCTTGGGAAGAGAGTTCTTGCTGTAGTGGGGCTTTTGCCTCTGGAAAATTGTCCAGCAGAACTTCAACCCCCTCGACAATGTTTAAGACTGGAGTTGGCTCTATGGAATCTTCCAACTTATGCAAAGATTCAGATTTCTTGGGCTTGATTTTCTTTCTCCAAGAAGTCTCAGAATGTCTTACATCAAATCTTTTCACTAGTCTCCTAGTGAACTTTGCATAAGAAGAGATATTTACCCTTTTCAAGGAAGAAGACTCAAATAGCCACCAGGCATAAGCCTTTCATTTAATATGCAGCACTGCTACTCTCAAGGCCTATTCTTTTGAAACTTGATGCAGCTGGAAGTATGTGTCAAGCTTTCTTACCCAAGACTTGGCTGAGTCCTTAGGTGATCCATCAAAAGTAGGTAGAGAGAATCTACCCAAAGTGTGTTGCATGCACCCTCTTCTTCTACTGTAGCTATTGGATCTTTCTTCTTTGAGTTGACAGAACTCTGGGAAAATGAGATTCATTTTGAATCTTTCTGATAGAAACTCATATTCTTGGAGATAATCACCAAGAGATTCCTCCTTTGGTTTTCCTTCTTTTCCTTCTTTCTTTGACAAGAGAGTAGGCATGCTCCAACATTGCAGATCAGGTTGTATGGCTGAATGCTCACACACATAGCACGAAGTACTGGGGCTTTCTTAATGTAAAAATCCTCCTGAGGGATCTGCATGTCTTTCCCTCTTCATTCCATGGATTTCTTCTTTCAGTTCATACATAGCTTGAGAAAGAGTTTTAGAGAACTCTTCTCTTTGCAATCTTCCAGATAAAGGGATCTTACCCTTTTCTTTTGTATCTTCAGTGTAACTATAATTCTTCATCAGTATTTTCTTTCCATGAAAATACATTTACTTCTCAAGAAAATAAAATCACAGACTGTGCCAAGATGATGGCTTTGACACCATTGTAATATCCCCAAATTGGGACTGTCAGCAAGGCATGTCTAAAAAATGCATTTTTCAAACATGGATGCTACAGAATTTGAAATTAGCCCTTAGATCCCTTAGATATGATAATCTAAGACCCAAATCCAAGAAGAGATTAGAAACAAATCAAACTAGGTGAGGTAAATAGACCTCCCACACCTAGTATGGCCTGAAAATTGCCCAAGTAAGGGACTGCAGCAATAAAAAACAATACTGCTTCATGAAATAATACAGTTCAGAAAATTGATAGCAGGAGACCAATATGGAGGTTCAGAAATATCTTATACATCAGAAAATCATATTTACAATGTGGCCCATACAATGTACAAGAGAAAGATAGAAGACTTTTGTGAAGAAAATCCTCTAAAAGAGGTGTTGCAACAGTGTATTTCACTGCAAAAGGCTTGACAACATTATTTTTATGATCATACAGTAGTTTTAGGTTACAACTCAGATCTAGAACATATCTATGTACAAAATATTAGATCTATATCAGATCTATACACTAGATTGTCTCTATTTTACATACCCCTTGGGGTTTTCAGCAAAACATGAAGCATATGGAGTAGATCTGTGATCTCATGCAGCAGATTTGAAGATTTCTTCAAAAATTCTATAGCATATATAGGAGTATTCATATCATATCTGATTATGATATGGAATAGATCAGAAATCCATCGATCACCATAGTGAAGGGCAGATTCCCATCACTAGAGATCACTCCTCAAAGTTTTCCAAAACTCCCTGCAACTTTCCTCTTGCAGATAACGCATCCTGTAAGATAAACCGTGTTGTAGACTTGATGAATAGTTTGGCCTGATGCCAAGGTATGGATTTGAAGCTCCAATAATTCAACACACTCTTGCTAAGGGGATAGAAGGCTTTCTCATTGGAAAGAGGCACTAGAATGGCTTAGATATGAATAGATCTAGCCTCCACTTGTTGCATCTTACAAAGAAAACCAAACCTTCAACATGATCTACGTTGTAGTTGGAAGAATAGCTTAGCTAAATGCCTGATAGTGGATAATAAATGAAAGACTCTTCCAAGAGGCCTCTCAAGGAAAGAGGTGGGATTCCCGATCAGGAACACCCAGTGCTAAACAACACTATTCTCTACTAAACATCTAAGAGAATGAGAAATGTCTAAACAGACATGTTCTTCCAAAACAATATGTTCAACAACCTTCCTTTGTTTTCATCCCCTTCCTTTTATAGGATAAAAGTCTTGCAAAGCCCTAAACCATCTCAAAGGTTTAGCTCCTTTCACATGTGTAGCCTCCAACTAGAACTGCGTTGTGCATCTAGGAGGTTCATTTCATCTGGACAGCGCTTTGGATTTGGTCCTGTTGACCTAGTCAATTGTCTCAATCCCCTTCACACATAAGGGAGTTTTATTAAGGAAGCCCAGATTTAGCCTTGTTCACATAGGGCATTGATTTATTGTGTTGTTTTAGGAGTTTATTGATCCTCCTTTACAATTTTATTAATGTAACAAAAAAAATGAAACAAAATTGTATATTCCCGTTAGGTTGGGCTAATTGGGAATATTTCACGCTCATAAAAAGGACATAACTTGAATAGTAAACTATATGCATAAATAAAGTTGGATTATGTTTAACCACGAATTCCAAGTGATTACACATAAATCAAACTAAATGAACATTGAAAAATTATATAAGACAAACACACATAAGAGTACATGATGAATCTCAGGTCTGAGAAAAGATTTTTGCATATGTATACTATTGACTGAAAACAAAATTACAAAAGTAGCATATGGCATAACATCAATCAACCCCTATATAACTCTAAAACTCCTCTATTTATAGAGTGAGGACTCATACAAATGATTTACCACCTTGCCATCTTCGAATTCCCACCTCAGATACCTATTTCAAATAGTATTACATCACTTGGAGACTTCCTAGGGATATTTCTGTTTGGCAGAGTTTGAATACAAAAAGGACTCTTCTTTCATTAAATAGTTCAATAAAAACCCTTTAATAACCCTTATCAAATAAAACAAACTAATTTTCTGAGTGTACTGGACTACTGATGTGTCATTATGCCACATGGATGTTGAGCTGGAACACTTCCATTTTACAATTTCTACATAAATATGGTTAGTGAAAATTTTGAAAAATAGGCCTCAAAGATGAGTGCATAATTTCCAAACCTTTATGGCTTTGAAAAAACTGAGAGTGGTGTTTGTATATGGGATTGTGTTGAAGAAAAACCTCTTTCATATTTCCAAAATAAATTTTAATTTGGTCATAAAATTGAAGTTTAAGTTGACTTCTAAAACATTCATGTACAAGAAAGTTCAGGGGAGTTCGTAGCGAAGAGTTCGTAGTGTTTTCCATTTGGAAAGTTCTTCAACCATTCTGACTTATCTGCTCATTGGAGGGTCTTCATTAGGAAAAAATATTTAAATACATGCATGTACCCACTCCTCTTATGATAAAATTTTGAAATTATAACATAAAATCATTTTCAGTGAGTTTGTAACAAAAACTCGACTTTCAGCCTCGATCACACTATGAACTTGCCTAATAATTCTAGAATTTGAAATTTCCACTTATTTCTTAAAAAAACCTATCCAGAGCTATGTGAAATGATGAGAGGGACCATTATAAAATAAAATGGCTCAAAACATGTCTTACCCTCCTCATGGAGCAGTATGTGGCTCATCCTCCATTTAAAATGGACCTGCTTTTCTGAAAACTAGGGGTCGGAAATGAGCTCCTATCTCCCGATCATTGATAGTTGTTACAAAATGGGAGGAGGTTTTTTTAAATAAGATAGTTATAAAGAAAATCCTCTCTTTATTTTTTGACAACCATCCCAGATGTCTGGAATCTTCATTTTAAAACCCTATCTAAAATAGGGAAAAAATGAACTCTGAAAATATAGCCCAAAGACATCTTTAAATCTCCGAATTTGTAACACCTGTGAGAAAAGTGAAAGCGGTTAATGTTCTTTGATCCATTTTTGATAATAACCTATCTCATTTTTTTATAACGAATTTCTGTTTACCCATAAACGACTCTTGAAGTTGACTGTGTAAAAAGTAAAAAAACACAACAATCCCCTTGTATCTTCTCGCAGAAACACATGCAGCCAACATTGGTGAAGGCTTGTGAAAAATTTGGACCATCCATAACCAATTTCAGGTCCATAGGCTCACATCTAATTATGGAACCACATTTTTTGGTCTTCTTATGTGCATCCATATCCTCCAAAATTGCGTTGTGCTGCTTGAACTTTTGACACCTGCAAAAAATGTATATGACAACAAGCTTCTTAATGACAGAGCTGAAAACTAACCTATGACAGCAGCTAGACAAAAGCTAACCAAGAAAAATGGTGGAAATGGATCAAGAAGCTCATAAGGATTGAAAGGTAAGTTATGTATAAAGAATGGATGAAAGCTAAATTAGGAAAGGAAAGTGAGAGAGGAAAACATAATGATGGTGATGTAATGATGGCCAAGCATGCCATACACCAAATAATGACTCATAACAGGTAGGCACATGATGAAAAATGACATCTAACCACTGAAAAAATGAAAACTCATCGATCCCCTTATTTCTGACATAAAAACACGAGTTCATAGCGAATTCAATTACTGGGATGACAGATTCGCTACGGAACTATCAGGCGAGTTCATAGCGAAAACAACCTGTTTCACAGAAAATGCTACAGACTCACGTAAAAAGTGATAAGTTTCAAAAATGACTTAATTAACCTCATGAATTCAGATTTTTGAAATTTACCTATGATAATACCTTGATCATATTATTGATAATCACTTAAACCCTTTAGGAATATACACCAAATATGAAATTTGATCACTTTCATGACTTTATTTGACTCAAAACAACTTGACCTAATTCAAAATGAGACTCCTAACCAACCTAATTGTTATTAAAGATAGAAATATCCATGACAAGAAAACCAAAGCTGATGATTTCAAATTAGGAGATGTTGTTCTTCGATGGGATGCCCAAAATGAAGACAAAGGCAAGCATGGTAAGTTTGATAACCTATGGAAAGGTCCTTACAAGATTAAAACATTCAGGGGTAATAAGGCATTTTTGTTAAAATAACTTGATGGGCAGGAAATTATGGGAGGACCGGTGAATGGTAGGTTGCTCAAACATTGCCTTACCTGATCTTGAAGAAAAAGTTTCACTTTCATTGAAAATATCATTTTATTTATGGTCAAAGAATAAGGAAGTTGTTGTAGAATTTTGAAGCTCGAGGAGAAGGCCATGAGGTTTCTATGATTAGTTGATGTTTTTATTTTATTTTTAAATTCAAAAAGTCAACTCAGTTTTTTAGTCAAAGTCATTTTATATTTTAGTTAATCATTTCAGTTTATCGAAGTCATTTCAGTTTCCAGTTTTGACTCCATTTCCCAATGGACGAGGCTACCTGATCTATGGTGTTCTTGACACCTCCTGAAAGAGTTATGATGCCCGGCTGGAGCCAATTTTACTGTCTAAATATTCATTGATCAAATACACTCTTTTAGGTTTATTTAGTAGTGGCCATAGGTCAAAATTTTATGTTTTAAAACAAATTCGCAAATAAAACTTTTTTCACTAAATGTTTTCTAGGTCAAAATGCTACTCCCTTCACCCATTCATGGTCATCATCATTTCAAGGTCATGTCACTCATCATCACCTAGGGTCATAGACCAATCAACATATTTCCATCTAGGTCATTATCTAGTTCTCTTTCGTTGCACCACCATATTGTCCAATCATGTCATGTAAGAAGGAAAACAAGAGTCATTTTCACCATACAAATCATCTCCATTGGTAGTTAACAAATACAGGAAATAAAGTAAAGGAAAATTTTCTTTTCTCAATAATTATGCTACTTGATCAAAAGTTTTTCCAAAAATAATTTTTTCAAAAAGTGTTTATGATTTCACTAAAAGACAAAAAAATAAAAATTGTGATTTATAAGAGAAACGAAGGTTCTTGAAGTTATTTCATCATTTTATTTTCAATATAGATCCTCTCTTATCCTCACAACACTCCACAACTATCTAAAGGTTCGAAAAAAACCAACAAAATTGTGCCAAACTACTTTGTGCTATGCTTCTAGCAAGCTACGCTATGCTTTTGTCTTGTTGTCATCCATTTCTGGTAAGGGTGCTACACTTTTTCTTCCAAGCGTAAAATAAGCTCGTCTCAATGTTCAGAGACCTCATAATCAGTAATTGAATGCTCTTAATACCTCATTCAAGCCAGTTGTTTTAGCAAAGGGTGGATTCCCTCCTTAGGTTTTTTCCATTACGTTTTTGGTTTCTTCCATGTTTAGCTGATTTCAGTTGAAAAACCCCTAATTTCACCATCTAAAAACCTTCATACATCATCCATATACCTTATCAAAATATTACCTATCACTCATATCCATCCTTTCCACCATTCTCACTCAAACCCTAGTTTTCACTACATTTTTGTAGGGAAACTAGGAAAACTATGTGTTTTTAACTTTTGAGCACCTTTCTCATGCCCATTTCCAAAAATTGCACTTGCATATTGTAGCCAAATCATCACCCTACCTCCCCAAATTTTTAGGGATTTTTCCCTAACATTCTTCCATCTCATTTCTTCCCCTAAAACCACTCTACCACTATCCCCTATTTTCCTAATTTTCCACCTTCGCTATCCACGACATTAAGCTAGGGTTTTCCTTGTTGAAAAAAATCATGGAGGGTGAGAATAAGGTCCATAACAAAGGTCATAATTCTAGGCTTGAGCCATCCAACTTGCAGGAGATCAATTTTTCTCCTTATGTTAAGAGATCTTTTGCAAACAATGGTTGTTTTAGGTTTTGTGAGAGAATCCAGGAGGTAGGCTTTCATGCTTAATTGACAAGCCTTTTTCCCACCAACTTTAGGAGATATCGGGATATCATAACATGTATTGAATTCACCATATCAGCAGATGCTACCACCTCAGCAAGAGGTATCCCAAACCATAGATAAATCTTGTTCAAAGGGATGGAATTGAATATTGAGATCTGCAAAATGTTCTTAAAACCTCATTGCAAAGATGTTCCTGAGAACATCTCTTCTTTATGGCATTTAGTTGATAAGTATGCCCCTTTGATGAAGCTAATTATGAAGTATTTTACATGTGAAGGGAGATTCTCAAGCTTGTACTAGTACCATATAAGGCTATTGATGCACTTCACTACCACTAAACCACTCAATTTTCCTAATTATCTATTCAGGAGTTTGGTCAAATGACTGAAAAGGTGCAGAGTAAAGGAAAATATCATCACACTAATTTGTTTCGCCATGGTTTGGTCGAGCTTATTGTTTTTCATCAGCTCTTAACAATCGACATGTCTTGGGAAACTTTCATAGAGACAGTTGCATATGTGCCTACTACTAGTCCACCCATCATTCATAACATACCATCAACATTAGTAAAACCAAAGGAGGTTGGCTCTTCAAGTAGACAAGCATAGTTTCCAAAGGCGCCTAAGGTTGAAATCACTCAAACCGATGAGAAGGGTAAGAGGATGGATTTTTATCCTATGATCACCAAAGGTGTGCTTGCACCCGAAACTACAATTGAGCTAAGAGAAACCATGGAGCAGCCACTTATGCACGAGGATGAGTCACCATTGCAGCAGCATGAGGAACAAGCGCCTATGGAGGTTGACATTGTAGAGAAGGTGGAATACAAGTCAGCTGAGAATATAATAAACGAAAATTATGTAGAGATAGCATATCTTAAGGACAACCTTTCAAGGGAAAACATCATGATTACCTTCCTACAACAAGAAAATATGGAATTGAAGGTGAAAAAGCTGCTCCAAAGAAAACCAAAGGCAGATCTTAAGGCAGACAAAGGTAAAGGAAAAGCAGTGATAGATTTTGATCAGTTGAAATATATAGAGGTTGAAATAAAGCCAAGGAGGCAAAGAAAAATAGGGTTAACCAGGAATAAAGAGCAAGAAAAAAAATCATCTCATCCATTAGGTCAGCTAACTTTTGATGAGTTAATCACTGTTGAAATTGAGCAAGAAAAAGAGTTATGGCTTGATAGGGTGAATGTGAATCTTGAGAAGGTTTTGAAGAAGGCAGAAAGGGATAATAACCTCAAGAGGAATATGGCGAGACATTATTTCACTAGGAACCAAATCACCAAAATCAGGGTGAAGAATTTGAGGAAAAAGCTTAAAGAAACCCTAATTAAGCTCAAGGAAAAAGATAACTTCAATGTGATAGATGAGGCATCCCTAGATATTTATTTAATAATTCAAGGATTCCATGGACCAAAATTCAGCATATTTTGAGTATTTTGAGTATTTTTTGTGATTTGTGATAAAATCTGGAAAATTGACCTTTACAGAAGTGTCGCGCAGCGGCGCAACACATTTCCTCAGAGCCTCCAAATGAGGAATTTTTTATATCATTGGATTCCTCTTGACATATACTTTCTAGATATGGTCTCGGGTTTTGATGACACCCACCAATTTTGGAGAGAAACCCAAAAAACATCCTCTTTTCCATGCTTCTGCCACTGTTTTTTCCTGTGTGCGATGCTTCTGGACTAAGGTTGGAAAAATGGATTTTTGAAGCCCTTCGAGAAGGTATTTTCTCACTTTCAAGGTTGGGATGGATATAGGACACCCAAGGATACCTATATCAATCATTATATTTTTATGAGGATGCCTTCAGGTTAGCCAAAATCACCCTCAAAGTGGCACGACGCTTCTACTATTTGGCGTGACGCTTCTATCTTAGATTCCTTTTGGATAGGTGTCAGCCAAAATGGTCCAAATTTCAAGGTTGTAGGTGTCTTATGAGGTATATTTTTTATTAGAGATTTTTTTTTTGCCTCTCACTAGTGAGGAGTCATGTAATTAATCAAGGAGATATACACTTCTAGTTATTAGCTAAATTTGGGGGGGGGTTGTTTCTAACTTCCCTAAATTCTAGGTAATGACTCATAGGGTGAATTTATGATGTATTTTGGATTATTTTTCGACCAAATGAGGTTTAATATCTTCTAATTTCTATATGTATTCCAACTCAAGTCATTTTAGAGGTTGGATAGTTGTTATTTTCAATGTGGATCTTATGTACAAACTTTTTCAATGAAATCAAAGACATCTTGCAGTTATAATTTTGGGACTCTAGTGGTATGCTTATTAGTAGTGTTTTTTCTTAGTAACACCATCATGTTGAGTTTTTATGATTTCTTTCCATCACATGCATGATTATATATGATGATCCTATGAGTTTATGAATATAAATCTTGCTTTTATACTCTCTTTTATAAGATTTTCATGAATTTGTTTCGCTTCCTCTGATGAATGAATTCATGTAACATGCTCATTCTGACTCTCTCTCTCTCTCTCTCTCTCTCTCTCTCTCTCTCTCTCTCTCTCTCATTTCAAACCCTATACATAGTGAAAATTTAAGTATTTTCTTAAGTATACCTACCTAGCCTCATCTTCACCTCTGCAACTCAACCTTTGAAATAAGACCTAAAACCTAGGCCTAGTTCCTTGACTGACATTCCTATCCAAAAAAATTCAAAACAAAAACCCTAATTCACTCAAATTATATCTAGCCTAAGATCATTACACCTACAGTCACCTCATTGATTGTAAAAGTAGCATTGAGAGATCCCTCTCTGGTTTTGGTAGGGATAGCTACCAAACCTAAATATTGGTTTGAGGTTACCTCCTTCATTCTCCATTCTCAGCCTTGGGAAATGCAAGGAGTTATAACACCCGTGAAGAAGAAGAATAAATAAATTAGGCTCAGTGTGGATTTTAGGAATATAAATAAATACTCCTTTAAGAAAAATTACCCACTACCGAATATGGATCATATCTTACAGAAGGTGATTGGTTCATCCCGAATTTCCATGATGGACAGGTTCTTTGGGTATAATCTGGTGGCAGTAAAACTGGATGATGAAAAGAAGACTGCTCTCATGATGCCCTGGGGATAATTCATGTATGCAAGGATTCCTTTCAGTATTTTAAACGTAAGAGCCACATTTCAAAGGGAAATGGATATATCCTTTGTAAGTGACCAGGACAGGTTTGTAGTTGTGTACCTAGATGACATCACTCTTTTCTCTAAATAAGACGAGGAGAATATTGAACATTTAATTCTAGATTTTGATAAGTGTGAGAAATATGGATTATCATTGAATCCTAAGAAGTTACAATTTTCCCTACATGAATGTAAATCGCTGTGGCACACAGTGGTGAAAGAAGAAGTCAAGATCAACCAAAGCGGGTAGAAAATATGAAAAGTATATCACTCCCAAGGAACAAGAATGAAATCCAATTTTTCATGGGTAGGTTAAACTTTCTAAGGAGCTTCATACCAAACTATGCAAATATAGTTAAAGATATCACTGAGATGTTGAGAAAAGATAATGAAGTAAAATGGACTTCACAATATTGTGAATCCTTTTCTCGAATCAAACAAGATTTTGTAGAAGCGTCTGTGTTAGTTGGCCCTGACTACTTAAAGCCATTTTTTATATTCTTGTTTTCCTCTCCTTATACAATAGTTGTTATTTTGATGCAGAAAAACAGTGAGGGGCATAAACAACCAATTTCTTTCTTCAACTAGTTGCTAAGAGAGGCCGTACTGAAATATAAAATTTTAGAAAATAAAGCTTACGCCCTAATCAAAGCTATCAAGGCCTTCACGATTCGCATTCTCTAGTATAGCATAATAGCTTATGTGCCCACAACTGTTGTCAAGGACATCCTGGTAAAATGATACAATGAGGGAAAGAGGGGAAAGTGGATCACCAAAATATAGGAATATGAGATGGAGATCAAACCCATGAAACTAATTAAGGGATAGGGTTTGGCCAAGATCCTATCAGAGGCGAACTTTCATACGTTGGGGACACATTTATTAGTTGAAGCCATCGTAGTAAGTATAAAATTAGATTCATAGGTGTGAATCAAGACAACAACACAAAAGATTCATATGAAATACCTTACCTCCCCTTGGTATAAATATATCGTAGAGTATTTGCTGCTCTTGAGATGTCCTTCAAATTTTAACAAAGTGAAATATCGAGCACTGAGGTTAGGGCCTCAAAATTTTGTTGTGGATAATGGTCAAGAGGGATCCTGTAGGAATCCTACTCCTGTACTTGGTGGAAGATGAAGTTCAACGAGTGTTGGACGAGCTTCATGGCTGCCTCTGTGGAGGGCACTATAGCTGGAGATCAACTACACACAAGATACTTAAGGGCAGTTTCTTCTAGCCCAAACTATTTGGAGAGGTCCACACTTATGTGCAGGCTTGCAATAAATGCCACATTTTTGGAGAGAAATAGAATTTACCAACCTTCCCTCTCATTCTAGTTCATGTGGAGGAACTCGAATTTATTGTTGAAATACACCGCACATCTAGTAGCTAGCACAGATGGATACCGAAATCGGTCGACTATTTCACTAAGTGGGTTGAATCCTTCCCAACCAAAAAATACATGGACGTAATGGTCATGAAATTCATGGAAGAAAACATACTCTCCCAGTTCGGCTGCCCAAAGAATATAATAATATATAATGCCCAAGCATTAAAATCGACAAAGTTTTTGAGCTTTTTTCAAAAATAAAACATCCTACTAGACCAATCTACCACCTATTACCCACAGGGGAATGGATTGGGTGAATATTTGAATAAGACCCTAGTGCAAAATATTGAAGAAAATTATAGCTGAAAATCAGAAGAATTGTGACTCATAGCTAAGTTTTGCCTTGTGGGCAAGCAGAGTTACCACTAAGATATCCACTAGTAAATCACCCTATGAAATAGCCTATGGAAATGTTGCAATTTTCCCTATACAAATGGTAATTTTAATAGCTAAATTCCTGAAGGATTATAAAGAGGAACACAATATATTAACAAGAAGGATAAACCACTTGGTGGAACTCCTAGAGAGTCTAGAACAAGTAAACCATAGGATGATCATCTATCAAGACAAGATGAAATCCTTGTTTGAAAGAAAAGAAAAATATAGAGGTTTCCAGCCTGGGGATCTTGTATTGAGGTGGGATGTGAGGAGAGACGAAAAAGGGAAACATAGAAAGTTTGACCCCTTGTGGTTTAGACATTTCAAAATTTCTGAAGTGAAAGGAAACAACACCTTTATGCTGGATAATTTAGAAGGCGATGTACTTGAGCTTCCAATCTACAGAAAGTTTCTCAAGTTCTACTTCTAGTTCTAAAAGGTAGTCCTATGTCATTGTATATATAGTTTTTTTGTAAATATTAAGGTTTTTCTCTATATTTATGCTTTTCCTTTCCTGCAACGTTTTTAATAAAATGCCTCCATGCCCAAAGGAACAAGGCACCAGGATTGTAGGTTCTCAGCGTGTTACTTTCAACATGTCGTCCCCGGATGGAGCCAATTTGGTACTAGGTTCATGTTTTCCACCAGAAAAATAACTTTTTTTGACAAATTATGGCCAACTAGTTCCCCCCCTCCATGATCATGCTCGATACTAAAGACAAAGGCCATGGACGACATGTATTGTGCGCAAATATTTCCAAAACGAACTATAGAATATTAAATCTGAGACCTTATCTAGCGCATGGGTGATGGTTATCTTTAGTGCACCTTTTTGTAGGATCTATCATTGATTTCTAGCCTGGGCAATATTGGGATAGACTAGAGGGGTAAGATGTGCCAGTGTTAAGGGATTCTACCCCTCAGCATTGAAAATTAAGCACCCTTGATCAACCATCAAGATTTCTTCTAGGAGGAGCTGCCTATTCATGTGCATGTCTCCTGACCCATCGAAAGGTGGTGGGGACCACCAATGACACATTTTAGCACCACAGGCTCCAGCAGAAAAAGGTAAAGCTTGGTGGAAATTTTCGATAAGGTTCTTAAGCACATGGTCGCTATCTGTCCACCACACATCTGCCACCAACTCAAAAAACCCATCCAACCCAGCCTATACATGTGCCACTCTAGTGATGTAGGATCCTTGTCATCTCACCAGTCATCAAACTCCTCCTAAATACCCTATCCCTCCCACCTTTTATGCCTAAATATTGTTTGTTTTCCCCAAAAATTCTACCAGTCAAATGCTCTCAAAAAATCTAGCTCAGACCACCTTCCACTCAGGCATTCCCCTCGATGTTTATTTCAGATTCCAACTTGGTCATCGGGTATTTAGCATTTCCTATCCACCTGCGTTTACAGTTCCATATCTATTTTTAAAATGAAAAATTAATGCCTGAGAAAACCCACAATCACGCAAGTTCAAGTATGCTCCCGGTCATGACCCTCTTATGGACACTCAGGCCCAAATTTGTGACCCCGTCTACCCATTTTACCTAGCTGACAAATGTTTTGATCTGATGGGTTAAAAATGGCAAGGAGAAGACCCCTTTAGGGTGGTCAACACTGGACTGTACTACGAAATTACCCCCTTCGTTCACTACTTCCTCGAGTTTGTCTCATGGCTCTTCGAAGCTTATATTGGCATAAATTTTATTTAATTTCCTCTCAATGGAACAAAATACTTGAGATTACCCCTCAAATCATCCAGGAGGCCTTGTTCTACCCTAAATCTCTTGACCCTCTGGAGTTCACTGAGGTAGACCCCATGTATCATTTCATCGGCCTTCCCGCCGAACGAGAAAATTCCCTCCTTCAGATAATCATGGTTCCATACTCGTCAAGACTCCCCATAGCTGACAAATTTCCCCTTTAATTATTTTTGGAACCTTTTCAACCCATCCTATATTTAATCTCTAGAATGCTAGGGGAAGATGATGCCAATTGGGTAAATAATACTTGTCTGAGATTTTTGGACTTGATGGCAAAACCTGGTCTCCTTTTCGAAATTCCGTCATTTTTTTCCGTAGCCATAAAAACCCAGCTCCATCTTCTAACCACCTCAGCCAGTTTTTGGTATTATTCATTACTGTTTTATCTGTTCATATTCACACATGCCAATAGGTTTGAATGTGTAGGCTTGAATAAATTTATTCACAAAGGGAAGCAAGCCAATTCTGTATTTGACTGGACCACCTTAGTTAGCCAAAAACCTTACAATGATGGTTACTTTTATTTTATATAAGAATTCATGTCCATTTCCTATGAAATTATTCATGGTATACCTCCACCTCGAATGTTCTCAGAACAATAGAAGTTTCTCTAATTTAGTGAGGATGATTTTATAGGGAATTGGTACTTATTCAAGGACCATACAGAACTCATAATATATGGCTGCGAACATCCCCTTACCATCTGTGAGTGTTCCTTCCCTGGAGTATTTTCTCTATAATTCATGAGGTAGTGCCACAAAAAATATCAAATACACTTTGTCCCAGCGAAGAAAGGGGACATGTTAAAACTTTTGAATGTCGTAGGCTCGTTCATCATCAACTCAAGACATGCTTTCCCAATTTTTGAAGAAATCCTCAAGAAAATGGAATTCTAGTAGGGGAATGTGTGTCATTATGATCCTAAGGGGGTCACTGCTCGAAAGAGAGAAAATATCAAAGCTTCAACATATATGCATGAACCAAAATCTAATATTGAGTGGAAAGATGAATTTAACTCCTAGCCTTTGGATACATAAATGGAGACTAAAGCACCTACTACCAGAGACAAGCAGCCTAAAAGGAAACTTGAGTCAGTTGATGATATGGAGGAGGAGGAGGAAGTTCACGTGAGAAAAAAGGCTAGGACCCATGAAGGGGAGGTTGAGGGAGCAGAAGAAGAGATTGTCCCTAAGTTGGTGGACCGAGGGTCAGATAGGCTAGGTTTCAAGGTAACCTTAAAAGGGCCTCCCTCATCCACAGCTTCCACTTCGTCACAAGAAGTTGTCTCCAGAGACAAAGGGGGATCATCTAGTGAAAAAAAAAAAATTCCTGGAGGAAATGAGATCAATGAGAGAAATAGGAAAATAATGGAACAACTAAGGACAAACATAGCTCTTCATGTATACAAATACCACACTATATTCATGGCAACAATGGATATAGAAATGGATCAGATGGTATTATCAGTGAAACATTCATCAACTCAGTCAATACCTGCAGGGTCGTAGTATACAACTTTCAACCTTTTTTTTGATCTAGAATAAATCCCCTTGGATGACAAGGTCAATCTACACAAGAAGATAAGGAAATGTTATATGACTAACTTGGAAAGCACACTATGACCATTGATAAGGCTGAAAAGTTGTTGGAAAAAACAATTACCAAGTTAAGGGAAGAGAGGGATAATTCCATAGCCCTTACACTGAAACTCCAAACCTATAAGGAGATGATCACCAAAAAGGGCCCAACTCCTAAAGGACAGTCAGCCATAGAAGCTTTCCTCAAAACAACACATTAAGAAAACTAGGAGTTAAGGCATAAGCTTAAGTTGTCAAGAAGTGAACATATTGAAACTCCTGAGCTGGCCCAGGTAGAAGCGGAGAAATAAGTTATGGTTAAGAAATTAATTGACAGAAATGAAAAATTCATAACACTTAATAAGCATATGGTAGAGTTACATGAAAAGGTTGATACTCATGTATGCATAGTGTTCGTGCAAGGGGACCCTAAGAATCTAGCTGATTAGCTCACTAAGGTGTTGACCGAGCTCAAAATCTCAGAGGATGAGTTCAAAAATATACAAAGAGATTTAGATACATCCCGAAACCTTGTCCCAGAAATAGAGCTAACTAGTAGCTTCCAAAGTAGACGTCGACCTCACCTCTAATAATTTTCAAGAAGCTAACCAGAAGGTCATAGAGAGAAAGGCCAAAATCAAGGGAAATATGTCCCTAGTGGAAGTCAAAAAAATAATATGGGATGAAATCATTGCTGAGATGAGAAGAAATAGGGAATACTTCATGATAGTAGATGAGAACAAAGTCATAGTTTGGTAATGTAGGGCCCAACTCGAAGTAAGATATGAAGTAGGAGCGAGGAACTCTATGATTTCCTAGAAATATATCCATTTCATGAAAGAGTGGCTAGACAAAGGATTGAGGCCTATCGATGTAGTGGATCGGCTAAATATTTTCATGAAAGTCATGAGAATTCTTTAAAAATAAGACACTCAGGTAAAATCTAAGGAGTTCATGGAGTTCTTTGTTAAAGGAATTGAGGCATTTTACACTTTTTTTGCGAGATTCACCGGGGGGGTTGCTTGTCTATCAAGATCAGGAAGGAGCGTTAATGTAGTGGGAAACATATGAACAAAGGTTAGTCGGAGCTAAAAGCAGAGTGGACTCTTCCCATGAGAATATGTCCATACCAAAGGGAGAAACTGTAGTGGGTTATCTTGGGAAATATTTTCTTCTCCTGGGGTTAGTGAGACATTTTTTTGTGTCGGGTTGGATTACTCAGAGATTACTAACCTTCGGGCTACATACAGGTTGTATTCTCACGCACTCCTGCCTTCTTAGGTTCTATGGAAGAAATTTGAAGACTTCATCTTCCTACCCATGGTTTGAGTTATCACACCCTCCATTCAAGTTTCATATTCTTCAAAACAACCTCGTCGTAAATGAAAATTTCTAGATTGTTCCCACGAGGCACCCTTTACTTTTACTTTTTATTTTTTTGTTTATAATTTTAGTTTACTGTCAAATGTTTTAAATTTTAGCTATCCAATTGTGCTATTAAGAATGCTTAAGTTTTTACAATGATGTATATAATGGGGTGGTCAAGAAAGAATATTCGGGTAATAGACCCTCTCATAGGGCCTATAAGAATATCAATGTGGAACTCAATAAGAGTTCAGAATTTTGGGAAAAAATTGTTGTCTATTTCCTACAAGATGATTACAACAATTTTGACTGTGAATGTAACACTTCCAGAATGGCTAAATACACATTTAGCATGATCCTGACTCAAATGTATGTGTAGCATGTAAATATGCTTATGCGCCATACGTGAATTATTTTATGTTTCTACTTCTCAGACTTTATGTTACTGTAGTTGCAAGGATTGTCCCTCTGTGTTCATGAATTTTTTTTATTCGAATATTATAATAGGTGCTCTATGAACAAAGAGAAGACAAATTCCTTAAAAGTGCTCCATAAATCTATGCATTTCTCTTTTCCCTCATTTTCGCCTCTTCAATATAGTTTTTAACATGTTGGATTCTTATTTTTATTTAAGCCCAACCTGCTAGATTCTCATCTCCTTTGCTTCCTCTGCCATACGATAATTCAAAGTATACATACACATGTTTGAATGATCATGATTGAATGTTATATGAGCTGTATCTTGTTTCGTGATTCATGGGTATCAAGGTTGTTATATATTTCCAATTAGGAAAGGTTATGAACCAATGTTTTTCACATAAATATTTAATAAAAATGTTGGGTCATGTCAATTCCAACTAAATACCTTGCTAAGATGGCATAGGTACTGGTCTCCTCATCAACCCAAAGACTATCTCTAGGAGAAACAACACCAAACATGGTGGTGATACGAGGTTGAGTAGACATGGAATCAAAGGAATCAGTAGACTCAGAGTCAGAAGGACTCGATGAAGGACTGGGAGGATGAACTCTCACTTGACGGGGAGGATTAATACGTCCTAACGGGAACTAGATTTGAAGTCCTCAAATTTGTTGCGAAAATTTCCTAGGTGGCGCAATGATGTCAGGACAAAGATAACACTAAAGGAATAAAGGATGATAGGAAAAACAAAGTAACAAACAACAAGAAAACAATGAGTGTAGTGGTTCCTTGTGTAAAATAGCTATATAATGATGATAATCTAATACAAGCAAGAATTTCCTATAAAATAAAATGACCTCTAGCCTATAGGTGATATAATTACTCAAACAAGCCTAAATCTATTGTTTTAGATGGCCTTCCACATAACTTCTTACTTGACAGAATATTATCACCACGAGTAGAGTTGTCTAGATAAAGGTGGGGTAGAGACCCAACTTCTTCCCACATCCAGTCATATAAGGTGTTTTCCTAAGATTTGTCACTATGGTTACCTTTGTCCGACGGGGATGGTCGATTCTTGAGCTTCTTGGTCATCAGTCAGCACACACAATTCCACACCATAGGTTGGGTATGCTTGAGGAGAATTTCTCGCACGATGACCGAGCATAGCCCCCTCGGAATCGGTTTTCTGACGCACTACAACTTTGGACCATGGGATGGTGAAGGATTTTAAGCTCCCTACAAATTCCACTTCTATGTCTCAATGTAAATGATCAATGGGTGTTATTGGGAGCCTATCCCATCAATCCTATACCTAACTACACATATTGTTTGGCCCTCATTCCCAAGTGGGCTTAATATATGTGTGTTATATTATTAAACGTGTCATGTTTCAAGTCTTGGCTTGGAGGTGTTAACAAGCTCATTTTCGCTTAAGGTGTGTAAATCTTTGTGAAAACGTGTGTTGAAGTGGATGAGTTAATTGAGCATGTTTTATGATGCCATATGTTGTTGAAATATTGTAGATAATGTTGTAAAATGAAAGTAAAATAAATAGCCAATCACGCACAAACCCCACCTGAAGAAGGCTCTCAAACATCTAGAAAAGGAGAGGTAAACAAGCTACTCAAAACACACAAAAAAACCTACAATATATAATGTCAACAAGACTAGGATCTAAAGGCTCTAAGCTGCTGAAAATGGTGCAAATAAACAACAAAAATTAGATGTGAAATTTGTTGCAAAGGATAGGCAAGAAGCTCAACAAACCTAGCCTAACTCAAGGGGATCCTAAGGGAGAAGGCAAGAGAAAAATCAAAATTGATTTAAAGTTTTAAAAGAAACTATCCTAAAGTGTTGAAATAAATTGGATCAAACCCTGCAAACCAGTAGCTAAAAATGTTGAAACCCTAGACTCCTCACTCAGCCAATCTCTTCCAAAAGGTGGAGGTTTACTAAAAACCCTAGGGAGGTTTTTATTCATCAAAGATACAAACTAAGAGTATCCAAGCCTAAGGGAGACTGAAACAAAAGTGACAAAACCCTGACCCAGTACGCAGAAAACACTCTCGGTAATGCTGGAAAAAATCTGAAAATTTTCCAGGAAATTTTCAAAATGCAGGTACTGACCTGAAAGCGGCTAAAAACATAGATTTTGGGTAAAATAGTGCGTTCTAGAGCTTAGAGCACAGTTTTAGGGCTTAAAAATGTGTTTTTTATCCCAATAATCTCGGTCATCAAATCTGGCACAAATGTTGTGATATCCTACTCAGCTTGTACCTATGACCTGTGGAAAAAACCAATAAACCTCCAAAATCTGAAAATTCGACAAAATAATGGAGAAAAATATATAAATATAAATGAGAGGCTAAAAATAGCTGCAAAAAACCCTAAAATGCCTAAAGCAAAAGTCACCTAGGAAATTGAATTGTTACACCAGCAAAGTCACCATTTGTTAATGACAAATGTAACTAAAAACCCAATGGAGTCGATATTTGTTAGTATGAAATTTCCTGGAAGATGTACCAAAAATATCTCACTTAAATCACAAGTGAATAGTGACCCTAAAAACAATTGTGGCTACTTATACTTCATATCTGCAACAAATATGTGAGAAAAACCTGCAGAAAAATAGATGTATGCGCTCTAAAAGTAAAAAAAACAAAAATGAATCCGATGTAATAACCCAATCATGGAAAATATTTGAAAGAATGAATATTTTATTAATAGAACCTAGTGAAGGAGATTTACAAATGCTCATAAATCCCCCTCCATGGAATGGGTCATTTGATGTCCTTGTCACTTCAATGTTCATATCTTCCTCTCTCAATGTGTGAAAACTCAAATAATATGTAGAACTCAAATGGGAGCTCAAAAAGTATGAAACAATAATGGTGATGATGATAATGATCAAGTGAGAAATGGATGAAAAACCCTCTTATTTATATCACAGTATTGGGTTGATCTTGAAAATGGAGAATAATAAAATACTATTGACCAAAATATAGATCGAACTGCTAGGAATACTTTATTATATTTTTGGAGAGGGAAAATATATATTAAACATGGTCAAATATATTTATTTATAAATAATTAACAAATAAAATGATTTATTAATTATTTCATGAATAACAAGAAAATTATGAAATTAAATAATTATTAAATAATGATTTAACAAGTATTCCAAGGATGGAGTTAAGGAAAAATAAATAAATAATGATTTATTTAATTGTTCCTAGCTGATTTAGTCAAATGTGATAAGTAATAATTATCAAACAATTATTTAATAATTATTCCTAGAGAAAATTAAATAAATAATGGTTTATCTAATTATTCTCATGGGTTTTAATCAGAAATAACTTAATAAAAGTGGTTTATTAAATTATTTCCTACATTGAAAGTTTTCTATGCTAAAATTAAACCTACATGGTGTATTTCATTTCACCTAGTTGGAAATGGCTAGGTGATCATTTTTTGGTGATAACATATGTACAACAACCCAATCTTAGTTATATTAAACCAACTAAACAAAAAAAAAAAGTCTAGGGCTTCCTATACAAGGGATAATGGCCCTCAATTATCCACAAGTACAAGAATACAAGACACACTGACAATCTCGATGTAGTCTCTATGTTGTATCTCATCCTGCCAGTCCTTCACTCTTGATCTGCTCTCTAGTTTCCCCTTAGTCCATCAAAGGACAACACATAGAGTCTCTTATCATTGTTGCATGTCACTTTTTCTACAATGAACACAAGCTTATCCAATATTCTCTTCTAGGCTAGCTAATACCTGAGCTCCACTGTCCCAATTTAGCAGTCCACTAGTCCATCATTGTACTTCACATTAGGCTTCAATCTTTTCCCAACCTTCAATTGTCAAGCTCTCTTTATGACTGCTTGTCAAGGGATACTTTGGTCACTTTCTCGTTTCCCTCCACCAACCACTAAGTACCCAATACATCTCACTTTAATATTTGCTCCTAGTTGAGGTTTCCAACCACCCAAGTCAACCTCAACAAATGGCTCCCATAGGCTACTGATAAAATTGATCCAAAATAGTCAATTATTGACCCAACACAAGGCTGAAACATACCTCTAGTTTGGTGCTAAATTTTTGTCATCTTTGTGATCTGGTTAGGGTTGGATGTAGCTCCACATCAGCCCCTCTCTTCCACCTCATAGTGCCTTTTCCAGCTGCGATCTTCCCTTGGAAGGCTTATATGCTCTGTCATTATTTTTCATGATATAAACTAGCCACCAAACACCCTTACAGACATTTTTTTCTCGTTGGTAAGGCCTATGAACTACCTACAACATACTTATATGGGTTGCAACTGCCTCTCCCGAGGTCTCTCCACCCACAAACATCCTCAAAATAGACCCAAAAATCAGCTCCTCTTCCTCGACCTTCTTGCATAGAAAATTCGGTCACCATCAGTCTTGAAAGAGGCCCTAACATGCCCTCTTCTCCTTCACTGGTCTCCTTTCTTTTCCTACGGCGAAACAAAGCTATTATTCTCTTCAACAACTTCCTTTAATGCTTTGTGTTGCACCTTGGATGTACTATAATGAAACACATTCACCTTTTATTTATACACTTTAGAGGGGCTAGAAAAAATCACCAATAGACATGTCTTTTGGACAAATCACTTCAATACTACATGACTTGAATGCCCAAAAACCATTGTCAACTTGCTACCTTAAGAAAACAATTCCTTGGCTATGAAAGGAATCCGTGCTTAAGACATTAAAATAAATATGTCACAGAAATATGATCCCCGTTTATCCACCTTCGGAGCTCAATCAGTGAGTGTTCAAAATCAAATGCTGTAAACATCCCACAACGCTATTATCTGCTGATATAGAATGAAATGTTCAGAAGAAGAAAGAAAGGAAAAAGCCCAAAACAATATGCTGCCGTACAGAATCTATCATTTCAAGCTATAGAAGAAATAAAGAAAAGAACAGTTAAAATGAAGGAGTGCCTATTAAGGGTTTTAACTCCTGCTACTTCGATACTTCATTTTATTCAATGACTGAAAAAACATTATGTAAACTAGAGGACGAATCAATATCAACAAATACTAGTAGTTTTCTTTTCATTTATCAATCATTTGAAAAATCCATACAAAGATCACTGTCTGGAGATCTGAAAAACCGGCCACTTCTCCTCCTCCTCTCTCTGTTTTTATATCAGCCATCTAAATAACTTCCTAATTGCTATGATCAGTTTTGAAACTGATTCTTGAAAGTGCTGGAATCATTTAAATTTACAAAATATTTGTTTTAATATTATATATATAATATATAATATAAAACCCAAAAATCGAATTGAAAGTTTTTTTTAAAAGGGCGAATAGTGCATTTTGGGTCCCACTACTATGCATTCGATTAATAATAAAGTCACCCATGGTTTTGGAAAATCCAAAACTACCTACGGGGGGTAATGATAGCTGTTTCTAAGAAATGGACCGGAGGGGCCGTAATACATCATGGCTGTCGATCCTGGAAAAAGTGGTTTAAATCAAACCACTTACGGGGGTAGCATCTCTCCTAAACTCCATTTAATTCATGCCCCCGTAAGACCATTGGATCTGGGCCAAATGATCCACATCGTTGATCTAACTGTAATATATATGCGTTTGCTGCTGTAGTAATACTTTAATGATTCATCATATACATAATCGGAAACTGCTGCTCTACCCTCAAATGTATCACTACCAGAAGTGTTGCCTCCATTCAAAATTCTGCTGTTGTTGCCCATAATGTTGGCTAGCATTTGTGTATTGAAACTGAGGCTGTGACGTGGAAGCAACTGCTGGCTGGTAAGGCATACTTCCGGACAAGGAACAACTTCGGCTAAAGGTTGCTGCCAGAGAATTAGGTGGCTCACTTTTAGGTGGTATATTGGAAGATGCGTTACCAAGTTGTTGTAAAAATACTCCCTTTTGTCTATTACTTCCACCAGATTTCCTAGGTGTATTTGTTGAAATTACTTGAGAGGGTACTTTCGCTGAAATTACACAAGAGGGTACAGCACTTGGTTTTGGCTCAACTAATCTATTTCTAAATGCCGTCTCACGACCTTGTAAAGAACCCCGCTTGTTTGGATTGCCTGCATCAAGTTTCTTCGATGAATTCACTGAATTTACACGGGTAGGTATAACTCTTGGTTTAGGACCTCCTTGAGAGGATCCAAATAAACTTTGGCGTAAAGAATGCATCTCTGAAGGCACTGGAAGCCTGTGAAGAGATTGCTCAGTCTTCAAGAATGCATCACATACTTTCGTCAAAGTTGACTGAGTCACAGATCTTGCACAATTTTCAACATGGTCAAAAGGATCCTCAATCGTCATTGCATAGTTTTTCTTCATCCGAGAACCATTACTGAATGCATTTCCCCATTTGCCAGTGAATGTGCATACTGTCCAGCCTTGTGACCATAAAGGTGCAACTTTTGTATACTGTGCAAAGAATGAAACAAAGAGTTCAGAAATAGTGCTCTTATTGTCTCTTCCAAATCTTTGACGTTTAAATTTCTCAACATTTAGTTTGCACTCCTCCTCAATTGTCTTTCATCTTTGTTTCTTCCACCTGCTAGTTCACGGGCTCCATTGTATATATCCTTGAAAGGGGGGAGAATTGGAGGAGACTGCATTTGTAAGTGGAAAATAATTAGTAAGCTCAGGGAAAATGAATTCAGTGTCCCTGACTTTGGATCATTTATATTATGCGCCTTTCTATTACATCTGCTTTATACCTTTGACGAACAAGAGAAGAATTACAACGTAGAGGCGATTGGCCCCTCTGTCACCACACAACCGTAACTGCGCTCGACCCCAAAGAACTACAGTGAAGCGAGGGACATCGTATTTGAGGATAATCGGTGCATATGACCGTCCCCTGCTTTCAGAACATCTGCGACTGCGTCTTCTGCACATGTATCAAAATGCTAATCTTCAGAAATGATTGCTACTGCATCACAGTCTGAAGTAATATGCCCTTCAAAGCCCAATGTGAGAAAAATCAATAATGCTGAAAAGTTGTTCTTGGGATAGTGAAGGTCCCATCAAGTCTATGTCCAACTGCAGATGACGTTGCAGGTTGGAAACTTCATCTACTCCATTTTAATTATCAAGGGTGTTCCAATACGTGCCAGAATCAGAGGCTACCAATGATTCATCTCCATCACCACCAATTTCTTTACTCATCCATCGTCCAAAGCTATCCAATTCCTTCAAGCCCTCTTGACCTTCAACCTGAGATGGAATTTTTGACAATTTTGAAACATGAAAATCAGTCCCAGGATTCAACCCATTCTCTGCCTTTGATGGCGCATATTCATCTGATTCATGACCCCATTCATCTCTCTGTTCTTGCATTTTTTTCTATTGTGAGGAAGTTGATGTTGATTTCTGGGAATTAATCCCCTTTTGAAGTGTCTACCATTTCATTCTGGAACTATCAATAGTTTGGATTTCCGGACAGATTGGTAGTATATTTGAGACAAATTTGAAACCAGAATGTGGAAGAATACATGGCCAATTGATAGGAGCGATTTTCTTGTCTCATTCTTATGCATATATTGATGTGCTTTTTCTGCAACACTAATTTATGGTGTCTAAAATGTCATCATCAATGATGATGTAAATCTGTTGTGAATTACACTTGCCACCTATCCAAATCATATGACTCTTGTCCATAGTGTCATGACTTTCATTTTCGCCTTGAAACCCCCTTACAAATGCAACTGCAAAGTCACTAGTCAATAATGAGTCTTCCCCTGGGGTTTCCTGACCTCTTCCCCTAGCGAGGATCTCGAAAGATATTTATATTGGGTGCCCAGAATGTCAAGCCTGCTTGACCAACATTGTAAATTGCCCGGAGCTTCTTCCCAATTTTTTCTAAGTGATATCATAAGCAACAAACTTCAAAAATTCATAACTGATCAAGGAAATATCTAAATTCGACCATTCTTGAACCATTGGATTCTCCTCACTATCATTTATCATCTCCATACATCACATGTCCAAAATTATCCATGTTTTTGGCCCAAACATTGATGGGTGCAAAACCCCAACCTTGGGTTCCAAGTCTATAAATGACTTTTGTGGCACTTCACTCTCCAAACCCTAAAACCTAGGGCATGGAGTACATCCAAAGCTACTAAAAAATCAACAAATTCTTTACTATTGTCAATGTTTTGTGATATTATGGGTGACCTGAATATGGCTTAGCATGAAATTCCCTAAAGATAAGGTTATTGATCTCACTTTTGTTCGACACATAGATATTGTCCCTAAATCTAACCAAACCATCCTTTGTGAGACGATAGTCCACATCATAACCACCTATACCCTATTGTAACCTGTCCTTAACCAACCTGTACCTTTCATCATGTTGTCCTGCCTACAAGATCTGATCCTCTGAATTTTTCCCATATGAGCTCATAGTCGTTATGTGAATTACCTGCACTTTTATTCTAAGAGCATGCAACCATGGTTTCCTTTCCCTTCATGTATTTTTTCTCGAAGTAAAACTCACTGATCATCACAAATCATCTTGATTTATTGGAATTAATTTTTGATTGATCAAATAAGTATCTCAATCCAGTTTGGTCGCTCATCAATTCAATCCTCCTCCATATAAAATAGTGTCTCCACATCTTCAATACATGGGTGATCACTGCCAACTCAAGAACATGTGAAACATAATTCTTCTCATGCTCATTTAGTATCCTTGATTTGTAACATACCACTTGTCCCTCCTACATAAGGAATCCACCAAGACCTCTCTTGCAAGCATATGTACACACCACAAAGTCTTTATATGGATATTTAATATTGAGAACTGGAGAATTTGTCAATAACTGCTTCAACTGCTCACAATTTGTAGCACATTCCTTTGTCCATTCAAAATTATTTCATTTCCTCTACAAGGACGTGATAGGATAAGTAATCAATGAGAAATCCCTAAATAACCTCCTTTAGTAACCTTCCAACCACATAAATGACCTTATCTCTTCCACATTCCTAAGAGATACCCACTCCATGATAGGCTTTATCTTTTCTGGATCTATTGCTATTCCATTCTTGGAAAAAACATGCACCAAGCAATATACCTTTGTCTAAAAGAAACTGAATTTTCTAAGTTTGGCATACAACTGATTCTCTCTTAGCAATATTGATATTGTTGCTAAGTTTTATACATGCTCTTCCTCATTCTTAGAATATATGAATATATGATCAATGAATACGATAAAAAAAATTTCCAAATAAGGACACAACACACTATTCATCAAACACACAAAAGTAGCTAGAATATTAGTCAAACCAAATGGAACTACAACAAACTCATAATGTCTATACCTGGTCTGGAAATAAGTCTTGTAAATATCCTCTTCTTCAATGCACACCTAATGATATCCTCATCTTATATCAATCTTCGAGAACACTTCTACTCCCTTCAACTAATCAAACAAGTCATTGATCCTCGGCAATGAATACATGTTCTTGATGGTTACCTTATTCAACTACCTTTAGTTAACACACACTCTAAGAGTACCATCCTTCTTCTTTACGAATAGCATTGGCGTAGCCCATGGTGATACACTTTACCTAATGTACCCCTTATCAAGAATTCCCTTCAATTGCAACTTCAATTTCATTAGCTCTGGAGTGCTCATCCTATAAGGTGACTTTGATGTTGGTGATGCCCCTAGTACCAACGCAATAGAAAATTCCACTTCCCTGTGAGGTGGAAACTTTGATATATATTTTGGAAACACATCCTGGAACTGCTACAGAACCAGGCACATGTTCAAGACCTCTGCATCCTCAACATCCCTACCTTTATCATTAGAGATATGCACTGCAAATAACACACACCCTTTCCTGTGATTGATCTTTGTCTACATAGTTCTCACCATTATAACTGGTGTTTCATTCTTCTTACCCTAGAAGACTCGTTGTTCCCCATTGTTATCCAAACACTCAAGATACTTCTCATAATAATCCACCTTAGTCCTTTGAATATAAAATAAATCCATACCCAATAGAAGACTATATGACCCCAACAAAATCACATCCAGATGCAGTGATGTCATGGGCATATCATTCAACTCGAATGCAAAAAATCTTACCCAATGATGAACTATTTTCTTTATACCTGTAACCAACTACATTAGCCAACATTCTGCATGCACTTCTTTTCTCAAACCACACTTATCCGCCATGTCAAGGTTAATATAGCTATAATTAGATGCAGGGTCAATCAAAATATAAAAAAGTTGATCACAATGCTTACCGTCCATCTCGATAACATATTCCTGGTGATTTTTCTTCCTATTAGCCAATGATGCATAGATCTAAAGAATTCTCTATCCAACATCCCCAAACTATATGTGCTTCCTGTGCACTATATATCTAAGGCCTACCACCCTGATATGATGTAAAATCCTTCTTGAGATTCTCCTTGCGACATATGCAACACTAAAATTGTCCCTTACCATCACCTATATTCTATTGTCCTCCAAGCTGAGGTCCATTAAACTCCTTGTAAGGTGCAACATTCTCTTTCTCACCTACATCATGAGGTCTTGTAAGGTGCAACATTCTCTTTCTCACCTGCATCATGAGGTCTTGTTCGGTTCGACTTCCATTTACCTTTATTCTTGTCTTTAAATTTCCAACCTTGTTGAGACTTTGTCTTACGCTTTGATTGCTCACAACAGTGTTTCAATTTTTTGATGGCTTCCTCCAATGATCTAGGCTCATCAAACTCGATCTTGTATTTGAATGATACTGGCAACCCATTGATGAATATTTGAATCTTCACTTTCTCCTCTTAAGATAAGGCACATACCTCAACTCCAAGAATCTGGGAGTATACTTCTCATTGGTCATATATCCCATGTTCAACTCATAGAACACCTTTTCCCTATCATCATAGTATCTATCTGATAGATACTTCTTCTTGAAAAGTATTTCAAACTCCATCCAATTAAACTCCTCTTCCCAAATGCATTTTACATTCTTCACATATTGCCACCAAATATCTACTTTACCTTTAAGATTGCAGGTAGTTATTTTGGCCTTCATGTTCTTTGAATAATCATGAAATGTGAAGAAATTATTCATCCCAAGCAACCAAGTTTTTGAATCTTGTGACTTCTTCATTTCTCCATCAAATGTAGGTGGCTTGATTTTCTTGAACTCATCCAAAAAATATCCCTTGTCACTCCTCCAATAAGTATAATAGCGATGATGACCTTGATACAAGTATGAACCAAAACTAGAATAATGCCCATGTCCACTACCTCTCATATCAGGTGTGTCAAAAAATATTCCATCCCTGACAGTATCATCCATGCCTGACCTCTATCCATCATGATATTTTTTACCATATGATCCATTAGTCTTGTCCTCCTGTCCATGACTAATCCTATGTGGTCCTTGTCTCTATAATTTTGAAGAGCTTTGAAGAATCATTGCATTAATCTCTACTTATTTATCTTGTGCCCTGGCAAGTCTCACTTATTATTGAATGACTTCATCATTATTTTCTTTACAACTTCTTATCTTTGCCTTCAAACTTCTCAATGTCTATGATATGTGAGGGGAGTACTCATCACCATGTCGCTCATCTGATCTGTAGGGAGAGTCTTCATAACTGTATTTTAATATTTTTCTATTCATATTTGATATTTTTCTTCCTGCAATCATATCATGTCAGCTAAAACAAAACATAAACATGACAAACATATCTCAGTATAGTTCAAGGAGGATATCTCATCTGCAAGATCAAGCATATTATAACAATACATGTATAAACATAATCATAACAATATATAAACATCATCTCAATCATCATCTAGTTACCATGCATGACAATACCAACTACATACCATGACCTCATGCACAAAAACCATGACCATAAAAATACATACACAACAACATAGAGACAGGTTTGACATGCATAACAAGTACACATACAACTAATACACATTCTTGACAACCACATTCCAGCAACAACATCATAAAATTCCACATGTAAACACAACTTCAACAATGAAAAACATCATGTATATATAAAAATAACATGTACAAAAAACATGCATGTATGACAATCAAATTCCACCCAACCAGTCCAAAGGGTGAACCATGCTTTGATACCACTCTGTAACACCCTCCTCCCACATTTACCCAAGCTTCCCCCTCTACCAGGGTAAACATGTGATGAAGAGTTACTATGATATGATTCAACTCCCCAAGTATAGTTAATGAAGTGGAATCGAGAACCTTCAGTGGAAGCTAGAGAACCCCCAGGGGCTAACCAACCACACTAGGAGCTCAATCCCTGAGTTAAAATACTCTTTAACTAAACTAGACCTCTAGTTTCTCCCATGACAAGTCCCCCCTACTACTGAAACCCTCTAGTCTCTCCCACAACAATGACATACATGCCATGACAAACTTTTCCAGGAGTTTATATGCTAGCGACCCCAAAATTTGAACCACGTTTTCAAGGACAGGTATTAGGCCGCTGCTAAAAACTTGATGAAATTCTCAGAAATGATAAATAACAAGAATACAAGGCCTAAAATTCCAAACTTGAAGAATAAAATATCCTGAAAAGGTTTAGCCATGATATACATTCCGTCAAAAAAATCATGAATATGTAATGTACATGTCATAAATACACATGTGAACATAGGGATTTCATACTTATCTAATAGTCATCAAGAAGGTATGATCCCCTCTCATAATAGTTTCATTATCATCTATTAGTTCATGCATTCATTAAAATTTCATTTACTAAACAAACCATGATGATATCCATAACTCAATTTTGGCATAAACCATGCTTATTGTTAGTGTCAATATGTTAGTGATAAAACATGCTCTTTCAATTAATTTTCTAGTAGCCATAGGTCAAATTTTTTGGTCTTTTCAAACAACTTTTTAAAATAAATTTTGGTCACTGAAGGAGTCTAGGTTAGGAATGATGCTCCCCTCATCCCATCCATGTCCATCATCACCTCAAAGTTCATCCCATTCATTGTCATTTAGAAGTCTTAGGTCATTCACTCCATCTCATCTAGGTTTGTTGTCTAGATGTCATTGTTTTGCCTTTGAAAAGTCCAATTTTTCATCAAACAAGGAAAACAATCCTTAATTTTAATCATATAAGTCTTATAAAGGGAGTTAGCATACTTAGGAGAATAAAATTAAGACAAGTTGTCTTATTTAAAAATTTGTTTCAATATCAAAGGATTTCAAAAAGGAAAAACTATCTTCATAGTTATTGTTTTCACTAGAGGAAAAAAAGTCATTTCAAAAGCTTATAAAACACAAAAAGAGGCACATTCAACTCATTATTCTCTTTTCATGTGTGGTAGAGATCCTCTCTTACCTCCATTTGACTCCATAGTGATCGAGGGTTTGCAGAAGATTGACAAATTGGAGGCTAATGTTACGCATATGGCAAGGTTGTTACGCATCTGTGATTGTGTTACGAATCTGGCATAGCTGCTATGCATTGGGTTTTTGGTATCCAAATCACTCAAATAAGATGAAGGATCATGGCATGGTGTTTCTAAAGCCTATACATCAGTAAATAGACATTCTAACATCCTCTCAAAGTCATTTTACAAGGCAACTCATTGATTCTTTTTCTCACCTCCTCTCCCACTACATTCTCATGTATTTCCTATCATGGAGTGAATTCACTACACAAAAACCCTAACCCTCTCATCTAAGACTATCATACACCTCCCACATAAATTATACTATCATTCCTCACCATCCATACCCTTCCTAAGAATCGTTTCCACCCAAACCCTAATTTCTTGCAAATTTTCTAGTGTTAAACTGGGAAATTCATGTTTTTCCCTCATTTGATCACGTTTATCACATCCACTTCATGTCATTGCACTCATATCATGGAGCCAACATACAAGCCTACCTCCTAATTTTTTTTCAGAATTTTCCTTGGCTTCAAAACCCTTCATCTCACCCTCTAAGCCTACCCCATCCCTATACTCTTTTTTTCCAAATTGCACTACACATACCCATTTCATCTACACATTAGGATTTCATATTTTCACTGATATACATTATGGAGAGTGAGAAGAAAATTATGAAGGGTGGGCACCACATAATATTTTAGCCCTCCACCATGAAAGAAATAAATGCTTCACCCTTGGGTAAAAGACGCTTTGAGAGGACTGGATGTTTGAGGTTTTGTGAGAAGATTATGGAGGGAGGATATCATTTTCAACTTACAAGCTTATTTGCCTCTAATATCAACATGGGAAAGGCCATAATTGTCGGTGTGGATTTTAACCTATCAACAGATGTTATTTCTTTAGTAAATAGTATACCTAGTCATGGGCAGAGGTGGTTTAAGGGCATGGACATAGACCTTGAAGATTACAAAATGTTCCTCAAACCCCATGCTAGAGAGAAACCTGAGTACATCTTCCCTTTCACACACCTCCTTGACAAATGTGCTCTTTTATGAGGTTAATAATGAATTATTTCACATGTGAAGGGAAATTTTCCATGTTGTATAGGTACCATATCAGGTTTTTGATGCATTTCACCTCTACAAAATCACTTGAATTGCCGCATTAATTGTATAGAAGCTTGCTTAGAATGATTAAGAAGATTCAGAGTAAAAAAAAATATCACTACCCAAGTCTTTTCCACCATGGTCTGGTAAAACTCATTGCGTTGCATCACCTTTTAGCCATCAACATGACTTGGGAAGCCTTCATAGAGAGAGTAGCAGTAGCGCCCACCACTAGTCCTCTTCTCATGCATAGCACACCATCACCATCACTGTCAGCACAACCAATGGAGGTTGGCTCTTCCAGAATGAAAACTCCAATTTGAAAGACTCCTAGGGTTGTTGAGGTCACTCACACCTATGAGAAGGGAAAGAGATAGGTCTTTGTGCCCAAATCTATCAAAAGTGTACCTACACTTGACATTATTGTTGAGAAAAGTGAAATAGAGGAGTAGCCTCTCATGCATTAAGATGAAACACCTTTGCAACAAAATAGTGAACCAGTGCCATTGGAGGTTGAGGTGGCAAAGTGATTTGAGGTAAAATTAGCTAAGGAGGTCATTAAAGAGAAATATGCAGAGATTACAGAGCTTAAGTTCAAATTATCCCATACTAATGCCATGGGAGCCCTACTACAACAAGAAAATTGGCAATTGAAGGTGAAGCAGCCGATACAAAGAAAACCTAAGCCAAACCTAGAGGAAGATAAAGGTAAAGGCAAGAAAATCATAGATTTTGATCATATACAGGTCATGGAGACTAAAACATGAGCAAGAAGGCCAAATACAAGAGGCCTCAAGAGGGTTTTGGATCTAGAAAGGCAAATAGCTCATCCACCTGAACATTTGATTTTTTATGAGCTTATAGCCATGGAGATTAGCCAAGATAAAGAGTACTAGTTGGGAAGGGTAAATGAAAATTTGGGGAAGCTCTTTAAGAGAGCCAATAGAGACAATAACCTCCAAAGACACATGGAAAATAACTATTGTGTTAGGAACATAATTTCACAAATAAGGCTAAAAAAACTAAAGAAAAGGCTAAAAGAAACTCAAATGAAGCTTAAAGAGAAGGATAGCTTAGATTTGTTGGCTGAATCTTCCTTGGCGGTTTAGCCCATCACTCACGGGTGCTAAAAACCAGTTTTGAGAATTTTTGAAGAATTTTGGTATTTTTTGTGATTTTTCACAAATCTGGAAATTCTCTCCTCACAGATGCGTAACAAGAGTTTGTTACGCTTGTTTTAGGCGCATCCAAATGATGAATGGATTATATGGTTGGATGAATTTTAATGATTACATCACAGATCAGGAACCATTTTTGCATGACAAGCTCTAATTTTGCAGAAAAGGCCAAAAAACCACCCATTTTATATGTTTCTGACACTTTTTTGGAGGCCTTGTTACACATCTAGAGTAAGCTTGGGAGAATGAAATTCTGGAGGCATTATCATGCTTTGTTTTTCAAAATTCAAGATGTTCTAGAAACTAGACACCCAGGGATAGTTGACCTATCTTCTAGAATTGGATTTGGAGTCCTAAAAGTGCCTCAAATTTGGTTTAAAAGGTCTATTATGCATCTGTAAAAATCTATTACGCATCTGCATAGGATTCAGGACACTTGTCAAGCCCAAGAACTGTCAGAATTTCAAGGTTTTGTTGTCATATGAGTTGGAATTAGAGTAACTGAGTTTTTTTTGTCTCTTATCATAAGGGAACATGTAATTTAATGTGGGGGACACACAATCCTAGTTCATAGATGAATTTTAGGGAATGGTTTCTAACCTCCCTAGAATCTAGGAAGTGACTCATATCATGTAATTATGATTCATTTTGGATGGAATTTCGACCCTATGAGGTGACATTGGTCATGTTTTATATAAGTAGACCTTCTTTAGTTTTCTTTTGGGTTGGATAGTCTTATTTTCCAGTGGAGATATTGTACAACCTTTTGGAATAAAATAAAAAAAATTCTTGCAGAACGTATGTCGAGAATCCCGTGGTACGCATTAGAGTATTTTTTTCTTTTCCTATCTTTTTATCTAATCATGTTGAATGGTATGTTTTCCTCTTTCAGATACATGCTTCCATGCATTTATCTTGTAATTTTATAATCATAAATCATGTTTTTTCATCCTCTGCCTTATACAATGTTTACATGATATGTTTATGTTCTTCTAAATGAATGAATTCACCTCAATTATCATTCATAATTTCTATCACTTCATCCTATAATAAATGACCAATTAAACATGCTTTCAAGCTACGTACCTGACCTTACATGTTCTCTGCAAATTGAACTTAAAATTTAGACATAAAAACCCTATACCTAGCCTCCTCACTCACATTCCATCCAGCACTCTAAACATAAAAAAAAAAAAAATCCTATTTACTGAGCTTACATACCTAGCCTAAGATCAATATATATTCAATCATTCCATTGACTGCAAAGTGAGAACGAGAGAGCCTTCTCTGGTCTTGGTAGGGATAGCTACTTGACTTAAAGCCTGGTCTGTGGTTACCTTCCTTCAATCCCACTCTCAGCCTTGGGAAGTTGGTGGGAGTGATAAAAAAAAATTCGTCATTGCCAGGTAGTGATTGAAAAACTTTCCTTGGGAATATTTCTTTAGTCCTATGAAAGTTATACTTGTGGGTGACAAGTTCTAGTATCTGAAATAGGCTAAGTTCCTAAATTCGCGTGAAAGTTCAAATTCCTATCTAAGCTACCTCCTAAAAGACATACGAGGTAAAATCCATACCCAAATCCCTCACACATTCTCTACAAATTGACCTTGAAATTCATACCTAAAAAACCTAGACCTGGCCTCATCTCTGATGTTCCTATCCAGCACTCAAAACATCAAGCAAAAATCCTATTTACTAAGCTTACATACTTAGCCTAAGATCAATAGATATTCAATCACTACATTGACTGCAAGTGACAACAAGAAATCCCTCTTTGGTTCTGGTAGGGCTAGCTACCTGACCTAAAGCCTGGTTTGTGGTTACCCTAAGAGTCTTTTAAGAAAGTAGAAAACCAAGTCTCGGAAGGTTGGAAAGGCTATTCCTCTGCTTGTCAAATCAAATTCCTTGCCAACGAGATTTTCTTCAGAGGATTTTTCCTATAACTCTGAATTTGAAACATCTTTGTTCAGGTCTAAGTATGAAACTTTTCTTTCAGAAACTATCTTTGATCCCATTGATTTCGAGACACACTTACCATTTTCTGATTCTTCTTATTCTAAGCTTGATAGTGAAGTTTGGTCCAACTTTCAGAAACTTCAAGGTCTACTTGATAAATTTCAAGTAACTTCCAAAAGGCCTTATTTTCAATATTAGCAGCATGCATTTTCTTCATCACCTACTTACACACCTTCTCATACAATTACATCATCATCTCTTCATTTCATTCCATCACTACCTCTGCAAGTTTTCACTCTATCAACACTTCCACCACCTTGTCCATTAGTCATGGCTAGATTTTTTCCGTTGATCCTACCTCAACAACTCACTACAATACCCCATAAATATGGTCAGAGACTTCCTATTTTTGATGGACCATCAGAAGTTACTCCTCATCCGCACATTTTCAAAGTCACTAATTTAATATATCTTGAAGAAATCGACAATGATGATGCCAAGATGTGCATTCTAGCGCAAAGTTTCATAGGAGAGGTAAAGAAATGGTTTCTAACTCTAACAGTTGGTTTTGTAGCTACCTCATAACAGCTAATTGACATGTTTATGGAAAAATGGGAAGAGAAGAAGAATCCATTGCAGATTCTAGCTGAGTATAACGCCTTGAAAAGGAATCCCAATGAGTCTATCCAAGACTTTACAGCTAGATTCAATAAAATATATGATTCAATTCTTGAGAATTTTAAGCCTCCTCCAATCCTTGCTTTACTTCATTACCCTAATGGTTTTGATCCTGACATAGCTTGTCATCTAAGGAAAATAAATCCATCAAATCTTGAAGAAATGCAAAGAAACGTCATGAACTTTGAAGTGAACTTGATCATCAAGAAGTCAAAAATCAAAATAGAGAAAAGAGTAACCATCAAGGAAGAAACATCTACTTCATCAAAGGGAAAATTAGATACCTTGATCAAAACCATGGAGAATATGATGGACAAAATGACCATCACTGATAGAAAAGTTGAACCATCCAATAGAAATCCCAATTTCAGGGGTCAAAATCAGTGGCGTCAGTACTGGATCAAGAAAAGGGAACAGAGGGGTCAAAATCCACAAGGTGATCAACAAATCTGCACTCCATTTCAAAAAAAATACACTAATGGCCCCGATGAAGAGGAATAAGAAGAAATTCTAAGCGAGAATCATTTTTTTGATGAAAATCAACAACCTATTTTCCTCACTGAAGAAGATCAATTTTCTGCATAAATTTATGCACCAGATGATTAACAATATGTCTTGTCAAATGATGACATGTTGTCAGTACAGATGGAAAATTACTAGAGTGGATATCAAAATTCTCTTTCTCAAGTGCAGAGACAATATGGTTTGAGGAGTAGGAATATTCCTATAACCTCCAAGCAGAAAAACTAGAATGCTCAAGTAGATGCTCATCATAAAGAAACGACCACTCCAAATCAAAGCAAAGACAAAGGACCTACTATTCCTACTCATGCTAAAGGAAATGAATCTTCCACCAGCGGTTAGAAAAAGGATAAACAAGTCTAAGATGGAGGACAAAAGAAGGATATTTCCCACAAATATAAGCTCGAGAAGAAAGATGCATCATGAAAAGAGGTAGAAAAACATTCTACTCTTTTAGTCTTGAAAATGAAATTGCCAAGTCAAAAGTCTACATTCCTCTAACTAAAATATTCAAGAATGACCAATACAAATTTCAAGTAGCTAAGTTTCTTAGGGTGGATCAAATGTTGGATATGGTTAATGTGAGTGATGATCACCCAGAACTTCTATTTGGTCCTGCTGTTGACGGTGATCTAGAAGATAGTGAGGTCCCTCCATTTTATCTTAGCCTCAAAATCCACGATTTTATCCTCCATAATGCCATTCTTGATTTCAGAGCTTCTCATAACCTTATGTACAAGGAAATTATGGAAAGATTAGGGTTGGATATCACAAGAACTTATCATGATATTTATTCATTTGATTCAGGGAGGGTCAAATTTCTTGGCCTCATTAAGGACCTAGTGGTGTCTTTAGAAAAAATCCCAACCAAGTATGTCCTCATGGATGTTGTTGTGATTGACATCCCTCCCAGATATGGAATGTTTCTCTCCTGGCCATGGCGATAAAAGCTTAGAGGTACCTTGTAGCTTGACTTTTCATATGCTACCATTCACATCTTTGGAAAACTTAGAAAACTATACCAGGAAAGTAAAATGAAGTACATGATCAGTAGTAAATAAAATCCTAATAATCATCCATACATTTTTTCCATGTGGATTTAGAGTCCTTTATCTTATTCAATGATGAACATTCAACATCTTCCAAAGTTTTGATTGAAGAGAAAACATAAATTTCTATATTTTCAAATTTAAATTTAGAAATTGCAAATGCAGAAATTCAAGAAAAGATGCCAATTGGTTTGGAACCAAGCGCATCATCACAAAAAAGATATGAAATAGTGAAAGAAACATAACCTTTTTGGTACAGTAGAACTCTATCAAACATAAAATGAATTTCATTCATCTAATTTGAAGCTTCCCGATGAAGAAAGTGGTTTGTGGACCATGGACTTCGATGAAGCCTTGGGTAAAGAAGGGGCTGACATTGGAGTGTGGATTCACAACACTTTAAATTATTCACTTAACATTTCTCCCAATGTTCGAATGTACTCTTATAATCTAGCTTTTGACTGTTCGATTAATGAAGCTGAGTATGAGGCTTTGATAGTCGGTCTGAAAATTCTCAGCAAGTTAGGTGCCAAGAAAATTTCTATGTATAGCGACTCCGAGCTAGTGATGAAAAAATTCAAAGGGGAATACCAGGCCAAGCATCCAAGGATGATAGGTCACCAAAATGAATTTTTATATATCCTCAAGACCTTCACCGAGTATACTTTGTCATTGATCCCAAGGGACAGCAATCATATTGCTCCTTCTCTTGCTACTTTGGCTGGCATGTTTAAAATTCCATTGTATCATAATAATAAGTATGAGATAAATGTAAAACACCTCCCTATTGTTCCACATAATATTTAGTATTGGTAGGTCTCTCAAGATGATAAAAATATCAGCAACTTCTTACAAACGAAAGAGGAATTTGTGAATTCACAAATGGATAACCAGTGCTATGAAGATGACCAAGAGGTTTAGTGCCTTTGGAGGAGCTTTTTGATCAAGACAATTTTGCACACAAACCAACCATGCTACCAACATAAGTGGGAGTTGAAGTTCTCATTCTTGGCACTCCGGAAAAGCCAAAGATTGTCAAGATTTCAAAATCCTTGAGAGCAAAAATAAAAGGTAAATATGCAACTCTTATGTCTCAATTTGTTGATGTATATTTTTATTTTAAAGTGTACAATAAGAGTATAATCCAGCATACAATTCCCTTAATGCTGGATCAGAAACCTTTCCACCAGGAGTTAAGGAGAAATAATCCCAAGTTCCTGCCCTCCATTTGAAAAGAGGTAAGTAGATTATTTACTAATGGTACTATAGTTCCACTCCACTTTTCAAATTGGATGTCTAATTTAGTTCCAGTGAGAAAGAAGACATGAGAGATTCGTTTGTGTTTAGATTTCAGAAATCTAATTAAAGTGTCAATGAAAGACAATTACCCACTAACAAACATGGACCATATTCTACAAAAGGTAGTTGGATCTTCTATACTTTCATTGTTGTACAAATACTTTGGTTATAATCAAATTCTAGTACATCTAGACGATTAGGAAAAGACATCCTTTACAACACCATGGGGCACCCTCATGTATGCCAAAATGCCCTTTGGATTGAAGAATGTAGGGGAAACTTTTCAACGTGTAATGGATATTTATTTAGCCAATGAAAAGGATGTCTTTTTGGTCATCTATCTTGATTACATCACTATTTTTTCCAAGACAGATGAGCATCACTTACAACACTTGAATTTTTGTTTCAAAGATGTAGAAAGTTTGGCATATTACTGAACCCAAAGAAGAGCCTTTTCACTATAGAGGAAGCTAAATTGTTGGACCATATCATATCAAAATATGGAATTAGGATAGATCCTTCAAGGATTGAAGAAATTTATATCTTGGAGTATCATAGGAGCAAAAAGGAAACCCAATTGTTCAATGGAAAAATCAAATTTTTAATAAGGTGTGTCCTCGATCTTGCTGAACACTTGAGGAAAATTACTGGCATGCTGAAGAAAGATAGTGAAGTAAAATGGTCTGAAGAGGTGAAGAGGGAATTAAATCAAGTTAAATTTTCTTTATCTCATGCTCCTATTCTTATTAGTCCATATTACAAACTTGATTTCATCATTTTCTCATTTGCTTCAGAGCACACTCTAGCTGGTGTCCTTATGCCAAAGAAAAATTAGAACACGGAGCAACCCATTGCATTCTTCAGTAGAACCATAAGAGATGCAACATTAAATTACAACATCATTGAGAAACAGGCGTTGGAATTATTCAAAGCATTGAAGGACTTCCGGTTTTATATTCTCCACTCTCATGTCATTACGTATGTCCCAAATGTTGTTGTCAAATAAGTGCTTATGCAGAATGATCCTGAAGGGCGGCAAGGAAAATGGATCGTTGCTATGTTGGAGTATGACTTGGAGATAAAGCCTACAAAGCTAATCAAGGGACAAGGCCTAGCCAAGCTTATGGTTGATTCAAATCTTTATGCTTTCGATATTAATTTTATTGATGCATTATTTGAGGAGCAAGAGGTTGAAACATTACCCGAGGTATCTGAAATATTTTCTTCATTGCCTTGGTATGTTGATATAGTTCATGTTTTGAAACACTTGAATCCTCCTCCCGGCTTGCATAGTCATAAAGCTAGATATTTGAAGTTGAGAGCTCTTAAATATTGCATCCTTAACAATGTCTTGTATTGGAAAGATTTGAGCGGAGTGTTGTTGAATTGTTTGGTTGAAGGAGAAGTTGAAAAAGTGATGAGTGAATTTCATAAAGGTGACTGTGGCATTCATCTTTATTGGAAGACTACAACAAAAAATATCTTGAGGGTGGATTTTTATTGGCCAAGTCTATTTTATGATGTCTATAAAATGGTCATGAGTTTTCATGAATGTCAAATCTTTCAGGGAAAGAGAAAGCTCTTGCATTTTACCTTAAAACCAATTGAAGTGCAAGCGCTATTCTAGCAATGGGGACTTGACTTCATTGGCGAGATCCATCCTCCATCATTAGCCCATCATAAGTGGATACTCGCTGCCACTGATTACTTCACTAAATGAATTGAATCCATTCCCACGAGGCAAGCCACTAACGTTGTCATTATTCAATTTTTAGAGAACAATATTCTATCTCGTTTTAGCTATCCATACAAAATCATTACCAAAAATTCAGCTGCCTGTAAGTCCAAGAAAATGATTTACTTTTTTGATAAGTATCACATTAGGCTTGTTCATTCTACAACATACTATCCTCAAGGAAACAGGCTAGATGAATCGTCAAATAAATCTTTGGTTAACATAATCAAGAATATGTTGCAAGAGAACAAGAGAAATTGGCACAAAAATCTCACCAATGCTCTATGGGAAAACAACGTTAGCATGAAGAGATCAATCAACATGTCACCTTTCCAACTTGTGTATGGTGTTGACACAGTGTTCCCTAATTCTTTAGCTATACCAATGATGAATATTCTGCAAGAGATGGACAGTGAACCAAATGATATCCGACGAAGAATCCGCCAAATGATTCATCTACAACAATCAAGAGATGAAGTCTTCAGTCACACTTCAAAGCTTCAAGGGAAAATAAAAATATTTATGATAAGAAGACCAAAGCTGATGATTTTAAGCTTGAAGATGTTGTTCTTCGCTTGGATGCCCAGAATGAAGACAAAGGTAAGCACAATAAATTTGATAATCTATGGAAAGGTCCTTACAAGATCACTGCATTCAAAGGTAATAAGGCATTTTTATTAGAGGATCTTGAAGGGAAATAAGTTCTAGGAGGACCAATCAATGGTAGGTTCCTCAAACATTACCTTACTTGATCATTGAAGAGGAGGTTCACTTTCATTGTACATATCATTCTAATTTGTTGTCCAAGAACAACGAAGTTGTTGCAGAAGTTTGAAGCTCGAGGAGAAGGACATGAGACTTATACATTTAGCTCATGTTTTTCTTTCAAAAAATTTCAAAAAGTTTCAATCAGTTGTCAAGTCAAAGTCAAGACAGTTTTTTTTTAGTCCAAGTCATTTCCAGATTTATTTCATCATTTCAAGTTTGTCAAAGTTTTTTCAATTTCCAGTTTTGACTCCATTTCCCAATGGTAAGGCTATCTGATTTATAGTGTTATTGACACCTCCTGAAGGAGCTACTATCCCTAGCTAGAGCTAATGTTAGTTTCAATATGTTAGTGATCAAACATACTCTTTAAGTTAATTTTCTAGTAGTCATAGGTCGAAAATTTTGGTCTTTTCAAACAAGTTTTTAAAATAAATTCTGGTCATTGAAGGAGTCTAGGTCAGAAATGTTGCTCCCCTCATCCCATCCATGGCCATCATCACCTCAAAGGTCATCCCATTCATTTTCATTTAGAATTCTTAGGTCATTCACTCCATCTCATCTAGGTATGTTGTCTAGGTGTCATTATTTTTCCTTTGAAAACTCCAATTTGTCATCAAACAAGGCAAACAATCCTTCATTTCCATCATATAAGTCCTATAAAGGGAGTTAGCATACTTAGGACAATAAAAGTAAGACAATTTGTCTTATTTCAAAATTTGTTTCAATATCAAAGGATTTCAAAAAGGCAAAAATGTCTTCATAGTTATTGTTTTCACTAGAGGAGAAAAATTCTTTTCAAAATCTTATAAAAGGAAAAAAGAGGTTCATTCAACTCATTATTCTCTTTTCATGTGGTAGAGCTCCGCTCTTTCCTCCATTTGACTCCATAGTGGTCAAGGGTTTTCAGAAGATTGAAAATTTTTCTCCCAGGAGGCTTCTATTACACATCTGGAGGCAACTGTTACGCATCTGGAGGTTGTTGTTATGCATCTGGCAAGGTTGTTACACATCTGTAGATTGTGTTACTCATCTGGAAAAGTTGTTACACATTGGGTTTTTGGTATCCAAATCACTCAAATAAGCTGAAGGATTATGGCATGGGGTTTCTAAAGCCTATACATCAGTAAGTGGACATTCTAACATCCTCTCAAAGTCATTTTACAAGGCAACTCATTGATTTTTTTCTTACCTCCTCTCCCACTACATTCTCATGGTTTTCCTATCATGGAGATAGTTCACTACACTAAAACCTTAACCCTCACATATAACACTATCATACACCCCCCACATACATTATACTATCATTCCTCACCATCCATACCCTTCCTAAGAATCATTTCCACCAAACCCTAATTTCTTGCCAATTTTCTAGTGTTAAACTAGGAAATTCCTGTGTTTCCCTCATTTGACCACTTTTATCACATCAACTTAACCTAATTTCACTCATATCATGGACCCAACATACAAGCCTACCTCCTAAATGTTTTTTATAATTTTCCTTGGCTTCCAAAACCCTTCATCTCACCCTCTAAGCCCACCCCATCCTTATACTCTGTTTTTTCCAAATTGAACTACACATACCCATTTCATATACACATTAGGGTTTCATCTTTTCACTTATAGAAATTATGGATAGTGAGAAGAAAATTCTCAAAAACGGGAACCACAGAATATTTGAGCCCTCCACCATGCAAGAAATCAATGCTTCACCCTTGGCCAAAATATGCTTTAAGAGGAGTGGATGTTTGAGGTTCTATGAGAAGATTATGGATGGAGGATATCATGTTCAACTTACAAGCTTATTTGCCTCTAATATCAATATGGGAAAGCACATCATTGCAGGTGTGGAGTTTAACCTATCAACATATGTGATTTCTTCAGCAACTAGTATACCTAGTCATGGGAAGAAGTGGTTTAAGGGCATGGAAATAAACCTTCAAGATTACAAAATGTTCCTCAAACCCCATGCTAGAGAGAAGCCTAAGTACATCGTCCCTTTTAGACACTTCCTTGACAAATATGCTATTTTTATGAGGTTAATAATGAATTATTTCACATGTGAAGGGAGATTTTCTAGGTTGTATAGTACCATATAGGTTGTTGATGCATTTCACCTCTACCAAATCACTTGACTTGCCACATTACTTATACAGAATCTTGCTTAGAATGACTGAGAATATTCACAGCAAAAACCAAGATCACTACCCAAGTATTTTCCACCATGTTCTGGTCAAACTCATTGTGTTGCATCACCTTTTAGCCATCAATGTGACTTGGGAAGCCTTCATAGAGAGAGTAGCAATAGCACCCACCACTAATCCTCCTGTCATGCATAGCACACCATCACCATCACTGTCAACACAACTAATGGAGGTTGGCTCTTCTAGCATGCAAACTCAAATTTCAAAGACTCCTAGGGTTTTTGAGGTCACTCACACCTATGAGAAGGGAAAGAGACAGGTCTTTGAACCCAAATATATCAAAAGTGTACCTACACTTGACACTATTGTTGAGAAAAGTAAAATAGAGGAGCAAACTCTCATGCATCAAGATGAAACACCTTTGCACCAACATAGTGAACCAACGCCATTGGAGGTTGAGCTGGTAGAGCAGGTTGAGGTCAAATGAGTTGAGGAGGTCATTAAAGAGAAAGATGCAGATATTTCAGAGCTTAAGTTCAAATTATCTAAGACTAATGCCATGACTCATCTCATGTAATTATGAAGCATTTTGGATGGAAATTTGACCCTATGAGGTGTCATTGGTCAAATTTTCTATAAGTAGACCCTCTTTAGTTTTTTTTTGGGTTGGATAGTCCATTTTGCAGTGGAGCTATTGTACAACCTTTTGGAATGAAATCAAAGACAATCTTGCAGAACTTGTGTTGAGAATCCTGTGGTATGCATTGGAGTATTTTTTCTTTCTCTATATGTTTATCTAATCATGTTGAATGATATTTTTTCCTCTTTTAGATACATGCTTCCATGTGTTTATCTTGTAATTTTATAAGCATAAATCATGTTTTTTCATGCTCTATCTTAGACAAGGTTTACATGATATGTCTATGTTCTTATAAATGAATGAATTCACCTCAGTGCTCATTCAGAGTTTCTATCACTTCATCCTATAATCAATGACAAATTAAACATTCTTTCAGGATACCTACCTAGTCTCACACCTTCTCTGCAAATTGACCTTGAAATTTGGACTTAAAAACCCTAGACCTAGCCTCCTCACTGACATTCCTATCCAACACTCAAAACATCTAACAAAAACCCTATTTACTGAGCTTACATACCTAGCCTAAGATCAATAGATATCCAGTCATTTCATTGACTGCAAAGTGACAACGAGAGAGCCCTCTCTGGTCCTGGTAGGGCTAGCTACATGACCTAAAGCCTGGTCTGTGGTTACCTTCATTCAATCCCACTCCTAGCCTTGGGAGGTTGGGGTGAGTGATAACACTTATAACCAACATATAACAAATAGATAAAAAATGATATAACAACCATTATAATCACATAATAAAAAGCACATTTACACATAATAAACAAGAGGAAAGGAAATCTTATTAACATATGAAAAATTCTACTAGGTCAGGTACTTCCATGTACCACCCAACCATAGATTGTGTTACACCATTTTTTGGTCATCTAACCTATTATCATTAGATGGACCCAAGTACACCATGTAAGACCAATTTTACCCTAAGTAAAATTGCTTTCACTATGTAAAATAACTTAATAAAACACATTTATTAGGTTGTTTATGGTCTAAACAGGGAAACCCAAAGGGAAATATTAAACAAATCTATATTTGTTTGATTTTTCTAATGGAATAATTAATTAAATAATAATTTAATTATTATTGCTGGTCATATTTAACCCAAAACAAGGAAATTAATTAGATAAATCCTTATTTATCTTCTTATGTTCTAGGAATAATTATTTAAAACTTATTTAAATAATATTCCTTGTTAAATATGATTAAATCATTTATAAATAATTATTTATTTAATTATCTTTCAACCACTTCCTTAAAATGATAAATAAATAATTTATTTGTTTATTATTTACAAATAAAGGGATTTAACTCAATTCAAATACTTTTTCTCATCCAACAAATATAATAAAATATTCCATAAAAGGTGGATCTAGATTTGGTTAATATTATTTTAATCATGCACCAAGATCTAGAATGACCCAATATTTTGTTATAAATAGGAGGGTTTTTCCCTACCATTCTTCACCTTTTTGTTTCTTTTTATTAGATCACTCTCAGTCTATGCTCTTGGTTCTTTGAGCCATTTCATTGTCAAATTTTCCATTATTTCCTTTGTGAGCTTCCTTTGAGTTCTTATGTTTGTCTGGGTTTTAGGTTTCTACACCCATGAGAGAGAGAAATTCTAGATCTGAAGTGTTGAGGACTTTCAAGAACCCATCCCATTGAGGAGAATTGGAAACACCTTTCTTTTTTTCCTCCCAGGTGCCCTTAATATAAAATTCTTTCAAAAATATTGTTCTTGTCTTGTTTATTGGATATATGGAGCAAAACCTTATTTTTACTACTTAATGTCTTTTTATGCATAGATCTGGATTTTTGTAGCATTTGTCTTGATCAACTAACTGCATATCTGAAGATATTTTCAGCCATATTTGATGTTAGGGCTATAAGTTATGTGTAGCTAAAGTGGTCTTTTTTCGTACACTTTGACAAAAAAATCATACTAACAACTGGCGACTCCACACGGGTTTTCAATTATGATCGCTGTCATTTTTCATATTCTGCATATCCAGCTGCTTCAAACCCTAGGGTTTCTCTTTAGATTTTTTTTTTCCTATTTTTATGTTATTTTTCACCTATAAAACCCTCAAACATTAAAATTTCTAACTTCCGTGTGTTTCTGGCCTTATTGCGCAGGTAACAGACATCAGCCGCAACTGAGACGACAACTTTTTCTGAAACTTTCCGCCGAGACACCCGGAGCTGCAGGTCAAAAATTTTGGCCCAGAACCTACGACCTAGCCTTCAGGACGCACTTTTCAGCCTCAAATTTGCGACCTGGACAAAAGACAAGTCAAAACCTGCGACCTGCACTTTTTTCTGCAAATTTTCTGAAATTTTTCTGGGTTTGTCTGAAGTTTCTGTCAGGGTTTTCCAGCCTTTGTATCTGCCCATTTAGACCTATTTCTGTTATTTTTTACTCAACTAAGTGGGAATCTATCCCCCAAGGGCTTTAGCACCCTCCACTTTTTGTGGAAGAGTTTTTAGCTGTTACAGGTGTCTAAATTTTCAGAGTTTCAACCATCTCTTTTCCAGATCTGATCCCTCCTCTTCAGATCCCTTTTAGATCAACAATTTTTCCTTTCAAATCATCTCATATAGTTTTGTTTGGGTTTTCCATTAGGGTCACCTCCTTTCCCCTACTGCCTTTAGCCGTTTACCTCCTCTTTTACAGCAACCTTGCCTCTGCCTCTTTGTTGTTTTCTGCACCTCTTTCTAGCAGATTTTTCCGTTATATCCCTATCCCTCCTAACCTTAGATCTATTAGCTTATTTTTAGTGTGTTTTGACTATATTTTTTCCCTCTTTTAGACTATTTTTGAGAGACCAGCCTTCTTGGGTTAGATCGATGCATTGTTAGCTGTTAATTTTCTGTTATTTTAGCATTATATACTGTTCTCTGTAGATTTATTTTCAATTACGCAACACACTTTTTTATTTTACTCTCAAAAAGTCTGGGTTTAAAAATTAAAATTAACACATGCCACACACTGACCCTAAGCGAAGAAGAGCCTGGTTAACATCGCCAGGAAAAGACTTTAAAACATTGTAAACTCAATTGACCCTGCACCTCTCTGCCCTTGTTTCACTTGATTCTGCACGTCCCTGCCCTTGTTGGTTGTTCTTCTCCCCTCTGTGTCATGTTTGTGTTGTCATAATTGCACCCCCAAGGTGTGTATCACGGAGACTTCTTGACCTTCATCCTCAGTTTCCGGTCGGTCGAACTACTCCTTCCCGCTGTCATCGAGTTAGTCCTCCTCCGAGTCCACAGTCCGACTCCTCTTCTGATTCATTGGGTTCTCCTTTTACTTCTGATTCTCCCACTGTTACCTTCACTATGTCTGGTCCAGGGCCTAACACTAGCGGTAATCCTGGCCCTCCTACCGGGAATGCTACTAGCAGAACTGCCACAGGAGCTACCTTGACTGCTCCCTTGCTCCCCTTCATGGTAGGCCTTAGTCTCCCTGATTTCAATTAGTTGATCAATGATCCTATTGGCCATGATGTTGGTTGGCCTACTATGCCAACCAAACTCCGCTCCGACATTCGCAAGTTCAAAGGCCTTGCTGGAGAAGATCCCTCCAACCATATCTGATCTTTCCACATGTGGTGTTCATCCAATTCCATTATTGATGATTCCATCCATCTTATATTGTTTCAACGCACGCTTTCAGGCGAAGCTTCTAAGTGTTATGCTGATCAGGACACTTCCTCTCATACCACCTTTGCAACTCTTGCCTGGGCTTTTTTATCTTACTTCCAGCTTCCCCTTCGTTATGACACTGGTATCAAACTTTTGACTTCTTTCCGTCACTCATCTGCGACCTGCCTATCCGATCATGTCCAGGAATGGTGGAGATGAAAGAGCCTATGTCAATCCCCTCTCTTTGAAGGCCGTGTCTACATGGAATGGTTCCTTAGATCTCTCTTGCCTCCTATCAGGAAAGATGTCGCATCGCATTTTCCTCAAACCGAAGAAGCCACCCTCCAAATGGTGTTAAAATATGACCTGATCTATGCTCAGACAGGTTATGTTTATACCGTTCTACCTGATCTCCCTAGACCCGGTGGTGTCAACACACCGGGGGCACCTCATGCCGCCGACGGTATCGTTGGAGCTCTCTCTCATCCATACGCCCAACCTCCCATGGGTTATGGTTTTCCTGGGGGAGGGGGTAGCACCTCCCGCACTTGTTCCCCTCCCGGTAGCATGTATCCAGGATACAACATGCCTCCTCTTTTGGACCAACCTCCTGTTCACCACACTGTTACCCAACCCCCTTATTATTCGTATCTGCAGTTCGGTGCTCCAGCTCCTCCAATGTTAGCACCTCTGCCTCCCTTGCCTTCTCAACCCCTGCAATAGTAGTCACCGCCCCCTCAAGAGCAGGTGTATGCATAGCAGGGATTCGTGGCTACCTAACCACCTGACGGACAGGTGGCCACTCAACCTTCCCCTTCTGGTTCCTTCAATTACCAGATCCTCATGATGAACTCTGATCAACCTCTAACCATCGACCTTAGCCTTCAAACTCGGTCCGGTCAATACCCCCAGCCTCCCGCTCCGTCTATCCCCAAGTCCCCTTCTTCAGGTTCTACAGAGCCTCTTTCGACATCCAATGGTCCCTTGCATATCCCTGAGCCCAAAGTTGAGGTTCATACCAAGATTCTTAAGGGACCATTATGCCGAAATGCTGCTTCTGTTCGAGCTGCTCATTCATATAGCATAGTAGATGATTTGGCACAATCTCCTGCTGCCATTTCAACACTAGAACTCCTCCAGTCATGCCCTTCTCAAAAGAAGACTCTACTATTAGCCATGGGTGTTGTAGATCCTGTTGATGACCAATTGATTGTTTTCGATGCCCATCAATCAGAACATCCTCCCCTCCCTGCTTCCGTAGCTTTCGAAATCCCAGTCAAAATCCGGAACGCTAACGTTTCTCGGTGTATCGTTGATGAGGGGGCATCCACTTGTATGATGTCCGCTTTGGTTTGGAAACAACTCAGATCTCCTGAGTTGGCCCCTTCCATGATAACCCTTCGAGCGTGGGATGGCCACGCCTCCCAGCCCATTGACCTATTCCGTAATTGTCCTATCATTCTTGCAGGCAAGAATGTTTGCGTTGACGTTGAAGTCATCGATGCCCCTCTTGATTATAGCATTATTTTAGGGCGTAGCTAGACTTATGCCATTTTTGTTGTGCCATTCGCGGTCCACCACAAGATGTTTTTCCCTCATAATGGAAAGATAGTCACCATTGACCAGTTGACATATCATGAGCCAAAATCTCAGACCTCTCCCAAGTCGACCATCTCTTTTGTAGCCAATAAGAAAACCATCGATTCTTTGACTAGTGTCTCTCCCGGCGTCTACAAAGACTCCTCCTTGCTTGGAACCTTCCCTGGTCTTCCTCCTCCTCCTGTCTCTGATCCCATTTTAGCAAATGTTTGCATGATGCAATCATCTTAGGCTGACCTTAAGCGGCCCGCTTCGGCTAGTCAGCAACCTCAACCTCAACCTCACCCGCTGCAACCTACTCCTAGCCCTTCACCTTAGCTAGTCGTACGTCTTCCTTCTGGCCCTTCTCCTACAACTGGTACCCATGAACCCCTCTATCCTCCTGGGTCGGTTCCACCAGGTCTCAACCATATTGGAGCCGTCCCTCCTGGCCATTACCCTACTGGTCAGATACCTTTCCTTGCTCCCCCTCCCAGAGTCTATTCGGTCCCCATCATGGCCATCCTGTCCCTCCCCAATTTGACCTTGGGTATACCCGTCTAGTACCTTGACCCTCCAACTGCTACCCTGCCTGGTCACCCCAAACCTTACCTTGTTTTGACATCGATTCAACCGGTTCCCCTAGCTTCTTCCATTACTACAGTGCCACGAGCACCTCAACAGGACCCTTCTCCTGTTGTGACAACTCCGGGAAAGAAAGGAAAAGCTCGCAAGGGGGCATCCAAAGACAAGGCTACCCCGACTGACCCTGCCCCTCCTCTACCTGCAAAGCATTGCGCCTTGCGTGATGTCGTCATTCATGCCACCCACACTTGTCTCGACTTGCCCCGTATTAAACCCATGGTTAAAGTCGTGTTCCCTGAGTCTACGATTCCTGAAGCCTCTGTTTCTTCCTCAACCGTAGCCAAGAACCCAAAGACTTTTCGCACTAACAAGCCCTGTGCTCTATGTGGTGTCCATGGCCATTATTCCCCCCATTGCCCCCACCTGACGCATTACCGCGCCTCTTTAGAGGTAGTCCAAGAGTACGAGATTGAACAAAATCAATCCGCCTCTCCCATACTTGCGTAGTATGCTTCAAGTCAGCTTGAGGATTTACCCGCTCCTATTGACATTCCCCCTCCCGATGTCGAGATGATGGAGCCTGTTGCCACCATCCTCTACCTATCATCATCCATGAGACCTGTGGTGGAAGTCCCCTTGGAGACTTCCCCTGATGTTTCGCTCAACCCCCCTTCAACGATCACCCTGGGCTCAACATCGGTAGATCCTTTATCTACTTACTCTTCTCTCATCCCTTGTGACGATGTGCATGTGACCCTCTCTTCTCATGATGATGAGTCAGGTAGCTTCGCTGCGTCAGGTGGTCTTTCTTCCACCAGTCACCCCATCTTCTATCACGATGACGACATTATGGAAGGAATCACCTCCCCTGACTTTATCTATTCCCCCTTACATTGACCCCATGCGTTCGAACCACATACACCGTGTGGCCATTACATTGAAACCCAATGTTTGGGTAAGGGGGCACCCATATTTGAGAGACTAAGAGAAGCAATTCTCTACAACTCTCCTAGTGTATCTGGTCGTGTCGACTCTAGTACCATTATTCTTCCACGTTTAGAAGAACCTCTAGAGTCCCATATCAGTTCAGATCACTCTAGGGATGATACCCCTTATCGTTCCTTCATCTTACATCAGCAACCCAATCTCTTAGACATTGTTGTTGACCAACCTATAGCTTTTCTAAGAGAGCATCAATTCCTTATCTCTAAATCCTCTTTTTGGGATAGTGACACCAGGTATGCCAACCCGGAAACTTAAAGTCCATTTGATTCATATATGCAGTACTAAAAGAGATTGGTAATCATCCATTTCCTTTCTCAAGCTGCATAACCATAACGAAAACAAATTGCGCACCACATCATTAAAATGTGTTTAGATTCCCATTTTTATAAATAAATTTTGGCATGACCACAACATGCTTGGGGGAACCTATGCCCCTCAAACATACAAATCCCAGATCTCAGCCAAAAATAGCACTAAAACCCCCTTTCTCTGACAGATTTCACTTTTCAGGTCATTTCCTGGGACAGGTCGCAGTTTTCTGCCCAGTACCTGTTACCCAGGTCGTAGAACAGACCTCAAAAAGTGCGACCTGACCTGTTCATGACCTCTGGGTACCTGTTAGTTTTTAGTACCTTTATACTTCACCAGGACACATTTTGTCCACGAAGGGTCTATTCAACTCTCCTCCAAATCAGATTTCCTCACTTACCACACTTGTACTTGGGGCTCCATTTTGCCTCCTTACTTTTCCTTGTTCGTGTTGATTTTCATCATGAGATACCCTCTTGTACTCATGTTTTTATGGTCCCCCATTGGACCTTTACTGTGTGGTAGCACCATGTCACCCTTGTTTAGATCATCCGAGTTGATTCATCATCACATTCATGGAGTCTATCCCGAGTCCCTTTGTATCCCGCTATAGTTCTCCATCCTTCATTGCTTGGTCCCTCTCTCATGTCACACATTATGGCCTTCAGTCCCACTGTCCCCTATCCATCATGATATTTTGTTAGTCACTGCCAAGTCATCCATGCCCTTTATGCTCTAACAAGGGAATTCGTCCATTCGCTACTCGGTATCCCCATTTCATCATCATCATTAGTGTCAGTCTGTCAGTCGCTCTATTATTTTCTCTCGTGCCTTAGTTGAGGATCCCTTATTGCCTCACCTATGGCAGACCTCCTTCTGTCGACATTAGCTCATTCATTCCAGAAGACAAGTCTAGAGGGCGGTGTACCTTGGTTCCAACTTCCACACTTGTTCAGCGCCTCGAATCAGGCAAAGGGATTTCTCATTACCCTTTGACTTGATTGTTTCTCAGCTCCAGCTCCTTTCAGCATGACCGAGATCCGTATAATTGATGGTCCAGTGATGCAGCAGCAGATATTGGTGATTCCCAGGTGTGTGTGAGATGTCTCAACCCTCATGAGGGGGTGGCCCTGCAAGTAGCCCCCCACATGCCTGGATGCCCTCTTCATTGCAGCCTTCAATGCAGCTCCATATATTTGATGATGTTGGCCTTAGCCGCTTGCAGCGCCTCTTTCATTTGCATGTATCAGTCAGATTTTGCGAGCCCTTCCCTGTTTATAGGGGGCATTTGGGTTGTATTTGTATCTCATGTACTCAGATATTATTGTATAAGTCCTGGCTGTTATCCCAGGCACAACATGTATGTGGGATTCATCATTCTATCTTTTATATGGCTCATGTTTATGCCAGCAAGTACTTTATAGTTCGGTCCCTTGTTTACTGGACGCACTATTCTTTTGTACTTTGTCTCAGCGGGCATAGGCATGCGTCCCCCGCCGCCTCTAACTTTCAGTGCCCTCTGTTAAAAAGGCTGGTCACACCTATAGTCTGTCTCCTCTACCAGTTAATTCTTTAGCACATTATTCTACCTTACATTTCTCTCTCTGACTTCCCTTTTGATGTCTGGTGATTGAGTTCTTACAACGTACTTCGGTCATACGATTTGCTCCTAACACTCGCACGTTGGGGCGAAATCTGTTACACCATTTTTGGTCATCTAACCTAATATCATTGAATGGTTCAAGTACTATGTAAAATGTTTACCTAATTAATTTAACTTTCTATGTAAATAACAATAAAACATTGTTAGGTTGTTTATGGTCTCATAGAAACCCAAAGGAAATATTAAACAAATGTGTTGTTGATTTTCCTAATAGAATAATTAATTAAAAATAATTTAATTATTATTAAATTATTAACCAAACAAAGTGGATAGATAGTCATATTTATCTTCTTATGTTCTAGGAATAATTATTTAAATCTACTTGTTAAATATGACTAAATCATTTATAAATAATTATTTATTTAATTATCTTTCAACCACTTCCTTAAAATGATAAATAAATCATTTATTTATTTATTATTTACAAATAAAGGGATTTGACTCAAGTCAAATACTTTTTCCCATCCAACAAATATAATAAAATATTCCATAAAAGATGGATCTAGATTTGCTTAATATTATTTTAATCATGGACCAAGATCTAGAATGACCCAATATTTTGTTATAAATAAGAGGGTTTTTCCCTACCATTCTTCACCTTTTGTTGCTTATTAGATCACTCTGGATCTATGCTATTGGTCTGATTTGATCCATTATCATTGTCAAATTTTCCATTATTTCACTTTGTGAGCTCCCTTTGAGTTCTATGTTTGTCTGGGTTTTCTACACCAACAAGAGAGAGAAATTCTAGATCTGAAGTGCTAAGGACTTTCAAGAACTCATTTCATTGAGGAGAATTGGAAACACCTTTCTTGTTTTCCTCCTAGGTGCCCTTAATATAAAATTCTTTCAAAAATATTGTTCTTGTCTTGTCTATTGGATGTATGGAGCAAAACCTTATTTTTACTGCTTAATGTCTTTTTATGCATAGATCTGGATTTTTTTAGCATTTGTCTTGATCAACTAACTGCAGATTTGAAGATATTGGCAGCCATATTTGATGTTCGGGCTATAAGTTATGCATAGCTGAAGTGGTCTTTTTACGTACACTTCGACAAAAGATTCATACTAACAGATTGGGTTAAACCAAATATTTCTTTCAACCAATCACCCCCGTACCATATTCCAAGCATGAATGTGGGTCTCACAACAAAACCAACCAGGGCGTCCTCGAGTTTTACTGTGTATCCCTCCATTACTAGTCAAGGGATTCCTAGGCCTGAAATACTCATTCGTACATTTAGGCTTTACCGTGTATCCCGCCAAGGGATTCCTAGGCCAAAATAATAAACATACACTACATGCTTTACTGCAATCCCACCATATACCGATCAAGGGATCACTATGCCCTAACAAGCATCGATGCCTTTGAATTTCTCCACCTAAACCATGAGGAATTTGTTTGTCCCCACCCTCTAGGATTTATCGTGTATCCCGCCATTACCGGTCAAGGAATTCCTAGGCACAACGAGGGTATTCACAACTAGGATTTACCTTGTATCCTGCCATTACCGGTCAAGGGATGCCTAGGCCTTGTGATTTTTCCTGATACCACCCCACTCAATTTCGAAACCATTGGGCAATCCATCTCAATGAAGTGAAAGAACCCATCACACCATGACTATTTGAAAATACAAGGCAAAGATGAAAACCATTTTCACACCTAGAAAAACCCATTCCAATTACAACAATAGAACCAAATACACACATGCATATACCATGAATGTAAAAACTAGCAAGGAAATCATATATGCAACTTGATACCTGCAAGTAATTTCGTTCTAGCTACTTGATCCAACTTTTCCTTTATTGATATTTTCTTCTCTTTTTCTTGATTTTTCCAATTATAGTGCTCCAAGAATGCTCTATGTGTGCAAGAGTATGTGAGAGAGAGAACATAGAGAGAGTTTCAAGCTAAATCTAACAAAAAGTTGTGAATTAATCCACCAGAAGCCTTTTAATCAATGAGGTCGCTAATTCCTTCAATTTTCCATTATTTACCTTCATTTTCCTTCTCACATGCAACTTGTGACATTTCACCTTCCTTTTCTCCTAATTTCCTTTATTTTCATAAATAAAATGCCAATTAATGCCTCTTTTCCTTTCCAAAGCCTTTGTCATTGCCTTTGTCAATTTCCCTTAACCATAATAAACCAAATAAACACCCAATAGGATATTTTTCCTAACATTCAACTTGGAATACTTGTCCCATAACCTTAATCCTACTTTTCCTTTATTAAATTTATTATCTGAACTTTTAACTCGGGATTATTACATTTTTTTTATAGTGCATAGTTACACATCAAATCTCAAATGTTAAACACAAAAACTGCATCATACTATTTCATTCATATTTTTTATTTATCCTTATTCTTTCTCCATTATACTTCTTTAATTAACGTGGTGACTATTTACATATAAAGTTCATATTTAACAACAGACTCATTATAGAGTCTCTTGACCCACTTGAATTTATTTCCTTACTATGAAAGCCTATTTGTTTAAATTAGGCTTAAAATCCTTTTACATCTTTTAATAGGTTTATCACAAAAGTTCCCACATTGTTTATTAATCATCATAAATTTAATATAACGTTATAACATAACGTTATCGATTTTACCCCCTGTCTCCTTTACACTTTATTCTATGGTTAAAAATTCAACTTCTTACCATTGTTTCCTAAGCCGAGTGATATTTTGCATAAAAAAACACATGTACTTAGTCTATATGGTTTTTGAATAATTAATTCAAGCCTACTTACTTGAGGAACCTTACCCATACTTTATCTATGGCATACAGATTATCATTTTTCATGCCTTTTATAAAATTCTTGCCCAGTTATAATTTAAATCTAAGGGTTTTAATATTTATAGTCACAAATGCTTATCACTTAACCATGTGTTTCATACAAGTTTTGGTTTGGTCTTCCACCATTTATTGCTCATTTAATAATAAAGGATCCTAGCTCTTTATCACTCTATTTTTGTTTCCTTTATCTAGTTTTGGTGGAAATTTTGCGGGGTATCATTTACTCACACTGGTAAATTCAATTGATTGTTTGATAAATGTTTCTATACTTTCGTTACTGTGACCCTGTATATTAATTAAAACTAATTGTTACTTCTTGATTTCCAAAATTTCCATAGGAAAATTCTTGTGGTGGTTTCGAGCTCCTTCTCGGTCTTAACCTTTGACAAAATTACTCTTACTAACAGGCTTAATAGTTTCTTTGGTCATAAATTATAATTGCTTCGTTTATGTGCCTCTGACGGTAAATTTTTAACCTTCCCTTAATTATTTTCTACATTTCTCTTTTATATGTTGAATCCCCGAGGGTTTAACCCCTGACAATTCGATGTAGCAAATTAAGGGTTCTTTTGGTCGTGTGTTAACTTGGTTTTGATTTTATTCTCAACGGAATTTTCCTGTCAATTCTTCAATTCACAGACATCATTCTTCCCTTACACGTGAGCTAAATAAGATTCATTTACTCTTGGTTTTCTATATGGTTATAAAAAGGTTTGGCATAGTATTTTTGCCATGACAATTACCGTAGTTACCCTGGAATGTTTACAATTATTTTATTTGAAGAACCTCTTGAATTTCTTCGAAGGGTATTATGGTTTTTACCATAATAGAGTTTTAATTTTTTGGTTTTCAACCTATTCAATATTTTTAATAAATTTACCCTTTGTGGTAGGTAGAACTTATGAATAGTCTATATATGTTTACTTTCAGGTATTTTTCCTCTTTGTCAAGTAGTTATTGACACCTTGGTTTTCTTTTCAAAATTATTTCTTTTAAGGATGCTTTAGCTCGCACATAATTAATGTTCAATAAGTTTTTAGGTACTTAAATATAAACAAGTCAGTTGCAAGTTCATTTACCTACTATGGAATTCATCCAGTTTGTTAACATTTTTCAACATCCTCCCTTACAAGTTTGATGCACTTACATCTTGTGTTTGTGTCTTGGATATGTGTATTTGATTCTCTAATTGCAGACACTAGTACCAATATTTCTACTTAATTTTTATTGTCGTTGAACTATTAGAGAGATTACCCTTATTGTAGCTCATTTTCATTTTGTCATTATATGTTGAAAAAGTAAATGTGTGTGTGTTCCAAAATAAAAATTTATGTGTTAGGCTTAAGATTTTGAAAGGCGCTAATGGTGGATTAATATTTGATTACGAAAAAATGCAACATTAACATTAAGCTGTTGTGGGCCCAAGTGGAGCTAAAGTCGAAGATAAGTTAAATGGAGGGTGACTTGTCGAGCAGGGTAAATAATGGATATCGATTCCACCCAATGGCACAAACCTGAGAGCACAAAACAATCGACTTATATTTATCAATGTTCCCCTATAAAATGGTCAATGCTAGGAGGGGTGACTTGAGATCTACTGTGCATATCAACTATGGGGGCACTATGGGCGAGATTACACTGTAGCCCTGGTGCTCTCATATCACGGCAGCAACTGAGCGCGGTCTAGTCACAATATTCCATGTCACCTCATCCCACTCCATGACACCCCCATTCAACGGCATCCCTGACACCTCCACGTCATCACATCACATCACATTTCCCGTACATGTCAAATCACCATTAAAATCCCATTTCCTTCGTTTTTCTCGTTTTCTTCTTTAAATCTCGTTTCCACCCTATTGTTTCTCCAGTATTCGTAGCATCTTACCAATTATCCTACTATGAAAATTAAAAACATTCAATGTCAGCTAAGGTTGAGAGGCATTTATACAATCCAATTTGATCATTTAAAAAGTTTCAAAATTTCTAAAAAGGTTGCCCTATTTGGTTCAACCTCTCACATTCCTCTCATGGACACTTAGAGGGATGTTTTCGACTCAAATTTCTCCTTAAACCTCATGGAACTTTGTCAACACATTTTAGTTAACCAAAAGGAGCCCCGCATGTATGTTGTTGTCATATGGTTTGGTTTGTTTGCTTCTATAATCCCACAAACTTATGTTTTCCCTGAATTCATTAATTGCTTGGTGTCTGCCATGTATCCCCGTGAGTGTTTTCTCATGAATGCTTTAGGAGAAAACATTTTCCAGGTGTCTTCTCCTCTAATTCAGAAATCTTTGGTATTTCCATCCTCAAAACTCTATACCCCAATTTCAGAGGAATCCCTATTGGCTATTTTTTAGAAATTGTCTGGCAAAGATTATGCCCAAATGTCTTTTTATGTAATGCCTGCATGTCAACTTTTATCTATATAACAAACCCAAATTCCTCTGGATATTTTTGTTGAAGAGACAAGAACAATTATACAGATAATTTTCAGGGTTTTGGGGAAAGAGGGTACCATTGTTATAGACCGAGTCATTTTGGGAATGTTTAATGTGATGTTACAGCCTGATATTGTTTTAGATATACCAACCTATTGGGAGAAATTGGTCAATTCTCAGATGACACATTTAAACCTCACTGGATGTTTCAGATTTCCTTCATTGATAACTTATTTATTTCATTATGTTCATGTTAATATTTTCATGTATTTGGGCCTAAATATTGTGGATGTGCATAAGAGAAAACAATATGTAGTGTATTGGACAGACACTGTAAGAAGTCAGTCCAAGTATGAAGGCTTCACCTACTTTACCTCTGCTTTTCAATCAGTTTCTTTTTCAATCATAAACAACTCCCTTACACCTTGTATTTTTCCAAAAGCCCAGTATCTTCTTCAACTGAGTAAAGATGTCAAGGCAGGAGATTGGTTTCATTTCGAATATTGCACTGAGATTAGGTTGTATGGAGCTAAGGTTTCCCCTTATAGGCTTCCTACTTTTGTGCCCATGAGGTTTTTTTCTCTAGAATTTATCAGACAGAGCTTGAATATTGATCAAATTCACTATACCAGCTAAGAAGGGACACTTTTTTAAGCTTCCTAAGACAATTGGGACTTTTATAGTAAACAACATACAATCCATGCAATAGGTGGAAAAAATCCTCAAGAGCATGTAGCTGCAACTAGGTGACAAGTCGGAATATGACTCACATCATATTATTTCCAATAGAAGAGTAGAAAATTCATGTGCTTCATATGTACATGAACCTAGGCCAGTCATGGAGAAATTAGAAAATGGAGGTATGTTGGCTCAAGGGGTCCTGACCCAGGTTCGGTAAGCAAGGTTTGCCAACAAACCCCTATACTATTGGCCCTTTCGGCAGTGACCTGCTTTCGTAGGTCAAAGTCTCACCCAAAGTAGTATGGGTGGGTGATGGAACCAGGTTTCTGCACCCTGAGAAAGGATGGGTAGAGCAAGCAGAGCAATGCTAGATCATGTAATCCCCGATTACCTTATTCTACGCAACATTAATTAAACCTATATTCGCATCCAGGTGCACTAGATCTATAGTTATATGCTTGTTATATCATCAACACAGCAGTACATAAACATAACAGATCGCGACCCAAGAACACAATACACATATCTTTCATAGCTTAAGGACAGGAAACGCATAATACAACAATTACCAGTGATTCATATAAAAGTACTCACAGACTCAGTTCTCTAACAATCTTTCGCATTCATTCATTCATCAATTCTTCCTTACAATTCCAATTCCCTTCCCAACCTGTGCACACAGCAGCAGGGTCCGCACACAACTGGATTAGGACCTCCTCGCACACAGCGAGCAGGAGTTCGTTCTCGAAAACCCAAACAGATCGCTTAAACAATAGATCTCATCAATATCTCATCATATTCTTTATCCTTTACAATACAAAATGCATCTCTATTTATAACAATCTAGCCTCGAATTTCCTATGGTCCACAACCCATAGTTTTCGAACCCCTAGTTTACCCTTTGACCCATTACAATGCGTTCGAGGCTTTAACCTGCCCCAAAACCCATCCGCTATGCTAAATATAACCAAAAATATAAAAAATGGACTAGTTTCACAGCTTGTTAGGAGACCCTGTTCCAACAATCCCCCAACACAATCTTGTGACTCGTCCCGAGTCACTACAGTGGTGCGGCTTGGAATTGTGCGCGCAAGGTAGCTAGAGTGCAAAGGAGCGGTGGGAGCACTTCCTTACTCTGGGCCGCAGCATGTTGCACAATTTTGACCATTTTCAGGGAGGCAGGGCCATCTATAGCTGCGATGATCCGTTCCAACAGCCAGTGGAGGCATGCAATGGCAGACTGAGCAGCTTCGGCAAGCTGAAGTGCAGCATCAGCCCGTGGTTTCAACCGTTTCCGAGTGACATTCTTGTTGTGGCGAAGGTTATCAATCTTGTCCAAGATGGCTAGACGCTACGTGGAGATGGTGGAGGGTGAGGAGGCTCTGACTTGGTCCAGAGAAACTTCTTCCTGCTGCAATTTTGTCTGGATATGATGCAGCATGGAATGGTGCTGGATGGTCGTCCATAGTTGGGTAGCTGCTTTGCTAGTTGTGCGCCCTGTGTCAGCTGTTCTTGAATAATCTGCATTGCCTCTATGACCACTACAATCCACTGGTCCCGTACTTCCTGAGGTAGGTTATACTGTTGTTTCCTGGCTCGGTCACAGTGGCGAACTTTGCGCAACACTCTGGTGTGCAGTCCTTGTAGCTTTGTGCGAGATAGTTGTGCTAAATCAATTCGGATGTCCATCGTAGTTGTATCAGGAGCATTAATGAGGGCAAGTTGAGGGAGGGAACACACATTTCTTCGGCTGGGCGGTGTTCTGGAGTTGCATAGAAGCCATAACATGTCCCTGTATTGCGGCGTTCTTGATGTGCATGGCTCGTGGACAATCCTTTTTGTTGGGAGCCAGCGTTCACCCCTGTGACTGCACTCAGCACCCCCAAGCTCTCTGGTTGGGCCCATCCTAGCAACACGAAAGCGGGCAACCCAGAGAATATTGAGGAGCGCAAAAATCTAGTACGCAGATAGCAGGAGCATGTTGTAGGGTGAATAAATAGCCTGGTGTGTAATTATCCAGCCATCCGCACACCGTCCGGAGCTATTTAATGGTGGAGTAGCCCATTCGTGAGACTGACCATCGATCAGGTAGATCAATCTTACCATAAATGGCTGCATTGATGATCGGCCACCGATTGTGTGTGCTTGTAAGATCCCTTTTTTATTAAATTGGGATGTGCTGACGGTCGTTATACGTGCCTGAGGTCATTTCCACGAAATTTCAGACCACAGATGATGCCTGTATGTCGTTCGCATACCCTGAATGAAGGTCGAATCGAGGTGTGTCTGCAAGTTGGCCATCAGTCTTTTCGAGCTATGCGCTTCGCCCTTGGTTGTAACGTCCTTGCACCAGAGGGCTGCATCATGCATCCTTGTGCCATTTATTACTTGAGGCGTTTGCAAATTCTTCAAATTGCATGTGGGTTCGGGCAGGTCCGTAATCCAACGCATGCCTAGGGCAGCAGTACCCCAACAAACCTGTCCGTGCAAGGCTTGATCGCACCCTTGAGTGTGGTATGTCAGCAAGTTTCCACGTAGGTCGACTCGCCTCAGAGTCCATCTGGCAACTGGGGTCCCTATGCGTAGGATCACCCTTCTCCAATACTTCCCCTGAGTGAAGAATACCGGTCCTTGCGTAGGTGCTCCGCGTAATGTTAGTGATAGTGCCCTGAGCCTGCATTCCGTGGGAATCTTAGGTTCGACCGTCTCCTGATTATCATCTGCATCCTCCTGGTGGGGCAGGTTCCTTTCATGGTAGAGATGCGCCGAAAATTCCTGACGATCTAAAGACATCAGAGCGCCGAAACTTCGTGCTATCGGTCTTGCCAATTTTCCAACTCCTCATCAGATTCATAAAAACATTCACTGTCTTTTTCCCAGTAGAGCATCCCTTCATCCGTGGGGTTAACCCGATCTTCATCCTATGCAGTTAAGTTATAAATTTGATCTAATTCCTCCTCCTCATAGGCTGGCTCTGTATACCACGCACCTTCTGTTGGATCTAGTGGTACTATGACACGTGTACCTTTGCTTTCAAACACCATGCTGCGTTTCTTGAGATTGATGACACCCCCCATGTCAATTGCCCAATCCAATCCAAGGAGCGTAGGGTAGGGATCCGCATCTTCCACAATTTCTATGACTTCAAAGTCAGCTAGGACCCTTACCCCTATGATGTCAACCATGACCTTTGGTAATATCCCTAGAGGGATGAGTTTATGTTGATTGGCCATTCATAGCTGGATGGTGGACCATTCTAGTTTAGGTTCCCCCATTCGTTGCCATGTCTGCTTTGGTAATACATTCGCATCTGAGTCTAGATCTAAGATAACCTGATCCATCTCATAGTCACCAATCTGTGCAATCAATTGCATCTCTCTTCTGGTGCGCTTCTTATAGCTGTATAGTTTGTGTACATCCTTGGTTTCAGGGATCAAATTGGTCTGAACCGCATAGGTATTCAGTAATGCTTGGAGATTACCTACAGCCTGCGGATTTCACAGCAGCGTCAGACATTCCTTTAAAAATGGCTCAACCCCTTCCTTTATCTGAGGTTGCGTTGGCAGTGGCGTGGGGACTGTTGGTGTTGTTTGTTCTTTGACAGGCACGCCTTCCTGGGAGGCAAGCTCCTCTTTTTCTCCCTAGGTGACCAGCCCACTGCGTGTCATGAATTTCACACAGGGATCCGCCTTTCTTAGCTCAGATTTAACTCTTTGTACATTCTGCATAGGGGTGGGTTGCCTTTCCTGCATCTTGGCTATTAAAATTGGGTAGTCTTCCACCTCATGGTCCATCTACATACAATGTTTTCATGATGGCCTGGTGGGGTTTGGGAATTCTCTGGCAAAGTGCCCTATTTCCCCACAGTTATAGTAGACTAGCTACCCACGTCCTTGTCCTGCGCTCCCTCCCCGACCTCCTGTTCCTCTGGCCGTTGATCCTCCAAAGTGCGCAGAAAGTCTCGGCGATGCAGGGTCCAATTGTACCCTATATAAGTTCCCACGATCCATCATTAAGTCATAAGTACGATAGTTCTACTCATCATGTCCCACTAATCAGCAGAATCGGCACCATTGTTGCTTTAGTTCTGGGACATACGCACCTAACCGAGGGCAATGGTTTGTATCATGCAGTCCTGCTACCCGACAATAATCACACCATAGTGCAGGTCTTCTTGAACCTGGCCATAATAGGACGGGTTCCCTACTCATCCCTGGGCATACCGGGCTAGGTCCTCCTGCTTGCATGTAATTCGTCAACATAGGGTACTGATCCTTCGTATGGCCAGACACCCAGCATCGTATGCACCAGAGATCTGCGCAATTGCCCTTTCCTCGCTCTTTTCGCAGGTTTTGTATATCCATATGCATAGCCCCAAGTTGTTCCTGGATTTGTTGTACCCCTTGTTGAGTCCCGAATTTGCCTCTTTTCCATACCTTTTTCACTCACCTACACCTCCAAAATTGTCAATATCATGTGAAAAAGGGTATCTAACATGGTTTTTAATTATGTTTTTGTGTTTTCTATTTGATCTAGATTTTGTTCATACAGCTGCGGAAACTTGCCACTTTCCGCAGCTGCTGCAACTTTCTGCAGCTATTTTGTGGAAATCTATGCTACAGGTGTCTACAAAGGAAACGAGCCACATGGGCAGGCTAGGAATTACGAGGACATGGTTCGTGTCCTATTGGTTCAAGTAAATTCGTCAAAGGAAGCCGCGGTCAAAGCCATCCACGTGGAAGTCAACTATGGAGTTTCATGTCGGCTGGACTCTGTTTCGTGGCATATAAACATCCATACCGTCGTTTCTAAGCTTGCGGAGGTTAATTGACATCTGTGCAAAGTTCTGGAGTTGAATTCAAGCATCCACCTTCCATAGATCCGTTTTCCAACATGGCCATACTCCTATATCCGTGGCCGTAGTGGTCTACGTGCTGGCTGCTATCATAAACTTCAGGAGACAATTACAGTTTATTGTTTTATATAGAGCGTTTGCATACGCACGTAGAGTTAGTTGTTAGTTGATAGTTGATGTGCGTACTCTGTTATGTTTGCTTTGTAGTGATTACGCTGCCTTGAGCCGTAATACTACCAGTCTGTAATGAACTGCTTTTTAATGTGAAAAGACTCCGTTTTCAACTTAATTCGTGTTTGAGGATCGTTACCAAAGCTGTGTAGAGGGCCCCTGCTCAGCCAAGGTTCTGTGTATTAATGTATATATTTCTCATTTCATTTCTTTAAAAAGTCATTGTATCATAATCCATTACATGTTCATATTTTGTAGTTGTTTCATTTCTGTTTATACATTTCCATAATTTCTATTTCATTCCTGTCTTTCATGTTTTTATGATTGTTAATCATTGATCAGTTTTCTTGTGCAGGTTTTAGGTAGACAGCCCGGGCATTTTCATAGTATTTTGGCTAATGATATGAAACTAACATTGTTCTGCTGCTAGTTTGCTTTTCATAGCTTTTGTTTAACTTCAGTCTTGCTTTGTACACTTCAGTTTTGCTTATCTGATTCAGTAGTTAAATTTAGATATATTAAGTTGCTCATAGCGTCTTCAGTTGCCTCCGAAAGCCACAGCTGGACTGATGGTGAGGGACTGCATTATGAAATGTGTAGTTTAGTATTAGTTTCTTTTCTGCAAATTTAGATATATTAAGCTGCTCATAGCATCTTCAGTTGCCTCCGAAAGCCACAGCTGGACCGATGGTGAGGGACTGCATTATGAAATGTGTAGTTTAGTATTAGTTTCTTTTCTGCAAATTTAGATATATTAAATCATGTATGACATCTTCAGTTGCCTCCGAAAGCCACAGCTGGACTGATGGCGAGGGATTGAATTATGTGTGTATGGTTTAGTATTAGTTTACTTTCTGCAAATTAAATAATCAATTACACAAGTTGTTTATGATTACTTCCGCAAGTCATAGCTGGTCTAATGATGAAGGGTCAGAAAATGAATTGATGTAATCTGATTTAGATTTATTTCATTGCAATTTTGAATTTCCATAAGCGTAGTTTCTTTTTTGTTCAGTTGGCAGCAAGAATAGTTTAGTTTTCATGTTCACTAGTTTCTTGTTTTGATTCATTAGATTAGCAGCACTTTTCATTTCAGCAGTACACTTTTACTTTCTTTCAAGTCTTGTCATTGTAATTTCAATTTTCTTTTAAAGTTTCAAGATTGGTAAATCATTATAGGGGATATCACTTCCTTGAACAAATATAACCAAACTTGTTTTTCATTTTAGAATTTCCATTTCACCTTAGAAAGACCAAAAACGCCAAAAAGTTAAGAAAGAGGTTATCTTGCACATATAGTGCGCCGCACTTCATCAGCTTACGATTCCCGGATTGACAAATTAAATGCAGCAATTTAGGACACTAAATTGACCAAACATTTTGGCGCCGTTGCTGGGGAAGTGTAACTAGGTAGCCAATTTCTTAAAAAAAACATAAAATCATAAAAGAAGGGAAAACTTGATAACTTCTTGAAGTATGCTCTCCTCTTGCACCTAGTGTGATCTGGAGGATCAGAAAAGAGAGTTATTGGTTTAGTAATTTCTTAAGTATGCTCTCTTCTTGCACCTAGTGTGATCTGGAAGATCAGAAAAAGAATTATTAGCCCAACTTTTTAAAAAAAAATAAAAATAAAAAATGACATGCATAGAGCAAGAGATTCTAGGGGAAGGTTTATAGCTAAAGCCAAGAGTTCGATTTTCACAACTCCATCTTCTTCAAGGCATAGACTAGATTCACCGCCATCTACCCCTAGCCTTAAGATTTTTGGAAGTCAAGGAACAACTGAATTAGAGGATTCTCCTATACCACCTACTAAAACTCACTTAGAAAACAAAGAGACTTTCTCTCATCCTTCCTTGGTAGAAGAACTAGAGGACTATAAGGACTCTAAAGAAACTATCATGGCAGAGGAAGTAATAAATAGAGGTGGAGATAGAAGAGGAGGAGATAATGAAGATAACAATGGTGAAGGAAATAACGGTAGAAATAGGGACAATTTGCTTGGATTCCCTATAGTTGATGAGGAAACTGATGCAACAATGAAAAATATCTCACCATCTGTTCTCCCTAACTTTTATGGATTGCGAAGTGAGGATCCTGAAACATTTCTGTTTGAGTTTGAAGTTGTGTGCCGAACTTATGACTATATGGAAGACTCTCAAAAACTCAAACTGTTTCCTTCAACATTGAAGGGATCCGCTTTGAAATGGTTCATGGGATTAGCCACTCAATCTATTAGGACTTGGAATGATATGAAACAAACATTTTTGGATAGATACTTGGATTATTGTATGCCCACCAATCACAAGGATGAGGTATTCAAAATGATGCAAAAAGAAGATGAAAATTTGGAAGACTTAATTGAACGATTTCAATACAACTTGAAAAGAGAAAAGATGAGCAACTTAGATAATGAAACCTTGAAATCCCTCCTATTAAAAGCCATTAGAGATGAATGGATAGACATTTTAAACATGATGGGGAAAGGAGACATTTCACAACTTCCATTTCATGATATAACAGAACTATGTATCCATCTCTCAAGAGGAAAATCTAAAACTGGAAAAGGGCCTAGGGATTCTTCTCTTATTAGGGCTAACAAATCTGCAACTGGATCAGTAAGTAGGGCAGAGATTGGTAATATGCTTGATGAGTTCAAAACTGATATCTTAGGGAGCCTTAGTGAACAACTAGACACCCTTAAAATCCAAAACAAGGAGAAAGCAGAAACAGATGCTTTAGCCATCTTTTGTCCGAAATGTAGAAAGAAACATGCTTTAAGGGAATGTCCCTTGGATGCAAAAGTTGTAGAAACATGTATGATTTGCTCAGAAAATCACGAGATCAAGGATTGTCCTTCAATCCCTGGACTCAAAGCTGTTTTTCAAGAAGATCCAAATTCAGTAGAATCTCTCTGTTTTGTCGCAAGGAGACCTTGGCAAGGACAACAATCTCAAGGGTTTAATAACCCTATGAATCTTCAAACCCCACCAAATTGGACTCCTTGGCAACAACCTTGGCCCCAACATCAAAATTCATATCAGCCATGGGTACAAGGGATGTAAAATCCTTATGGGAGATTTGCTCAATTTTATCAATATCCTCCATCTTTTCAAAATCAACAAGCTCCACAATTTCCAAGCCAAAATCCACAACTTTCATAGCCATTTCCACAACAACAACCTTCTCAACAAAATACAAATCCTCAACTCATGCTCCCATACCAACAGAAGACAAATCAACTTCCAGCTCAGCCATTGCCAAATCCTAACAATAAGAAACCTCAAACTACTTATATGGTAGAAGGACAACAATTTCCTACCTATATGATTGTTCCTCTCAACGATGTACAACTCAGATCTGGTAGAGTTTTAGAAAAACCTTCTATAGATATTCAAGAGCAAGATACCTCTGAGGAGGACTCTCTTCAAGTCAATAAGGGTTCCGAGGAAGAATCTCTTCAAAATTCAAAAATTCAAAAAGAAAAAGAAAAGCTAACATCCACAACTCCTATAGTTGAGCAACCTGTATCTTCATCTACACCTCCTTTTCCGGAAAGACTACAAATTGATAAGGGGGTGGAAAAACAAATCTTGCTGCCTAACTATGACTTTCTAGATGAATTGAAGAATGTTTGTATCAAGATTCCATTGCTACAAGCCATTCGAGAAATTCCTATTCTAGCAAAAACCATAAAGGAGTTGAGTTTCAAAAGACCAAGAAGAAAACTAAAAGACACAAGAAGAATCCACCTGGTAGGAAAGATTGCAGATATTATGATGGGAAAAATTACCATGCAGAAGTATGTAGATCCAGGAAGTCCAATTGTCAAGACACATATAAATGGGATAGAAATTTCAAACACATTGATTGACTTAGGGGCTGCTATCAACATTATGAGTAGACAGACTATGGAACAGTTAAAACTTCCTAACCTTCTTTTTACACCTACTTTATTGCAACTTGCAGATCGATCGGTTATTAAACCAGATGGTGTATTAGAAGATATTTAAGTCTCCTTAGATTCTTGGGAATATCCAGTAGACTTTATGATTTTGACTCCCAAAAGTAATCTAGGAGGACATCCAATTATCTTAGGAAGACCTTGGCTGGCCACAACTGATGCTTTTATTAGTTGTAGATCTCGAGACATGTACATTTCAAATGGTAATTCGACAAAGAAATTCAATTTGTATCCTCCAGCAAGAGCAATTACAGAAATAGGAGACAATGAATGGGTCGATGATGAGAACACTATACAACCTGTCTTTACCATTTCTGAAATTAGTGAGGATAGTCAAATTCTGAACACATTAGAAAATTTTGAGATAACTTCAAAATATGACCCCACACAATTTCAGTTGGAATCTGACATAGAATATTTATCATCAAGACAAATGTCTCTTTACTCTATGGAAGAGTTTGGTAATTCTTCTTTTGAGATTTTTCCAGAAAAGACATTGAATATCAACAAACATCTGGAGAAGTCACAACAAGAAGAACTAACCAGAATCTTGCAAAAACATTCTACCGCATTTGCATGGGAGTATACTGACATGAAGGGTATTGATCCTAAGACTTGCATCCATCATATCTATATTGAGGAAAACAATAGACCAATCAGACAACCTCAAAGAAGGATGAATCCAAATCTTAGGGAGATAGTGAAAGAAGAGCTCCAAAAACTACTCAATGTAAACTTCATTTATCCACTTTCAGATAGCCGATGGGTTTCTCCTCTGGTTATAGTACCTAAAAAGAATGGTAAATGGAGGGTATGCATTGATTACAGGGAATTGAACAAAGCAACTTTGAAGGATCACTTTCCTTTGCCTTTTATCGATCAGGTATTAGATACATTAGAAGGTAAAAAGTACTTTTCATTTTTGGATGGTTTTAGTGGCTATAATCAAATTCAGGTAGCACCTGAAGATCAAGATAAGACCACATTTACTTGTCCATGGGGAACTTTTGCCTACCGAGTGCTTCCTTTGGGTTATGTAATGCACCAGCAACATTCCAAAGAGCAGTACTAGGAATTTTTTCTGATCTAATCCATGATTGTGTAGAGGTTTATATGGATGATTTTACAATTTATGGTAATTCATTTGAAGAGGCATTAGAAAATTTGGAAAAATTTCTCATAAGATGTAAAGAAACAAACCTTTCATTAAGCCATGAAAAATTCTTTATGATGTTTACCGAAGGGATTGTTTTAGGACATCATATTTCAGGAGATGGAATTAAGGTTGATAGATCAAAAGTTGAAGTCATCTCCAAGTTGCCTATTCCAAATTGTCAAAGAGATGTTAGAAGTTTTCTAGGATTTACTGGTTACTACAGAAGATTTATAGAAAACTTCACTAAAATAGCATCTCCACTCTTCAAATTGCTTACAAAAGACTGTGAATTTAAATGGGATCCTGATTGTCAATCAGCTTTTGAAACTTTGAAAACAAGAATATCTGAAGCACCCATCTTGAGAGGACCAAATTGGAAACTTCCTTTCCATATTTCTACAGATGCTTCAGATACAGCTCTTGGAGCTGTGTTGGGTCAAAAAGATTTAATTCCCTATGCCATTTATTACACCAGTAAAAATTTGACTCCCACAGAGTTGAACTATACTGTGACTGAAAAAGAGTTTTTAGCTGTTGTTCATGCAATTAATAAGTTTAGACATTACATAACAAGCTATGAAACTTTTATTCATACTGACCATTCTGCAATTAGATATTTAATGAACAAACCTGTTACTAATGGCAGAGTGACAAGATGGCTTTTACTTTTACAAGAATTCAATATTACTGTGTTGGATAGACCAGGAAAACAGAATACAGTAGCTGATTTCTTGTCTAGGATTCAGAATACTAAAGAAGATTCTCCTGTAGAAGATAAGTTTCCCGATGAATATTTGTTTGCAGTAACTATTAAGACCCCTTGGTATGCAGATATTGCTAACTATTTGGTTACAGGGAAACTACCTTCACATTTATTTTCAAGAGAAAAACGAAAAATTATTCAGGAGAGTTCAAGATATTCATGGATTTCTAACGAATTGTTTAAAACAGGGCCAGATCTTGTGATCAGAAGATGTGTCAGGGAAGATGAAATGCCCGATATTCTTAAGGCATGTCATGATGAACCATGCGGCGGACACTTTGCGGACAAAAGGACGGCCTATAAAATCCTTTCCTTGGGATATTATTGGCCTTCTCTCTTCAAAGATGCAAAACAATATGTCAAAAGTTGTGATAGCTGCCAAAGAGTAGGGAAACCTACCCTTTCAAATGAAATGCCATTGCAAACACAGGTACTCATTGAACCCTTTGAAAAATGGGCTTTAGATTTCATTTGACCGATTAATCCACCATCTAAGCAAAAGAAGTATATATTGGTTTGCACTGATTATGTTACTAAATGGGTAGAAGCTAAAGCATTAGTATCTGCTACTGAAAATTCAGTTGTTCATTTTCTTTATGAGGATATTTTTACTCGCTTTGGTGTTCCAAGAGAAATTGTAACAGATCATGGGAGCCAATTCACATCAAATTTGGTGGAGAAGTTGATGGAAGAATACAAAATCAAGCACAGAAAATCTACTCCTTACCATCCACAAGCAAATGGTCAAGTGGAGTCCACAAACAAAGTTCTTGAAAGTATCATCACCAAAACTGCTCATCTACATAGAAGAGATTGGGCAGATAGGCTTCCAGAAGCCTTGTGGGCCTACAGAACTACATGGAGGAATACAACAGGACATTCTCCCTATGAACTTGTTTATGGGAAAGAAGTCTTGTTCCCCATTGAGTTCCAAGTCAAGACCTTCAAGATAGCAGCTCAGTTGGGAATGGACTTATCAGAAGCCCAAAAGCATAGAATGGAGCAATTGAATGAGCTAGATGAGATCAGACAAGAAGCAATTCTAAGAACTGATCTAGTTCAATATCAAAGAGCTAAATGGCATGACAAATATATCAAAGAGAAGAAATTTCAAGAAGGAGATTGGGCATTGTTATTTGACTCCAAGTTTAAAGATTTTCAAGGGAAATTTCAGACTCATTGGCTTGGGCCATATGAGATTGACAAGATCTTTAACAATGGAGCCGTAAGAATCAAGACCATTGATGAGTTTCAAACTCCTCTTATAGTGAATGGCCATAGATTGAAAGTTTATCATAAGCCACTCTCTAAAGAGGATTTTGTCAAGTTGTTTCAAGAAATTTCTGCAATCAGGCTGGTACAGAAGAATTCTTCTTCTCCACCAGCCTAGCTTTTGTTTTTCAAGTTAAAAAAAGAAAAAAAGAAAAAAGAAAAAAAATGGTATAAGCCTGAAAACCAATCATTGATTGGCAGTCTTATACAGAAAATATGGGGTGAAAATCAGGGACACCTGACACTCTATATTTTCCAAAAAAAATCTGTCTTTCATTTCATTTCATCTCACCACCCACTCCATTTCATTCCACTTCATTTCATTTCATTTCACCTCATTCCACTTCATTTCATCCATTCCATCAATAAAAAAAAATTTATGACCATTTCCACTTGGTCATTTGTCATTTGTTCATTTCTATTTCAGCCAAGTAATAGCTGTGTCAGTTTCCGCAGCTGACATCTGTTTCCGCAGCTGACTCCAGTTTCTGCAGCCAGAAGCAGATTCCGCAGCTGCTACTACTCTGTTTTCAAAAAGAATGTACAGTTAGTTGTTATTTTCATAAATTATGAAATAAAATGCAGGAGAGGATCAATGGAACATTCAAGACACTAATGAAGATCAATCAGCTGAAGACCAAGGGCAAAAGCAAGGATTCCAAAGGTATGAATAAATTTTATTTCAAATAGTATTGAAAAACACATTTTTATGTAATTTTAAACTATGAGCTCTACCCATAACGCGCAATGATTATATTGACAGTCCCGTAACCTTCCACGATCTCTATGTTATCCTCTTGCATTTATTCACAAACGGTTTCATCATTGAAATTCCGACTCTCACTAAACCCTCACAGAGGCAAGCCTGTGAAGCACAGAGAAGTAAGGGCAGAGCCGGAAGGACTCTTCAGGAAGGAGAACGTTGGTTCGGCTGTGACTGTGCAAAAAGAAGTAGAAGGAAAAGAACAGTAGATGAAATCCAAAATACTTCTACTACTACTATGAAGAAAACTGATAGGGAAGAGAGATTGGTAAAAAGGAAGAAGAAGGAAATCAAAACTAAGAAGCCAATAATACCAAAAGGGAAAGAAATTATTGATGCTGTCCATAAAACTCCTTCTTCTGAAGAAGAAGATCACCAAATTCTATCTGAAAGATTAGTTTTTCTTCAAAAACAGTCATCTCTATCCAAGAAGGCAGAGACATGAAAACAAGAACAAAAGGGTAGTGTACCACAGCATGTGAGGAGAAGCAGCAGGCTTAAGGGAAAATTGAGAAAAACACAAATTAAAGGTCCTCATTTCATTGATTTGGGTGAGGAGACATCTGAACAGTCTCCAACTGACCATAGTCCATTTCAGTCAGTTAGTGAACCTGACTCCTTTCACTCCCAATCATACAATGAGCATACTCCATCTTATTCTCAACAAAATATTGATGTAAGTCCTCCTCGGCCAGATTTTGAACATAATTCTCCCTTGCAGCATTTTGGGGACAGCCCAATGAAAAAGACACCGGAAGTAGATCCCAAACAGCAGGAGGTATATGACTATATAGAATCCTTGGAGAAGGCAGCCACAGGCCCAAGTACCTCTTCTATTCAGCCTCATACATTGCAGGATGATTTAGTTCAGTCATTAAAACATGAAATTTTTGAGCTGGAGCTTTTGAATCGGCATATCAAAAATGGAAATGAAACACTCAAAGAGCAAGGCAAACTGGACAAGATCATCCATGACAATACTATGTTACATTTGGGTATTTGGAAAAAGAAGAATAAGAAGTTAAAAAGGAAATGGCAAAAATTGAGCAGAGCACTTGTGAATATCAAATTCAGGTGCTTAATGAAGAAACCCAGAATGATGGCAGTACCAAAGAAGAAGAGAAGGGGATTAGATGTGCTGGCTGAAGTATCAAGGCACATGAATTGAACAAAGAGTATCAAAATTTTGGTTGCATGAGGACATGCAACACCTTCACAGTGGGGGTATGTTGAGTCCCGAATTTGCCTCTTTTCCATACACTTTTCCATATCTCTTTCACTCATCTACACCTCCAAAATTGTCAATATCATGTGCAAAAGGGTATCTAACATGGTTTTTAATTATGTTTGTGTGTTTTCTATTTGATTTAGATTTTGTTCATACAGCTGCGGAAACTTGTCACTTTCCGCAGCCGCTGCAACTTTCCGCAGCTATTTTGTGGAAATCAATGTTACAGGTGTCAACAAAGGAAACGAGCCACATGGGCAGGCTAGGAATGACAAGGACATGGTTCGTGTCCTATTGGTTCAATGAAATTCGTCAAGGAAAGCCGCGGTCAAAGCCATCCACGTGGAAGTCAACTTTGGAGTTCTATGTCGGCTGGACTCTGCTATGGCATATAAAAACATCCACACAATGTTTAAGTTTCATGGAGGTTAATTGATGACTGTAGTAAAGTTCTGAGCACCCAAGCATCCACCTTCCGTAGATTCACTTTCCAACACGGCCATACTCCTATATCCGTGGACGTAGTGGTCTACGTGCTCTCTGCCATCATGAACTTTAGGAGATAGTTACAGTTTATTGTTATATATAGAGCGTTTGCATACGCACATGGAGTTAGTTGTTAGTTGATAGTTGATGTTCATACTCTGTTATCTGTTAGTTTGTTTTGTAGTGATTACGCTGCCCTTGAGCCGTAATACTACCATTCTGTAATGAACTTCTTTTTAATATGAGAAGACTCTGTTTTTCAACTTAATTCGTGTTTGAGGATCGTTACCAAGGCTGTGTAGAGGGCCCCTGATCAGCTAAGGTTTTTTGTATTAGTGTATATTTCTCATTTCATTTCTTTAAAAAGTCATTGTATCATAATCCATCATATGTTCATATTTTGTAGTTGAACATTTTCTCATACATATTTCCATAATTTTATTTCTGTCTGTCTTTCATGTTTTTATGATTGTTAATCAATCGATCATTTTTTCTTGTCAAGTGCTTGGTAGACAAATTTCCTGCATTTTCATATATTTTGCCAATGATAGAATTAACATTGTCGCCGCTAGTTTTCTTTTCATAGATTTTGTTTAACTTCGGCCTTCGTTTTGAACATTTCGCTTTGTCTATTTGATTCGTAGGTTAAATTTTCATATATTAAGTCATTTCATAGTCTTCAGCTTCTGCTTCTCCAAGCATACAATTTTCGGACTGGAGGTGAGGGATCGCATGATGAAATGTGTAGTTTAGTATTAGTTTCTTTTCTGCAAAATTAGATATATTAAGCTGCTCATAGTGTCTTCAGTCACCTCCGAAAGCCACAGCTGGACTGATGGTGAGGGGCTGCATGATGAAATGTGATGAAATGTGTAGTTTAGTATTAGTTTCTTTTTTGCAAAATTAGATATATTAAGCTGCTCATAGTGTCTTCAGTCACCTCCGAAAGCCACAGCTGGACTGATGGTGAGGGGCTGCATGATGAAGTGTGTAGTTTAGTATTAGTTTCTTTTCCGCAAACTTAGATAATCGCTATTAATAAAGTTGTTTATGATTACTTCCGCAAGTCATAGCCGGTCTAATGATGAAGGGTCGGAAAATGAATTGATGTAATCTGATTTAGATTTATTTTGTTGAATTTCCATAAGGATATCTCTTTTTGTGTCTGGCTAGTAGCCACTAGTTTATTTTCATGTTCATAAGTTTCCCCGTTTTGATTCAAAAGATTACAGCATCTTTTCATTTCAAATAAAGATAATTTTTACTTTCTTTCAAGTCTTGTCATTGTAATTTAATTTGCTTTTAAAGTTTCAAGATTGGTAAATCATTATAGGGGATATCACTTCCTTGAACAAATATAACCAAACTTGTTTTTCATTTGAGAATTTCCATTTCACCTTAGAAAGACCAAAAACGACAAAAAGTTAAGAAAGAGGTTATCTTGCACATATAGTGCGCCGCACTTCATCAGCTTACGATTCCCGGATTGACAAATTAAATGCAGCAATTTAGGACACTAAATTGACCAAACACCCCTGCTGACGTATCCTCTCGGGGGGAAGCCTCTAGTTTCATAGTGACTTCTACAACCTTCTCCTGCGACTCAAAGGTTTGGTGACTCATTAGCATGCGTAGGTGAGGTAACAAAATAGAGATGAACCATTCCATATGCTGTCTATCATCATATTCAAATCCTCCTTCCCTGATTGATTTCTTTAGTCGTTGATCAGCCTCCCATATTAACTCAGACGCACCTTGTTTGAAGTCCTTTACTTATGCTACCAATTGGGAATAAGATTTCAGCTTCCTGAACTGGTGCTTCAAAGCATCCTTGATATCTTGAATAGATGCGCCCCCATTCTTTGAAATATACTGCATATACCAATCCAGGGCCCTATCCTCGAAGGCCAACAACAGTTGTGCCCTTTTTACCGTATCACTTTCCACATTCTGCGCATTCCATACAGAGTTTGCAATGAACCAAAATCAGTCCATATCCTACCTCCTTGAAGATAGGTAGTTTCAAATGCGCAGTCATATCACTGTCTAGGGAGGGTGGCGGTATAGGCGAATTCTTGCCCTTGCGTAGCCGAGGTGGCGATGTAGTTGGGGGATCTTGCACAGCTGGTTCCTGCAACGGATTGTAGGAGAATCTCCCTCTGTCAAGGTTGGTCTGATAGTATTTACCATTGTGGGTCGCGCTCCTGTCTAGATCCGAGGTCATTCAGTCAGTATGACTACATAGAATGCTCTTTTCGCATAGTAATTTCTTGATAAGAAACGGTAACGTCCTCAGAAATTTTCCTCAGAATCCTTTGAAGAATCTTCGTTTGGCCTTAGAGTATGATACAAATTGATCAATGGAAAATTCTGTCACAAATCCTCCCAGCACACTATCCACGCAGTGATCCACCGTGCGTGTGATAGTATTATCAGCTTTTTCCAGCTGCTCAAGCACCTCTGGGGTTCACTAAGTGACTCGCTCATCCTTCCAGCACTTCTGGAATTCCACAAGCCTGGCCAGCCACTCCTGGAGTTCAATCGCAAAGGTTACAAAGAATATTTTGTAGCTTTTAGTAAGAATGTACCTATTTTTCCACCTTTCCACCGTTAATTTTTCACTGCAGTTTTCTTTTACTGCAAACTCCTGGATCTGTCTTTCGAACTAGTCTTCAATCTCTTTTCTTTTAGGTTTCTAGTATTCTCTTGTCATTACCTGATTCCTCTCTCAGACTTCTTCAAGTCCCAGCAACGGAACCATTTTTTGGCTCGAGGGGTCCTGACCCAGGTTCGGTAAGCAAGGTTTTCCAACAAACCCCTATACTACTGGCCCTTTCGGCAGTGACCTACTTTTGCAGGTCAAAGTCTCACCTGAAGTAGTATGGGTGGGTGCTGGAACTAGGTTTCTGCACCATGAGAAAGGATGGGTAGTGTTGTCGACATAAATTGTCACTCCTAGAGACAGTCTAGAGTTGCCATAGATCAGTGCCTAGGACATCTCATCATAGCAAGGAGCACATAATATAACTTGGATGTCAATCCAAAAGGCTCTCCTGCTATCTCTTGTAAAACAAGGAAATGAATTTAAATGGGACCAGAACTTACAGAAACTGCCACAGGGAAAGTAATGCTACAGAGACAAGATGCAAAGCTCTAACACAAAAGCATCAGACAGTTAAGAGACAATTTACTGTAAAGAGGGTCGATTCAAGTAATATGCCACAGAAATCAAATATCAGAAGGTGTATGCAGTGAAAGAAATATGAGAAGATATTAGTTAACTTTGGAATGATACCTAGATACATAACAGAACCATATATGGGCTTATCATTCTAAGAATCCATACATGACAATGGCGTTTTAAAAGCACCCTCCCAAAGCAACTAATATAACAGAAAGATGGATGAAATGAACATGAAACAGCATATCATGCCTGAGCCATATTTAAAGCGCTTGACTGATCCAAGTATGGGTATCAATTAGGATAAATCCTTACCTAAAATCAGTGAGCCACTCGCATTCCAGTACATGATACAGGAAGATGGATAAAATGAAATGTTGTATTAAACACATAAAATGAAGTTACATACTGTGGGATACCAAAGACCAGAATCCTCTAATAAAGATAGAACTCCTCCTCACTGAGACCCTACGGGCCCTGAGCCTTCATACAAAAGCTTATACAAAATGTATACAAAAAATGCCTTTCACTGCACAATTCTCTGATAAAAATCTGGAACCCTTACAATGTTTTTCTTCCTCCTTTTTATAGAAGAAACAGAAACTCTAGAAAATCAAGTAGGTGATGCTCATTTAATTGGCTTAATTTAAACAAAATGGCAGAAAACCTTCGCACCCACACTGCTGATTGACCCTGCTGAGCTGTGTGTACTCTACTGCCAGTAGAAATAAATGCACTGGGTAGAAAATCTCTTCAGGAACACGGTATAGAGAGAAATTCACATGAATATTCTGTCCTTTCCTGAAGAAAATTCGGCTGAAATAAACCTTGAGGGCATTGTTTTCTGTGAAAATATCTTTCTAGTGATCTGCAGGGCCTTCGATCTGGTACTTTGCCTTCAAAAGGTTATGTAAAATCCCCAAAGTTCTTAAATGCATTTCTTTAATCCCCTGCTCTTCACTGATTTCTCCATCTGCGCCATTAATTCTTCATCTGCTCAACCTGTGCATTTGAATGACCCTGCAGGGTTCAATAGATTTAAATCCTTGCTTTCTTTAATGGTGGTCATATCATAGTAGCTCCCGGATCTTTTTTCCTAAATTTTTCTCCTGAAACATGGTCCTGTCATGCGTTCTTGGCTTCTGTAATGGAGGTGGTGAATCATGATAATTGCAAACCTACAAAACCACAAACTCGTTAAAGAAAACCAGACACAGGGATGGTGAACGTGGTGGGGTTGATGGAAATGGTGGTGCAGACTTGGCGGAATGATGAAATGATGCGGGGTGGCGGAGATATGCAGAGAAAAAATGGAGGACGGGATGGTGATAGCTTTCCTTGTAAAAAGTTGAAATATGATTTATGAATGAAATATGTGAATGGCGGAGGAAAAACACGATAGATGCGTGGGATGATGACGTGGTGGGAGAATCGGTCAACAGGTGGTCACGTAAATGATCTGGACCACACGATTTCAGAGCGATATCAAAGGTTAGGAATGTATTGCACAACGACGGAATGATGGACCAGAACACTGTAGACCTACATTAACACCCGTGCAATCACATCGAGCGGCCACCGTTGGATTGAGCTCTTCAGATCGGACGGCTAGCATTAATATCGCTGCATGACTTTGACTAAAGGATAACGCGCGATGGGTAGTGGTATTGCCGTCGTACACTAGGACGCGTGGCGAGCGCCCAATGGAATCACTCCGATTTGGAGAAACCCGCTTGCCTTTGAAAGGTGGTGCGATGAAAACAACTCCGGTTTCTGAGTGGGCGTGGGCACGGGGACCACCAAAGCAAAGGAGATTCTAGGCCATTGATTTGTGTTTCGATCCAATGGTCCGGAGCGGGCGCGATAGATATATACATTAGGCACCCTTGGGACTTAACACTCGGTCATGAGCTTCAGTCATATAGACAATAAGATATGAGGGGCTAGGACTGAAAGGGACTAGGCCTCCTATGACTTCGAATACGCGTCTGTGGTGCTTACTAATGCATTTCAGAGGGCGGGAAAGGCACGGTAAGAAAAAATGAATTTCTTAAGCCGCGATAGGAAATTTGAAAGGTTCGGGAGGGGCTGATGGCCAAAATTTTTAATGGGGGCTGACATGGATAACATCGGCTCCAACTGGGGACGGCGCGTTCATCCCTGAACGTGTCGAAAACTTCGCAGACCTTCAGATACTCTTTTAGACGTCTCTGCCATTCTATCCCTCTGCATTCTACTTCATAACATGTTAGCACACGCCTTATTTAATCAAAAACAAAAAAGGAAGCTAATGTACAATATAATACATCAGGCATTCCCAGCCTGAATCAAAACTGGAACTATGGCTTAAGAAATTGGCCATTTACAGGGGTGTCAAGCAGATCGCCCTGTAATTTTTCCAACATAAAAGTATTATTGCCTCTCTGTTCCGCTATTTTGAAAGGACTAAACCACAGGGGATCAAATTTCCCATGCTTTCCTTTTTCAGAACTCCGGATATCCCATCTAAGCACCAGATCACCAACCCGTAGCTTCCTATATTTTGCATGCTGATCGAATATATGTTTCATTTTCTCCTGATATTCTGTTAATCTCTGATTCACTTGGTCCCGTGTTTCCTCTAATTCTACCAATTGATTGATTCTCCTGACCATATCATCCGGTTCTTCCTGACTTTCTTGCATGAAACGTGCCAATGGCAGGGTCAGCTGCACAGGAAACACTGTTGCTCGTCCATATACCAACTCATAGGGAGATTTCCCAGTTGCTCTCTTACTGGTCATTCTATTTGCCCATAGGGAAAATTTCAATTGGAAATCCCAATTTTTCTGATTTTCATTTATAGTTTTCTTCAAGGCCCTCACCAAAGTTTTGTTGGAAGATTCTGCCAAACCATTCCCCTGTGGATAGTAGGCTATGGAATGATTTAGTACAATATTATACTGCTGGTAGAAATTTTCAAATTTTGAAGACTTGAAGGCCTGTGCATTATCAGTCACTATCCTAGCAGGACAGCCAAACCTAGATATGATATTTTCTTCCATGAATTTGATTATCACAGTATCTGTAGCATTTCTTGCAGGTATGCCTTCCACCCTTTTGATAAAGTAATATGTGGCTGTCAATATCCATTTATGTTGGCCACTTGAGGGTGGGTGAATCTCACCTATAAAATCTATTCCCCATTGTTGAAATGGTTAATCTACATGTACTGGAATCAAGGGCAGAGCTGCTAATTTTTTCCTTTCAGCAAATTTTTGACACTTATCACATGCTCTAATCCAAGTAAAAGCATCTCCAAATAATTTTGGCCAGTAGAAACCAGCCTTTAGGATTTTATGAGCTGTGGCTCTCCAGCTGTAATGACCTCCACAAACTCCCTCATGAATTTCTATCATTATAATCTCTACTTCTTCCTCTGTTAGGCACAGGAGTAAAATGCCTGAAGGGTCTCTCCAATATAACTGGCCATTAGCAACTATATACTTCTATGATTTCAATCTTAAAGCCCTGTATTTTGCTTTATCACAACTTGGAGGACAGCTGAGTGTCAAAATATATTCAACTATTTCTTTGTACCATGGACTAGTGAGATATTTTATGTGTGCTTTCTGAGTGGCTACCTCCAGTCCTTGCTGTTCTTTTTCTTTCTCAAACTCTCCATTTGCTATCATAGACAAATTTATGCCCAGAGCCTGGTAGTTTGATTCAGATAGAATTTTTGCAAGCCCCTATCCTTTGATCAACTTGGTAGGATGAATATCTAGATCATACTCCTGTATTTTAGCAATCCATCTCCCTCTTTTTCCTTCACTGTCCCCCTGAATAAGAATGTCTTTAACAACTGCAGTAGGGACAAATGCAGTAATGTGAGACTGCAAAATATACACACGAAAAGCTTTAAAGGATTTCACCAGGGCTTAGGCCTGTTTCTCCAATATATTATATTTCAGTTCTGCATCATGAAGAACCTGACTGAAGAAGGCAATAGGTTTCTCATATCCTTCTTCATTTTTCTGTAATAACACTCCAGCTACTGTATGGGGCGATGCAAAGGAAAAGATCATAAATGGATTTGCATAATCCGGTCCAGCTAGCACAGGAGCTTCAAAAAATGCCTGTTTTATCCTGGTGAATGCCTCTCTGGATTCCTGAGACCATTTCACCTCATTATTCTTCTTTAGCATATCTGTTATATGCCTAACTATCTCAGCATAGTTAGGAATAAATCTTCTCAATAAATTTATCCAGCCTAAAAATACCTGCACTTCTTTCTTATTCCTGGGAAGAGGAATACCATTTATGACTTCTACTCTTTTGGGATCTATCCTTAGCCCATCTTTAGCTACAATATGTCCCAAAATTTTGCCTTCTTCTAATGCAAATAAAGACATTTGTGGATTAAGAGAAAGGCCATACCTTCTGCATTTTTCAAAATTTCTTCGTAAATGCTCAATGTGTTCAACATCATTTTTTGAAAACACTATAATATCATCAAGGTACACCACCAAAAATTTATCCTTCTCCCCAACAAAAGCAATGTCGATGGCCCTCTGAAAAGTGGCCCCTGCATTAATCAGTCCGAAAGGCATCCTAGCATACATGAATGTACCCCATGGTGTGGTGAAAGCAGTTTTATTTTGATCCTCCGGAAGTACAGCCACCTGGTTATACCCGGAGAAACCATCCATCATTGACATTCTAGAGGCTCCAACCACTTTCTGCAGGATGTGGTCCATCTTGGGCAGTGGATAATTATCTTTTAAAGATGCTCTATTTAAATTCCTAAAATCCACACATTACCTGATTTCTCCATTCTTTTTTCGGACAGGGACAAGGTTTGCCACCCATTCAGAGTATCTCAAGGGCACAATTATTTTGGCTTTAAGCAACTTCTTGATTTCTTTTTCAATGGAGGGAAGCAGCAGAGGATTTATCTATCTAAGCTTTTACTTATAAGGTTTTGCATCTTCCCTCAGAGGAATTTTATGCTGCATTATACTAATATCAAAGGTTTTAAGGTCCTGATAGGACCATGCAAATACATCCTGGTATGACTGAAATAATTTCAAGTATTTTTCCTTATATTCCTCTGGGACCTTCTTGGATAATTTGACAATTTTGGGCTCAACCGTAGTACCCAGATTCAGATCTTCCACTTGATCTTCCTCTACCACTTTATTAGGCTGGAAAGGGACATCATTTTTATCAAATAATCTTTCTAGAGGCACCAACCCTCTAGGGATGACATTCCCCTTTAACTGCAGCACTTTACTTCCTGCCATTTTCTCTTCCCAGTTATTTTCTGAAACATTCTCAGCCTCCTCTTCATCACAGTCATCAATTTCCATATTGGAGAATTCCCCCATTGTTTCTAGGAATCTCTTCATTTTTTCCTCATCTTCAAATACTTGCCAATGCTTGATATTGTCTGGGATAGATGGCCTATAACGTACCTCGATTTCATACCTCAAGAGAGGGTTCTAAGGAGGACGAAATGTACTGGCAGCTACAGCAAGGGAATCTGCCATTCTATTATGCTCCCGAAGCATGAACAGGATATTAAATGCCGAGAAGAATTTCTCCACCATGTCCCATACTTCATTTCTATAAGCTCTCAGCCGTGGATGTTTAGTTTGAAATTGATTTCTGACCTATCTGACCACCAGCTTAGAGTCTCCCAGGACCTTTAAACACTGTATGCCCATGCTCCTGGCTGTTTGTAATCCCAATAGCAGTGCTTCATATTCAGCTACGTTATTAGTAGCCTCATATTATAATTTAAAAGACAGTGGGATCCATTTTCCTGTAGGAAAGATTAATAATACTCCAACTCCATTTCCTTCTCTCGAATTTTCTCCATCAAAATGTAGAGTCCATACTCCTGCTTCATGGTATTCTAAAGGCTGCTCAGTTTTGACTTGACAGAAGGATGGCTCATGAGCATATTCTTGATCTTCTTCCAGCATTAAGCATGAAAAATATCCTTCCTTACTGTAGACTGGGGAATTGACAGAGCCATCTGCCTTAGTTACCGTTTTGAAAGAGCCATTTGTATAACCTCCTCTCCTGGCCACCAAAAACAGGGATAGTGGCATAGGTTAAATCCAATTTGAGTGAACCACCAATCTTTGTTCCCCAAGACCTTGACAGCAGCATGCCAAAGCGGGCTGGGATATCAGCCACCACAATGTCCATTACCACAATTTTTGCTGGAATTTGGGCCAGATTAACCACTAAATCCTTAATCATCCCCAAGCATTTAACTCTTTTGGAATCAAATGAATAGAGGTATTTGTATGGGCATGTGATTTGTAGTCCTTGTTGTTCCATGACTGACAGAGGCATAAGGTTATGGGAAGCTCTAGAATCTAACATACAATTGTGTAACATCAGGTCATGAATCACTAGAGACACATAGAAGGGAGGAGTAGAAGGATCTATCTCCTCGAAAATTAAGGCTGTCAGGAATTATTGGTGCTTCAAGAGGGAACAATAAAGAAGTAACTTGAGATTGATATGCAGGTTGTTTCAACAGCTCAGTCAAGGGGACTAGGATTTTGACTTTCTCAAGTTCTTTTTGCAAATTGAAAGCAGGAGGGGGCTTTTCTATTACAACTTATTTTGACTTTTTATCTTCAGCTAAAGGTTTAACTTCTTTTGATACGGACTCAGCATTAGGAAGAGTGGCTACTTTTGAAGAAGAAGGAATTTGATCACCAGATTGCAAAGTTTTGTTTAGAGGACTCTTACCTTTGTCTGTAACTTTTTGCACTGTTGATTCCTTTTGAGCAGATGCTTCCTTCTGGTGAGGCTCTTCTTCTTGATCTTGAGTTAGAGTTCTCTTCCTTGAAGATCTGAGATCATATCTTCTGTTAAAATGTGCTTGCATGAAATCATTAAACTGTTTGCAATAGTGATCAATTTCTACATCTTCTATGTCTCTGAGCTCTTCTCCTTCTTCATGCAATGGGGATTGAACTTCATCATTGTTGGAGAAAGCAAGATTTGCATCTTGCAGTTCATAGGCAGCATCTTTAGTGGAGTCATCTACTGGACCTTCCAGGTATAATGGGTGTGGAACTTGATCTTGTTGCTCTTTTATTTCCTTTTGCAATATTTGCAATGGCGGCCTTCTATACTGAGGATTATAACCTCTGTTTGGAGCATTCTGGAAGTTCTTGGAGGCTGAACTCTTGGTCTCTAATTCAATTTTGACCACTTTATTAGAAATATTCTTAATAATTTTTCTCATTTCTTCAATTTTATCTGAATCCTTATCCTGATTAGAAGTAGATACTTCTTCTTTCCCCCTTCTTCTGGTATCTTGTTCAGCTTTCACTTTTAATTTTCCAGTGGAAGCAAAATTTTCTTCCAACTCAAGAGCATCTGACTGAGCATCATCTAGAGTGGCAGGCTTCCTTTTCCTAAGAGAGAAACCAAAATCTGAGTCAAAGGCTGCTATGAAAACAACTTTGGCAGCATTCTGATGAGGCTTCATATCTGCAGGGAGGTTTAGATATAACTTATTAAATCTCTTGATAAATTTTGACACCCCTTCATTATGTTTCTTCTTAAGTGTATTGAACTCAGTAAGGCATTGTCCATGATCTTTCTTTTCTCCCCATTTCCTGAGAAAGGTATTTTCCATATCGTCCCAAGTGGTTACGGAACGGTTTCCTAATGTTTTGAACCATTTTCTGGCCTCACCGTCCAGAGATTGCACAAATAGTCTTAAGACCACATCCAAATGTTCTACATTAAAGTTCTCTGCAAAAGAGAAAAAAGTCTCAAGATGTTTCTGAGCATCAATTTCATTTTCCCCAGTGAATCTGGGCAAGATCTTCAAATAATATTGTGACATATCATTCAGCACTTGAGGTAATGCCATTGGAGCATACTTGTTCAACAAAAAGGTTGGGACATTAGCCATTGGGGGAGGTGTGGGTTGTGCAAAAATCTGATGTACAAAGGGAGGAAGAGGAGGAGGTGGGAGTGGAGTGTGAATAACAATAGGAATATATTGTATAGCAGCCTAAGGTGTAGATGGGAACAGCTCACGGTTAACAGTAGCTACTTTGGTGACTTCTTTAACCTCCTCGACCTCAGGGGTATGGTGAAGATTAGCTTTAATCCTAGCACTTCCCCTGGGTGGGCTATCTGAATAATAATCTATGTCTCCCACAGTGGAGTCGAGATTTTCTACTTGGGTTTCTTGAGAAGAAGAAGATGGGTAATCTTCTATGGAAACATCAGGGATTACAGCACGAGTAGATTTCTTTTCTTTCCAACTTCTTCTATGTATAATCTTCTCAGGGTCAGACACTGAAGGCATCTTTGACTGTGATGTATCTGACCTCAGGTGTGGCTTACGGGGAGCCAGGACTACAAATAAATTTATCGAATAAACAACAGTGGAGTCGCCAAGGTGAGAGATATACAACTCTTCAACTCTCTGTGCTCACCTGATTACAGAGTGAAAATGATTTTTCGAGGCCCAGGGATAATGATTTTCTTAAATTCAATCCCCGGCAACGGCGCCAGAAAGATGTCGTCGACATAAATTGTCACTCCTAGAGATAGCCTAGAGTTTCCATAGACCAATGCCTAGGACATCTTATCATAGCAAGGAGCACATAATATAACTTGGGTGTCAATCCAAAAGGCTCTCCTGCTATCTCTTATAAAACAAGGAAATTAATTTAAGTGGGACCAGAACTTACAGAAACTGCCACAGGGAAAGTAATGCTGCAGAGACAAGATGCAAAGCTCTAACACAAAAGCATCAGACAGTTAAGAGACAATTTACTGTAAAGAGGGCCGATTCAAGTAATATGCCACAGAAATAAAATATCAGAAGGTGTATGCAGTGAAAGAAATATGAGAAGATATTAGTTAACTTTGGACTGATACCCAGATACACAACAGAACCATATATGGGCTTATCATTCTAAGAATCCATACATGACAATGGCGTTTTAAAAGCACCCTCCCAAAGCAACTAATATAACAGAAAGATGGATGAAATGAACATGAAACAACATATCATGCCTGAGCCATATTTAAAGCACTTGACTAATCCGAGTATGGGTATCAACTAGGATAAATCCTTACCTAAAATCAATGAGCCACTTGCGTTCGAGTACATGATACAGGAAGATGGATAAAATGAAATGTTGTATTAAACACATAAAAGGAAGTTACATACTGTGGGATACCAAAGACCAGAATCCTCTAATACAGATATAACTCCTCCTCACTGAGACCCTACGGGCTCTAAGCTTTCATACAAAAGCTTATACAAAATGTATACAAAAAATGCCTTTCACTGCAAAATTCTCTGATAAAAATCTGGAACCCTTACAATGTCTTTCTTCCTCCTTTTTATAGAAGAAACAGAAAACTCTAGAAAATGAGGTAGGTGATGCTCATTTAATTGGCTTAATTTAAACAAAATGGCGGAAAACCTTCGCGCCCACACTGCTGATTGACCCTGCTGAGCTGTGTGTACTCTACTGCCAGCAGAAATAAATGCACTGGGTAGAAAATCTCTTCAGGAACACGGTATAGAGAGAAATTCACATGAATATTATGTCCTTTCCTGAAGAAAATTTGGCTGAAATAAACCTTGAGGGCATTGTTTTCTGTGAAAATATCTTTCTAGTGATCTACAGGGCCTTCGATCTGGTACTTTGCCTTCAAAAGGTTATGTAAAAGCCCCAAAGTTCTTAAATGCATTTCTTTAATCCCCTACTCTTCACTGATATTCTCCATCTGCGCCATTAATTCTTCATCTGCTCAACCTGTGCATTTGAATGACACTAGAGGGTTCAATAGATTTAAATCCTTGCTTTCTTTAATGGTGGTCATATCATAGTAGCTCCCGGATCTTTTTTCCTAAATTTTGCTCCTGAAACATGGTCATGTCATGCGTTCTCAACTTCTGTAATGGAGGCAGTGAATCATGATAATTCTCTGCCGCAGAAAACCTGCAAAACCACAAACTCGTTAAAGAAAACCAGACACAGGGATGGTGAACGTGGTGGGGTTGATGGAAATGGTGGTGCAGACTTGGCGGAATGATGAAACGATGTGGGGTGGCGGAGAGATGCAGAGAAACAATGGAGGACGGGCTGGTGATAGCTTTCCATATAAAACGTTGAAATATGATTTATGAATGAAATATGTGAATGGCGGAGGAAAAACACGATAGACGCGTGGGATGATGACGTGGTGGGAGACTCAGTCAACAGGTGGTCATGCAAATGATCTAGACCACATGATTTCAGAGCGATATCAATGGTTAGGAATGTATTGCACAGCGACGGAATGGTGGACCCAAAACACTGTAGACCTACATTAACACCCGTGCAATCACATCGAGCGGCCGCCGTTGGATTGAGCTCTTCAGATCGGACGAACAGCATTAATATCGCTTCACGACTTTGAGTGAAGGATAATGTGCGATGGGTAGTGGTATTGCCATCGTACACCAGGACGCGTGGCGAGCGCCCAATGGAATCGCTCCAATTTGGAGAAAACCGCTTGCCTTTGAAAGGTGGTGCGATGAAAACAACTCCGGTTTCTGAGTGGGCACAGGCGCGGGGACCACCAAAGCAAAGGAGATTTTGGGCCATTGATTTTTGTTTCGATCCAACGGTCCCGAGCGGGCACGATAGATATATATGTTAGGTGCCCTTGGGACTTAACACTCGGTCACGAGCTTCAGTCATATAGACGATAAGATATGAGGGGCTAGGACTGAAAGGGACTAGGCCTCCTATGACTTCGAATACGTCTCTGTGGTGCTTACTAATGCGTTTCAGAGGGCGGGAAAGGCACAGCAAGAAAAAATGAATTTCTTAAGCCACGATAAGAAATTTGAAAGGTTCGGGAGGGGCTGATGGCCAAAAATTTTAATGGGGGCTGACATGGATAACAGGTAGAGCAGTGCTAGATCCTGTAATCCTCGATTACCTTATTCTATGCAGTGTTAATTAAATCTCTATTCACATCCACATGCACTAGATCTATAGTTATATGATTGTTATATCATCAACACATTAGTACATAAACATAATAGATCGAGACCCAAGAACACAGTACATAGATATTTCGCAGCTTAAGGACAGAAAACACATAATACAACAATTACCAAAAATTCATATAACAATACTCACAGACTCAGTTCTCTAACAATCTTTCGCATTCATTCATTCATCAATTCTTCCTTACAATTCCAATTCCCTTCCCAACCTGCGCACATAGCAATAGGGTCCACACACCGCTAGACCAGGATCTCCGCGCACATAGCCAACAGGAGTCCATTCCCCAAAACCCAAATAGATCGCATCAATAGCTCATCATTTCTTATCCTTTACAATACAAAATGCATCTCTATTTATAAAAATCTAGCCTCAACTTTCCTATGGTCCGCAACCCATGGTTTTCGGACCCCTAGTTTACCCTTTGACCCATTACAATGCGTTCGGGACTTTGACCCACCCCAAAACCCCTCCACTATGCTAAATATAACCAAAAATATAAAAAATGGACTAGTTTCGCAGCCTGTTAGGAGACCCCATTCCAACAAGGTAAGGTAGGAACATCAGGAGGAGCAGAGATTGAAATTTCCCATGCTACAGAGAAAGGTTTCAAGAGGGGAATTGAAGAGGTGATTGATCTGGAAGGGGATACGATTTAGAGTTCAAAGAAGCCCAAATTATCTAAGAAGGAATATGAAACTTTAGTTGGAAGTTCCTTAGCTACAACTACTTTTCTACTGTAGTTGGGAGAAGTAACTTGTACACCTTATTCCCATGTGCTTCAAGATTATTCCTAGAGGTTTGTACCTGTCCTGAGGCAGTTGTATGATCAGATCGAAGAAAGAAATAAGAGGATAAGATATAGTGTTGCATTCCAGTTGGAAACTCAATCAATTTCATATTATAATACTAGATTGTTATCTCCTATGGATCTGTAAAGAAATCAATTAAGATTTTATTTTTCTCATCCTTATTCTCTTACAGTTTAATCTTCCGCAAGTTTCAAGAAATTCAATTTAACTGTAGATTCAAGAGAAATCCCTTTTCCTGACAAGATGAATTTTCATAGGAAAACTGGAGAGTTGATTTACAGTGACTTGCGAAAAACTTCTTTGGCTGCCAGTAAGGATAAATATTTATTGGGAAATGTTTCCAATCAATTTAAGTTGGAGAAAGACGATTCCAGGGCTTTACTCAAACAAAATGAAGAATTAAATAAATGTATTGTTAAAGTTGGTGTCAATCTAGAGGATAGAATTGTTGTTCAACAACTCTTGCAGGGAGCAGAAATAGAAATTCAAGTATTAAGAAAGAAGTTGAAGTTTCCTTGTGTTGAACATGTGATGGCTCCAGAAGTAGCTCAAGTGGAGAAATAGAAGGAAATTTTAACAAATTAGATTTTTTAGAGGAACAATGGAATAAATAACCTAAAACAAATGAATTCTAGTTTACAATAAAATATTGACACACATGTATGTACTATTCTTGTACAACCTGACTCTGAAGACCCAAATGATAAATTGACTAGAGTGATGACAAACTGAAGATGAAATGAATATGAAATGAAAAATACACAGAGAAAGGATGATACAAAATAACTCTTGAAATCAAAGGAAAATGAACTGACCATGACTAAGGAGACTGCATCAAAATATCACAATGATTACCTGACTACTTGCAATGATATCAGGGACCTAAATGAAAATGGGAAGTTAATATGTCTTTGATTCAGGCCATAGAAATCATTTGGAAGGATATAATTCATTCAATGACAAATATTTGGAATTGTATGATAATTTTTGCAGAGGAGAAAACCATCATTAGAGATTTAGAGAGCATCATTGCTGCCATAAAGAAAAATATCATGCAACAAGCACATTTTGCAAAGAAAATAATTGAATTTTCTTAATTCCAAGGTTGCACAAGAAATAAGATAAATGCAAATCGAATACAAAAAAAAAAATTGTGATTGAAATTAATAAAATGGTGCTCACGAATCTGTATAGAAAGACCACTAATATAAAACTTGGAGAGATAAAGGAAGTTGTTCTGAAGTTTAACACAAAATTAGATAACATAAAAAGAGAAGGATTACCCTCATGCTGGGATCAACAAGTAAACTAGATTCTTTGGGAGACATATGAAACTATGTTGGTGGAATCTAGAAGTAAATTTGACACTTCTCATGAGAAGACAACAATTATGAAAGGAGCAACAATTGTGAATTATCTACATAGATATTTCCAGTTGTTATGGTTGATCAAAACTCTTTTCACTAAGAAACTCACTTATAGGAGAATTACAAATTTTAGAATGTCTCACACCAGATTTGTGAAGTGTCCAAGCTCAGATTTGTTAGTATGGAATAAATGCAGATATTGGATGTCCCCTACAGTAGAAGCAGTAGAGGCAGGGCCTTCTATAAGCGAGGCAATACAATAGTCTCAATTTACTCAATGGTCCACCTATTATTTTCATGGAATTTACATATATTCACTGTTGTAAAATTATGTTATCATGTATTTTAAGTTTTATTTTAAAGACATTCCCTTGTAGGACTAAATAGGAAAGATCAGTTCGAAGTATTTATGTAGTTTTGACAATTAATAGATTTCTCAATTTTTATTTTGAAATTAAAATATAAAAGATACATGGAGGAATGAAGATGGGTTCCAAAATTTTTGACTTTGAGAAGGAAATATTTCTCGGTGTAATGCCTTTTATCTTCTTGGAGTTTTAATAAAGATATTTTCAAGTTGATTCCAAATTGATCAATGAGTATGATATGTGTTATTTCTTTTTAAATCATTTTATGTTTTTCTTCCTTGGAAAATAGTAATGAAGTTTTTGGTTTTTAATGCAACAATTAACTAATAACATGGTGCGTGTGAATGCAATTAAATAACCTTAATCTGCACTCTTATTTCTGTGTTTTCAAATTCTTTGTCTTCCATATTTCTACTATAGTTTGAGGCAAGAGATTCTTCATTTGAATCCTCCTCTTGTTTATGTATTTTATCATCTTCCTCACCACCGTACTTCTACATTTAAAAAAACATATTCATGTCAATGAGGCCACTTTGAAAAGGTGAATTTTCCCAAGAAGATTTTCTTTCACATTACCTATAGAAATACTTTTGAATCATGAAAATGGGACAGTAACTAAACTCTGTTATTTTTTTTAATAGATGGATTAGACACTCACCTCTACTTAGCCAGAGGTTGTCTCCTAAATTTACAACATATTTTGGCATCATTGTTAGGGATTGAAGAAACGAAGTTATTTTTCCCTGGGTTTTTCGTTTTGAAGAATTTCTTTGCATGATGAGAAAAGAAAGTGTTTTAGCTAATATTTCTCACCAGAAGAAAAAAAAAATAGTCGTGGCTCCCAAAAGACCTCACATGAGGTTTGATACCTCATAACAAAATGCTCTTGTTCTTTCTAATCCTGAAAAGTTAGTGTCACAAAGGGTTTAGAGAGAAAAATCTCCAATAACTCCTAGTCCTACTTTATCCGCTCCTGGTACTAGTTATGTTTCACAATATCCAAAAGTTCATAATTCAAAAGAAATTGCAAGAAGTTAAGATTTTTTGTAATAAATCTTGTTTCCCCCTCGAAATATTTTTCCAGAGCCCACTCTTGAAGAAATATCATTTGAATATGTTTCTTTTTCTTTCCCATAGGTTGAATAAATCAAGACAATTGATCTATCAATCCCATATTAGACAGTCAGCATTATTTCTCAACCTATTCCCATATCTGTTATTCCACCTTATCATTTTGTTTTCTAGGAAATAAATTCTTTTTTTCCCTCTCAAAATAAAAACATGGCGATTCTGGGGTTTCTTTTAAACATATATTCTCCTTTGAATCTTCCCCAACTTACGAATTCCATGCCTCAAGATTATTTGAATGTATTACCAAGATTTACAGGAGAATATGAATTAACAGCTAAAAAACACATAGCAAGGTTCTGTGCTTTTGCAAAAAATTTAAATGTATAATACTTGGATGTAGTAATAATATATTTTTACAATCATTGGATGGATAAGTGAGGAAATGGTTTAAATCCCTCTCTGTAAATTCAATTAACACATGGGAGGAGTTAGAATTTTTTTTTATACCGATACAGGGAGAAACCAAGGATCGTAGTTACTTCTTGACCGTGTTTAATGCAATAAAGAGGAAAACAGAGGAAGAGATGGCAGAATTCATTAAAATATTTAACAAATTGTATAACAGCTTCCCTGTAGAGATAAAACCACCTCCCACTGGAGAAAAAGTGGTGTTTGCAGAAGATTTTGAGTTTGATTTTGGTTTCACTTTGAGGAAGAGGTGGTCTCCTACTCTCAACCAAATTCAGACAGATGCATTGGAGATTGAGGCAAATTTGGCTACAGTGGGAAAGATCAAGAAAAGAGATGAAGTTGGTGATAAAAAGAAAGGGGAGGAGGAAGCAAAATATTCAAATCAACTTAAAGATTCTCATCAATAGAAGTTAGATGAGATGACTATAGTCATTAGAATTTTTTCTAATAAATTGGTGAAATTAGAGTTGGATGAAAAAAATCCTCCCAGTCATATCGAGCAAGCTCAAAACAAAAATTTTAATCCTCAATTTAGAAGGAAGCCACTACAGTTTATGCAACAAAAGAAAAAGGACAAGATCAAGTCCAACCACCTTTTTACATTGAAGATGAGCTAGAAGAGGTAGTGGAGGACACCATTAGATTTCAGGAGAACCAATGATCCACTCTCTCTAAGGAGGAGGAAGAAATGATAAATAATGAGGATGAAAGTCTAGAATATCAAGTTGCATTGTATGATGAGTAGATTGATGAATATTCCAGGGAATTCATAGACTTTATGTAGGCAAAGTTACATAAAAAATATGATTTGAGGTGAAGGAAAAGGTCGAGGACACAAGACCATGTAGAGGATCAAACGAAGCAAGCAGTTCTATACCAACACCAAAAATATATGAAAAAGGTAAGAAACTAGTGAAAACAGTCCCAGTATATCATGGAGAGAGTTCAAGAAATCAGTAGGATGGAGGGACTCTTTAAAAAAATTCCCAACAACATGTTACCATTCAACACAGTGAACCGTAGGTAGAAGCCACGAGATCAAGAGTGGGTAAAAATAATAAAGGAGGTTCATTCTTTCAGTCTTCAAAAATGATTGGAAAAAGTTAAGATTCTTGTTCCTTTGACTGAATTGGTGAAGAATTTTTATGACAAAAAACATAATTCTGATTTTATAAATTTATCACCAAGAAACGATGCAGCTGATACATTCAATCTACAAGAAGAGAGGTCAGTGGCGATTTTTTTCCCTCATGTGGGGGAACATGATAACCCAACTCCTCCATTTTATATTTCCCTAGTTATGATGCATACTTTTTATCCTTCATAATTTAATGCCTCTTTCAGTGACGAAGCAACTTAATCTTAAATATTACAAAGCCTTATAAGGATGTGTACTCTTTTGATTAAAATAAGGTTAAATGTGTGGACTTATTAAATATTTGGTGGTGTCACTAGCTGATATTCCAGTCAAAAGTATTGTGATGGATGTTGTTGTTGCATATATTCCAGCTTGTTTTCAAATGTTGCTCTCTAGATCCTTCGGATCTAAGCTGGGAGGAGTGATGAAACTAGATTTCGCTTATGAAATCATTCCAATTTTTTGTGGAGAGGAAAGAAGATTGTATAGGGAAACCATATTTGTAAAAAATATTACATAGGAGGGTTCAAGTAATTATCCAGTTTATAGCCAAGAAAAATATTATTTTTCATGTTTCATGTTACAAGTACCGAAAGAAATTGTTGAATACACAGCAATACAATTTCCTTAAGAAATTCAAGGCAAAGAAGAATTAGTAACAAGTGGAGTGTGGAAATTGTATTTTGATGGAGCACACTGAAAGGAAGGAAGTGGTGTTGGGGTTCTTCTACTTTCCCCTAAAGGTCATATTTTTCCCTTTTCTTATAAATTATAATTTGACTCCGCAAATAATATAAAATAATATGAGGCTTTGATTCTTGGTTTACAAGATTCTAAAAACATGAGAATTGAATGCATTTTTATTTTTGGAGATTTTGATTTAGTTGTAAATCAAATCAAGAATCAATGTCACACTAAACATCTAAGGCTTAAGGCCTATTGTAATGAAGTTTGGGATGTAGTTGACAATTTCTTTTCAGCGTTTAATATTTAGTTCCTGCAAAGGGATGGGGAACAGGTTAGCTAACTCACTTGAAGTGGAAGCTAGAATTTTTTGTTGGCTTGAGGGGTCTTGACCCAGGTTCAAAGTGTTTTTCACAACCAACAAAACCCTCCAACTACTGGCCCTTTTTCCAGTGATCTTTTTGCGCATACCAAAGTATCACCTAAAGCAGTATAGGGGAGTGTTGGAACCAGGTTTCCACACTCTAAGGGACTGTGTGATGTTGATATTATCCCTTCTTAACATATCTAATGGTTACTTCCCTACGCAATGACTTCCTTAACCCAATTCAAATCTAACACGGGAAATCCTTAACTTTAATATAGTCGCGCAAAAAACAAACAATTATCTGTATTCAAATCTACTCAATAGAAACATGAATAACCCTTTTCGTGACTACAAAGATCTATCCTTTAACAGATATCATAACCAATCACGCAATATGTTAGTGCCAGTCAAGTTTTCTTGTCACTAGTGATCAAATAGGTACGCTCTTTCTAAATTTGTCTAAGTCTTTTTCAAATTTTTTGTATTTTATTGAGTCTCAAAATAAAAAATTGTTCACTGGCTTAGGTTGTTAGGTGTTTTCTTCTTCCACCATGACTAGGGTTATAAAAAAATTATTTTTTATTGCCATCATGAATGGTCATAAGTCATGAGTCATTGATGTAATTGTTATGTCAGTCGTATTTATATGGTCAAACTTTCATTTCAGTTGTTATGGTTGAGTTCATGATTTCATGGTCTACAAGGTGTCATGATGCAGTAAAATCATCAAAATCGAATAAAGGTCATATCATAATAGGTCATAATGTGTGGAAGAAGTAAATTTTCAAAGGCTTATTTCCTAATTTCAAAGAATGTGCCACAAATTCCAAAGTTCAAATGCAAGCTGCTCCAAAGGTTCAAAATCCACTCAATGCAAAATATCAAAGACAAATTGGTGAGCCAACCCATCACTATGAAAAATTGGTATAAAGGCTCTGAAATTACATAAAATCTTCATTCTTCCTCATCATTGCTCGAGCAGACCTCTCATCCCTCAGCAACGCCTTCCATTAGCTAAAATTTGTAAACTCTAGCTAGCTCGCTACACAAAGGGCCAACTCGCTACGTTTTCATGATTTCGCTACTCTTTGGCTTCACCCACCCTGAAAAAGCTCAGAAAAAATTAAATTTTCCTCAATTTTGATTAATCAAACCAATTTTCCTTCTCCCAAGCCTTTCTTTCTCCTCAGCAACAGAGTTTTGGAAAAATCTCATCTTGTTGGTGAAAAGGTATCGTGTTGCTACTATTTTTCTAAAACTATCATTTAAAGCCTCTTTCTTGCTGGTTTTTCGAACACTAAAGTTGCACCTAAAGATTTTAAAGCCATCCACATCTTTCAATATGCCTTAGGATGCCTCAAATGTAGCAGAGCTTTCTCCACGCTACGTTTTCAGCAAAACTCAGTTTGTTTCATTCAAGGGAAAAACCAAGAGTTAAGCATCTTCAAATTAATAATATTCAAGCTCTTTACAACTTTTCAACACGTGTTTTAATCAAAATTTCAAGTGGTTTCCTCCTAAATGCTAAAAAATTCCAAATTCAACAGTTTGCTAGGATTTCATGGCATATTTTTTCTTGTTTCGAAAACTTGAACTCAAGTTACACCAAAAATCCTCAAGAATTGATAGAATGACATTATAAAATAATTTCATCACATTTTCCATATTTTTCAAAGCTTTTTCCCTCATCTATTCTTTTTTTCCCATTTTTTCCCAAACCCTTGCTACGTTTTCACTACTAGGTCCTTGTTTCGGCTTTATCCACCCCTTCCCGTTATCCTTTTTTGTCCCTTCCACTTCCATAACCTTTATAATATCCATCCACACTCACTCAAATTTTATCAAAAAATTATAACTCATTTTCCCCTTTCATCCCCATCCATTCATCCAACGTTGAAGCAAGGGAAAAAAGGTAGTGTGGCCACGCTACCTTTAACGATGGAGGCATCCAAATGAAAAATCGGTTGCATTTTTGGAAAGGCCTTAGTTTATATGTTATTATTTTCATTCAGTTTCCTTCACCAGCAATTAGTTTTTCATAGGAATGCAAATAAGTGCCTAAAAAGTATCTCTTTTCCCTCATTTCAGCACTCACATACCAGTTTTGGTGAATTCATCTTTTGAGTACTTTGCGGGATGTTTTGTGATGCAAAACACTTCAGAGGCATAGAAGACACCCTCATCAACCTCCAGAAGCTTTCAGAGGAAAAATTGACGAAAGTATCATCATCAAATCAGCTGAATAAGTCCACACTACGCATTTTCTACAAACACGCTACGTAAACACAATGTTCACGCCACCTTTTCACCAAAAAGTCATTTTTTGCATTCTTAGGGTGAAATTCAATTTTCCAATGGGGAATAATGATGTAATATGATGTATTAAGGGTGTCTAAGGTCTAATAGCTCGAAATACATTAATTGTAATGATGTAAAGTCAAATTTATCTAGTTGGAGAAAAATCAGGGAGTGGTTATAACCTCTCTCGATTTGGGTTTTTGTTAGATAGAAAGGTGTATCTACATCCTAAAGAGGTGGATTCGACCCCTAGAGGTGGGGATTTGTAGTTTTGAGTCTATATATGTCTATTTTTTGATACAAATGAGAGGTTGGAGTGTTGGCCATGTGAGGGTGGGGAGATTTGGAACTGGTGTACTATTTGGACAATAATAAAACCATAAGTTACAACTATTTTTTAGGAATTCTTGTGGTGTGTAAATTTTGTAATGTTACTTCTTTGTGTTAATATTTATACATTTTATCATTATATTTTCTTTATAGTGATAATCTCTCCAGTTTGTAAACATAATTCATGTATACATGCTCTGTTTTAAAAGAGATTCTCATGTATTTGTCTTATTCTTCTATTAAAATGAATTCACCTCTTGTGATCATTTTGATTTTCTGCAATTTCATCCTATACCATCAACGACTAAAACTCCAAAATACCTCTTATGCATACCTACCTTGCTCCTAATTATCTTTGTAACTTATCATATGAAAATATAAACCTATCTCCTAGTTTTCACCCTCCTTAAACCATCATCCAGCTAAACCAATTCAAAAAAACAAACCATTGTACTCATACCTAGCCAAATCCCTAATTCATCTAATGCTATTGGTTGTGACTTTGTAGAGAGAGCCCTCTCCAGTTTGGTAGGGCTAGCTACCAAGCTAAAATATTGGTGTGTGGTTACCAATTTTTGGACCTTTCTCAGCCTTAGAGATCCGGTGGAGTGATAACATACTGGCGCTATTTTCGGGGAGGCAAAAAGACAAATTTTGCCTAGGAAATAACAATAAAGATCAGATCTAATTGCTGATGGTGAAAAACAATCAGGCACACGAAGGCTAAAATAATCCACCTGGCGACTCCAAATTAGTTTTGAAAATCAAATCAAAAGACTCCACTGGAGGATGAACCTTGCCAAGAAATATGAAAGGAAAACATGGGAAGATCAGGTATTCAACTTGGACTTTTATTCAAGACGTCATGCTCTTTATCATGAAATATTCTTCTCTTTTCCTGAAATTATCCTCAAAGTTTTCCAGAGTTTTTTTTATGAAAAAGATGATCAAATTCTTGATTCTTCCTATTTGAAGAGTGTACATATCAATTTTCCCTTTGATTTTGATCAAGATCAAGACCTCTTACCTAAAACTTGTGCATATACTTTTCAATATGATGAGCCTGAAGAGACCAAAATTGATCCTATAGCTGTTGTACATACTCTCACATCTTCTACAGTTCTGGATAGATATAAGCCTTTGATTTTACCTCCTATATTCCATGCTTTCCCTGAAAGTCATTACTTATATCTGTCGAGGTTTGATGGTGAATGTGACAACATCACTGCTGAGAGACATATGCATAATTTTGAGACTCTCCTCGACCTTTTTGAAGTTAATGAAGAGGATGTCAGTATTAGGCTGTTTTCTCTTTCTTTGCAAGGCAAAGTCAAGAGTTGGTTCAAAAACCTACCTGCTACGAGCATCTCAGATTTCCCGCAGTTTGTCAAAATTTTCCTCGACAAGTGGGTGGTCAAAGAAAACCCTTTCCTGAAGAGTATGACCAGCTGAAAAGACAACTAGAGGAGACAGTACAATAGTTTTCTGCCCGATTCAATCAAGTATATTATTCGATACCTGCTAATATAAGACCTCCTCCTGGCTCAGCTCTCTTATATTACCCAGATGCCTTTGATCTGGAACTGGAGTTTCATCTGAGAGAAAGGAACCTTGCAACACTTGAAGAGATGCAGAATAGTGCAGTAGATGTAGAGGCCAATCTATTGATCAAAAGGGAAAAGCTGAAGGAAGAAGAGAGGGAGAACATTGTAGAGCACCTGACATCTTCAGAGGTAAAGCTCAAAATTTTGGTAAGTACAATAGAGGAAATGATGCAAAATATCACCATGAGAGATGAATTTTCCATTCAAGATCACCATGTCTCACTTATTGCAGAAGAAAAAGAAATTGCTGGCCTTAAACACTTTCCTGCTAATCCCAGCTACCATAGATCATAAAATAGATTTGTAGATCAATCCGAGGAGAAAAAATATGATGATCTAATGTGTATGTTTGATGACATTAGTTATATTGATGATTTTCCTAAGTTTGATCATTATGATGATGATTATATTCTCCAAATTGAAGCTAATTCTGCAGAGTAATCAACAACTGGTTTATGGAAGGAGGAAGTTCAGTTTCAGCAACTCGAATATAGTAATTAGTCAATGCATATCAGCTATGGTAGTGAGGAGGAAAGTGAAGAAAATTTGGAAGTAAGTGAAGGATCTTTGCCTCTTTGTTTTACTTCATTTCAATTCATCAAAGACAAATTTCATGTAATCAGAAATCAACAGTCATTAAGTTTTGATCTTGAAAATCAAGAGAGCAATGAAATCCTTGATCAAGACTCATCAGCTCTAGATTTGCAACCACCAAATTCCATTGAATTTCAAATTGAAGAAGAAGGCTTGGAAGATGAAACATATGATCAAATGATGCAAGATGTTTTTGTACCATTATGTTTTGAAGAATTTCATTTTTTAAAGGAAAATTTTCATAATGCCTCTAAAGAAAAGGATGAGCAGCTTGTAGAAAGTCATGCAATCTCATTAGAACCAATGGAAAGTAGGTTGTAGAAGTCTTTTCAATTTTTTGATGACCCTATAGCAGATATGTTGGATGATATCTGTAGTAAAAGTCCTTCTCCATTAGCTAACTCTGAGCCTGAAAAGAGTGTTGATATAAACTTGATCCGACAACTAGTTTCTTTGTCATTTTCAGCAGGAGTCTCATTACAAAGCTCATCTGAACATTTGCAGCCATATCAGGAAAGTAAGGGTAAAGATGAAAGCTTATTTTCATGTTATGGAGATTGCCTAGAATATAGTTGTAATGTATTAGATGAGCTCGAAATCAATATGTATTCCTATGAAGATCCTTTTGCAACATTCTTGAGGTCAACTAGTGGGCTCATGCTTTGCAATTTCACTAAGATTCAATCTGTTGACATGTTTTCATGGGAGTTGCCTTTCCATTAGGGGAATCTTGAGGTCTAAAATGGGCCTTCTAAGAAAAATGTACAACTAAAATAAACTTTATAAGAACCAATAGGATTCAAGATAATGATTTCAACCATGGGGGATAATTCATCATTTTTGGAGTAGAAAAGTAAAAATATTAAAAATAATAAAATAATAAAACTAATTTTTCAAATCGTATTTTCAACTTATCTCACTAAGGTTTTACTCAAATTTTGAGTGGGAGTACTTGTTGGATGAAAAATTTAATTCCTCATCCAAGGAGTACCCATGTTGCATAAAAATGTGATTGCAATCATTTTTTTTCATGTATTTCTCATTTTTTGTGTAGCAGGGTCCATCGAAATTATGCAACATGGGTACTTCCTATATGAGGAATCAAATTATGCATCTAACGAGTGTTTCTACTTCAAAATTTGAGTAAACCCATAGGGAGATAAGTTGAAAAAATAGTTTTTTCTATCTTCCCTCTAAAATTTGATGATGTAATCTAATATTATTTTATTATTTCCACTATTACTTTATAATTTCCTTAGGAGGCCCATTTTAGACCTCAAAATTCCCCTAATGATTACTTCTATGTTCTTGCTCATAAGCAAGCACTTGCACAGAATTCAACTAGCAGCCATAATGCTTACATGGCTGCATTAGTTGTCCCATTTCACTTGATCAAGTGATGAATGGATTAGTTAGAGTAGGTTTTGTTGAATAAGCTCAATTCTGAGCATCTTTTTCAGTCAATTTTTCTGTCAATTTTGACTCAGTTTTGAGTTAGTCTTGAGTCAATTTATTGAGTTAAGTTTTCAGAATTCATTTAGTCTTAAGATTTTGAATCCATGCCTAATGGATAGGATACGTGGTCTATGGTGTTCTTGGCACCTCCAATGAGCTAACATTCCTAGCTGGAGCCAATGTTAGTTCCAGTCATTTTTTCCTATCACGAGTGATCAAATAGGTATGCACTTTCTAAATTTGTCTAAGTCTTTTTCAAATTTTTAGTATTTCATCGAGTCTCAAAATGAAAATTTGTTCACTGGTTTAGGTTGTTAGGTGTTTTCTTCTTCCACCATGACTGGGGTTATAAAAATATTATTTTGTACTACAATCATGAATGGTCATAAGTCATGAGTCATTGATGTAATTTTTATGGCAGTCATGTTTATATGGTCAAGCTATCATTTCAGATGTTATGGTCGAGTCCATGATTTCATGGTCTACAAGGTGTCATGATGTAGTCAAATCATCAAAATCAAATAAAGGTCATATCATAATAGGTCATCATGTGCGGAAGAAGTAACTTTTCAAAGGTTTATTTCCTAATCATTTTAAAGAATATGCCACAAATTCCAAAGTTCAAATGCAAGCTACTCCAAAGGTTCAAAATCCACTTAATGCAAAATATTAAAGACAAATGGGTGGGCCAACCCATTACTATGAAAACGTGGTATAAAGGATCTAAAACCACATAAAAGCTTCATTCTTCCTCCTCATTGCTTGAGCATAACTCTCATCCCTCAGCAATGCCTTCCATCAGCTAAAATTTGTAAACTCTAGCCAGCTCGCTATGAAAAGGGCCAAATCGCTACATTTTCATGATTTCGCTACTCTTTCAATTCACCCACCCTCAAAAAGCTCAGAAAGGATTAAATTTGCCTTAATTATGATTAATTAGACCAATTTTACTTCTCCCAAGCCTTTCTTGCTCATCAGCAACATAGTTTTGGCCAAATCATCATCTTGTGGGTGAAAAGGTAGCATATCGCTAATATTTTGCTGAAACCATCATTTAAACCCTATTTCTTGCTGGTTTTTTGAACACTGAAGCTTCACCTGAAGATTTTAAAGCCATCCACATATTTCAATTTGCCTTAAGATGCCTCGAAGGTAGCGGAGCTTCCTCCACACTATGTTTTCAGCCCAAATCGCTATGTTTTCAGCAAAAATCAGTTTGTTTCATTCAAGGGAAAAACCAAGAGTTCATCATCTTTAAATCAATAATATTCAAGCTCTTTAAAAATTTTCAATAGGTATTTTCATCAAAATTTCAAGTGGTTTCCTCCTCAATGCTCAAAAATCCCAAATTCAACAGTTTGATAGGATTTCATGGCATAGTTTTGCTTGTTTCAAAAATTTGAACTCGATTTACACCAAAAATCCTCAAAAACTGATAGAATGAAATTATAAAATCATTTCATCACCTTTCCCATATTTTTCAAAGTTTTTTCCCTCATCTTCTCCGTTTTCCCCATTTTTCCCTAAACCCTCGCTACATTTTAACTACCACACCTGTGTTTTGGCTTTCTCCACCCCTTCTTGTCATCCTTTTTTGTCCCTTCCACTTCCATAACCTTTCTAATATCCCTCCACACTCCCTCAAATTTTTTCAAAATTTTAGAACTCATTTTCCCCTTTCATCCCCCTCCATTCATCCAACATTGAAGCAAGGGAAAAAAGGTAGCGTGCCCATGCTACCTTTATTGATGGAGGCATCCAAATAAAAAATGGGTTGCATTTTTGGAAAAGTATTAGCTTATATGTTAATTATTTATGCTCAGTTTCCTTCATCGGTAGTCATATTTACACAAGAATGCAAATAAGTGCCTAAAAAATAGCTCTCTGCCCTCATTTCAGCACTCACTGACCAGTTTTGGTAAATGCATCTTTTGAGTACTTTTTTGGATGTTTTGTGATGCAAAACCATTTCAGAGGCATAGGTTACACCCTCATCAACCTCCAAAAGCTTTCAGATGAAAAATTGACCAAAGAATCATCATCAAATCAGCTCAATAAGTCCACGCTACGTATTTGCTACATACACGCTACACAAACACAGTCTTCACGCTACCTTTTCACCAAAAAGCCATTTTTTGTAATCTTAGGGTGAAATTCAATTTTCCAATGGTGAATAATGATGTAATATCATGTATTAAGTGTGTCTAAGGTCTAATAGCTCGAAATCCATTAATTTTAATGATGTAAAGTCAAATGTATCTATTTGGAGAAAAATCAGGGAGTGATTATAACCTCTCTTGATTTGGTTTTTTTTTAGACAAAAAGGTGCCTCTACATCCTAAAGAGGTGGATTCGACTCCTAGAGGTGGGGATTTGTATTTTTGAGTCCATATATGTCTATTTTTTGATAAAAATGATAATTTGGAGTGTTGGACATGTGAGGGTGGAGAAATTTGGAGCTGGTGTACTATTTTGACAATAATAAAACCATAAGTTATAGCTATTTTTTAGGAATTCCTGTGGTGTGTAAATTTGGTAATGCTACTTATTTGTTTTAATATTTATACATTTTATCATTATATTTTCTTTCTTGTGATAATTTGTCCAGTTTGTAAGCAAAATTCATGTAGAGATGCTCCATTTTAAAAGATATTCTCATGTATTTTTTTTATGCGTCTATCAAAATGAATTCACCTCTTGTGCTCATTTTGATTTTCTACAATTTCATCCTATATCATCAACGACAAAAACTCTAAAATACCTCTTATGCATACCTACCTTGCTCCTAATTATCTTTGCAACTTATCATCTGAAAGTCTAAACTTAGCTCCCAGTTTTCACCCTCCTTAAACCATCATCCAGCTAAAGAAATTCAAACAACAAACCATTGTACTCATACCTAGCCTAAAACCCTAATTCATACAGCCCTATTGGCTGTGACTTTGTGGAGAGAGCCCTCTTCGGTTTGGTAGGGCTACCTACCAAGCTAAAATATTTGTGTGTGGTTACCTCTGTTTGGACTCTTTCTCAGCCTTAGAGATCTGGTGGAGTTATAACACAATACTTGCACAAAGAAAGGAATCTATTGTCATATGCATAAATTCATATAAATGAAAAATCATTAACAACAAAAGATACATAAGTAAATCTATGCATTATCACATAAATTTAAACATCACACAAGTTTATCACAATTCACCAAAACTATTCTCTTTATTTATATATCTTCAAATAGTACAATAGCCTTCTCCTGCACACACAACAACAGGGTCCTTACACATAGATGAGGACTCGGGTCTCCGTGCACACAGCCAACAGGAGCCTATCCAACCCAGACTAACACAAACTTTCCCAAAATCAGATCACATTCACATAAGATAGTTCATTCACAAAATAAGATAATCTCCAACTTGACTTGACTCATAAAATTTTATAGGACTAATATGCGCAAATACCATGGTCTCAAAATGTGTTTTGAGTCCCATGTTTTACCTTTAACCCGTTATAGTGATAAAGGAACTTTGACCCACCCCAAAACTCCTTAACTTTTCTATGTGCAATGCGTTTTAACAAATCTTAGCCAAAATTTTACCCAAAACTTAACCCTAGGGGACCCTAACCCAATAGGCCCCCAACACAATATAATGACTCATCCTTGAGTCACTCTGGTCCAGCTTCATGCATCTTGGCTTGTAGCCCCTAGATGGAGTCCTTGAGTGGCTGGATGATCTTGGTGCTTTGTGATGTGGCACTCTAAGCTTCTCCAACGAGATTTTCTGTAGTATGTACTTCTGCTACTAGGCAGATGCTTCGATTTGTGTGCTGGAGTCCCTTCATCACACTGTCAATAGTCTATGATAGTTGTAATGCTTCCTCATCCCATGGATACATTTTAGCTTCTAGTAGTTGATCCCGTCGATGCAGTGTATCAATCTTGGTCTGAATGGCATGGACTTTTTGCAATCCAGCTAATCATTGAGCGAGAACTAGTGTCAGCGCAATGAATATGATGTCATTGAATTATTGTTCCTTAGCACAAAATTCCATCCTACACTGCTGAACCACAGGGTCATCCTAGAAAAAGGTCTAGATGCCCATAGAATCCTCAAAAATAGTGTTTCATGCTTCCACAACCATCGTGATACTTTCAATGGCTTTTTGGATGATGACGACACACTGTGCTCTGACCTATGGGGGCATCTCTAGTTGAAACTTTTTTTGTAAATTTGTGATCTTCTACTCTAACTCAGCGTGCAAGGTGGCTATCTCTCACCTCGAGGCTTTAATTTTGGCTTCCAAACTTTCCAACTTTGTAGTGGCCATGACATTGGTAGGTAATTTCAAGTCAGGGATCTCGGAGCACAACTGACTGATGAGGGACTCTAATTATGTGTTTTGGATCTCTGCAATGCTCCTACCTTCTTCAACTAACTCTTGTTCCTTATGTAATGTCTCGGCATGCTTTTCTCCATCATAAGTGATATGAAATGCCTTGTACTCCCTATACTGCAGCTCATCTGTGATCATGGTGTGGATGGAATGGAGATTTCCATTGGGAAATATGGCCAAGTCGATTCCGACCTCGGACCCTACATGAAGGGTCGCATGCAACACTAGATTATTAAGGTGAATCACTGTGCGTGGAACCTAAAAAAACCAACTCTCTGAATTCGGTGGGTGGCGAATGGTCAATGCGCTGGCTTGAACCACGCTCGCTTGTATCTCACTCGCTTCCAATCATAGTTGATTGAGTCCTTGATGCACATCCTCAAGGATTGATTGTATTGTGACTCCATGTTACTCCATACATCTTCAGTTACCACCTTGATTGTATTTCCAATTTCATCCAAATCTCCATCTATGAGTGTCAATGGCTCAATCTCGGTCTTCTTAGATTCTTTTCTCTTTGGGCACAGATCCAGTGGGGATTGAGGTCCTCTCTTGGTGCCTTGACATGTGTCTATCGATGGTGTGTCTACGTTGTCTCCTTCACATTTCTCCATCTCCATATCACTTGGAACATCCACTGTATCCGTGGGTGGGTTCTTTGTTTCTATCATTGTGGTTGGTTCTTGTAGATACTTCTAAACATATTTACTCTTGTATTTCTTTTTGCGCAACTTAGATGTAGATGTCTTGGGTGAGGTAGAGGAGGTTGCACCAGGATTTGTTACCACGGTCAACAAAACATGACTCCATCTTATTGTTATCTACACAAGATATTATTTTGTCACCGGATATGCCAGATCATACTAGACTCCTACCATTTATGCCTTTGCGTGAATGTGGAAGTTGTGAAACGTCACCTTGAAATCAGTGATATGCTTATACTGATCATACAAGGTTGGTGATAGTCACGGTTTAGACTGAACTGCCTGATATAGCTCTGTTTCGAAGAGAACCCAAAAAAATTTATTCTTTGTCACCCTCGTTGCAATATTTCTTTCCCATAGTGATGTGTAGCGCGCAGCTTCATATAATTCTAGCTAAATATCTGGTAGTTGAGATTGTGCTAGTGGCCTCCATCCAATTAGTGTAACTAGCAGCAATAGCCATGCATAGTGAAAAAAATTTCCATATTCTTGTGATTCTCTGATGTTTTCTAAGAACTCCTAGAAGAGGTATTTGGCCCAGTTATACTAAATCCCTTTTGTGCATTATGCAGCCAGCAAAATAACTGATGCCAGTACTTCCTTAACATGACACTTCCTCATCATTTTTCAAGCTAGGATTAGCGTGAAATTTTTTACCACGTGGTCATTTATCTCACTAACTACGAACCCTCGAGTGTTTCTGTTTAACCCATATTTATTCTTTACATCTTCTACGACCTTCTTCTCTTGACCCTTTTATCCAAAGGTTGCCGCAAGGTCTTCTCCTTCATAGGGAAACTTCGTAATTAGATGAATGAGCACTTTGTCTATTGGAATGGGCATTCCCAGCAAGAGGAAATCGTTGTGCAGCAGAGCCATCAGCTGGCACATACAAATATGATTAATAGGGTTGCACCTGAAGTGTGGGATCGTCAAAAGTTTCAGTAGCTCTGACAACTGAAATCCTAGGGCCCATATCATTGGTTAAACCTTAACAAATCCTCCCTCATAGGGTACCTGCTCCAAATATTCTGATGGCATAAGCTCTTGAAACGTTGTGCGGCCCCCCAAGTCCCAATATTCCATCTTCATCATGGGGTTCTTCACATAAATGTCACCCTCAAATGGAACATTCTCTAGAAGAAAGGGTGTGTTGATGTGTGACTTGACCTTATCCAGGTCCTTAGTCACCTGAACTATTGGTTTGTGTGGTTTCATGTACTTAGGCAGCCGTGAGATCAGATCAACCTCATCAAATACAAATTCTTCCACTATTTCTAGTTCTCCGTCCATCAGAATCTTTTGACGCTCTTCTTGGGAGGTATTTGGCTTTGGATTTGGCTTTCTAGGGGAATTTATAGTCCCCGATGACTGTCCATTCTTCTGCATTGGTGGTTGTGGAGTCTCAACAACTTGCGGCGTATGTTGATCGGCGGTTGTCATTGATGTCAACCCAAGCAACACCAGGGGCTAACCCAATATTTAATGGAAATTTCGACCTTCCTGTTAGCCATCAGTATTTTTTACATGTTAGTGATGACTATATCTATAGCTGAGTTTTCTAGAAGCTGATTTCCTTATGTCAATTTTTCATCTAGAAAACCCTCCTAAAAACTTTTTTTGCCCTTCTACTTTTCAGTCCACCCATGTCAAAATCAAAACCTCATTATCACTATCCTATCTAGCTTCAGCCCTATTGGTTTGCCCATCAGCTTTAAAAGAAAAATCCAAGTCTGTTTCAAAAGCCTCCCCTATGTTAGGAAGTGGCGCTTTAAGACATTTTACCCTTGGCAATCATCAAAAAGCCAAAAAGCCTCCATCTGCTACATACCAACCATGACTGACCTCCCACTTTGCAAATTAAATTGACAAATAGCTCTAAGTCGCGCCACTCACACCCCCTAGGTCTCAGCACTGCATAAACCACAGTCTCAAGCTGATTATTAGGTGTTTCACAGTGTTTTATGGATTCTACAAAGACAGGAAATATAACTTCATCTCAGGAGGAAATGCTTGAATATACAGTTAGAAGAACAGCTGCTTATAAATGTAACATGAGCCTGAGATATATCTACAAACAGAGAGTCACTCATCAAGACCTTGAATTTTCCTTCCAGCATGAAAAATCACAGGAAGAGAAGAACACCACTGTCACAGCAAACTGGTAATTTGTCATGGCCCAGAACCTCCTTCATTTACAAGCAGAGGGTTAGGGCGCCTCCTTCATCTACAAGAAGAGGGCGCTGGCCAGTATTGACTTTAAGGATTGCAAAAGCCCAGTTTTTCTTTTTATTGAACAGTGAAATAATGACTCCAGGTTTTCTGAGTGTGAGTGATGATCATAACAGGGCTAGAGTCTGAAGTATGCAAGTTCAAGGGAAAACAGAGTTTGGTCTTGTAAAGTAAGTCATATGAAGTTTTCAAATCATGTGAATTGATAAAACCTTGGAGAGACACATCATGAGTGAAAACAATTCTAATCATAAAGAGCCTGCTGTTCCAACAAGACCAATTTGAAGAGATGCTGACAAATCAGGCCATTACACAGGCAGAAGAAAAGGTGTTTGGTTTTTCAAAGGGTGCTAATCTCGATAGTCACAGAGACTATCTTTCAAATAATTTGTCATAAGATAACCAAAGCAAATGATGACATTTCAGTTCCCCTCAGAGCAGTGCAGTGAGACAGTGACACCTTGACTAGGGTTTTTTCTGAAGCACAGTAGTGATCACAGGTAGAGGTAAAAGTATTAATGTTTTCAAGTTTGCTTGCTTACCATCATATCCAATAAAAACCCTTGTCAGGCAGGCTTATCAAACAATCTTCAGATACTCTACCAAGTGAAGGGCCTCCTTCTTTCATGAGCAGATGGCCAAGGCATTGAATGTTGTTATAAACTGATTGGTCAAAAGGTGCAGTGGAAAGGGGACAAAGAAGGAAATCAAAAGTCATTACACAAGCAACAGATGATGTTTATATTTCAAAAGATATTGATTTTCCTACTCATAAGAAAATGGCATACAGTCTCAGACAGGAAGCTTTTTACTATTAATCAAAGCACTGGTGCAAATCCAGCTATTATAAGCTGCACCTCACCACAAAGACAGAGTTTTTCTTCAGATACAGTAGGTTGGTATTTTCAGTTTGTCATTAGGAAGAAGATGTCTATGAAAGCTTTGATATCTGTGAAATAGGCCAAAAATTTGTCCACATCTTATAGACTTGCATCTTCAATACAAAGACAGGAAATGCTTAGGATCTGAAGTTTAAAAAACCCTAGGGCAGCATGCAAAGCTAATCAAAGAATGGCATTATTGAAAGTAATTCCATTCATGGAACAAGTGCCTTTTTCAAAATAAGTTGTCCTAATTTGACAGTAAAATCTGAGCCTGGTTTTTCCCAAGAGATACTGCAGCTAATATATAGGGTTATAAAGTACACAAAGATTCTGGGCATACTCTTAGATTTCGAAGAGGTTTTCAAATCAAGTACAAAGTTTTCATTGAAAAGATCAGAGATATCACATCAGCACTGGGAGCAGAGAAAATATTGTAAAAGCAAGCACCTTCTTAGACAAATAATGATCAAGCCTGGGTAGGGACCACTACATTTTACACCTTAGTCAAATTTCAGTCACAGTGGGCATCATCTAGTTCCAAAAGGGAAATTTGAGTTCTAACACCAAGAGACATCACTTTTTGAATTATTGTTCATCATGATTCAAAAAAGGGTCATTTGGCATATGGTCATTATGGTTTAAAACAAACACAACCTTTTATTATTCAAAGGGACAGAGGTATTGTATGATATATTCTGAGCAGAGAAGTTTTTGAAAAAGGAGGCGCCTTTCTCAAATCAGAGGGCCATGATCGAGTCCAAATAGGGTCAGAAAACTTGGCATCTACAGTGGGAAAAGGGTTGAAAAGGAAAGTAAAGACCTAAGCTGTGTGCCAAATCAAATTTTAAAGTGATGGTCAAAAGGTTCATTTTATGTTTCAAATAATAAACCAACTGTTGGGGTTTTGTTTATTTCGAAAAGACAAATCAATTTAACCCACTCCATTGTTTGAAAACTCCAAACGAAGGTGTCAAACGAAGCCCTTGCTGCCATTGAAACCCAAACAAAGAAGCCCGGATCAGTTTTAAAACAATTTGCAGCAGTTTTCACCGCGCGACGCGCCTGGCGGAATTTTTGAACGGGCGGTCAGTGTATGCGCGACGCGCCTGTACAGTTGCGCGACGCACCTGTACACGGCGCCCGACCCCCGACCCGACAGACCACCCGGGTGGTTGTTTGCGCGCCGTTCTTTCCCTGAAGAGTGCCGCGCAGGCTCGAGGACCTCCAGAGCTATCTCCGGCTCTCCACAAGGATTCTCATCGATTTTGAAGGTATTTTTACATACCATTTCCCTCGGTTTCAAAAGTGCTGAACTGACATGAAGGTTTAAATCAAACTGTGGTGTGAGAGTAAGGGTTGGAACGAATTTTCAAAGTTTGACCTGATGAAGCCATGTTTGAATGATAGATTCACTACTAGAAGTGCCTAAGAGAAAACAATGTGTTGGACCTTTGCAATTTCCTCATAACATAGCGTACAGAACTTTCAAAACTCTGTCACTATACCAGAAAAATAGTGTTTTTTGATGTGTGAGGTTTCGAAGTATAAAACTGTGATAAGATGCTAGTTGTGTTATTTAGGGCACCTACAGGAAAAATTTGGTGTTGAAACTAAGAGCAGCTTGTTTCACCTTCATTGATCAAAGGACCAAGAATCCTACACCTTCAAAGCAATCAAAGGACAGAGGTTAAACCTATAAACTACAGAAAGAGCAGTTTATTCATGAGTTTTTCAAACTTGACTGTTTTGTTCTTCAAGCTTATTTTGACACAAGTTGACATTCAGATAGGGCAGAGGTTTTTTCATTAATAAGTGGATGTGCATTTAGAGTAAAAGTCTTTTTCTGCCAAAGCCAGAGGGTTACATTTATAAGGGGCCATTGATTGTTTTAAAAGGAGAAAACTCACATAGCCTCTACCTAAAAAACTCTTGGAGTCTTTCAAACTCTGTCATCTTTGCTCAGGACTGTGACAGTGACTGTTTAATTGCACTAAGGTATGTTTTCACATATGCAAGTTTGTTGGATGTTGGCACACTTAGACAAGGTAGGATTTTAATGATTGCAAAATCTATCATGGGCAAGGATTAAGATGTATTGAGTGACCTCTTAAAACTCACAAGGACAAGGTAATTTTGACACTTCTCACAGCAAATTCCTCCTAACAGTCTGTCCTTCATTCCACTGTTTGGTCTCTTATTGAGAAATTCTGTTGACAGAGATACATTCAAGATAGAAGGTCATTTTCTAAAGAGAGCAGAGGTTGTGTATTATAAGAAACTTGTTGCAAACCATCCAAATCACATTGTTTCTCTGTCAAAGCAGTAAATTGACACAGTTTGACTCCAACATGGCAGTTTACACACAGTGAGGCAGTTTGTTTCTTCCAAAGCATATTTAGGTCAAAATGCCTCCAAGGCAAGACAGCAGGAGCGGTCCGCATAAAAGATATGAGCCAATCTCTACAGAAGAGGTTAATGCTCATCCATCTGTCCTTTTCAACTTCCATGAAGTAGGTTGCCTAGATTTCTGCCAGAAGATACAGGAAGTCAAAAGTTTTTCGCCATTAACACACCTATGCGCCCTGAGGTTCCAGAACAAGAATTTCAGGGTAACGGACCTTGATTTCAAGTTTTCTCCAAGATCAGTGTCCAAGGCTACCAAGATTCCATATCATGGAAAAAAATGGTTCAAACAGGCCCATCTTGACTTAGAAGATTATAAGCCTTTCATCAAACTTGAGCATATAGATGCTTTCACTGCTATTTTTCCTTTTTCATATCTTCTTGACAGCTATGCTCCTCTTATGAAAGTCATAATGAAATATTTTACTTGTGAAGGGAGGTTTGATCGAGTTTATGCCTACCATGTCCGCCTGTTGATGCATTTCACTAGAAACAGGCAACTAAACCTCCCTTACTTTCTATTCAAGAGCATCGAGAAGTTGGCATCTACTGTCCAGAAGAAGGCCCCACCTCTGCAAATACCTTCCCTTTTCCATCATTCTTTGATCAAAATTATCATCCTACACCAGAGAGAGAAAAAGGAGGTTCCATGGGATGTTTTTATCAGCCACCCAGATTTCTCTACTGTTCCTCCTGTCCATGTGTCTCCCACTCAGCCTCTCCATCGCCCGGTACCTTTTTCCAGCAGGCCTACTCCTAGAAGGCTCAAAATGACTACAGGACAGCCAGGACAACAGGAAGGAGGAGAGGGGAGTAAACAGCAAGAAGAGAAAGATCAACAGCAGGAGGAAAAGGATGAACAGTAGCAAGAAGAAAGGGATGAACAGCAGCAAGAGGAAAGGGATGAGCAACAACAGACAGGAGATGAGGATTAGCAGCGAACATAAGGTGATGAACAGCAGGTACAAGATGAAGAACAGTAGCTTGATATGGAAGGACAAGAACAACAGTTTGGGAAGGAAATTGAGCCTCATCTTGAGCCACAAAATGAGCAGGAAATCCAAGCACAGCAGCAGCTGGATTTTGATGAGAAAGAGGAGAAAATTGAGGCATTAGAGGAGGATCTTCAAAGGGCAAGGAACTTCAACCACTTCTTGGAGATCCAAAAAAAACAGATGAATGTTCACACAGCTGTTCATGAAGCACGGGCGATCAAATATAAGAATGAGGCAGCTAAGGCGCAAGCAAGCATAGAAGAACTCATTGGTGAGTTTGATGAGGAAGAAGAGGGAGACCAGCCTAGTTGGAAGAGGCCTAGGACCATAGGGCTTAAAAGAGCCTTGGAAAAGCAGAAAGAAGAAGAACAAGCCCATCTCCAAGCCTTTCCTCTCACTGCACTCCTTGAGCAGGAAATTGAAGAAAACAAAGAGGCATGGCTTGAAAGAGCCAACAAACACTTGGAGATGAATTTTGAAAGGGCGAACAGAGATCTAGAGCTACAAAGAAAAAGGACACAACACTTTCGAAAGTTGAATCAGTTTGCTCGACGCAAACTGAAGGCAGCCCAAGAGAAATTGAAGAAGGCTAAGGGGAAGCGCCCGGCATGGAAAGAGGAGAAAAGCATATCAGCCCTTGATATTTTGGCCTCATCTTCGGAGCATGTTGCTATGGACCCTTGAGGGTCATGTGTGCCAATTTTGGGCCTATTTCGACAACTTTTTGTTTTTTGGCATTTTTTGGGTTTTTGGTCGAAAACTCATAAATTCGCCATTTCAGTTTGAGGATTTTTCAAGGGAGAAGGATGATACCAGTTGATGCCATAATTCTATGAGCAGGTCCCCAGCGATTTTCAGAGCATTTGGAGATCATTCGCCCCCTCAAATTGGCGAAAAATGCTCACTTTTTGCACATTCTGCCCGCCATATCAGCACTCTGCTATTTCCTGGTTTTTTACACACAGGTACAGATTTGGAGGACTTCCAGGCATCAGATTGAAATGATTTCAGTTGTGCCAGAAAGTAGACATAGAGATATTTCCAACGAGTTATCATGAGCCTCGTTTCGACATCGGGAAGGCTGCCAATTGCCTCCAGCAAGTCAGGGGACCTTTTTCAGATATAAATATGAAGTATTTTTGTAATTTTTGAACCTCAAAAATCTGCTTTTCCCAAATGTGCGTTTAGCTATTTTTACACTTGGGAAATGATGTAAAGTCAATATAATTTCCGTTTTTAGCAATTTTTTAGATATTTTATGGGATATTTTGTGCCTTGGGCTTTGCAAAGCCTCAAGGACAAGTTTAGATATTTTGACTTGGCCAATGGGATAGCTAGTTGCACCATGAGGTTTTCCTCACTTGAGCCTATTTATTCCACAAGGCTTCATTGTAAAACAAGGCTGAACTTGAGAGAAGAATCAATATATTGTTCATATGAGCTTTGAATAACATACTTGTGTTATGATTTTGGACTGCCTCTTGGATTCTTTTGATGAATGATGAAGGATTGGTGATGGATTCCATGACATGGTAGAATGGTATAGTGTTTCTTGCTTTGTTGTTGTCTTCTAGTTTTCATTCATGATACATGCTTCTTGCTGCTATAGATCAGTAGAGATTAATTTTGAGATATGCCCATGGAGGCACCTCAAAATTCCTGAATCTTCATAGCTTTATGTTTTCTTCTTCCTTAGTTGTACTAAATAATTCTTAACTGCTCTTTGGTAACTTAAGGATACTGTTTGCTAGTTTTATTCATAAGTTCTATGCATGTTGAGTAGGATGTATGGCGTGCCCTACTTACCTATAAGCTGTCCATAGTTCTGTCCATAAAACTATCTCTTTGACTGATTAGTTTATCATCTTGTTGAACCAAGGAGGCCTAGTCCCGATCTAGCCCTTTGCCTAAAACTATGAAAGCTTGTTTGTCAAAGTGCCCAATAACTTAAAGACTGTGTTTAGGTGTTCCGGCATAGTATTTTGAGTTGTTAGTCCTTCTTATGTGTTTTCCCCAAATTCTGATAGCCATTTCCCAAAGTTAGAGGGTCTTATACTTCTATGTATGGCTGGAATGTTTGATTTCTATGTATTAATTAGCTCATAGTTACATTTAGCATGATTAATGGCTTGCTATAACATGTTTATGTCTGCTATCAACTAGTTACACTTGAAATCCCTCGTCTTTCACAAACATGATGTCCATTTACTCCATTTTGCCCAAAGATCCTTTCTACCTTGAATCAAATCGGCCCTACAGCAGCCTTGCATCATCATCTCATAGTTTCCTTGACCTGTTTGACCCCATAGCCCAATTGATCTGACTTCTTGTTACCTTTTTTTATATCTTTGATCAGTTTATCCCTCACAAACTTAAAAAAACCAAAAATCAAAAAACTCACTTCATAACTAGCCTAATATCAGAACACCATAAGCAAACACACCGACATCTTTTACATTTATAGAGAGAACCCTCTCTGAGTCCAGGAAGGCTAGGTCCTTGGGCTCCAAAGCTTGGTTTGATGTTACATCGTCATTTGGCTCACCAATCGGCCAAATCACGGGACCCTAACATAATGGCGATCACGGTGGGACATATTGAGTTCATGATAGTCTAGCAAACTCTTATAGACTCCTTAGTCCTTCAACTTTTAACTTAAACCATCAGCCTTTAGAATCATTTGGTGTGAACTCTCTGTTTCAACCATCTTAGCAAAGTGATGAATCAGTTTTATAACACTCTTACATCCTAGGCTGCACATAAAACTCAGAAAAAACCCCAAAAACTCCCTTAGATTGGTTTTTGACAGTATTGGTGGTGGACCATACACATATACCTCAAAACAACTAAAAATCCACCTAGCGACTCCACTAGCCTCCAGTAGGCCTTACTACCTTGCTAAATTTTAGAATTCCATCCGTTTGAGCCACCTCATCGCCACACTAACATAATGGCGATCATGGTGGGACTCTGAGTAACAAAAAACTTAGTTTCCCTCATCTTTAGAGACTTTTGAGAATACTAGCTGATTGACTTATCCCCTGCTCACTAACATAGTGACACTCACAGTAGGACCTTCTGAGTTAGTGACAATCTAAGTACACCTTAGTAACTCCTGAAGTCTCAATCAAGTTTAGTAAACTTAGATATTGTCTGAAGAGTAGAAAATAGCTCTTTCACCATCTTAGAAAAATGATGAGTCATTTATAGAAAACTCTTCCAAACCTTGTAGGCACATAAAACTCAAAAAACCCCAAGACACTCCCTTAGATTGGCTTTTGACATTACTGGTGGTGGACCATACAAGTATACCTCAAAACAACTGACTCTCCACCTGGCGACTCTACTAATTTCTAGTAGGCCTTACTATTTGACCAAACTCTAGGTTACTATCCGATAGACCTATCCCATTGCTCACTAACATAGCGGGAGATGGTGGGACACTGAGTACATGATAGTCTAGCAAATTCTCATAAACTCTTTTGTCCTTTAGATACATAAACAAGCAAGCAGTCCATAGACCCATTTTTTAGAGTAAACTCTTTTTGTTTTCATCACCCTAGCAAAGTGTTGAAACAAGTCTAGGATACTTTAAACCATAGGCTGCACATAAAACTCAGAAAATCCAAAAACATTCCCAGATTAGTTACTGGTGGTGGACCATAGCTATCTTCACAAAAACAACCCAGTTCCACCTGGCAACTCCACTAGATCATCCCTTTTAGTTTTGACCACCCTTCACCTTAGTAGAACTTTAGAGAGATCACTCATCCAAAACATTCACCAATACCATTCTCTTTAAACTCTGGATCTAAAATCTGGCTTCACGAAGAATCAATACCAGAGCTCATCCAGACCCAAATCCCCCTATCATAGTAGATGACCCAGAGAGGATTCTGTGGAAAGCTTCCGAAACTGATCATCTAGCTACTGGTAGATCCATCCGTAAAACAAGATCAGTACCTAAACATCGCACTATCCTACTAGATTCACCTTTTGAACTAGAGTCATCACAAACTCTTCCCAGAATCAAATCATATAGTAAGATAAACTTTGACGATCTTGAACCCCTAAACCCACCACACAGTCCTAGTAGAGAAGCTTCACCTACCACTCCTCCTGACTTCCAGCTTCTCTATCAGTTTGGCTCCTATCATCCCAGATCTGCTCAAAACCAGATCACTAGTCCAAGTTCATCCGCCACTGTTCCAAATACCTCATCTCAGCCTACTAGTCCTCATTTTGTACATCACCCATTCGCTCCCATCATGGCAGCCTGGTACGCACCTTTGGTGTTGCCACCACCCTTAGCTCCTATCCCAAACAAATATCAAGACAAAATCCCACACTTTACTGGAGAAGACACCACTACACCTCAACAACATATAAGTAGGATGACTGATGCTTATGAATATCTTGAGGTACAAGACGAGACTGTCAGAATGAGAATATTCGCCCAAAGTCTTGGTGGTGAACCCAAAGCATGGTTCAAAAGCTTGGCTCCAAACAGCATCCATGATATCCCAGAGCTACATCAAGTCTTCAGAAATAGGTGGGAAATACGAAGAAACCCCATTCAAATCCTGTCAGAATATAACAATCTAAAGCGGGAAAATGGGGAAAGTGTCCAAGCTTACTGCACTAGGTTCAACAATGTATATAACTCCCTACCACCTCATTTCAAACCCCCACTTGGTTTATCCTTGGCAAAATTCCCTGAGGGTTTCGATCCGGACATGACATATCATCTAAGAGATAAGGATCCCCCTACCTTAGAAGAAATGCAACAAATAGCCATAAAAGAAGATGCCAACTTAGCAGAAAAAAGGGCTAGGACTAGAGCGGAAAGAAAGGTCACATATAAAGATGAGGTCTCCACTTCATCACCTTCCCTAGATCCCAGAATAGATGACTTAGTCAAAACCATGGCCAAAATGTGGGAAAGGATAAATGAAAAGGCTCCTGTTAGGGACAACCAGCCAAACCCTCCAAACAGAAACCGGAACCAAAACTTTAGGAGGGAACAACCCCAAAACAGACCAAGGGAAAATGACCAACAGATTAGGCCACCATTCAATGAAAACTATGTGGAAGAGGATGATAGGGATACAGAACCTCTTGATGAACATCATTTAAACCTTATAGGATCTGATAATGAGAGTGAGGTGTACCTCACAGAAGAAGAACAAGCATTCTTTTCTCCTAATCAGGATGAGACCAACTATGAAGATCTTGACGACCCTGCCATAGATTTTCAGAATGCCATTATAGAAGCTCACAGGAAATATGACCTTAGAAGCAAAAGAAACCAAGATAATTCCAAGAAAAGTAACTCAGACACTGCTAAAGTCCCTAATACCATCCTCAAGAAAGCATCAAGCAGTGACAAAATCAAGGTTGAGAAGACTGACCAAAGCAAAGCTAAAGTTACCCAAACTAGTCCTCTCTCAGATACTCCTGGTACTTCTACAAAGGTCACCGAAACAACTATGGCAAACAAAATCCTGAAACAAAGCCAACAAACTCAGAACATAGAGAAGATCGTGGCTGAAAAAACTGAAACAAACATATCTAAACTTCAGCTGCCTTTTAGTTTTGAAGGCGAAATCGCCAAGATCAAGATCACCATGCCTCTTACTGAACTCATTGCCCAAAATTCTTACAAATCTCAAGTACTAAAAGTCCTTAATCTAGGAAATGATGCAAACACTGTTAATCTGGCTGATGACACTCCTGAAGTGTTGTTTGGTCCGAAGATAGAGGGAAAATTCCAAGAAGGAAATACTCTTCCATTTTACATTAGCCTAAACATCCACGACCAAATCCTCCACAATGCCATGCTAGACTCCGACGCCTTGCATAATCTTATGCCGAAGGTAGTTATGGAAAGATTAGGTTTGGAAATCACAAGACCATACAAAGACTTGTATTCATTTGATTCAAGTAGAGTCTAATGTCTGGGTTTGATCAAAGACCTTTGTTTTAGTCTGGCCCAAATACCTGCGAAACATCTAATCATGGATATAGTAGTGGCAGACATTCCTCCCAAGTACGGGATGCTTCTATCCAGATCTTGGGGAGCCAAACTCCAAGGGAATATCCAACTGGACATGTCATATGCCACCATTCCTATGTTCGGCCAGACCAGAATACTCTACCGAGAATCACACATGAAATACATGATCAATAGTCAAGATAGGCCAGATAACATTCCAATGTGTTCCTTGCATTCCGACCTGAACTCTTTCATTATGCATATTGATGAAAACATGGAGGAAGAGTCAGGAGAAACTGAAATAAATTTTGATCCACCACATCAGTTGTCCCTGAAGCCTTATGATGAACTAGACACTCAAAACTATCATGATCATGAACAGCTGTGTCTTGAGGAAAATAAGTTTTCCCTTTCTGAAGTAAGATTAGAGCAAGAAGCACAAACCCTTATGTACTATCAAGCAAATTGCTCTAGTTTTAGTCAAACACCAGCAGTGACTTGTGGAAATTTCTTCCGGGTAAAGGCTTTAGAAGACCTACACATCATAAACCTATTTGGAACCCGGGAGCAAGGGAGTTTAATGTTTCTACCATACCTCAAAGATTTACCATCATGTGACCCTCCTACTGCAAATGAAACTTTGACCATAGTCCCAGCAGCTCATAATCTAGAGAAAATGCAAGATAAACTTCTTATAAGTAAAAATGATAGTTGCAATCCCAGCATACCCGAACTACTGAAATTGGCTCATATTCTATCTTTTCATGAAGAACTTAGAAATGCTAAAATAAAAAATCTCATGCAGAACACTAATTTCTACAGAAAAAACAAGGGAAAACACTATGTCACTACCTTGTCCTCAAAGAACAACTTTGACAAGAGTAAACACAACAATCTGAAACAAGCTGAAATAATCAGGGATAAAACAGGTGGCCATAGAATCTGCTTTGAGTTTAGAAATAATACTGCATCTCCATATAACAGAAATCATGTTTTTTCTACCCAAGACCATGATTCACCAATTAAAAGTGCTTTTAATCATGTATTTTCGCTAGATGATGTTTCAGGTCATGGTCATAAGATTCCTTTGCAAAGTAGACAGCTTAAAGATTTCTTCCAGTTTGCAGGAGGTAGATCTGATTTCAAGTTCAAAATTGCAAAACCACCCAATATCAGAAATCTGTTCATGAAGGCCATGTTCCCAGTTTTAAATTTCTGCACTTTTGTATACCTTGATGATGTCATTATCTATTTCAAGAATGACCAAGAGTACATGCATTACCTGAGGAAAGTATACAGTAGGGAAAGGAGTGGAAATCAGATATTCAAAGAAGTACAGAGGGAAGATACCAGGCTGTTCAGAGATTCTTGCATGAATCCCTGTATCATGTTAGAGTGAGAAAACTTCCCAAATTTTTCTTTTCAGGAGTTGAGTGGGCCAAGGGTGAGAGGAGATCCTTATGAGGATAAGATGCTTAAATTCCGTCATTTCCAAGATTTTTGAGTTTGGAACACTTTCATTCATTGTACATACCATTGTTTGAAATTTTGAAAAGATAGAAAAGTCAAAAACAGTAAAAGATAAGAAAGTCAAAAACAGTAAAAAGCAGAAAAGAGGGCGAGTGAAGATAGAACAAAGGCCCCATGTTCCAAAATAGTCCTTCGGAAAGCGAGCAAGTCTAAATGCCGCTACTAGTACTTCAATGCCTTGTTTAGCTATCTAGCCTAATCATAGCTGAGCATGTTTAAATTTATTTGCTGATAAGTTAGTGAGTGCAAAGATAGTCAACATTGTGTAAGATTGACTTATCACAGAGCTTAGATTAGGGAGAGATTCTGGTTCCACATGCCTAAAACAGAACCAAAGAGAGAAGCGAGGGATGAAAAATACATTGTACATCTTAGCCCTGCTTGTCTAGTTTCCTTTTGTTGCAAAATAACATTTGTGTGCAGCTTGTCTTTTATGCCGCAAATGCATGACAAATCAGACTGCCTAATCTTGATTTGATCATTTTAAATTTCATGTTGTAGATTAGAGAATGAAATCCTGTCAAACTGCTTAATCTTGACAGTTGATCTAGCATAGGTAGAGCAATGAAGGAGTTCATCAGCTTAATCTTAACTCCCGGCAGATATAAGAGTAGAAATAGATAGGTTCATTTTGCAAAAAGAAAAATATACTTTGTCAAAAGGCTTCTAGTTCAAATGCGCCAAAGAGAAGAAAAAATGTTAGGAAAGATAGTGGGGTAGGTAGAAGTATCATTGATGTTAACCATGCTGTCACTTTTCAGAAATAACATCAAAAGAAGGGTAAATTTTGCGCCAATGGATAAGGCACTAGTCTTCATAAGCCAAAGATCTGAATTCTGGACACCTCCTGACGAGGAGCTGCCCTCCCCAAATGGAGCCACTGTTAGCCATCAGTATTTTTTACATGTTAGTGATGACTATATCTATAGCTGAGCTTTCTAGAAGCTGATTTCCTTATGTCAAATTTTCATCTAGAAAACCCTCCTAAAATTTTTTTCGCCCTTCTACTTTTCAGTCCACCCATGTCAAAATCAAAACCTCATTATCACTATCCTATCTAGCTTCAACCCTATTGGTTTTCCCATCAGCTTTAAAAGAAAAATCCAAGTCTGTTTCAAAAGTCTCCCCTATGTTAGGAAGTGGCGCTTTAAGACATTTTACCCTTGGCAATCATCAAAAAGCCAAAAAGCCTCCATCTGCTACAGACCTACCATGACTGACCTCCCACTTTGCAAATGAAATTGACAAACAACTCTAAGTCGCGCCACTCACACCCCCTAGATCTCAGCACTGCATAAACCCCAATCTCAAGCTGACTATTAGGTGTTTCACAGTGTTTTATGGTTTCTACAAAGGCAGGAAATATAACTTCATCTCAGGAGGAAATGCTTGAATCTACAGTTAGAAGAACAGTTGCTTCTAAATGTAACATGAGCCTGAGATATGTCTGCAAAACAGAGAGCCACTCATCAAGACCTTGCAGCTCTTTCCAGCATGAAAATCACCGTAAGAGAAAGACACCACTGTCACAGCAAACTGGTAATTTGTCATGGCCTAGAACCTCCTTCATTTACAAGCAGAGGGTTAGGGCGCCTCCTTCATCTACAAGCAGAGGGCGCTGGCCAGTATTGACTTTAAGGATTGCAAAAGCCCAGGTTTGCTTTTTACTGAACAGTGAGACAGTGACTCCAAGTTTTCTGAGTATGAGTGATGATCATAACAGGGCTACAGTCTGAAGTATGCAAGTTAAAGGGAAAACAGAGTTTTGGCCTTGCAAAGGAAGTTTTTTTTTAAGTTTTCAAATCATATGCATTGTTAAAACCTTAGAGACATATCATTATTAAAAACAAATCTAATCATAAGCAGCATGTTGTTCCACAAGACCAAATTGAAGAGATGCTGACAAATCATGTCATTATCACAGGCAGAAGAAAAGGTGTTTGGTTTTTCAAAGGGTGCTAATCTCCATAGTCACAGAGACTATCTTTCAAATAATTTGTCATAAGATAACCAAAGCAAATGATGACATTTCAGTTCCCCTCAGAGCAGTGCAGTGAGACAGTGACACCTTGACTAGGGTTTTTTCTGAAGCACAGTAGTGATCACAGGCAGAGGTAAAAGTATTAATGTTTTCAAGTTTTCTTGCTTACCATCATATCCAAGAAAAACCCTTGTCAGGAAGGCTTATCGAACAATCTTCAGATACTCTGCCAAGTGAAGGGCCTCCTTCTTTCATGAGTAGATGGCCAAGGCATTGAATGTTGTTAAAAACTGATTGGTCAAAAGGTGCAGTGGAAAGGGGACAAAGAAGGAAAGAAAAATTCATTACACAAGCAACAGATGATGTTTATATTTCAAAAGATATTGATTTTCCTACTCATAAGAAAATGGCATAAAGTCTCAGACAGGAATCTTTTTACTATTAATCAAAGCACTGGTGCAAATCCAGCTATTGCAAGCTGCACCTCACCACAAAGACAGAGTTTTTTCTTGGACTCCCAGGTAGTGGTGTCGCTTAGGTTTGTCATTAGGAAGAATATTTCTATGAAAGCTTTGATATCTGTAGAAATAGGCCAAAAATTTGTCCATCTTATAGACTTGCATCTTCAATACGAGAACGGAAATGCTTGGGGTCTGAAGTTTAAAAAACCCTAGGGCAGCATGCAAAGCCAAATCAAAGAATGGCATTATTGAAAGTAATTCCATTCATGAAACAAGTGCCTTTTCAAAATAAGTTTGTCCTAATTTGACAGTAAAATCTGAGCCTGGTTTTCCCAAGAGATACTGTAGCTAGTATATAGGGTTATAAAGTACAAAAGGATTTTGGGCATACTCTCAGATTTCGAAGAGATTTTCAAAACAAGTACAAAGTTGTCATTATAAAGATCAGAGATATCACATCAGCACTGGGAGTAGAGAAAAGATTGTAAAATCAAGCACCTTCTTAGACAAATGATGATCAAGCCTGGGTGGGCACCACTACAGTTTACACCTTAGTCAAATTTCAGTCACAGTGGGCATCATCTAGTTCCAAGGCAATTTGAGTTCTAACACAAGAAACATCACTTTTGAATTATTGTTCATCATGATTCAAAAAGGGTCGACTGGCATATGGTCATTATGGTTTAAAACAAACACAGCCTTTTATTATTCAAAAGGACAGAGGTATTGTATGATATATTCTGAGCAGGGAAGTTTTTGAAAAAGGAGGCGCCTTTCTCAAATCAGAGGGCCATGATCGAGTCCAAATAGGGTCAGCAAACTTGGCATCTACAGTGGGAAAAGGGTTGAAAAGGCAAGTAAAGACCGAAGCTGTGTGCCAAATAAAATTTTAAAGTGACGGTCAAAAGGTTCATTTTATGTTTCAAATAATAAACCAACCGTTGGGGTTTTGTTTATTTCGAAAAGACAAATCAATTTAACCCACTCCATTGTTTGAAAACTCCAAACGAAGGTGTCAAACGAAGCCCTTGCTGCCATTGAAACCCAAACAAAGAAGCCCGGATCAGTTTTAAAACAATTTGCAGCAGTTTTTACCGCGCGACGCGCCTGGAAAACTGCGCGACGCGCCTGGCGGAATTTTTGAACGGGCGGTCAGTGTATGCGCAACGCGCCTGTACAGTTGCACGATGCACCTGTACACGGCGCCCGACCCCCGACCCGACAGACAACTCGGGTGGTTGTTTGCGCGCCGTTCTTTCCCTGAAGAGTGCCGCGCAGGCTCGAGGACCTCCAGAGCTATCTCCGGCTCTCCACAAGGATTCTCATCGATTTTGAAGGTATTTTTACATACCATTCCCCTCGGTTTCAAAAGTGTTGAACTGACATGAAGGTTTAAATCAAACTGTGGTGTGAGAGTAAGGGTTGGAACGAATTGTCAAAGTTTGACCTAATGAAGCCATGTTTGAATGACAGATTCACTACTAGAAGTGCCTAAGAGAAAACAGTGTGTTGGACCTTTGCAATTTCCTCATAACATAGCGTACAGAACTTTCAAAACTCTGTCACTATACCAGAAAAATAGTGTTTTTAGCTATGTGAGGTTTCGAAGTATAAAACTGTGATAAGATGCTAGTTGTGTTATTTAGGGCACCTACAGGAAGAAGTTGGTGTTGAAACTAAGAGCAGCTTGTTTCACCTTCATTGTTCAAAGGACCAGGAATCCTACACCTTCAAAGCAATCAAAGGACAGAGGTTAAACCTATAAACTACAGAAAGAGCAGTTTATTCCTGAGTTTTTCAAACTTGACTGTTTTTTTATTCAAGCTTATTTTGACACAAGTTGACATTCAGATAGGGCAGAGGTTTTTTCATTAATAAGTGGATGTGCATTTAGAGTAAAAGTCTTTTTCTGCCAAAGCCAGAGGGTTACATTTATAAGGGGCCATTGATTGTTTTGAAAGGAGAAAACTCACATAGCCTCTGCCTAAAAAACTCTTGGAGTCTTTCAAACTCTGTCATCTTTGCTCAGGACTGTGATAGTGACTGTTTAATTGCACTAAGGTATGTTTTCACATATGCAAGTTTGTTGGATGTTGGCACACTTAGACAAGGCAGGATTTTAATGATTGAAAAATATATCATGGGCAAGGATTAAGATGTATTGAGTGACCTCTTAAAACTCACAAGGACAAGGTAATTTTGACACTTCTCACAGCAAATTCCTCCTAACAGTCTTTCCTTCATTCCACTCTTTGGTCTCTTATTGAGAAATTCTGTTGAAAGAGATACATTCAAGATAGAAGGTCATTTTCTAAGAGCAGAGGTTGTGTATTATAAGAAACTTGTTGCAAACCATCCAAATCACATTGTTTCTCTGTCAAAGCAGTAAATTGACACAGTTTGACTCCAACAGGGCAGTTTACACACAGTGAGGCAGTTTGTTTCTTCCAAAGCATATTTAGGTCAAAATGCCTCCAAGGCAAGACAACAGGAGTGGTCCGCATAAAAGATATGAGCCAATCTCTACAGAAGAGGTTAATGCTCATCCATCTGTCCTTTTCAACTTCCATGAAGTAGGTTGCCTAGAGTTTTGCCAGAAAATACAAGAAGTCAAGAGTTTTTCGCCATTAACACACTTGTGCGCCCTAAGATTCAAAGAAAAACATTTCCAAGTGGCAGGTCTTGACTTCAAGATTTCTCCAAGGTATGTGTCCAAGGCCACCAAGATTCCATATCATGGCGAAAAATGGTTCAAACAGGCTCATCTTGACTTAGAAGATTACAAACCTTTCATCGAGCCTGAGCATAGAGATGCTCTCACTGCTATTTTCCCTTTTTCATATCTCCTTGACAGCTATGCTCCTCTTATGAAAGTCATAATGAAATATTTCACTTTTGAAGGGAGGTTTGATCGAGTTTATGCCTACCATGTCCGATTATTGATGCATTTTACTAGAAGCAGGCAACTAAACCTCCCTTACTTTTTGTTCAAGAGCATAGAGAAAATGGCATCTACTGTCCAGAAGAAGGCCCCACCTCTGCAAATACCTTCCCTTTTCCATCATTCTCTAATCAAGATTATCTTCCTACACCAGCTAGAGAAGAAAGAGGTTCCCTGGGATTTATTCATCAGCCATCCAGATTTCTCTACTGTTCCTCCTGTCCATGTGTTTCCCACTCAGCCTGTCCATCGCCCGGTACCTTTGTCCAGTAGGCCTACTCCTAGAAGGCTCAGAATGACTACAGGACAACCAAGTCAACAGGAAGGAGGAGAGGGGAGTGAACAGCAGCAAGAGGAAAGGGATGAGCAGCAACAGATAGAAGATGAGGAACAACAGCAAATAGAAGGTGAAGGTCAGAAAATACAAGATGAAGGACAGCACCGAACAGAAGATGAGGGACAGCAGCAGGACAGTGGAGAAGGTCAGCAACAAACAGAAAATGATGAACATCAGCTACAAGAGGAAGAACAGCAGGTTGGGCAGGAAATTGAGCCACATCTTGAGCCGCAAAGAGAGCAGGAAATCCAAGCACAGCAGCAGCTGGATTTTGGTGAAGAAGGGCAGCAGTTTGAAGCACCAAATGAACAAGGCATTGATGAAGAACAGCAAGCTAATGTTGGAAAATAGGGGCAGCAAAGTAAACAGCAAAAGGAAGACATCCAGCAGCCTCAAGAAGAGCAGCAAGTTCAGGAAGATGTCAAAGGTAAATCAGTTATGTCTCTTCCTCCCAAAGGAACAAAGCTCAGCACAGCAAGGAAGAGAGGGTCTAAGGCTGCCACTCTAACAGTGGCAAAGGTTGTTCCTAGCAAAAGGAAATCTCCCAAAAGGACACCTACTGGCATGCCAAGGAGGAAAAGTGCAAGACTGGCCTTCAAAGGGAAAAGCAAAGTTGGAAAAAGTACAAAACATGGGTGTGCATTAGCTATCATCCCAATCCAAAGCGAAGATAGTGATAATGAGGCCCGCCTTCTTGAAAACCTCCTAATTCATAAAGAGGGGAAAATTGAGGCATTAGAGGAGGATCTTCAAAGGGCAAGGAACTTCAACCACTTCTTGGAGATTCAAAACAAACAGATGAATGTTCACACAACTGTTCATGAAGCACGGGCGATCAAATATAAGAATGAGGCAGCTAAGGCGCAAGCAAGGATAGAAGAACTCATTGGTGAGTTTGATGAGGAAGAAGATGAAGACCAGCCTAGGCGGAAGAGACCTAGGACCAGGGGGCTTAAAAGAGCCTTGGAAAAGCAGAAAGAAGAAGAACAAGCCCATCTCCAAGCTTTTCCTCTCACTGCACTCCTTGAGCAGGAAATTGAAGAAAACAAAGAGGCATGGCTTGAAAGAGCCAACAAACACTTGGAGATGAAGCTTGAAAGGGTGAACAGAGATCTAGAGCTACAAAGAAAAAGGACACAACACTTTCGAAAGTTGAATCAGTTTGCTCGGCGCAAACTGAAGGCAGCCCAAGAGAAATTGAAGAAGGTTAAGGGGAAGCGCCCGGCACGGAAAGAGGAGAAAAGCATATCAGCCCTTGATATTTTGGCCTCAGCTTCGGAACATGTTGCTATGGACCCTTGAGGGTCATGTGTGCCAATTTTGCACCTATTTCGACAAATTTTTGTTTTTTGTCATTTTTTGGGTTTTTGGTCGAAAACTCATAAATTCGCCATTTCAGTTTGAGGATTTGTCAAGGGAGAAGGATGATACCAGTTGATGCCATAATTATATGAGCAGGTCCCCAGCAATTTTCAGAGCATTTGGAGATCATTCTCCTCCTCAAATTGGCGAAAAATGCTCACTTTTTGCACATTCTGCCCGCCATATCAGCACTCTGTTATTTCCTGGTTTTTTACACACAGGTACAGATTTGGAAGACTTCCAAGCATCAGATTGAGGTGATTTCAGTTGCACCGGAAAGTAGACACAGAGAGCTTTCCAACGAGCTATCGTGAGCCTTTTTTTGACACCGGGAAGGCTGCCAATCGCCTTCAGCAATTCAGGGGACCTTTTTCTGATATAAATTTGAAGTATTTTTGCAATTTTTGAACCTCAAAAATCTGCTTTTCCCAAATGTGTGTTTAGCTATTTTTACACTTGGGAAATGATGTAAAGTAAATATAATTCCCATTTTTAGCAATTTTTTAGATATTTTATGGGATATTTTGTGCCTTGGGCTTTGCAAAGCCTCAAGGACAAGTTTAGATATTTTGATTAGGCCAATGGGATAGCTAGTTGCACCATGAGGTTTTCCTCACTTGAGCCTATTTATTCCACAAGGCTTCATTGTAAAACAAGGCTGAAATTGAGAGAAGAATCAATATACTGGTCATATGAGTTTTGAAGAACATACTTGTGTTATGATTTTGGACTGCCTCTTGGATGCTTTTGATGAATGATGAAGGATTGTTGATGGATTCCATGACATGGTAGAATGGTATAGTGTTTCTTGCTTTGTTGTTGTCTTCTAGTTTTCATTCATGATACATGCTTCTTGCTGCTATAGATCGGTAGAGATTAAGTTTGAGATATGCCCATGGAGGCACCTCAAAATTCCTGAATCTTCATAGCTTTATGTTTTCTTCTTCCTTAGTTGTACTAAAGAATTCTTAACTGCTCTTTAGTAACTTAAGGATATTGTTGCTAGTTTTATTCATAAGTTCTATGCATATTGAGTAGGATGTATGGTGTGCCCTGCTTACCTATAATTTGTCCATAGCTCTGTCCATGAAACTATCTCTTTGACTGATTAGTTTATCATCTTGTTGAACCAAGGAGGCCTAGTCCCGATCTAGCCCTTTGCCTAAAACTATGAAAGGTTGTTTGTCAAAGTGCCCAATAACTTAAAGACTATGTTTAGGTGTTCCGGCATAGTATTTTGAGTTGTTAGTCCTTCTTATGTATTTTCCCCAAAGTCTGATAGCCATTTCCCAAAGTTAGAGGGTCTTATACTTCTATGTATGGCTGGAATGTTTGATTTCTATGTATTAATTAGCTCATAGTTACATTTAGCATGATTAATGGCTTTCTATAACATGTTTATGTCTGCTATCAACTAGTTACACTTGAAATCCCTCGTCTTTCACAAACTTGATGTCCATTTACTCCATTTTTCCCAAAGATCCTTTCTACCTTGAATCAAATCGGCCCTACAGCAGCCTTGCATCATCATCTCATAGTTTCCTTGACCTGTTTGACCCCATAGCCCAATTTATCTGACTTCTTGTTACCTGTTTTATATCTTTGATCAGTTTATCCCTCACAAACTTAAAAAAACCAAAAATCAAAAAACTCACTTCATAACTAGCCTAATATCAGAACACCATAAGCAAACGCACCGACATCTTTTACATTTATAGAGAGAGCCCTCTCTGAGTCCAGGAAGGCTAGGTCCTTGGGCTCCAAAGCTTGGTTTGATGTTACATCGTCATTTGGCTCACCAATCGGCCAAATCATGGGACCCTAACACTACCAAATTAATATATTCTGGGTCAATAATTCTTTTTATGGTTTCTACTTGTCGAGATGTTTCCGTTGATATATGGCACGCCATGTAATTCTTCACGGTTTGAGAGATATTCATGTTTGAAGTTTGTACCTCCAATTAGTGGGCTAAAACCCCATGGGGTTGGGGCATGGGTCATTGAAAAGTCATAATTAATATTTTTTAAGCTCCTAAAATCCCTCCCACGTTCACTTGTTGAAGCCCCTCTCAACTTAAGCATTCATATAAATTGTGATCTTCATTTCCTCCTTATGTAAGGGATTCAACCATCTGAAACAGGTCATCGTGGAATTTTCGCTCTAACGTTTTTTCTGTGAAGGTTCAGAAGCTGGAATGTTTATGAGTCGAATGAAAAATCCTGAGGAAGCTGCAGTAAAAATTTCAGATCAAGGTGCACAATATTTTTGGATATATGATCTGTGGAAGTCAGGGTTTTTGCAGGCTCCTGAAATTCATCTCAAAGAAGTGACCTTGGTAAAATCGTCATAACTCTCTCTCTGAGTATCGGATTGGAATTCTGTAAAAATTGGCACATAGCGCACAGTGTGTAATTTTTTCTCTATCAATTTTAGAGCCAAATGAAGAAACAATGACACGTGGCATGCCATACAAGTGCGGTCTGTTGAAACTGTCCATAATTAGGGCATTGTGAGAGATTGGGCATAACTCTTTCTTGAAGAATCCAAATCGGGTCAGACCTATGGCATTAGAAAGAAGACTCAGAGGACTAATACAAGACTAAAAATCAGATATTTAGGATCTGAAATAACAGAGATACACCACATTCAATATCGATCTCCTAGAAGGCAAGAAAAAGCTAGATCATGTGTTGTCAAGGGTTGCAAAGGACTAGACTTTCTACGGCGGAAAAGCAAAGCAAGGTGCAGCAGAGGGTATCATGACAAGAGCAACAACCAAGGTGCATAATAGCAGCAAGAATTTCATCATATGAAGTCTTCAAGTGGGTAGCAATGCATACAATAATTATAAAGGTATCATTGTACTTAGTAATTGTAAATACATTATTGTACAAATTGTACTAGTATCTATTTGCCAAGGGTTGAAGAGGCAGTGTTGGGAGGTCTAGGATCATCATTAGGTGGTTGTGTCAAAATCAGGGTTATGGTCTAGTATATCTTCTTCTTCTACATCATTCTATATCATTGTAAAGTGGACCATTTTCCCTGGTACGGGAGTCCATTCTTCTTTTATTCTTCTATAGGGTGGTAGGGTGGTGCTAGGGTGAGTTGTAGCTCATTGGGTGTTGGGGCATCTGTTCAGTTGACTACTGAAGAATCTCGGGAATTGGAGCGTCCATCTAGTGGGAGCTGTAGAAGAATGCTTTTCTAGATTCTAGGAAGTTGGAGCTTTATTTTCAATTGGAGTTGAATATTAAAGAATTATTATAAAATCATTAGGTGGTTTTTGTCGTGGAGTGGGTTTCCACCTTAAAAACTATGTGCATTTGTGTTCCTCTTGTTTGCTACTATCATTGTACAAACACTGATAATAATTGAATATTAACTAATGCTCTAATTGAAAGGAATATTGATTCACCCCCCCCCCCCCCTCAGTATTTCCAACAATTGGTATCAGAGCTTGGTTCCTTCAATAGCAGTTTAATAGCTAGAAGGAGATCATGGAGCATACCAAGAATGGTGTACCTCTATTCAATGAAAATAATTATGCACTTTGGAAAGGAAGAATGGAGGTCTATCTCTTGGCGCAAGGTTACGAAGTATGGGACAACGTTCAAAATGGATTTACATCAACGTGGATGAACAAGGTAGAATAATTTGGTAAATGATGCAAAAGCAAAGAATATTATTATCGGTGGACTTATTGAATCTTCTTATCATAATGTGTTGGGTTGTAAAACTACCAAAAATTTATGGGACAAGCTTGAGAATATATATGCAAGTGACTCAAATGTCAAAGAAGAAAATCTTCAAATCTATAGAGTAAAATTTGAGCAACTCGAAATGAAAGAAGATTGCAACATTGCTGCATACTTCCAATACATTGATGAAATAACCAATAGTCTGGAAGGATTGGGAGAGCTAGTTGACGAGAAGACTATTATATGGAAGATTCTTATAATGTTACTAGGGAGATTCAACCCAAAGGTATCGGTCAACAAAGAGGTGCAAATCTTGACAAACTCAACAAAGAGGAATTACATGGAGTTTTCATAGCATATGAAATGAGACTTGATGAAGAAGAGGGTACTTCGCATCTAGAAAATACGTTCATTGCATCTAAGAAAACCAATAAGGATAAACAATCTTTAATTAAAAAGACATGAACTTGCAAGTGTGAAGAAAAGGTATATGATGAAGAAGGTCTTTCAGATGAAGAATATGCTTACTTCACAAGAAAACTAATAATTGGTAAGGGACAATTCAAAGGTAAACTTCCATTGATATGTTTCAGTTGTAATGAGGTTGGGCATTTTGCAGCAAAATATCCAAGAAAACTTTAAGAAATTCAACAAGCAAGGATCCAAAGGAAGCTGTCTCTCTAAAGAAGATAGCTCATCTTCTAATGAAGACAATGATAGTGAAGAAGAAGCCAATGAGAGAGTATTGTTTATGGCCGAGCACAATAAACCCAAGCACAATAAACAAGAGGTATCAAACAACGAAGAAGAAGGATGGACCATAGAAGAATTTTCTGAGGAAGCAATCAAGCTTATAAAAGATCTCAAGGCGGGGAAGATCTGTTCCAATACTCTTGATGAACAAGTTCAAGGTCTTAAAATTGAAGTTGAAGAACACAAATGCATTGAAGAGTCACTTCAAAAGAAGTTGGAAGAAATCAACCAAGAAAGGGAAGAATTAGAAGCCGAGGTAGTCTCATTGTGTGAGGAAGTGAAGAAAGGAAAAACTATCCAAAACTATGCCAATAGCTCAAGGGCATTGGAAGAACTCATCAACAATCAACAATCTTACAACGACAAAACTGGCATCGGTTACAAAGAAGAAGAAGCAGGACCTTCTACAACAAAATAAAATGAACCTATGAGATCTGACATGCATGTAGAATTCATTGGAAAAGATTCGCAGAACAACCTTGGAAGACAATTCCTCGACGAAAATTTCCATCCAGGTACCAACATATTTTTTATGGCTACTGTTATTCATGTGGAAAATTTGGTCATAAAACTATAGAATGTCACACGTACCCTAGGAATGAATATAATTCCAGGAGATCTATCAAATATGAACCTCCGAGGGCTCAACGAAACATCAAAATATTTGAACATTTAAGAAATAATATTGAATGTTACAAATGTTGAAACTTTGGACACATAGCGAAAGAATGCAGACTTGAAAGTCCTCCAGAAGAATCTTCAAAGCCACAGAATGAACGAACATGGAAGAAGAAGAAGAATGATAATTGTGCTCTCGCTCTCAAGGCTTAAAAGAACAAACATTTGTGGTATGTTGATAACGGTTGCTCAACACATATGGCTGGAGATAGAAATAAATTTGTATCTCTGAAAGAGAAGAAGGATGGAACCGTGTCCTTTGGAAATGTTGGATCTTTAAATGTTATAGGATCAGGTACTGTCACTCTCGGAAGCAAAGATTCTCTAGCCAATAATGTTCTATTGGTTGAAAAAATGAATCAAAATCTGCTCAGTGTTGGACAAATGTGTGATCAAGGACACACAATACTATTCAACTCCACGAAATGTGAATTCAAGAAAGGCGTGTATGGTGAAATTGTGGCTATAGCAAGTCGAGCTCCAAATGACATATATTTTCTGGATGAAGCAACTAATTCATGTCTAATAGCTAAACAAGATGATACAATAATTGGTAGCAATGATGATCGAATAAGTAAGAAGTTTGCTACAAAGGTGCAAAGTGATTTCGAGATGTCTTTAATTGGTGAGTTGAAATACTTCTTAGGGCTTCAAATATCTCAGCAAGAGAAAGGAATATTTATATGTCAAGCCAAGTACATCAAGGAAATGCTCAAGAAATTTAATGGAAAATTGCAAACCCATCCTTACTCCAATCGTAACAGGTTTCAAATTGAGCATAGATGACTCATCTAAGGATGTGGATCAAAGGTTGTACAAATCTATGATTAGTAGTCTTTTATATGTAACAACCTCCCAACTAGATGTTATGCAAGCAGTTGGACAAGTAGCAAGATTCCAAGAAACACTAAAAGGATCACATATTAAATATTCGCCAACATTGGAATATCTTCGCCAAAAGCTTGGGATTCTCCCAAGTTCTCATTATATTTTCCGTTTTTCAGAATATAAAGGGGGAGTGGAAGTAGATTACGAATTACGCGAGGATGATTGTGTGTCGGGGGAGTGGAAGTAGATTACAGGTTTGTAGGACGATTGTGTGTCAGGGGTAGTGGAAGTGTGTACAGGTCCGCAGGATGGTTGTGTTTTAGGGGAAGTTACCCTTTGCCATTGATGTCAAAGGGGGAGAGAATGTTGTAGGAAGAGGTGTCATGAACATAGGGGGAGTACTTGTGTTGGCATCAATGCCAAAGGGGGAGATTATTAATCAGCGGTTGTAATTGATGTCAACCCAAGCAACACCAGGGGCTAACCCAATATTGCATGGGAATTTTGACCTACAAAATTAATATATTCTGGGTCAATAATGATTTTGATGGTTTCTACTTGTTGAGATGTTTCCGTTGATATATGGCACGCCATGTAATTCTTCACAGTTTGAGAGATATTCATGTTTGAAGTTTGTACCCCCAGTTAGTGGGCATGGGTCATTGAAAAGTCATAATTAATATTTGTTAAGCTCCTAAAACCCCTCCCACTTTCACTTGTTGAAGCCCCTCTCAACTTAAGCATTCATATAAATTGTGATCTTCGTTTCCTCCTTATGCATGGGATTCGGCCATATGAAACAGGTCATCGTGGCATTTTTGCTCTAAATTTTTTTTCTATGAAGGCTCAGAAGCTGAAATTTTTATGAGGTGAAGCGAAAATCCTGAGGAAGCTGCAGTAAAAATTTTATATCAAGTTGCACAATATTTTTGGAGATATGATGTATGGAAGTAAGGGTTTTTGCAGGCTCCTGAAATTCATCTCAAAGAAGTGACCTTGGTAAAATCGTCATAACTCTCTCTCTGAGTATCAGATTGGAATTCCATAAAAAGTGGCAAATAGTGCACAGTCTTTAATTTTCTCTCTATCAATTTCAAAGACAAATAAAGAAACAGTGACACGTGGCACGACGTACAAGTGCGCTCTGCTGAAATAGTCCATAATCAGGGAATTATGAGAGATTGGGCATAAATATTTCTTGAAGAATCCAAATTGGGTCAGACCTATGGCATTGGAAAGAAGACTTAGAGGACTACTATAGGACCAAAAATTAGATATTTAGGATATGAAATAACAAAGATACACCAGATTCAATATCGAGCTCCTAGAAGGAAAGAAAAAGCTAGATCATGTGTTGTCAAGGGTTGCAAAGGACCAGAATTTCTATGGCAACAAAGAAAATCAAGGTGCAGAAGAGGGTAGCTGACAAGAGCAGCAACCAAGGTGCATAACAGCAGCAAGAAGTTCATCATATGAAGTTTTCAAGTGGCGTATTTGCATACAATCATTATGTAAAGGTATCATTGTACTTAGTCATTATAAATACATTATTGTACAAATTGTAGTAGTGTCTATCTACAAAGGGTTGAAGAGGCAGTGTTGGGAGGTCTAGGATCATCTTTAGGTGGTTGTGTCAAAGTTGGGGTTATGGTATAGTATATCTGATTCTTCTACATCATTCTATATCATTGTAAAGTGGACCATTTTCCCTGGTATGGGAGTCCATTCTTCTTTTATTCTTCTATAGGGTGGTAGGGTGGTGCTAGGGTGAGTTGTATCTCATTGGGTGTTGGGGCATCCTTTTAGTGACTACTGAAGAATCTCGGGCATTGGAGCGTCCATCCAGTGGGAGCTGGAGAAGAATGATTTTCTAGATTATATGAAGTTGGAGCTTTATTTTCAATTGGAGTTGAATATTAAAGAATTATTAGAAAAGCATTAGGTGGTTTTTGTCACGGAGTGGGTTTCCACCTTAAAAACTGTGTGCATTTGTGTTCCGTCTTTTTTGCTTCTATCATTGTACAAACACTTATAATAATTGAAGATTAACTAATGCTCTAATTAAAAGAAATACTGATTCACCCCCCCCCCCTCTCAGTATTTCCAACAGCGTAGAGGGAGTAGGTTATGTGGCAGTCATAGCTTCATGAATTAAGTGACCTAATCCTCATTTTTGCAGCGTTTCTTCAAATGTTTCGAACTTCTCAAACATAAAAATCAACACAAGGTGCAAGAGATAAAACTTCAATATTCTTAGGTCACTCAGGAAGTAAGAGGATTGAATGCGGCCCTGCATGCCATATTTATAGCGATGGCGCAACCTAAAGGACCTTATGTCCATTGATGAAGCTTCATAAATGCTAAAATGGCTACAAATCTGGCATAATCTCCTCCATAAATGTAGGTTATTCACTCCTCCAAATGGTAACCAAGTTTTATTTTCCATATTTACTGTTCCAATTGCTAGTTTTTGGGTAGTCTATGACTGCAACATCCTACTTGCGCAGTCTCTGTGTTGACTTCGTAGATACCTGCGCTTCCACAAACATTGTCGCACAAAATAATTTTTACAACTTCTGACCGAATTTTTTAAATGAAGTCATTAATTCATCAGTCATTGTAGCCAAACAAACCAAACCTCCTTCAGTGATTTCCTTGATAATATAAGGGTCAAGCCAATGCATTTTTAACTTCCTTGGAAATCACGCAAACTTATTGTCATACAGCAAAACCAATTCCTCCTTAAAATTTATCTTGTCTAATATGTCGGTCATTCCAAGCCTTTTCATGCACTTCCTATACCTATTGATGAAAACCATCAATGAATCTATCTTCTTCCAACGCAATCGGTCGTGACAACCTTTCTTCCATAATTTCTTGATCAACCATGTTGGTTATTGCATTGATGCACTTACTAGTAATAATGTATTCTATCGACATAATAGCCTCCTACCCATAGACCAAATTGAAAGGAGTTTGTCTTGTTAGCTTCTTACATGTGGTCCTGTATGCCCATAGAACAATAGGTATGAACACATCCCGATCATTATGGTTAGCATTTCATATCTTCGTGAGTGCATTCTCCAGGATTTTGTTGAAGGCTTCTACTGTCCCATTCGCTTGTGGATGATATGGTGTACTCTTCTGATGGTGTATCTTGAATTCAATGGTCAATTCTTGAATGGTCTCATTCATAAAATATGTACCTTGGTTTCTTATCAGAATTTTAGGGCATCCAAACCTTGTCAAGATATTTTCAAAGATGAAGTGCACAACCGTCTCTGCACTGCAATCCTTCACAGGTTGATATTTTTCCCATCTAGTCAAATAGTCTGTATCAGTGATGATATATCACACTCTAGTCTTCTTCCCTGGAGGGTTGATCAGCCCGAAAAATTCGATTTCCTATTTGTCAAAGGCTTGCAAAGTTACTTGAGACTGTAATGGCATTTCATCTCTGCGTGAGGGTCTCCCAGTCCTCTGACATACATCCCAAGTGCAATAATACTCTTTAGAATCAGTGTGCATCGTGGTCCACCACAAACCAACTCTCAAGATCTTCTGCATAGTTGGTTTTCCAGAGTAATGACCTCCTGCTACACCTCCATTTTCTTCTGGTATTATACTTCACCTCTCGAATTTGGGAACATACCTCCTCAGAACTTCATTAACTCCCATCTTGTATAATTGGCCTACAATCAGGGTAAAATTAGTTTGTGCGTGAATCAAAATATTTCTTCTGCTTAGATGTATACTTTGTAGGTGTACTTCCAACGGTTATAAAATGAATAATATCTGCAAAATGTTCATCAGCTACTTTAATATAAAACAGTTTTGCATCTGGTAATCCTTCCTCCAAATTAGTTGGTTCCTCCCCACTTTCAATGTGCGATAAATGATCTAGTCCGACATTTAGTCTTCTTGGCTTCACAATTACTTCAAAATCATATTCCTGGAATAATAGGAGCCATTTACAGATCTCCCCCCCCCCCAACACAGGCTTGTTCATCAAGTTCTTCAAAGCAGAATGATCAGTAAACATCTTAAAGATACCTCCAAGAAAATAGTGACAGAACTTCTACAATGCATATACCATAGCTAACCCTTCTCACTCTGTCATGGAATAATTGTGCTCAGCACTTGACAACTTATGACTTGCAAATGAAATCAGATGATCAATATCTTCAGCTCCTGGTTGCGCCAATACCACTCCTAGTGTGATACAGAACGCATCCACGTGTACGGAGATTTATTTTGATTAATATGGGAATAAAAAAATAGGCGTAGTTACCATTTTCTCATTAAGAATATCCAAAATATTCTGGTAATCCTCATCCAAACAAAACATTGCATCCTTTTTCAATAGTTTCTCCATCGGCGCAGTGATCAAGGCATATGCCTGAATAAACTTCCGATAATAGCCTCTGTGTCCCAATATTGAGTTCATCTTCTTCACATTCATTGGAGCCTCTAAGTTAAATATAACAACAATCTTAGTCAGATCAACCATCAATCCTTGCTGAAAGACGATATGGCCCGGAAAATTACCAAAAGGAACAGAGAACACAAATTTCTTCAAATTCATGGAGATCTGATACTTGCGACAAGTATCCAACATTAAGAAAGGGTTGGCAACATGTTTCTTTACTAACCCAAAGATATTCCAATCATCAAATAATACTTCTAAGAACTTATGGATATAGTCTTTAAAAGCAGCAACTACTATGCATGAAAATATAGCTTGTGCATTCTTCAACCCAAATGGCATCACTGTATATTGGAACGATCCCCACTCCGTTTCAAAGGTTGTATTACTTCAGTCTTTAGGTGCAATCCTTATCTGATGATACCCTAAAAATACGCCAGTGAATGAGTAGGCCTCCTGCCCTCTGACATTGTCCAAAAATTCATCTGAGAATGGAGTTGGAAAAGGATCATGTACGCAAGCATCATTTAATTTGCGCAAATAAACACAAATCCCGATTTCAACTTTAGTCTTCTTTTATTGGACTACCATAGGGCTTATCCAATCTAATTCTTCCATAGGTTCAATAATGCATACAATAACAATCTTTTCCAGCTCATCTTTTACCTTTTTCTTATATATTGGATTTAATCTGTAAGGGCGTTGTTTCAAAGGTCGTGCATCATGTTTCAAAGTGATCTTCATTACACCAAGATCTCCAATAATCACTTTCAACTCTGGAAAATTTGTAGGAAACAATTCATGATATTCAGTGAGTAGCTCTGCAACCTTTCCCACCATATCTTCATCCCAATAATCTCCTATTTTGGAAAACTTAGGTTGTTCCTCTGTTCCAATATTGACTTGCCTAGTCTTCACATGTTCAGTCAAATCTGGTAACTCGATCTGAGGACCAACGATTGTGTGTTGTCCTTCAAACTTAGGAATATTGATGTTTCTTAGGCCTTCCTCACTATCTTCAATCGTCACATTTTGGCACTTTGCTGCATCCTTCATCTGCGTGCCCCATGTTGGTAAGGCTCGTTCTTTTATTTCCTTTGGCATGTCAAAGATAACATCTTGAATTGATTGCAATTCTTCGTCAAGGCTTTGGAATCCACTTTCAAAACTAAAGGTTTAGATAAATATTTCTTTCAGCGTAGTCCATTCAGAAGTTCCCCATCGTATCTCGACCTCCAAATACCAGTTTGTGGGTATCCTGCTTAAAGTATGAATGAATATATGCACCCATTCCGACTTCGGCTCTTCTCCCCAAGCTGTAGTCCACTTGGATAAATGAATGTGTGGATCCTATTCGTGTGTATAGGTTCCTTCCATCCAGGTATTATAGTTTCCAAATCGCAGTCGTATCATGAGGTTACATTCTTCCCAATTAGCCAAATTGTCCTTGTGCATCCCCCACCAGCATGTTGGGTTTGAGCACAGAACTAGATCAAGCACATGGAACCATTTTGCTTCTGGAACAAACTTTTCGAATTCTTATAAAAATAAATTGATACTTCCTATATCATCATAGTAGGGTAATTAACGTACCTTAAAAGATATAAAACACAGAGATTTAGTTACTCGATTACAATGTATTGTAGAGACTTCATACAACTAGTTCTACTAATTATCCAATTCTTCATCTAACTCTGACAAACATGAACTATCATTCTCCCAGCTAAGTCTACCATTTGTTGTAGCATTGATCCAATCATCATCCCTCGTTGCTATCTTGTAAACATGATCAACATCCTCATCTGCGTATCCTTCTTACACTTGCTCTCTATATCTTGCTCCTTCTGCAGGGTCCAAAGGACCACAACCCTTGTCCCATTATTTTCAAATACCATAATTCTTCGCTTGAGGTTGATAATAGCATCCATATCAATATCCAAATCCAGACCCAACAACGCAGGGTATGGATCTGCATCATCAATAATTTGAATAAATTCAAAGTCAGCAAGTTCCTTAACTCCTTCAATGTCTACTATCACCCGAGAAATTCTACCCATTGGGATAATATTCCACTGATTTTCCACCCATAGCTAAATTGTGGACCATTCCATCTTAGGTTCTCCAATTTTTTTGGCATGTCTGCTTTGGTAGTACATTTGTATTAGAACCTAGATCCAAAATGACCTAATCTATCTCGAATTCACCTATCTGAGAAGTTAAGCACATCTCTTGGCCAATACTTCTCTTGTTCCTATAAATTTTATTGACAACCCTTTGCTCCATATGAGGTTGCTCTTTCTCGGCGTAGCTATCAATCAAAGATTGAAGATTCTCAACTCCCTTTTATTGCGCAGAAGATTGATACAGGCCAATAAAAATGGTTTCAGTTTGGCATCGATCCCTTCGATGGTATTTATGGTAGGCTTGCTTGGTGCCTCATATGTCGATACACCAGGATCTGTGAAATATTTCTTTTTTCCAACAAAGGTTTCCTTCTCCTTTTGTAAGCAAAACCCCTCCTTTTTCTTAGGAGATTTCCGGACCCAAAAATTAGTAGAAAATTTATTACCTTTAGCCTTATCTTCACTAGTTGTTGAACCACTTATAGTTACAAAATTCACACTAGGTACTTCCTCACGCAATTTTACCATCATCATTTGAACGTTATGCATGGGCATATGCGTTTTCTTTTCCTGCATTTTTGCAAACAATACATGACAATATTCAATAACATGATCAAACTGTCGATAATACCTGCACGATTCTTGTATGAGGTTCGAATAGTCACGCACATAATGGCCAGCATCTCCACATTTATAGCAAATGAGTTGACACCTTCCACGACCATCACCTCCTCCCATTCCTTGTCCCCAACCCTGGAATCCACCTCGCCCATATGGAGATGCAGGTGAATATGGTCCTCTACCTTTGGCCTTCATTCTATAAGAAGCAACCTATTCAACCATGAGATCAAAGTTGTGGTATTTTTTTCATCATTTTCCATGGATTAACAAAACATGAAATACAATTTTTTGAGACCCAAAATATATTTACCAATTCTGGGATAGAAATTGGTTGTGCTTTGTCCAGTTACTTGACATATCGCACACCATGGTGCAAGGTTCTCACTCAGCCCTACTGCAATAGTAATTGGACTTGGTCCTCCAACTTACATATGCTCACCAAATATAGGGCATTGCTCCTTGTAGTGTCCTTTGACCATGCAGCTTATGCACCATAAATCTGCACACATGTCCTTTCTTTTTCTTTCCGCAAACTTTGAATTTCTAAATGCAAGGTAGCCAACTGGCTCTAGATTTTCTAAACCCTGACTTGCGTAATCTGTATCGGTGAATCTTCTAATTTCATTGCAATTTATACAACTTTGGCCTGTGTCGCAATATTCTGCTGGGATAGAGGTAGGTGTAGATGTGGTAGCAGCATTGCAATGAACCATTATTTGTGTTGATGATCATCAATAATAAAACCCCCTACTCTAATGGTACATTTCAACCGTTGATCTGCCTCCCATACAGTTTCATTTACTTCTTGATGGATGTCCTTCAATTCAGTCAAAAATTGCACATATGATTTCGAATTTCTGAATTTCTCCTTCAATGTGTCTGTGAGCTCATCGATCGATGCATTAGGGTTTGATGCTGCATAACTCATATACCAGTCCAGCGCGCGTTCCTGAAATGCAGTAGCAAGTTGCAATTTCTTAACATTATTATCATTGAATTTTTGTGTTGTCCACATAGCCTCTGTGACAAACCATAATTTTTCAGTGTCTTCATCTCCAACGCTCCTAAAGTTCTACAGTTTCTTGGAGTTAGCCATATCAAAAACTAGTGGTGGAGGTGGAGGTGGGGTGGATGAGCTGATAGTGTGAGATGAATATAAAAGTGGAGTGGATGGGATTTGAACTATACTCTGGATCTTTTATTTTAACCACACTGACTCACTAGAACTATTGGTTTTAGACTCGTCGTCACTATCAGATCTACCTTTAAGGGGAATATACACAGAATATTCCTCTAGGTTTTCTCAATAAGTTTTTTTGTTATGCGTAGAGCTAGGTGGAACTCTTCTCAACATTCACTCAATGTGGGTGCACAGAGTACCCTTTCCACACAATATCATCTTAATCCACAACTTTAAAGAGCGCAGGAACTTACCACTAGCGCCCTTGAAAAATATCCTTTCAAATTCAGAATATGACACAAACACATCAACAGAAAATTAAGTAACAAACACACCAAGAATGTTATCGAACTAATAATCTGCTCCGTTAGAAATATTATTGCTATATTACTCCAATTTCTAGATCAATTCAGGTGCCCACTTGGTAATCGCGTCGTCCTCCCAATAGGTCTGAAACTTAGCAAGTCGAGATAGCCACTCTTGTAGCTTTGTAGCGAACGAAGCAAAGAAAATATCATGGAATTCTGTATAAATATACTTTTGCTCCCAAACTTCAGAAGATAACTTCGAATTTCGATTTTCTTAGATCATGAACTCGCGAACCCTTGTATCAAGCCACTCTTTCAAATCATTCTTCATCGAGTGCCACATCAAACTTCCCTAAAATATAACCAAGTCCTGGTAATAGAACCATTTTTTGGCTTGAGGGGTCCTCACCTAGGTTCAAAGTGTTCTGCGCAACCAACAAAATCCTCCAACTACTAGCCCTTTCAATAATGATCTACTTGCGCAAACCAAAGTCTCACCCGAAGCAGTATGGGGGAGTGTTGGAACTAGGTTTCTGAACTCTGAGGGAGCGTGTGATGTGTATCTTATCCCTTCTTAACATATCTAATGGTTACTACCCTACTGTAATATCCCAAAATGGAATAATGCATCGATACACAAACACAATATTTGAATCACAGAAAATGTACACAAAGATTATGATCAACACAGATATAGACAGAATAGGTGAGCCATTTTATTCATTGGAGATTTATTTATGTTACAATAGTGTAAAAAATAGATGTACTCTAGCCAAATAAGTGGCCCAGAATGACCCTGCAAACATGCTACAAGAAGCACTGCGTAACTAGAGAGTTACAGGAAGAAATATTGCGCTATCCCTTCAGAAGATGATGAACATGTTACTGCTGGTTGAAAGGGACATTCAGATCTATGGAGCTTAGGAGCTCTTATTATGCCAAGATTCAAGATCTGGGCACTATGATGGAAACCCAAGATAACCCATAAAGGAAATTCCAGGTCTATGGGATTGGAAAATCACTCTCCTAGGGTTTGATCCCTTAACTACTAGGTTATGCAGCTCTGAAGCTAGACCTGATCCAAATATGGCTGAAATATGTTATACAAATAGATCTAAGATTTGAGGGTTGATCCCTCCTTTAGATCTCCAAGCTCGAAGCTTGAGATCTTGTCTCTTCTTCCTCCTCCTCAAAATGCATCAACTGAATCTGAAACTTTTGAAGAAACTGTGATGTACAAGAGGGAGAGACTTGATTCCTACTGAGATATGCTGAAATAAGCTCCAGGCATATGGAAACAGTTATGGAAAGGTGAGGGGATGATCCCTCACAGGATTCCTAGTTGAAGTGCTAGAAACTTCCTTCCTCCTCTAGATCTACAATGATGGACTGCGCAATACTTGATGGGACTACTGTTGATAGGAGGTCAATAATATTTGGCCTGATTCTAGATCTGAAATGAAGCCCTCGATATACTGATCTTGAAGTCCAAGGTGACAGGAATAACCCTTCACTGGTTCCTCAACTAAAATATTGAAGACAAACTTCTCTTCCCAAACTGATATTTAGAAATGCGTAATTTCTAAAAGTGGATGTTCTGCAGAGAGTAGAAACAATGTGGCACCAATGCTTGATGATGAATAGAATCTCAGAATAAACTTCCCAGAGTAGGCACTCAAAGTCCCCCATGGGTAAGGGTGGGATTCCTGCTCGGGAACACCCTGTACTAAACAACACTGCAGACTTAGCTAAACAGCATAAGAGTGCATGGAATGTCAAAAGACAACTCTAGATCTAAATAAATCATAAAATCATAAACTAAAGCCTGCCTCCAATTTTGCCTTCATCTTCATTATATACAAAGTGAGCCTTCCCAAGCCTTGGCCCACCTCTAAACTGCGCTATGCATGTGGACATAAGCCTCCATGTTTGACTGTGTTATCATCCTCACCCACTCATCCCAATGTGGATGATGAATGATGTTTTGCATAAACATGGTATCCTCCCATTATAGCATTCCATCCACCTCAAACTGATGGAGAACTTTGCACTTCATGATATTTTGAAGTGCACCTCCAATGAGACCTCTCCATGAGATATTTTTCTCATCAATGGCCCTCCAAAAACAATAAGGTTCTAGATCTGATGCAAGTATAAGTTTCTCTTTGAGTTGTGAGGTGCTCATTGAGAAAGAATCATCTTGAAAGGGGAAAAGATTTCCCGTCTCAGGATGTCTACCATATATCATCTTCTTCTCCATTGCTTCATGAATGAATCTACCATTTGATTTCTCCCATAAGGAATGGTTCCTCTTCTTCTCACTACTACTTATGGATAGCGCTACTAATGTCCCCAATTATGTATTTGTTGTCTACAAGAAAGGCAAAATTCTAAACTCATATCCAGCCATTGTACATAGGATCATACTCATCCCATTTTCTGAAACTCCACATATCAACTCAAAGGGTTGAATGTAGTTCATCAATGACAAAATAGGATGGTTGTTCCTTCCTTCCTTGATTAGATCAAGGGTCCTCTGCGAAGTGATATGATGTTGCTTCAAATCAGCATGTTGTTCTAATCCTTGGTCATGTAATAGCCCTGGTGGCATGTCCCCATAAGTATCAATAAGAGAAACTGAAAGAATATGAGATGAAATTGGATGCATATCTTGGATCAACTGATGTGTGGGAACCTCTTGTAAGACCACATGAGTTCCTCCAACAGGGACATTGGTCTCTCCAACTTCTGGTAAGAGTTATGGCTACTCGTATATCAATGTACCAGCACTGGAATCTACCTCCTCTTCCTCATTCGTCTCATGAATCATGCATGGGAATCCATATGTCAAGAGCTTAAGACTACCTTGCAAAGATGCAAGTGTCTCTCCCTAGGATACAAGTACCCTTGCAGTTGGTGGTGAATGTAGTGACTCTTTATCCAGAGTGACAAGAATGATATCCTCTGAATTCTCAGGAATTGTCTCTTTTTGACACATCTCTGGTTTTCTCACATCAAACTTCTTTCTCAAACTGTGAAAGAAATTTGAATATTTAGTCACCTTTTTATGCTCCATGTGACCAAACCATCAATAATTGGCTTCACCTATAAGATGAAGTGATGCAATATGAACAACCTCTTTTTCAACTCTTTCCTCCAAGCCTTTATAGTGCTTTAGGAAGATCCATCACATGTAGGAAAATGAAATATATTGTGTCTCTTTCTTCTATTGCTACTATCGGATATTCTTTCTTCTTTGAGTTTGAAGAATTGTTGGAGAGATAGATTCTCCTTGAATGCTCTAGATTGTGCCTTGTACTCTTCTAGATATAGGCTGAGAGTCTCATGAGTCTCAGGTTCTCTTATTCTTTCATTTCTATACCATTCAACTTCTTCAAAGAAAGTGGGCATAGTAGATATATGAGGAGATATATTATTCTCCAGTCTTATTTGTTGCTGATAAGAAGTACTGGGACCTTCTTCATCCTGAAACCTTCTTGAGGTTTCTCTTTGCCTTTCTTTCTTCATTTCATTGATCTCCTTGGAGAGATCCTTCATAGCTCTAAAGAAAGATGCAACAAAACTTAATCCCTCCATATTTATAGATCTCTACTATTTTCTTCTCATATGTTGTCAATAATGTCCACAAGTTGAGCCAAAGATCATGCTCTGATACCACTGTAATATCCCAAAATGGAATAATGCATTGATACACAAAAACAATATTTGAATCACAAAAAATGTACACAAAGATTATGATCAAAACATATATAGACAGAATAGCTGAGAAAAATTATTTATTGGAGATGTATTTCAGTTACAACAGTGTATAAAATAGCGGTACTCTAGCCAAATAAGTGGCCTAGAATAACCATGCAAACATGCTACAACAAGCACTGCGTAACTGGAGAGCTACAGGAAGCAATACTGCATTGTCCCTTCAGCATATGATGAACATGTGACTGTTGGTTGAAAGGGAAATTCAGATCTATGGAGCTCAGGAGCTCTGGTGATGCCAAGATTCAAGATCTGGGCACTATGATGGAAACCCAAGATAACCCAGAAAGAAAATTCCAGATCTATGAGATTGGAAAATCACTCTCCTAGGGTTTGATCCCTTGACTGTTGTCTTATGCAGATCTGAATCTAGATATGTTCAAATATGGCTGCAATATGTTATACAAATAGATCTAATATTTTAGGGTTTATCCCTCCTTTAGATCTCCAAGCTAGAAGCTTGAGATCTTGTCTCTTCTTCCTCCTCCTCAAAATGTAGCAACTGAATATGCAACAGCTGAAGAAACTGTGATGTACAAGAGGGAGAGACTCGATGCCTTCTAAAATATGATGCAATAAGCTCCAAGTAGATGGAAATAGTGATGTCAAGGTGAGGGGATGATCCCTCATAGGATTCCTAGCCGAAGTGCTAGAAAATTCCTTCCTCCTCTGGATCTACAATGATGGACTGCGCAATCCTTGATGAGAATTCTGCTGATAGGAGGTCAATAATATTGGGCTTGATGCTATATATGAAATGACTCCCTGGGAATAGTGAGCTTGAAGTCCAAGGTGACAGGAATAACCCTTCACCAGTTCCTCAGCTGAAATACTGAAAACAACCTTCTCCTCCCAAACTAATATTCAAAAATGTGTAATTTTTTAATGTGGATGTTCTACAGAGAGTAGAAACAATGTGGCACCAATGCCTGATGATGAATAGTAGCTCAGAATAACCTTCCCATAGTAGTGTAAGGTCCCACCTTACCCACCATCAATAAGATGGAGAAGTAGATGTCACATAATCACTAATACTCATTTCCACAAAATCCTAAAGAATTAGTCACTGTAAAATTGTTTCCAACAACAAGAACTTTTTTTTTTTTGAAAGCTTTAGATAATACAAGAAACAATTGTCTTATTCACACTTCAGCAAATTAATAAATTCATTTTCACATTCATACCAAAAACTTGCAGACATAGGAAGCTACACCCATTAAATAGTTTATTTATAATTTATAGTAACATAAAAACAATAGTAACTAACAATTTTACACTAACAATTTATATGCACAAAAGCTACAACCATTCAAGACTTTTGACAAACACTTTGCAGACATGCACCCTACACTCATTGAGCCCTTATGACCAACACTTTGCAAGCATGCAATTAAAAGTCATTGAGGCATTTTGTCAAACACTTAGCAATAATGAATTTAAGATTATTCTTCAACATATTTATCTCATAAAATTCAGAATTGAAACTTTAAACTTTTCCATCCTAAAACAGGGACTAAATAATCTTATTTTTTCATCAAAGACTCAACAACAGGCGAACATAACTCACAGTACCAATATGCCAAATCGCCCAAATTTCCGATCTGGGTTCTGAAAAGTATTTTTTTGGAATGAAATTAGGGGTTACATGTCCATTAGGCACGGATACCCCCTGATGTTGGGCTGAATCGAATTAAAAACACCCAGGAATGCGATTCTTGAAAACAACAAAATTTATATCCTAAATGTTTCATTTATGACTTCTGTCAAACATATGGAATGAAAACTTACAACTACACCTCTACATGAGGAAAAACAACCCAGAGTTATGCTACTAAGATATGCTCATTGAAATCACATATTTCTAAATCCACCATATGAGTTCTTGAAACATTTTACCACCCACAAGCTAATTCATTTGACATGATTGACAAACTTTTTGAACCAATTGCTACAATTTAACAAACATATGGCAGCCTTGAATGCTACAGCCATTAAGGCTTTCTGTCAAAATTTCGATAGTAATATTACAACAAATTTAATAACAAAACATTGAATTATTGATTAGAATATGAAACATAAGCCATAACTGAAATTTATCTCCAACTTACCTCAAGCATTTGATCTTCCAAACCATATTTTAGTTCCCATTATTTTTGCATTTTCTTTTAAGGATTGATTATGTAATTCCTCCAGGTATGTTTTGGGTACATGTCCATTTTCTTACTTCTGATGTAAGCTACAAGTTAGCACTTATTCATGCATAAATAACATTACTCATTCAAGGACTTTGTCAAACACTTTGCAAACTATCCTAAAACCATTTCTAAAACATGCATGTAATTGCTTGAAACAAAACCATAAACCGTGAAATACTTACCCAAGTCCTTTGGAATTTATTTATTGCAATTACCTTCAACAATATTTGGCTTTCCTTTCTCAAATGCTACAATACCAATATTAGTACCATAAACTACACCAATAATAACCCCAATATTGAGATCTAAACATCCATACATATAGATTAATCTAGTCTTCATTTTTAACTAATCAATAATATTCTAGAGAACATAAGCCTAAACCAAAATTAGATGCTTACAACAATTTAAATGTCTACTTTTTATTTTATGCTAAAGCTATACTATAATTTTAGGACAATGGAAATTATACCTGAAGAGATATTCCGCTCCAATTGTTCAGAATATGATCCACCTTCGATCCCTTAACCAACTCATTTGAACCATCTGTTTTTCCACCCAACCATATCCAGGGAGAACTCCTCCCCCTGGAACCCCCGAGCTGTAAAAGCTCACAACCAGTACCAAAATACAACAATAGAGAGAGAGATGCAAGGAAAACTAAGGAAGATAGTTTTCACTTCCTCTAAATACCACTCATGTTAAACCTCAATAGATACTTAGTAGATTAGTAAGAAATTCAGATTTGTTTTGGAAGTAATTGGATACTCTCCATATCTCTCCCTCTCACAATATTCCTCAAGTCTCTTCCACTCTTGGCATTACCCCCCTCTCCCCCCAAATGAGAATACATGAGACTCATATATAGGAAGAGCAACAAATTCTTGTCATAAAGGAGGATTAATATGCATGCATTGTATTCCATTTAGAGTGTAACTTATGCCATTAAGGAGAGGTATGCATGCCTTATTTAAGGAGAGTGTAACATATGCATTAAAGTGAGTGTAAGAGGAATATTTTATGACACATATTTAATGAGTGTAAGAATATTTTATGACATATATTTAATGAGTGTAAGAGGAATATGCCATTCCTTGATGAGTGCATAAAAGAGAGTGTAATGTAATATTTAAAATAGAGAGAGTTACATAGATCCATGAGAGTCATGAAGGAGAGAGGTGTGAAGTGATTGAGGAGATGTAATTTCCTTTTAATAATAATATCATAGTCTCATAAAAGATAATAATAATATTAATAATATTAATAATATTGAGGATTAAGTGGAGATTGAACTATTACAATTGATTAATCATAATTTAAGTGATTTTCCTTCAAGTATACTTGTTTACCCATTGATTGGAGGTGATTTACTATTTTTGGAAAGTCATACTTGAAATGGTAGACATGAATTTCTATTTTTATAAAGTCACTCCAAAATTTTTAGGAATTAGATTATTAAGGAAATTCATCTACGAGTTGCCCATGAGTGGTATTTTTCTTCCGGATAATAGGGATTCTGCACCCCTATTGTATGCATCTTCATGCCTTAGTAGATTGAGGACTCCACGCCCTGATCTACTCTAAAGATCCAAGATTCCACACCTTGATCTTTTTAAATATTCAGGACTCCGCGCCCTAAACATTTCCTTATATATTCAAGACTCCACGTCTTTATATTTCATGGATTTAGGACTCCACGTCCTAATCCTTTTATCATATATCCAAGACTCAACGTCTTTATATTTCATGGATTTAGGACTCCGCGCCCTAATTTCCATGGCTTCTCATCTATTTTTCTTTGAAACTCCGCGTTTCACCTTAAGGTACTAATTGTGAGCTCATACCCATCTGATGGTTCGTTGGTAAGGTCTTCTTCCAAGACCTGCACACATCACAATCTCATTGATCAAATAAATCAAATGAATTTCATACTTAACTTATTCAAATTTTACCAAATATTGTGCATGACTTCCACAGTCATTTTGGTTTTGGAGAAATGACTTCCACAGTCATTTATAGCTTGAGCATCCCTATTGGCAATGACCAAGTCCCCTGCCACATCATGCTTAGTACAAGAATACGCACATATAATCATACAAATCATGTATCATCCATAAATCATAATTAACGATATGATCCACATAACCATGATTGTCCATGGATCTGTGTCTCAATTCTGAATCACCATTCACGTCATACACCTATGTCCAAAATAGGATACCAAAAGAGAAAACATCACTAATATTCTCTTAACCAAAATCAATTCTTGTGCACGCAACCATAGATATTATCATAAGCACACAATAACCAAGTGACCCAAACCAGGTCATAGCATATAAGCATGTACATAAGTCTTTCATACATAATATCATATCAAAATCACCATCTCTAAGTGTCATCAAAGCTATCTCACTAATAAGGGACACTACATACTCCCCCTCTTGGGCTAAACTTGGCCCGAAGTTTTTCCTATGGTTATAAGATTCTTAGTTCTTTTAGATTCTCCTATTAATAAGTTGTTAACTGTATGTATTTGATAAAAAAAAATTCTTCATGTCAATCCATAGTTTAATGTTTTCCAAATTGGAAGCAACTCCATGAAAACTAAACATACCATTCTTAATCAAGTAGAAAATATATCCACGCGATATTAGACATGTGTTGATATAAAATACCAAATATTTCTATATAAAAACCAGCCATACAATTTATAGTACCATATAAAAATACTATTGTATGTAATTGATATGATATCTACTTAATTTATCTATAATAATTTGATATTCTACATGTCTTCTTTCTCATAGTCTATATGAATCCTACATGTGTCATATTCTTGGTTCTGTAGGATGTTGAGCTTGCCAAGCTATAAATAGAACACACATTGGTTGTATACACAACAATGATAGTCCATACCATATCACAATCAAATTGGCATACAATAAGCATAAAATAATCCACATACAATTTTTAATGGAATTACGTAACAAAACATGATGTTATATATAAAACCCACTCTTATGCAACAAAACATGATGTTATATCTAAAACACACTCTTACATCCCACTTGATTTATGTCTTCTCAATCCATTTTTCCTCTTTTCATTCCATAACATATCCTTGCAATTGAAATATTTAGGATCTATCTTTAGTTTTTACTAAACGTTTACTCTTTAGGAAAAAAAATGCAATTTGAGGTTTAAGGCACCATTAATGTTTTTTGTTTTTTTTAACTAACAACCTAAGGTTAAATGCAATCCTCATTGACCAACTTATGTATTATAGATCATTCCTTTAGTTTGCATAATCTTCATTATTATTCACTTCTCTAACTTGAGAATCAATTATGAAATGACTTAGTTAGAAGATCTTCATTTTGAAAGTAGATTAATGATATATTTTTGAAAGTGGCTTGTAATCAATAACAACTCGCACAATTATGAAAATATGGTAACCTTGATAACTTTATGTCAATTTGTTTTCCAACTATGAAATCAGTCATGATTTATATTCAGTAATTAATCAAATCATTTGATTTGATATCTTATTCCTTACTATTAATACATACAGAACAACAAGCTATGAAAACCATACATTTCTGAAAATGTGACGAATCTTGTTAAATTTACATAAGATTTAGATTATCACCAGGGAATTTCTAGCCTAAAGTTAGACCCCTTTTTTTTTTAAGGATAATTACCACCCTCTCAAATTATTATAACATTTTGTAGGACTAATAAATACTTAAACAACTATACATCCAAAAAAAAAATTCCTAAATCCAACAATCTCTTCCATTCCACATACAATACACTCATCTTAGGCTTCTAAATCATGCAAGAATTCCAATTCATCAAAATGTGATCTCACTCTCCTTCAATTTCTCCCTCAAAAAATATCACAAGCACATATTCTTGTAAAACAAGAACTAAACTAGGCTTTTCATTAATCACGTGCTTTTTTTTTGTTTTCTTTAATTCCAAATAAAACAAGTTCTCACCAAATAAAACATTTACCTTATAAACATGTTATTCTCTTCACAGTTTATAAACAATTTGAATTTTGACGCGATCGCCAAACTGACAATAGCTTAGAGCAATACATGAGTTCAATCCTCATAATTTCTCTAATTAATTGGGTTGAATAGAATGCAACCAATATTCAACTGATAAAATCATTAAAGAGACTATTATGGCTTTCCTAGACCTAATTTGTCTTAAGCCAATAGAAAAGTTATTTCATCAACTTATCACAATAATCTTTTTCTACATTTCAAGAATTTGAAAGTCATTTTAATTCTACCCAAATTCAATACATAAAAAAGGATTACAATACTAGAGGATAGATATCTAGTTCACACTTCCATATATCAAAATCAATTATTCCAAACATTCTAAACCACCTAATGGTGTTTAGTATACCAATCTTAGTATCTTCATTAATGGATTTAAAGCTCAAGCAAATTTGTGTTACAAATATCTATCCATTTAACTTTAATTACACATAATCATTCCTTAATCATGAATATCAGATTCCATCAAAATATTCTAACTAGAAGAATTACTTAGCTCATAGATATATTTTACTTTGGATTCCACACCCATACCTTACCTCATTACTTATCTCATATATATATACTAGTATGGATTCCACACCCATACATTTTCTCATAGATATATGCTAGTATGGTTTCCACACCCATACATTAGATCATAGATATATGTTAGTATGGATTCCACACCCATACATTTTCTCAAAGATATATGCTAGTATGGAATCCACACCCATGCATTAGCTTAAGGAAAACATAACATTCAAGTGTTCCTTAAAATGGCTTCCACAACCCATCATGCACCAATCATTTAAGCCTCTTGTTTATTAGGAAGTTCATACCTCAACCTAGTATTTGAGTAATTTAAAGTTAATTGATGCCTAATGTCAACCCAAAATACACAAAATCATGTCAAATAAATCAGAGAAATTTCATTCTTACTCATTAAGAATGTATTCCCAAATCATATTTTAACACATCTAATTAATACACATACATTACTCTTGAATTTACATTCACAGTTAAAAGTGACATCTTTCAAGGTAGCTTTTAGTTAAGTTTCCTTTAGTGTAGGTACGAAAAGATTCAAAATTATCATGATGAACTCAATCATCACGTTAACGGAATCTCAACCTTACACTTGTTACTCATTCCCAAAGCATACACACCAAGGTCATCACACTATAGTCCAAATTAAGCCAATATTCTTCTTGGTAGATACGATTTCAGCTAGTAAAGATGGCTACTAATCCCATATCACATTGAAAATGATGCACTAAAAATATATGAAACCATGCATTCACTCCACCTATCTCACTCATTGATTGAAAATCAAGTCATTCACATACTTGGGTTTAACCCCAACTTTCTCAAGCAGGTCCTTTCCCAACATGTCTTTAAGCATTTTAACATATTGTTAATAATGTGTCTTAAGAAATATAAAGGAATATAAGGGATTTTTTTTTTTTTTTCATGAGTCACTAAATGACATAATGATAATAATATCCTCTATGCAAACAATATGCTTCCAAGTCAAGATATACAACAACTCAACATGCATGCAAAATCAACATTCATACATCATCAATCTACAAGTAAGCATGTTGGCCCATTAGGCCCTAGCATTGTAACTCGGCTCTGATACCATATGTAAGGTCCCAACTTACCCACCATCAGTAAGATAGAGAAGTAGATGTCACATAATCACTAATACTCATTTGCACAAAATCTTAAAGAATTAGTCACTGTAAAATTGTTTACAACAGCAAGTTTTTTTTTTTTTTTAAGCTTTAGATAATGCAAGAAACAACTATCTTATTCACACTTCAGCAAATTATTAAATTCATTTCCACATTCATACCAAAAACTTGCAAACATAGTAAGCTACACCCATTAAATAGTTTATTTATAATTTATAGTAACATAAAAACAACAGTAACTAATAATTTTACACTAACAATTTATATGCACAAAAGCTACAGCCATTCAAGACTTTTGACAAACACTTTGTAGACATGTACTGTACACTCATTGAGCCCTTATGACAAACACTTTGCAAGCATGCAATTAAAAGTCATTGAGGCATTTTGTCAAACACTTAGCAACAATGAATTCAAGATTATTCTTCAACATATTTATCTCATAAAATTCAGAATTGAAACTTTAAATCTTTCCATCTTAAAACAAAGACTAAATAATCTTAGTCTTTCATCAAAGACTCAACAACGGGTGCACATAACTCATAGCAGCAATCTGCGAAATCGCCCAAATTTTTGATCTGAGTTCTGAAAAGTATTTTTTTGGACGAAAATCAGGGGTTACATGTCCTTTAGGCACGGATACTCCCTGATGTTTGGCTGAATCGAATTAAAAATGCCCAGGAATGCGATTCTTGAAAACAACAAAATTTATAGCCTAAATGTTTCATTTATGACTTTTGTCAAACATATGGAATGAAAACTTACAACTACACCTCTACATGAGGAAAAACAACCCAAATTTATGCTACTAAGATATGCTCATTGAAATCACACATTTCTAAATCCACCATATGAGTCCTTAAAACATTTTACCATCCACAAGCTAATTCACATGATTTGACAAGCTTTTTGAACCAATTGTTACAATTTGACAAACACATGGCAGCCCTGAATGCTACAGCCATTAAGGCTTTCTATCAAAATTCTGATAGTACTATTACAACAACTTGAATAACAAAACATTGAATTATTAATAAGAATATGAAACATAAGCCATAACTGAAATTTATCACCAACTTACCTCAAGCATTTGATCTTCCAAACTATATTTTAGTTGCCATTATTTTTGCATTTTCTTTTAAGGGTTGATTCTGTAATTCCTCCAAGTATTTTTTGGGTACATGTCCATTTTCTTACTTCTGATGTAAGCTGCAAGTTAGCACTTATTCATGTATAAATAACATTACTCATTCACAGACTTTGTCAAACACTTCTCAAACTATCCTAAAACCATTTCTAAAACATGCATCTAATTACTTGAAACAAAACCATAAATCGTGAAATACTTACCCAAGTCCTTTGGAATTTATTTATTGCAATGACCTTCAACAATATTTGGCTTTCCTTTCTCAAATGCTACAATACCAAGATTAGTACCATAAACTACACCAATAATAACTCCAATATTGAGATCTAAACATCCATACATATAGATTGATCTAGTCTTCATTTTTAACTAATCAATAATATTTTAGATAACATAAGCCTAAACCAAAATTAGATCCTTACAACAATTTAAATGTCTACCTTTTATTTTATGCTAAATCTATACTATAATTTTAGGACAATGGAAATTATACCTGAAGAGATATTGAGCTCCAATCGTTGAGAATATGATCCACCTTCGATCCCTTAACCAACTCATTTGAACCATCCGGTTTTCCACCCAACCATATCTAGGGAGAACTCCTCCCCCTGGAACCCCCGAGCTGTAAAAGCTCACAACCAGTACCAAAATACAACAATAGAGAGAGAGATGCAAGGAAAACTAATGAAGATAGTTTTCACTTCCTCTAAATACCACTCATGTTCAACCTCAATAGATACTTAGTAGATTAGTAATAAATTCAGATTTTTTTTTTTGGAAGTAATTGGATACTCTCCATATCTCTCCCTTTCACAATATTCCTCAAGTCTCTTCCACTCTTGGCATTACCCCCTCTCCCCCAAAATGAGAATACATGAGACTCATATATAGGAGGAGCAACAAATTCATGTCATAAAGGAGGATTAATATGCATGCATTGTATTCCCTTTAGAGGAGTGTAACTTATGCCATTAAGGAGAGGTATGCATGCCTTATTTAAGGAGAGTGTAACATATGCATTAAAGTGAGTGTAAGAGGAATATATTATGACACATATTTAATGAGTGTAAGAATATTTTATGACATATATTTAATGAGTGTAAGAGGAATATGCCATTCCTTGATGAGTGCATAAAAGAGAGTGTAATGTAATATTTAAAATAGAGAGAGTTACATAGAGCCATGAGAGTCATGAAGGAGAGAGGGGTGAAGTGATTGAGGAGATATAATTTCCTTTTAATAATAATATCATAGTCTCATAAAAGATAATAATAATATTAATAATATTAATAATATTGAGGATTAAGTCGAGATTGAACTATTACAATTGATTAATCATAATTTAAGTGATTTTCCTTCAAGTATACTTGTTTACCCATTGATTGGAGGTGATTTACTATTTTTGGAAAGTCATACTTGAAATGGTAGACATGACTTTCTATTTTTATAAAATCACTCCAAAATTGTTAGGAATTAGATTATTAAGGAAATTCATCTACGAGTTGCCCATGAGTGGTATTTTTCTTCCGGATAATAGGGATTCCGCACCCCTATTGTATGCATCTTCATGCCTTAGTAGATTGAGGACTCCGCGCCCTGATCTACTCTAAAGATCCAAGATTCCACACCTTGATCTTTTTAAATATTCAGGACTCCGTGCCCCAAACATTTCCATATATATTCAAGACTCCACGTCTTTATATTTCATGGATTTAGGACTCCGCGTCCTAATCCTTTTATCATATATCCAAGACTCCACGTCTTTATATTTCATGGATTTAGGACTCCGCGCCCTAATTTCCATGGCTTCTCATCTATTCTGCTTTTAAACTCCGTGTTTCACCTTAAGGTACTAATTGTGAGCTCATACCCATCTGATGGTTCGTTGGTAAGGTCTTCTTCCAAGACCTGCACACATCACAATCTCATTGATCAAATAAATCAAATGAATTTCATAATTAACTTATTCAAATTTTACCAAATATTGTGCATGACTTCCACAGTCATTTTTGTTTTGGAGAAATGACTTCTGCAGTCATTCATAACTTGAGCATCCCTGTTGGCAATGACCAAGTCCCCTACCACATCATGCTTAGTACGAGATTATGCACATATAATCATACAATCATGTATCATCCATAAATCATAATTAACCATATGTTCCACATAACTATGATTGTCCATGGATCTGTGTCTTAATTATAAATCACCATTCACATTGTACACCTATGTCCAAAATAGGATACCAAATGAGAAAACATCGCTAATATTCTCTTAACCAAAATCAATCCTTGTGCACGCAACCATAGATATTATCATAAGCACACAACAACCAAGTGACCCAAACCAGGTCATAGCATATAAGCATGTACATAAGTCTTTCATACATAATATCATATCAAAATCACCATCTCTAAGTGTCATCAAAGCTATCTCACTAATAAGGGACACTACAAGTAGGCACTCAAAGTTCCCCGTGGGTAAGGGTGGGATTCCTGCTCGAGAACACCCTGTGCTAAACATCACTACAAACTTAGCTAAATAGAATAAGAGTGCATGGAATGTCAAAAGACAACTCCAGATATAAACAGATCATAAAATTATAAACTAAATCCTACCTCCAACGTTTCCTTCATCTTCATTATATATAAAGTGAGCCTTCCAAAGCCCTGGACCACCTCTAAACTACGACGTCCATGTGGACATAACCCTCCATGTTTGACTATGTTGTATCTGCAAGTCCTCCATCATGTCTACATGCAATGTGCACCCTCTCCATCATGTGTGCATTAAATGCACTACTTTCTCCATCACTTAATCATGAATGCTCTATGATATTACATTAGATTGCCTCCATGATATCAGTTGATTGCTTCAACCTCCATGATCTATCTCATTAATGAGAAAGATCTCCACTCCTTTCACATCTACTCCATTATGTAGATCTGTGTTTAATTAATCCACATTCACACATCAAAAGTGGATCTTATTCATCTTTGAGGATTATGGGTCCCTCCACCCTTTTATTTACTTAATTAATTAGGAAAATTATGAACTCTAATATTCCAATCATCTTGTGGAAAATTGGGAATATTACACGTGCGCAATGACTTCCTTAACCCAATTCAGATCTAACACAGGAAATTCTCAACTTTAATACAGTCATGTGCAAAACAGAAAATTATCCTTATTCATATCTACTCAAAAAAAACAAGAATAACCCTTTTTCAACTACAAAGATATATCCTTTAACAGAGATCATGACCAATTATCGAATACTTTCCTAAAGATAGGAATCGATTATCATATGCGTAACTTCAGATAAATGCACATTTAATAGCAATAAAAGATACATAAGTAAATCGATGCATTAACAGATAAATATAAACATCACACAAGTAGAGCACAATTCACCAAAACTCTTCTCTTTATTGATAGGTATTCAAATAGTACAATAGTATTCTCTTGTGCACACAGCAGAAAGGTCCTTGCACACAGCTCAGGACTAGGTGTCTGCGCACACAACCAGCAGGAGCCTATCCAACCCAGACTAACACAAACTTTCCCAAAATCATATGACATTCACATAAGATAGTTCATTGACAAGATAATATAATATCCAACTTGACTTAAACCATACACATTTATATGAATAATATGCGCAAATACCATGGTCTCAAACCGTGGTTTGAGCCCCAAGTTTTCCCTTTAACCCGTTACAATGATGAAGGAACTTTTACCTTCCCCAAAGTTCCTTGAATTTTTTGCACGTAGTGCGTTTTAACAAAGCTAGACAAAATTATGCCCAAAACTTGACCCTAGGGGACCCTAAACCAACACTTTCAAACCTCCATTAAATGCCAAATTGAGATATGAAGTTGAGATTAGAGGTAGACCCTCCATTCCAGATAACATAATGTATTGTAAGGTTTTTGAGGATGAAGAAAAAATAATGAAATTTCTGGAAAATGTAGGGGAATTTTCAAATTTAGATATTGATCAAGAATTTGAAACTGAAGATCTTTAGGAAGAAGAAAATAATACTAAATCACCTTGGATGGACTTTGTCTGAGGTCAAAAAATTGTGTAGTTGAAGAATAATTTGATCCCAAAATGTTTGGTTCCCTGAGATAAGTTGTTTGATGCAAATGATGTTGTTGTAAATGTAAATAAATAGAATTTGGAAGCAGATATCGAAGACTCTAATATTTGGATAAAGAATCAACTGAAATTGTTCAAACTGTCAAAATGTATCTCAGTAGAATAGAAACAGAGGCATGTTGATATTTTTAAGAAGTATGTTGATGTATTTTCATGGTATTACAAATATCTCCGAACTTATGATACTAATATTATTCAGCATAAGATTCCATTGAAGCCATGAGTAAAGCCATATAAGTAGAATCTGAGACAAATTAATCCTCGTCTCTTACCATCCATAGAAAAGGAAGTCAAGAAAATATTGAAAGAAAAGATAATTGTTCCTCTCAGATATTCAGATTGGTTAGCTAATCTGGTAACTATGAGGAAGAAAAATGGAGAGATTGGATGGTGTATATACTTTTGAAATTTGAATGTAGCCTCATTAAAAGATAATTATCCTTTCCCAAAGATGCATCATATTCTGTAAAGAGTAATAGGGTCTTCCAAACTTTTTATGATTGATGGATTTTCTACTTATAATCAGATTGCAGTACAACTAGAAGACTAAAAGAAGACATCATTCACCATACCATTGGAACTTTCATATATGAAAAAATTCCATTCAGATTGATGAATGTTGGTGCAACTTTTCAGAGGGCTATGGATATAGCCTTTTTGGGGGAAACGAGAAATTTGTAGTTATTTATTTAGATTAAATCACAGTGTTTTCTAGATCTTCTGAGGAGAATCTAAAATAACTTCAACAAAATTTCGAAAAGTCCAGAAAATATGGGTTATCACTAAATCCTAAAAGGTTTCATTTTTCTTTGAGACAAGGAAAAATACTTGGGAAAATTGTATCAAAGGAGGGTGAAAATTGATCCTAAGAGAATATAAGAAATTAAGAACAATTCTCTTCCTAGAAGTAAAAAGGAAATTCAAACTTTTATGGGAAGAATAAACTTTCTAAGGAGGTTTATTCCAAATTATGTAGAGATTGTAAAAGAAATTACTCATATGATGAATAAGGATCAAGAAGTAAAATGGACCTCAGGTGCTCGAGAATCATTTACAAGGATTAAAGAATATTTTTCAGAGGCTCCAGTGTTGGTAAGTCTTGATTATCAAAATCATTTTCATATTTTCTCGTTTGCTTGTCCTTTCACTATTATTGTTGTGCTTTTACAAAGAAATTATGATGGTAAAGAACAACAAGTATCATTTTTCATCAGAGTGTCGAGGGATGTTGAACCGAAGTATAAAATTTTAGAAAAATATGGTTATTCTCTAGTTAAGGCTTTGAAGCCTTTCAGAATATATGTCCTAAAATCTCAAATTATTGCATATGTTCCTAAATCTGTTGTCAGAGATGTGCTGACTCAAAATGATGGTGAAGGAAAGATGGGAAAGTGAATAACAAAGATCCAAGAGTATGATATGGAAATTAAACCAACGAAATTGGTAAAGGGACAAGGATTAGTAAATATTATGATATAAGAAAATTGTTAGGAAATGGGAATTAACTTGCTAGCCGAAGTTTCTGAACCAAAAACAATAGAGGAGAAAGGTAAAGAAAAGTACCCTCATAAAAAAAATCAATACAATTACCTCTTCTCATAATGGTATAAGGATATTGTTAATTATATGTCCCTTCTTAGCTACCCAAATTCCTTGGATAGAACAAAATATAAGACCCTGGGGTTGAAAGCTCAGAAATATGTGACAAAAAATGGTCGATTGTACTAGAAAGATCTTGTTGGTATTTCGTTTCTCTGCCTAATAGAAGGGGAAAAAATTGAATTCTTTAATGAATTTCATGGATTTCATTATGGTGGCCATTATAGTTGGAAAGTAACAACACATCATATTTTGAAAGCTAGATTTTAATTTCCTTCTTTGTTTTCATATGTTTTCATATTAGTGATAAGTTGTGAAAGGTTTCAAATATTTGTAGAAAAGAAGATGTTAGCACCTTTAACACTGATTCCCATGTTTGTTGATGAACCTTTCAGGAAATAGGGACTCGATTTCATAGGAGAAATAAATCCACCTTCAAGTGGAAAACACAAATGGATCCTGACAGGTACTAATTACTTTACTAAATGGGCGGAAACTATTCCTACCAGGAGGACAATAGATGCAGTGGTAATTAAATTTCTAGAAGAATATATCTTCACAAGATTTAGTTGTCCAAAAAAATTATTCATTGATAATGGTCAAGTTTTTAAATATGCAAAATTAATTTATTTTTTCAATAAACATAATCTAATACTGTCACATTCTACCACCTATTATCCTCAAGGAAATGGGTCAGTAGAATCTTGTAACATGACTCCGGTAAGAATATTGAAGAAGAGAATCATAAAAAATAAGACAAATTGGGATTCTTAGCTGAAGTTTGCATTGTGAGAAAACAGGGTAACTACAAATAGATCTACTGGTAAGTACCCCTTCAAATTGGTCTATGGAACATCAACTTTGTTGCCTAGTCAATTAGGAAAACTAGTAATTTCTATTATTCAAGATGCTGAAGAATAACCAAATGAAATAACTCGGAGGATAAATCAATTGGTGGAGTTGAATGAAAACAAGGAAAAAGTGGTTGAAAATTTAATCAAATATCAAGAGAAAATGAAGTTGATCTTTGATAGAAAGGCCAAGGAGATTTTTTTTCAGCCTAGAGATCTTATTATGAAATGGAATGTAGGGAGAGAGGATAAAGGAAAACATGGTAACTTTTATCCTCTATGGTTTGAACCATTCAGCATAGCAGAAGTCAAAGCCAATAATAATTTTGTTCTAGAGAACTTGGTTGGTGAACTACTGCAGATGCCTATGAATGGGAAGTAATTGAAGATTATTTCCAACATTGATCTTCTTTTATTTTTCCATTGTAGATATAGGTTTTACCATTGTAAGTATCCCATGAGCTCTTCATTGTAATGTTCTAAGTTATGATATGACTCCATGCACGATGTGAAGGCATTACTATGTGGTTCTTAGTGATTTGTTTCAAAGCACTATCCCTGGGTGGAGCCAGATGTTTTAGCTCGTTTTCATTTTGTTTTTATATATTGAAAAGAATATATATATATATATATATATATATTCCAAAACAAATAAATAAATAAAAGAGAAATAAAAATATATATGTTAGCCATAGGATTTTGAAAAGCGCTAATGGTGGATTAATCTTTGATTAAGACAAACTGCAACATTAACATTAAATTGTTGTGGGCCCAATCAGAGTTAAAGTTAGAGATAATTCAAATAGAGGGAATATTTTCGAGCAGGGTAAGTCGGGGATGTCGAGTCTCCTCGATGGCGCAAACTCGACAACAAAAACCAATCAAATTGTATTTATCACTTGCCCCCGTATATTGGTCAATGCTAGGAGGGATGAATTGAGATCTACGGTGCAAATAAAATACAAGGGCACTATGGGCGGGATTACATTGTAGCCCTGGTGCTCCCGTATCAGGTGGTAAGTGAGCACAGTACAGTCACAACATTCCACGTCACCTCATCCCACTCCACTTCATCCCTAACACCTCCACATCACCATGTCACTTAATGTTTCCCATACATGTCAAATCACCATTAAAATCATGTTTCCCTCGTTTTTCCTATTTTATTCTCTAAATATATTTTCCACCCTCATTTTTTACATTTCTAGTTGTTGCTCCAATGTCTGTAACATCATCCCAGTCATCCTCCTATGAAAATTACAAATGGTCAACATCATCCAAGGTTTCCATGTATTTATATAGTCTAATTTGACCATTTAAAAATATTCAAAATGTTTAGAAAGGTCAACCTATCTCGTTCAACCTCTCACATTCCTTTCATGGACACTGAGAGGGATGTTTTTGACTCAAATTGATCCTTAAACCTCATGGAACTTTGTCAGCACAATTTAGTTAACGAAAATGATTCCCCCATGTATGTTGTTGTCATGAGGTTTCATTTGTGTTATCACCAAACTTAGGATGATTGGGCTACTCAACAGTCAATTTAGTGTAATTTTTTCAAACCACTTATGGTTGGAAGTTAGCCCTTCCAACCTGAGAGGGCTCTCTCAAGAAAATGAATGATATTCAATAGACGATGCTTAGAACAAATATGGGTAACTCTTAAGTGTTTTTTGAATCGTTTTTAGCAGGTGAAGCGTGTGAGTTAATGGCTACCATTGGGCATGGAGTCAATGTGAAACTCAATTAGATAAAAAACATATTTCACGGAAGCTAAGGCATGTGTAATTTCATAACAAATAACTTGAACAACAAACTAGATGCATAAAGGAAATTGTAGCATATTTAGCTATGAATTCCAAGTGATTACACATAAAGTGAGTTGAATATACATTAAAAAGGTAGATAAGAAAAACACATAAGAGTACATGAAGAATCTCAGGTCTGAAAGAAGCTTTCTGCAACTGTATATTACTGACTGGGAAATATTAAAATAGTAGCATATCACATAACATCGACCAAACCTCTATAACTCTTTAATATCCCTATTTATAGAATTAAAACCCTTTACGTGAAGTCTACCACCTGGGCTAGTGTAATATTCCCAATTTTCCATCAGATAATTGGAATATTAGAGTTCTTAATTTTCCTAATTAATTAAGTAAATAAAAGGGTGGAGGCACCCACAAACCCCATAGATAAATAAAATCCACTTTTGATGTGTGTATGTGGATATTTTAGATCTAGATCTACATTATGGAGTAGTGGAGCAACTTCTTAAATGAAGGAAGAGTGGAGATCATGTATTATTAATGTAAAATCATGGAGATGATGGAGGAGGTCAACTGAGATCATAGTGCATTCAAAGTAAGATCATAAAACACTTATGATGAGATAGTGGAGGAAGTGGTGCATCTAATGCACACACGATGGAGAGAGTAGGAATTAAATGCAAACATGATGGATATCATGGAGAGACAACACAATCTTCATGGATGCTAGTGGCCACATGTACAACACAGTTATGAGGTGGGCCAAGGCTATGGAAGGCTCATAATCTATATAATGAAGATGAAGGCACAATAGAAGGCAAGATTTAGATTATTATTTATGATTTTCTTAGATCTAGATTTGTCATGTGACATTTCTATGAACGCTTATGCTGTTTAGCTAAATCTGCATTGATGTTTAGCACAGGGTGTTCCCGAGTAGGAATCCCACCCTTACCCACGAGGGACTTTGATTTCCTACTCTGGGAAGGTTTCTATTGATATCCATTCATCATCAGGCATTGGTGCCATCTTCATGCCACTCTCATATGCACATACAGATTTAGGAATAACGCATTCATGTTTGAGGGTTTGATAGTTGGTGGTTGTTTCTAAGATTTCAGCTAGGAAAACGGTGGAGGATTCATCCTTTCACCTTGTGCTTCATTTTCAGCCTTTCAGGAGCAATAGATATATATTTGTCATTCAGGCCATTTTATTTTACCTCCATGCAACAAAATTCCCCTCAAGGATTGCACAGTTCAGTCTTGTAGATGTATTGGAGGAAGGAAGTTTCCAGTATTTCAGTTAGAAATCCTATGAATGACCATATCCTCACTTTTAATTCATTTTTTCGCAGCAAGATGATGGAGCTTAGTGAAATGAAGTCGCCTTCACTAAGTGGGCCCGCAGGCAAATTCTGGCGCAAAATCTATTTTTAGACTATGTCTATTTTTAGACATATGAAGCATGATTCGGGGATTCCAGTTTGAGATTCTTGAAGTATGTGTCATGTTGGTAAAAATAGATGAGACTCTATTTTTGAGGTAAAAGAGGTCGAAGTCTATTTTTAGACTGCCTCTCCTTAAAACAGGGAAGTCAAATATTATTTACCCTTAATAATATTTAGACTATAAACAACAGTTTACTCTCTTGGAGCACTTCAATTCGAGCTACAGAAGTGGCTCATGCATCTAACAGAGGAATCACGTGGTTCCCAAGGGTTTGATGGCATCATGCATGGTTGACTTCAGTTGGACTTCAGTGGTAGAAGTTTGGAGGAGTTAATGAGACAATGAAGGAGTTGTGTAACGTTTATTTTAGTTGAACTCGTTGAGATTAGTTTAACTAGATAATCAATTAGTTATGAGTGGAGTGAATTAAATATTATTTAATTCATTAATTAGTAACTCATTATTCAACTCATAGCGACATCACCACTACAAGGCATCACTGGGCCCAAAGGAAGGTTCGTGAAAGAGATAGATGAAAGGGTGGAGTTAGCTATCAATTGTGACTATACTGTTGCTATTTGCAACACACAGATAGGTGGAGTAAGCCCATGAGGATTGCGCAGTTCAGGCTGGTGGTTTATCTATATAAAGAGGCCATCCCATAGCATTGAAACACACAATAGAGGCAAGGCAATTGGCGGTGAGTTTTGAACTAGTAACCTGTTCAAAACTGAGCTAGATTGTGGGTAACTGTATGAGAAAGTACTGAGTACTTGTGAGGAGTATTGTACTGAGTTTGTTACTTGATTTCTCCATTATAATATACACAATAGCTGCGGGGTTTTCAGCTATGAGCTTTCCCCATACATACTGTGTTAATGTGTATGATGATTTGATGTGTTATCGCTTGATTTTATTTTCGCATGTGTGATGATCTGAGTTGAGTTGAGTGGAAGAGATTATGTGTTGTGTATGAAGTTCAAATAGTATGTGACCAAGATAGTCTCAGTGGATAATTAATTATTATTCAGCAAATTTCTACATGGTATCGGAGCTATTGAAGTTCAGATTGATCATCACAATGATTACAAACTTATTTCGGTAGACAGAGTCTGCATGCGGGCCAGGTAGCCTCTGGATTCATCTTTCTTTAGAAAGTGAAAGGTCTGGTAAATGCCCCTTGCAGTCAATCTCTGTGCTAGAAATAATTTTTTCTCACAGATCTAGAGCGGTTGAGCTTTGAGGTGGAATTCGAAGTTTTGCAGCAGTTTTGTTTTCTTGGTGTCGGTGTTGAAAATGTCTTTCAACGGTTTGCGACTCGAATATGCTCTTGAAGGCAGTTCGAATTATGTTGCATGGAAGGATCACATGGAAGCAGTATTAGAAGATAATGGTCTCAAGGAGTTCGTAGATACGGATGTCCAAAAGCCCACTGATCCTACTGAAGTCGATGCATGGCAAAAGAAGATGGCGAAGTGTCGAAGGATCCTGTTGGAGGGCGTCAAGGATCATATTGTATCCAGCCTGCATGGAAAGGCTTCTCCATTTCTAATGTGGAAAGCTTTGAAGGATCTATTCCAGAGTAAGAGTGACCAAAGGAAGCTAGCGCTCAAAGATAAGCTCAGGAACATCAAGATGGAGAAGGGCGAAAGTATTGCCAAATACCTCAGTATCGCCAAAAGCTCACTGATCGCATGCTTGGTTTCAAGTGTGCTGGGATCGGTATGGTTCTTGGACAGCGGTGCGTCATTTCATATGACAGGAGATCGGGAGTTGTTCTCAGATCTGGAGGACAAAGATTTGGGTGTGCACATCGAGATGGGCGATGACGGTAGATACAGTGCGACTGGTATCGGTACCGTATCCTTTCAGAGGGAGTCTGGTAAACCCTTTGTCTTAAAGGATGTCATGCATGTACCGGGATTGAAGAAGAACCTGATTTCAGTAGCGATGTTGGAGGATAAGGGTTATGATGTTGTCTTCAGCGAAGGAAAAGCTTTCCTGCGCAGTAAGACTACTGGAGAGACCCGGAAGATAGGGGTTCGAACTCAGAACCTTTATCAGTTGCAGGTAGATGACTGCGTAGCTATGGCATGCAAGGCGGGAGAAGTGGTGAGCCGGGATGATGAGGGCGAACTGTGGCACAGGAGATTGGGCCACCTTCACCATGGAGCTTAGAAGATCCTGCAGCAGATTTCTACTGGGCTTCCTAAGGGCACTCTTGCGCAGTCAGATCAGTGCAAGGGGTGTACTTTAGGGAAGTATGTGAAAGCCACCTTTCACGAGAAGGATAGTCGCGCCGCGACGATCCTTGAGAGAGTTCACACAGACGTGTGTGGTCCTTTCTCAGTTGCTTCGACAGCAAAGCACAAGTATTATGTGATCTTTGTTGATGATTTCTCTCGAAAGTGCTGGATCTTCTTCATGCAGAAGAAGAGCGATACATTCGCGAAGTTCTGTGAGTTTAAAGCACCGGTCGAGAAGGATTCGGGGAAGAAGGTGATTGCTCTAAGGAGTGATAACGGTGGTGAATTCATCTCGGCTGAATTCAAGGAGTTCTGCAGCGCAGAAGGGATTCGGAGAGAGCTCATCGCACCCCATAACCCACAGCAGAACGGGGTGGCCGAGCGGAAGAACAGAACGATCGTGGGTGCTGCACGGGCGATGTTGCATGATCAGGGCCTACCCCTTCACTTGTGGGCTGAGGCATGAAATACAACAGTGTATGTGCAGAACTGTTGTCCTCACAAGGTTCTTGGCATGAGTACACCAGAGGAGGCTTATTCTGGCAAGAGGCCTGATATTTCCCATTTGCGGATTTTCGGTTCTCCTGTCTACATGCATGTGACGAAGGATGCGAGAAGGAAGCTGGATCCAACTGCTGAAGTTGGAATATTTGTGGGGTACATTGATACACCTCATAACTATCGGGTGTATGTGCCAGACAGTCGCAAGACTGTTGTGCGACGGGATATAAAATTTCAGGAGGAGAAAGCCATGCAGTGTTCGCTTGAGAGGGAGCTACACTTGCATGCAGATGAGGAGCTGTTAGTTCCTAAGGAGGAGCTTCTAGATGTGGATCAGCCATAAGAGGAAGTTCAAGAGGTGGAAGAAACCACCCATGTAGCGCCAACCATCAGAGGGCGCATGCGCACAACAGAAGTTGAGCGACTAGCTCGGGATGCAGAGAAGATTGTAGGACCACCTACAGCACAGCGCAGACAGAGACAGTCACCGGATCGGTACACTGGATACATGGATCTTGTGATTAAATGTGTTGTGACGGAGCCATCCTCTTTTGAGGAAGCTGTGGAGGAACCCGCATGGGTTGATGCCATGATCGAAGAATATGATTCGATCGTCAGGAACAGTGCATGGGAGATTGTCCCAAGACTGGTGGGGAAATCAGTGGTGGGTTTGCGATGGATCTACAAAGTGAAGCAGGCAGCTGACGGGAGTGTGGAGAAGTACAAGGCGAGATTTGTCGCCCGTGGCTTTTCACAGATCGAGGGGATTGACTATGAGGAGACTTTTTCACCTGTCGCAAGGTACTCTTCCATACGGACGATCCTTGCTCTCTCAGCGCAGATGGGGTGGCATATTCATCAGATGGATGTGAAGACTGCGTTCCTCAATGGAGTTATTGAGGAGGAGGTGTACATAGAGCAGCCTGAAGGTTTTGAGATCTTCAGCAGTGAGTCGCATATGTGCCGACTCAAGAGAGCACTGTACGGGCTGAAGCAAGCACCTCGTGCTTGGTACACTCGCATAGACAGCTACTTCACCGGGCTTGGATTCTCCAAGAGTGAGGCGGATCCTAACCTGTACCATATTGTGGTGGAGGGGAAGCTGTTGATCATCGTACTGTATGTAGATGATCTGATTTTGACGGGAGATGAGCCGTTGATACTTTCATGCAAGGAGGATCTTGCACGAGAGTTTGAGATGAAGGACTTGGGAATCCTTCATTATTTCCTGGGATTGGAGATTTGGCAGTGCAGCGGAGGACTGTTTGTTTCTCAGGGCAAGTATGCCCGGGAGATTCTGGAGAGGTTCAACATGCAAGGCTGCAAGCTTGTTGACACTCCTCTTCCTGGTGGTTGGAGGAAGGAGGATGCTACTTCAGCAGAGGTAGTGGATTCCACTGTCTATCGACAGTTGGTGGGGTCGCTTATGTATCCGGTCAATACACGACCCGATATATGCTATGCAGTTAACCAGCTTTCGCAAGCTATGGTTAAGCCTACCAAGCTCTTTTGGAAGGCGAGCAAGCATGTATTGCGCTATATCAGAGGCACATCGAGATATGGTCTATGGTACAGACAGGAGGATGGAGTGAAACTTTCTGGTTTCACTGATGCAGATTGGGCAGGGAGCCCAACAGACCGGAAGAGCACTTCTGGAGGAGTTTTCAGCATTGGGTCGACAACGGTTTCCTGGTACAGCAGGAAGCAGAGATCCGTGGCACTCAGTTCAGCAGAGGCCGAGTACATGGCAGCAAGCTTGGCTGCATGTGAGGCTATTTGGATGAGGAAGATCCTCGCAGGTTTGTTCAGGTTGCATTTGGAGCCTACAGTGATCTACCGTGATAACCAGAGCTGCATCAAGCTCTCGGCTAATCCAGTTTTTCATGATAGGTCCAAACATATCGACATCAGGTACCATCACATCAGAGATTGTGTTCAGCGGAGGATCATGATGCTTTCATATGTTCCCACGGAGGATCAGGATGGCGACATCTTGACGAAGGCGCTCACCAGGAGCAAGTTCGAATTCCACAGAGGCAGGATAGGGGTTGCAGATAATCCATATCTTGCCGAGAGGGAGTGTTGAGAATGCAGCAATATGATGGAGCTTAGTGAAATGAAGTCGCCTTCACTAAGTGGGCCCGCAGGCAAATTCTGGCGCAAAGTCTATTTTTAGACTATGTCTATTTTTAGACATATGGAGCATGGTTCGGGGATTCCAATTTGAGATTCTTGGAGCATTGGTCATGTTGGTAAAAATAGATGAGACTCTATTTTTAGGTCAAAGAGGTCGAAGGCTATTTTTAGACTGCCTCTCCTAAAAATAGGGAAGTCAAATATTATTTACCCTTAATAATATTTGGACTCTAAACAGCAGTTTACTCTCTTGGAGCACTTCAGTTCGAGCTACAAAAGTGGCTCATGCATCTGACAGAGGAATCACGTGGTTCCCAAGGGTTTGATGGCATCATGCATGGTTGACTTCAGTTGGACTTCAGTGGCAGAAGTTTGGAGGAGTTAATGAGACAGTTAGTGGAGTTGTGTTCTGTTTATTTTAGTTGAACTGATTGAGATTAGTTTAACTAGCTAATCAATTAGTTATGAGTGGAGTGAATTAAATATTATTTAATTCATTAATTATTAACTCATTATTCAACTCAAGAACACATCAGTTCACTACAATGCATGATCAGTTCAGTGGAGACCAGTGAAAGAGGTAGATGAAAGGGTGGAGTTAGCTATCAGTTGTGACTATACTGTTGCTATTTGCAACACACAGATAGGTGGAGTAAGCCCATGAGGATTGCGCAGTTCAGGCTTGTGGTTTATCTATATAAAGAGGCCATCCCATAGCATTGAAACATGCAATAGAGGCAAGGCAATTGGCGGTGAGTTTTGAACCAGTAACCTGTTCAAAACTGAGCTAGATTGTGAGTAACTGTATGAGAAAGTACTGAGTACTTGTGAGGAGTATTGTACTGAGTTTGTTACCTGATTTCTCCATTATAATATACATAATAGCTGCGGGGTTTTCAGCTATAAGCTTTCCCCATACATACTGTGTTAATGTGTATGATGATTTGATGTGTTATCGCTTGATTTTATTTCCGCATGTGTGATGATCTGAGTTGAGTTGAGTGGAAGAGATTATGTGTTGTGTATGAAGTTCAAATAGTATGTGACCAGGATAGTCTCGGTGGATAATTATTTATTATTCAGCAAATTTCTATAGTTTCCACCATTATTGAGTTGATTTGACACATTTAGCAGCAGGCTAGAGAGCCTCCCTCCCTGACAGCGCAGTTTTTTTCAAGCAGTTGTATAGCAGCAACTTTATTCAGTGGAGAAGGTTGGAGGAGCTAGATATTGAGCTTCTAGCTTGAGGATCAAGTGAAGGGATCATCGCTTCAAGCATATATATAATTTTACATCCTATTGTAGCAAGATCTCCTCAGATTATGCTTCAGAACTGCATACCCAACAGTGTATATATGCAAGCCCTAAGCGAGTGATTTTCCTAGTTTGCTAGATCTAGAAATCCATTTCTGGGTTATCTTGGGTATCCATCATAGATCTCGAATCTATTTTTTCAGCATCATCAGAGCTCAAGAACTGCTTAGATCTACATTTTATATTTTCCCGGTAGTTGTAGTCCCAAATTTTGCAGCAGGGACAACACAACTTTCCTTCCAACAGTCCAGCAGTTATGTAGTCCCTCTTGTGGGATCATTTCAGGTTCATTCTAGGCCATCTCTTTGGCTTGAGTGTCTCATATTTTTAACACTATTGTATTGTTTATTCCACCTCCATATTAATAAAATGGCTCGACTATTGTATACATTTTGATGGTGTATTTAGATTAATTTTTTACTTTGCTATAGTTCATCTATTGTGTTTTTTTATTATTGCATTCTCCCTTTTGGGATATTACAGTGGTATCGGAGCATGATATTTGGCTCATCTTTTGGAGACTTCATCTTTTGCATCAAAATAAGAAGAAGATAGTAGAGATCTATCATGAAGGAGGATTGCAATTTTTCCACTCTTCTCTTTAGATCCATGCAATATCTTTCCAAGGAGGTCAGTCAAATGAAGAGAGAAAGGAAAAGGAAGGATCCAAGAAGATTGGCTGAGGAAGTTCCAAGCACTTCCTATCAGCATGAGAAGCAACTGGAGAAGTAAAGAGCCTCACATCATTCTACTAGATCCACTTTCTTTGATAAGAGAGAGTAATGGTGTTAATATGAAGAAGAATTGGGGCATGAGACCCTAATTAAATATATGTCCGAGTACAAATCACATCCTAGAGCTCTCAAGGAGAATCTAACTCTCCAACAGTTTTTGAAACTCAAAGAGGAGAGAATATCCTAAAGTAGAAATAGAAGAAACATGCATAGATTCTTCTTGCCTACATTTGATGGGTCTTCCACAATCACATTGAGGGCTTGGAGGGAAGAACTAGCTACATTGTTTCTGCAATATCTTGTAGCAGAATGAGAGACTGTGGAGATTGTAGCGCTGCACCTAGAAGGTGAAGCAAGAGATTGGTGGTTTAGTCACTTGTCCCATATGAAAGTGTCTGCTTATGTAGATTTTATTATAATACTGAAGAAGAAGTATGGTAGAAAGAAACTAGATACATCTCACATAGAGACATACCGCATCATTGAGGAGATAATACATGAAGAGCCCAAGGAAGATGTCCACATTATCACTCAAGAGGAGGAGCCTCTACCACCACCACCAACTGCAAATGTACTTACACCAGGAGGAGGATCACTTGCATCATTACAAGATGACCTTGATTTCTTGAAATTTGGAGGCCCATGCATGATTCATGAGATGCATGAGGAGGAGGCAGATACCAATGCTGGTACAATTGTAGAGGAGCAACCATCATCATTACTAGCAGTTGGAGATACTATTGCACCTGTTGGAGGAACTCTTGTAGATGTGCAATATGTTCCAGAGATTCAACTTATCCAAGGTTTGCACATACTTTCATATCATATTATTTCGCTACCTCATATTGAGATTTGTGAGACCATGCCATCAGGGCAAGTGCATAACCAAGGATTAGAGCACCTTCCTGATTTGGAGTAGCAAATTATCACTGCACAGAGGACCCTTGATTTGATAAGGGAGAAGATGTATTGCTATCCTAGTTTTTCATGGTTGAGCTACACCCAACACTTTGTGTTGAAGTGTGGATCAAATGATATATGGGAGACATATTGTGATGGAGAGTACTTTCCATTGTCAAGACGAATTTTTCTTGATGAGCTCCTCACAGCTCAAAGAGGAGATTCTACCTATAGCATGTATGGAACCTTATGGGTTCCAATGGGCCATTGATGAGAGGATCGCATGGAGAGACCTCAAAGGAGGTGAAATTAAGCATTTCATGGAGTGAAAAGCTATTCAGTTGGACGATGTTGGTATTCTACATTGGGAGGATACCAAGACTGAGCTTGGTATGATTCATCATCCACATTGGGATGAATGGATCCGGATGAGGAGTAGGAGGTTCCCTACCTTCCTGTAGATCTATGATACTGGGCAGCAAGAAGTATGGATACACTGGTTGCTTTTTGGTCAGTATGGATACTACCCAACAGCTCACACTTGTGTGGTCCATGCCAAGTATATCACTTATGACATGCAGCAGCAGGAGGCATGGCTGCACTGGTTATTAATGAGAGTTTGGACATATCATGATATTTCTCTTGTTTGGGATATGTCTCATGTCTTTACATGTATTTCTGTTTGGGATGTATCTCATGTTCATGTATGTACTTGGGTTTGGAACATTGCATAACTCTCACATGATGTGGCATAAGGGAGCTTATTTTTATTGTTCTAATGAGACATTCCACATTTCCATTAGTATGTTCTTGCTCCATGACTTGCATCATGATGATGTAAGGAAGCATCAAGAATCCTTATTCCTTTGGTTACTATTGGGAGATTATTGGTTGATTTCTTCCCATACATTGCATGAAATTGATGGAGGATGGAAACATGAGGCCTTACAACATTGGCTTCTATTGGGGGATTATGGATATTGTACTTGGTATAATGATGATGTGTTGGAGCAGAAAGATGCATTGATGTGGTGGCTTCTCTTGAGAGAATATGGCCACTACATTTTGTACAATGATGATGTGGTGTGGCAGCAAGAGGCATTGTTGTGGTGGCTTCTATTGAAAGAGTATGGCTCTCGCATTTATATTGATGCAAATTTGGCATGGCAGCAAGAAGCATCACTGAAGTGGCTTCTATTGAGAGAGTATGGATCTCTTACTTGTATTCATGATGATATAGCATGGAAACAAAAGGCTTTGTTGTGGTGGTTGTTATTGGGAGAATATGGCTTGACATTGTTCATGTTTATCCATATGTCTCTACTTCTTGTTTTTCACTATGCTGATGTTATGTTTGGGTCCTACATGGCCAACAGGGCTAATGATGAGAGTACTGATAGATGCAATCTACTCTATGTATCATGGGTTAGAGAGATAGTTCATGAGTTGGGAATTTCCACTTTGGGAAGGAACCAATTCATTTCATGTATCTCATGTATAGAGGAGATATTTGGACATCATATGGTTTCCACTTGTAGATTCACTGATGAGGAAGGGTATCTAAATTTTCAGTTGGAGGCCATTCTAGACATTCTAGAGAGGCAGCTTTTGAGTTGGGAATGCATTGCACATTGTGGCAGATGGGTATGCCTTCCATATGAGGATGCCATTTGGAGGGAGGATGTTTTTTGTAGCATCCACTTTTGTAGTTGCTTGAGGACAAGAAACATTTTTGTGGGGAGGACTATAATATTCCCAATTTTCCATCAGATAATTGGAATATTATAGTTCTTAATTTTCCTAATTAATTAAGTAAATAAGAGGGTGGAGGGACCCACAAACCCCATAGATAAATAAAATCCAATTTTGATGTGTGTATGTGGATATTTTAGATCTAGGTCTACATTATTGAGTAGTGAAGCAACTTCTTAAATGAAGGAAGTGTGGAGATCATGGATCATTAATGTAAAATCATGGAGATCTTGGAGGAGGTCAACTGAGATCATAGTGCATTCAAAGTAAGATCATAAAGCACTTATGATGAGATAGTGGAGGAAGTGATGCATCTAATGCACACATGATGGAGATCATGGAGAGACAACATAATATTCATGGAGGCTAGTTGCCACATGTACAACGCAGTTATGAGGTGAGCTAAGGCTATGGAAGGCTCATAATTTTTATAATGAAGATGAAGGCACAATAGAAGGCAGGCTTTAGATCATTATTTCTAATTTGTTTAGATCTATTATTGTCATGTGAAATTTCTATGCATGCTTATGTTGTTTAGCTAAGTTTGTAGTATTTTTTATCACAGGGTGTTCTCAAGCGGGAATCCCACCCTTACCCATGGGGGACTTCAAGTGCCTACTATGGGAATGTTTCTATTGAGCTCCATTCATCATCAGGCATTAGTGCCATCTTCATGCCACTCTCATATGCACATACAACTTCAAGAATAACACATACCTGTTTGAGGGTTTGAGAGATGGTGGTTGTTTCTAGCATTTCAGCTAGGAAACTGGTGGAGGATTCATCCTTCCACTTTTTGCTTCATGTTCAGCCTTTTAGGAGCATCATATCTATATCTCGCATTCAGGCCATTTTATTTTACCTCCATGCAGTAGCAGTCCCCTCAAGGATTGCGTAGTTCAGTCCTATAGATCTATTGGAGGAAGAAAGTTTCCAGTATTCTAGTTGGAAATCCTATGAGGGACCATATCCTCACTTTTCATTCACTTTTTCCACCATTATTGAGCTGATTTAACACATTTATCAGCAAGCTAGAGAGCCTCCCTCGACAGCGCAATTTTTTTTAAGTGGTTGTGTAGCAGCAACTGCATTTAGTGGAGAAGGTTGGAGGAGCTGGATATTGAGCTTCTAGCTTGAGGATCTAGTGAAGGGATCACCCCTTCATGCATATATACGATTGTACATCTTATTTCATCCATCTTTCATCAGATCTACATACCTAGTAGTGTATATGTGCAAGCCCTAAGAGGTGATTTTCCTATATTGCTAGATCTGGTAATCCCTTTCTAGGTTATCTTGGGTATCCATCATAGATCCTAGATCTATATTTTCAGCATCATCAGAGCTCCAGAACTGTCTAGAAATTCATTTTATATTTTGGTGGAAATTTCAATCCTAACATTTGTAGCAGGGAAAACACAGTTTTCCTTCCAGCAGTTATGCACTCCCTTTTGTGGGATCATTTCAAGGTCATTCTAGACCATCTCTTTGGCTTGAGTGTATCATATTTTGAGCATTGTTGTACTGATGCAAGAGCATCTGGATTTAGCCAGCAATGTGATTGTGTGTTCACATATTGTGGCTAACAGGAGGTGGAAATTTTGATTATTAATATTTTATTAAGCTTTAATTGTGAGAAGTTAGTTTGTTTTTATTTCTAAATTAGATAGGAATAAAAGATAACAAATTGTTTCTCCCTGCGAGGAGATCAAGCCAAGTATATTAGATCATTAAGATAGGATAGAATTATTTTGTTAGAGTGGTTCAGTAAAGAGATAATAAAAGACAAGAGAACCGATTGTAGGTATATATAAGCGTGAATAGGTAAGTGTGAGGTGAGGAAAAATATGTGTGAGAGAGGTGTGACAAAAGAGTGGATAGAGAGGAGAAGCAATGTAATAATCCAGACATCAAGGGCAAGACTTTGTATATTTTCACTATTGTTAATTCCAAGTGTGTTTGTATTTTAAATTCTTCTGTATGTGATAAAATTTCGTTTCTTTTAAATTTATCTGTTGAAGTACATATATCGCATCACACACAGTGGTGTTTCCATGTTATAGGTTTATGTGAAATTATATATTAATCGAAGTTTTTAGACTTGAGTCCAGCTTCAAAGTTCATGCATTGGCCATCGCACATCGCATCCAAAGAAGGGTCGATTGGACGTGCGAGCAGCAGCAAGGACAGTTAGATTTGGGCATAGATCAATGGTGGAGATTAAATTACAAACTACGTGGAATTTTTCACATCGATCATTTTTGTGTTATTTGTTAAGACATCGCAAGGCAAGAAGTTTAAGTTGTGATGCGGTAAATAGGTGGAAGTTGCGTCGCAATAAGGATTGGAGATTACGATGCAATGCGATCGCATATTGCATAGGATAAGGAGAACCTGTTATGGTTAAACGTTAAAAGGTGCGACGTGCGATAGGGTTTTTTCTGTGAGTTTCGAAATCACATTGCGAAAACTTTAAAGTTTCGAAGCTACGAAGAAGGTAATTTTGTAAAGTTGTGAAGTTTGCGACCCGTCGTGATTGGTCACTGTATTTTGTGGGCCCATAAACCACAGGTCCGCCCACGTATATTGTGAAATTTTTAGCCTTGCTGCATCATTTGGTATCAGAGCAGAAACTGATTTTTGTTCTCAAGGATTGTAGCAAATATGTCACCCAGGAGAGGAGATAGCATAGGTCAAGGAAGACCTATAGCAAATGCAGTTTTTCTAGAAGAGATTCGACACCTTTGTACAAGGATGGAGATAATGGAGACTACTTAGAGGAGAGCACCCGATGAAGGAGATGTTAGTGCTACAGAGGAATCTTCTGAGGAAGAAGAAGAGGAAGAATACGAGGAAGCTAAATTTTTCAAGATATTGGCAAAGGTTAGTGGAAAACCAAGAGTGGATATTTCTTCATATGAGGGGAACCTTAATTGGACGACCTGATGGATTGGATGCGTTCAGTGGATAAGTATTTCGACTTGGAAGAGGTTGAAGATAAGAAGACGATAAAGTTTTCAGCTACCAGGTTGAAAGGCCATGCATAGATCTGGTGGGATGAACTACATACATCCAGGGAGAGAAAGGGAAAGCCTAAGATCAAGAAATGGGATAAAATGGTAAGTAAATTGAAGAATAAGTTTATGTGAAAAGGCTATCAGTTTAATATTTTCAAGCAGTTGCAAAATTTGAGGCAGAAAGGAATGACTGTTAAGGAGTATATAGAGGAGTTTTACAATATGATCATTAGAGCAGGACATTCTGAAGATGATATGGAGAAAGTAGCTAGATAAATCAATGGTTTAAGGTATGACATACAAGATGAAATTAGTTTTTTGAGTCTGAAGACAATTGAGGATGCCTACCAAGCAACTTTGAAGGTAGAGGAGAAAATGTTGAGGAAACAAAGTCAGAAGAATAGAGGTAAAATTCCAACAAGAGGAAGAGCAACTTTTAGATCAAGATTTCAGCACTCTTATAATGAAGCAGGAGGTTCGAGTAGTAGACCGCCGCAAAGAGGAGACTTTGGTAGAGGGATATTTGCACTCGGAGGTAGAGGTTGAGGAAGAGAATTTCGGTGTTACACACGTGGAGAATGGGGACACTTATCATGGGGTTGTTCTCATAACAAACCAGCAAATCAACGAAATGTGAATGTAGCTGAGGCAAAGGAAGAAAATCCTCAAGTCACGAGGAAATAAGAGAAACCTGAGGCAGGAAAGTATTTATTGCTAAAAAGAGTATCGCTTAAGGCAGAGAAGGAAACAAATGAGCCAGTGCAAAGGAAGAGCTTATTCAGGACTGCGTGCAAATCAAAAGAAAAATGTTGCAAAGTTGTGATTGACAGTGGAAGCACTGATAATATTGTTTCCATAGAGATGGTTGAGAAATTTGGGTTGATTAATATGGTACACCCTAATCCCTACAGAATGTCGTGGCTACAGAAAGGACATCATATTTTAGTGACAGAACAGTGCAAAGTAGAGATACAGATCGATTCATATAAGGATGTCGTATTATGTGATGTGATGCCAATGGACGTGTGCCATGTATGGCTAGGAAGGCCTTGGAAAATTGACAAAAAAGCCATTCATGGTGGCAGAAGGAATACCTATACCATAGAGAAGGATGGAAAGAAGTGCACACTGCTTCCATTGAAGGATGAAGCAGACAAAGGAGCAACTGGGAATAATGTTATGCCAATTAGTGGAAAGGAATTGCTGTAAGAAGTCAAGAAGGAGAAAGAAATGCATTTTGTTGTTGTGGGTAAACCCAAGGTAATTCTGACTTCTACTAATTTAGACAATCTGCCTATGGAAATTAAAAATCTGTTAGATGATTATGATGACATAATTGTTGATGAATTACCAAGTGAATTGCCACCAATCAAAAGTATCAGTCATCACATAGATTTGATACCTGGTGCAAGTTTACCAAACAAATAACCATATAGAATGAGCCCTCAAGACAATGACAAAGTTGGAAGACAAGTACAAGAGTTGTTAGATAAAGGACTGATCAAAGAAAGCCTTAGCCCATGTGTAGTACCAACTGTGCTTAGTCCAAAGAAAGGAGGTGAGTGGCACAGGTGTACTGATTCCAGAGCTATAAACAAGATCACTATCAGGTATATATTCCCATTGCCATGCATAAATGATTTGATGGATTGTTTAAGTGGGTCAAATTATTTTACTAAATAGATCTGAAGAGTGGATACCATCAAATAAGGATTAGAGAGGGATATCAATGGAAGACTACATTTAAGACGAACAATGGGTTGTATGAGTGGTTACTGATGAATTTTGGGCTCACTAATGCACTAAGTACATTTATGAGACTAATGAACGATGTCTTGAAAGAATATGCAGGAAAATTTGTGATAGACTATCTTGATGACATTATGATTTTCAGTCAGAGTAAGGAAGAGCATTTGGATCATGTCAAGATGGTGTTAATTACGTTGCAAAAGGAGAAGTTTCTTATAAATTTGAAGAAGTGTAGTTTTATGAAGAAGGAGCTCATTTACTTGGGATTTATAGTCATGGAAGAAGGCTTGAAGATGGACCTGTTAGCCACCTATAATTTTTTGGTATACCAAACAGGTGGCTAAATATGTTTATGAGCCTTCAAGAGAAACATTTCCCTTGAAAATATTTCATTCTTGAAGCATCTATATGTCTTCTATTCCTTGAATAATCCTCACTGTTGTTTCCATTAAATAATCCTGTTGATTGGTGAAGAAAATTGTTGTCAAAAAGGCCTCCATTTCCTCCATTTCATCCCCACAAAATCCCCCATGCTTCACCCTTATTCCCTTTAAAAAATTCCTCTCTAACCCTCCATTTAACCTCTAAATCTTCCTAAATCCCATAAACCTTACATCTCCCTTTATTGGGCTTAAAAATCCCTTCTTTTTTTCCTCTACCGGAACCCCTCAGTTGGCTTAAAAAGCACTAATTTTAAGCCTAAAACACCCCTTCTACATTATATAATTCCTTAGACCCTAAGGGCTTATTCCCATTAGCCCCTCCGTCTCATGTGACCCAAAGCCCTGTAATCAGGCTCTTAGGCCTTATAACCTTCCTCCTAACCCCTTTTTTCCTTTATTCTCCGCTACTTTTCCCACCCGGACAGTTCAATTTTTGAATGAATGTCAACCATTGATCCACATAGATCAATGGCCATCGCGCTTTATTAATCTCCACCCATCACCTCTCTCCATTACCCCTCCGGTTGACTATTGGACCATTGATCTCCCCTCTAATCTGATGACCCTCGCATAATCGTACAATCGTAAAAGCTTAATCCCTTGCCTTTGACCTTCGCCGATTTGCGATCCCTAATTAAATCTTAACCATCCATTCAGAAAGATCTAACGGCCAGCGCTTAATCACATCGTGCTTGTCCATCACTTAACCCTCCACCTTTCTGACCTCCGATTGAATCCCCACCATTGATTTTCACAGATCCGACAGTCAAGATCTATCCCCCGCAACTTCCTCCATCGTAGTCTTTCTGCACCGTCAAATCTCGGCCCTCCCATACGATGGTTGATATCGCGTTTCGCAAAACTTCTCGACTGGACGTTAACGCCATAAAAAATTCTGAAACCAGCGATGTTTAAAAGGACACGCGTCAAGCGGCGTACCATATTGCACTTTTTTTAGCCAAACCGTTTACCACCGAAACATTTTGCGAAAACCACCAATGGTTTTCTGCCTTACCACCTTTCTCCTCCGCAATGTCTTTTCGGCTTTCATCTCAACTGTAGATCTCCCTGATCTAACAGTCCAGACTTAATTTCACCACCAATTCATTCGCCCTCCATCCTCCTCCCAATGGTTTATCCGAACAATCTCAGTTGTAGATCTCTATTGATTAATATAAATTGACGGCTCCGAATTAACCTCGCCGCCAAACCTCCAAAGCCAATTCTAAACCATTTTCGTCGGGTTTTCTTAACTTTTATTTATTTTTTTGCAGGTTATAAAGGTTTTCTCCCAGATATTTAAAAATTTCACGAAGGCCAGGGATGACTATTCCCAACCTTCAATACAGGAAGGGATCCAAGATTTCCTCATTAAATGAACACCTCCACCATGCAAGCCTTCTGCACGCCTGCAAAACAACAAAAACACAATGAACTGCAATTAAACAAAGAAGATTAGAGCACCAGTGAAGCATAAAGGACAGATCATCAAAGATAGCCTCTACACGCCAAATCAAAGAGGCTAGTCACTTTCCATTGACCCATACTGCTACATGCAGTCCTATTTTCCATTAACATAGGTCACAGTCAAAGCTATCAGAGTTATTGACATATATGCATCTCAAAAGTAAATTTCCAGCCTAACAGAGCTTCCGAAGTCAAACAAATACAGCCAGAGTACAAATACAAGAAAAGGCCCATTTAATGAAGTATGGAGCATGTAATTCCTTCTCCATCAAGCCTCCCAGAGGCCGAGAAGCACTAAATTCTTCATTTAATCAAGCCAGCAATATCTTCTATTACTTCACCTCCTCATTCCTCTATAAGAACTCCTATAAATTTCATTGAAAAGGGTTGGGGTGGGGATTTTATCGACTGTTTGAACTGTTATTGAGGGGAAGTAGTTGAGTGTTTTGTAATATAGTAGGCTGGGAAGAGAAGTTTGGACTGTAAAGAGTCATTGGACTCAGAGTATGTGACTGGTTTTTCACGTCAATTGAACAAGAAGATTCACAGGATCCTGGTCTATATTATTGGTGATGTTTTCCTTACCGTAACTATCTCCTTTCATGTTTTATCATACTGTCCATTATTCTCTGATAAATAACAACAAGCATAGATTAGGACATACTGCTGGAAGTACCCTAAATGTCACTGTCAAATATTTATGTTTATTTTTTCCTCTGAATGTGTATCTTGGAAAAAATTCAATATAATTTAACCAGTATAGAAGTTGGTTTTCCCATGCTTACTGATGTATGACTTTAGAGTTTGTTTCTTAGATGTTCTTGATTGGTCTCAGCTGAAGGAATTGGGAAACTAGGGATTTAGAGTTAGCCCTATCCACTAGGTTCTTTTTCCAACAGTTTGCCTTTATAATATCCCTTTGAGTTAGTGTCAAAAGCATTGCAGGTTAAAAGTCTTTCTCTGATCTTAGGCCTCACTCTATGTTCAATATTTAATGTGTTCTACTTTCTAAAAGTAATTATGAGGACTGCTGGATTGTTTTCCTTGAGAATATGCTGAAAGCAGGCCTGGATTTAAATGACATATGACCTGATCTTAAGCTACCCTTTGTGTCTTTATTGAGAGGTTCCTTTGAAGTATGTCAAAATCAGGATAGGTTCAAAGTCCTTACCTGATCTTAGGCTGCACTTTGGTTTCTTTCTTTCACCCATTCTTAATGTTCCATTCCACCATCTATCTAAAAGGTCCTTTAGTATAGATGACTTGCCCTATGGAAACCCTTGGATAGTTGTTATGCAAGTAATCCCTGTTCATGACTCCATAGCCCAATGGATTGGCACTTCTCTTGACCTATCTTCCCATGCCGAAACATCCTTCTATTTAGTTCCTTCTTTACTTCCATAACCTTCTCAGTTTATGATCTCCAACCAAACAAACAAATCAAAAACCCTCATGCTTCATACCTAGCCTAATACCTTTATTTGAGCCTTAAAGATATATCATTCTTTACATTTATAGAGAGATCCCTCTCTGGATCCAGGAGGGCTAGATCCTAGGATCCCAAAGTGGTTTGATGTTGTCTTATCTTTTGGTCTTGCCAATCTGACCAAAACATAGGAACCACAACAGGACCCAAAAAATATCTAGGTAATACTGGATTGGCCAACTCCGAGAAGTTTATTTGAGGTAAGAGTTTTCATGGTCTTGTAAGTTTTTACAGAAAGTTTGCAAGAGGTTTTAGTCAGATCTGTGCACCAATAATTGAAACAATAAAGGAGATAAACCAACCATTTAAGTGGATAGAAGTAGCAGATTAGAACTTCAAGTTGTTAAAAAATAAGATCACTAAAAAACATGTTTTGGCCCTGCCAAATTTTGATAAAATATTCCATGTTGACACTGATGCTAGTGGGATAGCAATTGGAGCTGCCTTGAGTCAAGAGTAGAGACCGATAACTTATTTTAGTGAAGATTTAAATGACGCCAAGAGGAATTATTCATCCTATGATAAGGACTTTTATGCTATTGTGTAGGCTTTGAAGAAATGGAGGCATTATTTGTTGCCCAAAGAATTTGTGTTGTATTCTGATAACCATGCATTGTAGTTCATAAATAATCAGCCGAAGTTGAACCAAAATCATGCTAAGTGGATGGAGTTTTTATAGATTTTTACCTTTGTAATCAAACACACATGGTAAGTCAAATAAAGTTGCTGATGCTTTGAGCAGAGTAAATCTGGTTATGCAGGAATTGAAGATTGGCATTTTGGGGTTTGAAGAGATGATTGATATGTATAAGGAAGACACAAATTTTAAAGAAATATATGCAGTTGTTAAAAATATTGTGATTCATAATAGAAGCCAGTGGTTGGACTACCTGATTCAAGGAGTATTGTTGTTCAAGAACAATAAACTATGTACTCCTAAGTGCTCCATGAGGGAAATCTAATTAAAGAAAAACATAGTGGAGGACTGTCTGGACACTTTGGACAAGATAAAGAATTTTCTCAAGTAAGTGATTTTTATTATGGGCCAAAAATGCAAGCTAATATAAAAAGGTTTGTTGAGAAGTGCAGGATTTGTCAACATGCCAAAGGAAGAAGCCAAAACACTGGGTTATATCAGCCATTGCCAAGACCCAATAGACCTTGGGATGCTATAAGCATGGATTTTTTTTTGGGTTTGCGAAAGACTCAAAGAGGACATAATTCTATCTATGTTGTCGTAGATAGGTTTTCTAAAATGGCTCATTTTATTACTTGTAATAAAACTAGTGACGCAACTCACTTGCTAATTTGTTTTTCTCTGAAGTTATAAGATTACATGAACTACCTGTGAGTATTGTTTCAAATAGGGATACAAAGTTCTTAGAACACTTCTGGAGGACTCTATGGAGGAATCTAGGTACAAACCTGAGTTTCAGTTCAACCTATAATCCTCAGACGGATGGGCAAACTGAAGTGGTGACAGGAGCTTGGGAAACATATTAAGGAGTTTGGTTTACAAAAATCCAAAGTAATGGGACTTAGCACTTTCTCAAGTTGAATTTGCCTATAATGTTACTCCTAACCGAAGTACCGGAATGAGTCTGTTCATATGTTTTTTGGAATGCATCCAAGAGGTGTGTATGAACTTAGAGATTTGGACAAACAAGAGAGAAGGAGTGCAAAGGCTGAAGAATTTGCAGAACAGATACAGAATTTGCAGGAAGATGTCAAGAAAAGATTACAGAAAAACACCCAAAATTATAAACAAAGGGCTGATATGAAGATGACTGAAAGGGAGTTTCAAGTATATGATTTAGTCATGGTTTATCTGAGGAAGGAAAGGTTTCCAGTCAGGACCTATAACAAACTGAAAATGAAAAAGATAGGGCCATGTAGAATTTTGAGGAAGTTTTTCTCAAATGCATACAAGATTGAGCTACCAGAAGGAGTTGGGATATCACCCATATTTAATGTTGCAAATTTGTACCCATACAAAGGAACAGAGGAAGAACTATAAGAAGAACCTACAGAAGAGGAGGACCAGACTCTGAATTGGAAGGAACATATGCCAAAGACAATAAAGAAAGAATTTGAAGCTAGTCTGGAGAAAAGAGCAACAAAGAAGACCTGGGGACAGACCTATTATTAGTAACTAGTCAAATGGAAGGGAAAAACAGTGGAAGATGCCATTTGGGTGACAACAGCAGAGTTACAGAAGTTTAATGTGGATCCTGAAACATCGATGGATCAATCTTTTCTTCCCCGGGAGACTAATGCAGGAGCATCTGGATTTAGCCAGCAATGTGATTGTGTGCTCACATGTTGTGGCTAACAAGAGGTGAAAAATTTGATTATTAATATTTTATTAAGATTTAATTGTGAGAATTTAGTTTGTTTTGATTTCCTAAATTAAATAGGAATAAAAAATAGCAAATTGGTTCTCCCTGCGAGGATATCAAGCCAAGTAGATTAGATCATTAAGATAGGATAGAATTAATTTGTGAGAGTGGTTCAACAGAGAGCTAATAAAATAAAAGAGAACCTCTTTCAGGTATATATAAGCATGAATAGGTAAGTGTGAGGTGAGGAAAAATAGGTGTGAGAGAGGTGTGAAAGAAGAGTGGACAAAGAGGAGAAGAATTGTAATAATCCAGCCATCAAAGGTAAGACTCTGTATATTTTTTCTATTGTTAATTCCAAGTGTGTTTGTACTTTAAATTCTTCTGTCTATGATAAAACTTATTTTCTTTTAAATTTCTCTCTTGAAGCACAGATATCACATCGCGCACATTGGGGTTTCCACGTTATAGTTTTATGTGAAATTATATATTAATCGGAGTTTTTAGACTCGAGACCAGCTTCAAAGTTGGTACATCGGCCATCGCACATTGCATCCAGAGAAGGGTCGATTGGACATGTGGCAGCAATGAGGATCGTTAGATATGGGCATAGATCAATAGCGGAGATTAAATCAAAACCTCAGTGGAATTTCACACATCGGCGATCTTTGTGTTATTTGTTAAGACACCGCAAGGTAAGAAGTTTAAGGTTTGATGCGGTAAATAGGTGGAAGTTGCATCACAATAAGGACTGGATATTGCGATGTGATCCCATATCACATAGGATAAGGAGAACCTGTTATGGCTAAACGTTAAAAGGTGCAACATGCGATGAGGTTTTCGCTGCGAGTTGCGAAATCACAAAATTGCAAATATTGTGAAATCTTTAAAGTTGCAAAGTTGCAACGAAGGTAAGTTCGTAAAGTTGTGAAGTTTTAGACCCGTTGTGATTGGTCACCATTTTTTGTGGGCCCATAAACCACAGGTTTGCATGTATATATTGTGAAATTTGCAGCCTTGTTTCATCATGTACTATTTATTCCACCTCCATATTAATTAAATGGCTAAGATATTTTGTATATTTTGATGGTGTATTTAGATTAATTGTTTACTTTGCTACAGTTCATCTATTGTGTTTTTGTATTACTACATTGTCCCTTTTGGAAAATTATAGCTAGACCCTTGAAACTGTTGAAGACACCTTATCCGAAAAGAAACTGATTACAAGGAGAAAATATAGAGATATTTTTGTTTACAAAGAGTTTAAAACCTAACTTTATCACCATTAACTTCATTAACAACATTTAAATGACCCACACATGATGATTCTTATCGAAAGTGACAGCTTTACCTGAGGTGGCAATGACCATGACTAATTGATGAACATCCATATTTGAATCTAGGTTCTACTTCTCGGATTTTTAGGATGTGTTTTTGTGCTTGATGATGTGGAAAGAATGGTGAGTTGCCATTCCAATCACCTTCCTTGCTGAGTGTTCTTACCAACTGGAGTCTCCACTGATATACTTTAGCATATCCTGATGACTCATGTGCTCCCAAAAAACATTTAATGCTTCAAAAACATCAAAATTTCCCCTCACTGCACAAACAAAGCACTTAAGGCGAGTCCGTAGTGAAGAGTTTGTAGCGTTTTCCATTTGGAAATTTCTACAAACATTATGAATTATATTCTCCTTGGAGGGTATTTATTAGGAAAAAAATACTTAAATACATGCCTTACCCACTAATCTTATGATAAAATTTTGAAATTATAACATAAAATAATCTTCAACAAGTTCATAGCGAAAACTTGGCTTTAAGCCTGGAGTATGCTACGGACTTGCCCAATATTTTCCAGAATTTGAATTTGCACTTATTACCTCCAAAATTCTCCAGAGCTATGTGAAATGATGAGAGAAATCATCCTAAGACAAAATTGTCTCAAAACATGTCTTACCCTCCTAAAGAGGCAGCAGGTTCATCCACCACTATCATTTTCAAGCGTTTTCTCTTTAACTCTCTCTGCATCATTTCCATTTGAATTTATAACTCTTTGACTTGATTTTGTAGCTTTATCCTCTCTTCCTACAACAACACGTTTCTACTCATGGTGTGCTTCATCATCTTATGCAAGGGTAGTGTTCTTTTTAGAATTTTCCTTGATCTTTCTGCTACTTCATCATAAAAATTAATTTTCTTGCTGAATTCCTTCTTGAAATATATTATCTCCTTCCTTTCTTGTTTAAAATCATCCAAATCCATCTTGGTTTCTAAGACTTCATCTCTAGCTTCTTTAAGTTTATCTCTAAGAAGATCCACTTCAAATTTATCTTGGACTTTCTCTTTACCTTTCTTGGTTTTCATGATTTCTGCTTCAGCTGGGGATAACTCAATGATCTCTTCCACAATGAGCTGCTTCTACTTTTTGTTATTCTTATGCATCTTATCAGACTTTCCTCCCTTTGAGATATGTGACCTAGTGAAAGGTTTCCTAGGCTTTAAGACAAAACCTGAATCCTCACTGGAGAAATCAAGATTTTTTGCTGTGAGACCCTCCTTCTTCATTTTGGATCCTTTAACCTCTACATGTTTTACTATAGGGGTTTCTTCAATATCAATGGCCTGCAGAATGTCTTCAAGTTTACCCTTTCCCTCTATTTGACTCCTAGTGATTCTCTTATATGCCCTTGTATCAGATTTCAGCTTGATGTTTGTTGGTGTTGGGTAAGGTGCCACTATTTCCTGCAAATGTTCAATATCTACCTCCATGGGCTCTGATATAGGCTACACTTATTCAACAGGTCCAACCTTTGCTTCAACTAATGGATCTTTATCCTTATTGGTAGTGCTTGTCCTTGACTTGGGTATTTTATTTGGAGTAAGCACATCCACATCATAACCACTTAAAAACAGAAAAGTGGCCGAGTTCCTATTCAATTTCTTCAATTCTTCCATAACCAACAACTTGATTAAACCATGATAAAATATGGATGTGGCATTACTCTCAAGTCTGGATTGCACTATGCCAGACACCTTAGCTAAGATTTTGAAAAGGAAAATTGGAATATCAATGAGCTGTTTACCAGTGAAATTGAGTAAGAGCCTGAAATGATGTTGGTAGATCATGTGAAATCTACCCTAACATGTAAAATAATTTTGGATTACCATCAACATCTTTGCATAGTTTTCCTTGAGGAAGCTCCTGGGTATACCTAAGGTCATATCAACTCATACATGCTCCTTCTTCAAAAATTCATCACAATTCTACAGTTTGAACTTATTGGCCTTGAACCATTCTTCTCCTGACCTAAGAATTTTTGTTGCTCGTGCAATAGTCTCATGAGAAATTGTACAACTCAATATTCCAACCTTTGAAGATGTGCCAACAAAGTTGACAGAAAAATCTTTGGAGACTTGTGCATGGTACCCTTGCATATTTTGACAAAATCTCATACATCCAGCATTTGTGAAGGCTTGTGCAAAAATTGGATCCTCCATAACTAGTTTCAGGTCTATAGGCTCACATTTGACTATAGAGCCTCCCTTTTTGGTCTTATTATGTGAAGCCATGTCCTCCAATATAGTGCTACCCAGCTTCAACTCTTAACATGTGCAAAAACTATATAAGACAACAATATGCTTGTTTGACAGAAGTGAAAGCTAATGTAAGACAATAGCTAGACAAAAGTTAAAAGTGAAAATTGTTGGCAATGGATCAAGCAACTCACAAGGATCAAAAGGTAAGTGCTATTGTTCGAATGGATGAAGGCTAAATTAGGAAAGAAAAGTGGGAGGGAAAACAGAATGATGGTGGTGTGATGATTTCCAAGCATGCAATACATCGAATGATGACTCATAACAGATATGTTCATGATGAAAAAATTACCTCTGACCACTGAAAATATGACAACACAACGATCCTATCATGGCTAGCATAAAAATGCGAGTTCGTAGTGAATTCAGTTAGTGGGATGACATATTCGCTATGGAACTCTCAGGTGAGTCCATAGAGAAAACAAGTTTTTTTGCATAGAAAACATTGTGAACTCAGTTAAAATGTGCCAAGTGTCAAGAAGTGACTTAATTAACCTCATGCATTCAAATTTTTGAATTTTGGCTTTGAAAATACCTTAGTTACATGACCAATGACCACCTAAAACCTTTTAAGACTATATATAAAACATTAAATTTGATCAATTTCATGACTTTATTTGACCATAAAAACTTGACCTAACTCAAAAAGACATTCCTAACCAACATAATTGTTATTAAGGATAACAATTTGTTTGCTGCTATAATCCTATAATTTTTTTCCCTGAATTCATTCATTAGTTGGTGTCTTACATGTATCCCTAGAAGTGTTTTGTCATGAATGCTTTAGGAGGAAACATTTTCCAGGTGTCTGCTCCTCTAATTCATCAAGATTTGGTATTTCCATGCTCAAAACTCTATACCCCAATTTCATAGGAATCCTTGTCGACTATTTTTCAAAACTTGTCTAGAAAATATTATGCCCAAATGTATTTTTATCTAATGCCTACAGGTCACCATTTATCTTTAGAACAGGCCCAATTTTCTATTGAGACTTTTTTTGAAGAGACAAGACCAATTTTATAGACAATTGATATGATTTTGGTGAAGGATGATACCATTGTTACAGATCAAATCATTTTGGGGATGTTTAGTGTGATGTTGCAACCTGAGATTGATTTAGATATACCAACCTATTGTGAGAAATTGGCCAATTCTCAGATGACAGATTTAAACCTCACTGGATGTTTCCGATTTCCTTCATTGATAAATTATTTATTCCTTTATGTTCATGTTGAGAGTTTCATGCATTTGGGCCTAAATATTATGGATGTGCATAAGAGAAAAAAATTGTAGTGGATTGGATAGACATTGTAAGAATTCAATCGAAGTATGAAGGATTCACCTACTTTACCTCTATTTTTCTGCTAGTTTCTTTTTCAATCATAAACAACTCCCCTAGACCTTGTATTTTTCCAAAATCCCAGTCTCTTCTTCAGCTGAGTAAGTATGTCAAGGTAGGATACTGATTTCATTTCAAATATTACACTGAGATTAGTTTGTATGGAGCTAAGGTTTACCATTATAGGTTTCCTACTTTTGTGCCCATGAGGTTGTTTTCTCTATAATTTATCAGATAGAGCTTGAATTTTGATCAAATTCATTTTGTACCAGCTAAGAAAGGACATTTGTTTAAGATTCCCAAGGAAGTTGGGAATTTTATAGTAAACAACAAACAATCCATGGAAGAGGTGGAAAAAATCCTCAAGAGCATGTAGTTTCAACTAGGTGCCAAGTGGGCATATGACCCACATCATATTATTTCCAATAGAAGAGTAGAAAATCCATATGATCCATGTGTGCATGAACTTAGGCCGGACATGGAGAAATTAGCAAATGGAGGTAATACATGAACATTAGGAGGAATGGAGATTGAAGCTCCCCATTCTATAGAGAAAGGTTTAAAGAGGGGAAGTGAAGAGTTGATTGATCTATAAGGGGATACAATTTAGATTTCAATGAAGCCAAAATTGTCTGAGAAGGAATCTGAAACTTTAGCGGAAGTTCCTCAACTACAACTAGTTTTCAGTCATAGTTGGGAGAAGTAAATTGTACACCTTCTTACCCTCTACCTGAAGATTCTTCCCAGAGTTATACACCTATCCTAAAGTAGTTTTAAGGTCATATTGAAGAAAGAAACATGAGGATAAGAGAGAGTGTTACATTACAGTTGGAAACTAAATCAATTTCAGATTATCATACCAAATTGTTATCTACAATGGATCTAGAAAGAAATAAATTAAGATTGTATTTTTTTCATCCTCCTGCTCTTATAGTTTCATATTTTGTAGGCTTCAATACATTCAATTTAATTATAGATTCAAGAGAAATCCCTTTTCTTGACAATAATTTGCATAGGTAACTCGAGAGTTGATTTTCAGTGACTTGAGAAAAACTTCTTTGGCTTCCAGTCAGACTGAAGCTTTATTGGGAAAGTTTTTCAATCAATTAAAGTTGGTTAAAGCCAATTCTATGGATTTATGCACAAAAAATGAATAATTAAAGAAAATTATTGTTAACTTTTGGTGTCAATCCAGAGGATATAACTATTGTTCAAAAACTTCTACATGGAGCAGAAACTGAAATTCAAGTATTAAGAAACAAGATGAAGTTTCCTTTTGCTAAACATGTGATGGCTCCAGAAGTAGCTCAAGTGGCGAAAGAGAAGGAAATATTAACAAATGATATTTTTCAAAGGAACAACTCGACTCTGAAGAACCAACTGATAAATTGACTAGAGTGATGACAAAACTCGAGATTTATGAAGATGAGATGAAAACGATATAGAGAAACTTGGATTATACAAAAGAAATATTGAAATAAAAGGAAAAATAATTGACCATGAATAAGGAGACTCCATAAAAATATCACAATGATTACCTCACTGCTTGCAATGAGATCAAGGAGCTAAAGGAAAAGGTGAAAGGTAATATGTCTCTGATTCAGGCCACAAATATAATTTTGAGAGATATAATTCATTCAATGAAAAATATTTTGAATTTTATGCTAATTGCTGTAGAGGAGAAAACCATCATCAAATATTTAGAGAGCATCATTATTGCTAGCAAGCAGAAGATTAGACAACGAGCACAAATTGCAAACAAAATAATTGACTTCTTTAATTCCAAGACTACACAATAATTAAGAGAAATAAAAAATCGAAGACATAAAAGGATTGGTGCTTGAAATTAATAAAATGGTTCTCAAGAATATGTATAGAAATATCACTAGACAAAACTTGGAGATATAAAGGAATTTTTTTCTGAAGTTTAACACCAAATTCGATAAGAGAACAAGGGAAGGATTACCCTCATGTCGGGATCAATAAGGAAACATGATTCTTTGGGAGACATACGAAACTCTATTGGTGGAAGCTAGGAGTAAAATTGGAACTGCTCACGAGAATAAAACAGTGCTAAAAGGAGCAAAAATTGTGAATTATCTACACCAATTTTTCCAGTTGTTATGGTTGATCAAAACTCTTTTCACTGAGAAGCCAACTTATAGCTAAATTAAAAAATTTAGAATGCCTCACACCAGATTTGTAACTTTCCAAGATAAGATTTGTTAGCATCGAAGAAATGCAGATATTGGATGGCCCCTATAGTGGCAACAACATAAGTTTGGCCTTCTATAAGCGAGCCAGTACAAAAATCTCAAATTACTCAATGAAATAAGTCCATGTGTCATTTTCGTGGAATTTACATATATTCACTTTTGTAAAATTATGTTATCATGTCTTTTAAGTTTTATTTTAAAGAAATTCCCTCATAGGACTGAATAGGAAAGATTAGTTCGAAATCGTTATGTATTTTTTAGAGTTAATAGTTTCCTCAACTGTTATTTTGTAATGAAAATATAAAAGATACATGGAGGAACGAAGAGGGGTTCCAAAATTTTTAACTTTCAGAAGGAAATATTTTCCTGTGTAATGCATTTTATCTTCTTGGATTTTTAATAAAGCTATTTTCAAGGTGATTCTAAACTGATCTCTGAGTACAATATGTGTTATTTATTTGTAAAGCATTTTATGTTTATCATCCATGGAAAAGAGTAATTAAGCTGGTGGTTTTTAATGCAACAGTTAACTAATATCATAGTGCCTGTGAATGAAATTAAATAACCTTAATGTGTTCTCCTATTTCTATGTTTTCAAATGATCTCTCTTCCATATTTCTACTAAATTTTGAGGCAAGATATTCATAATTTGAATCAGCCTTCGGTTTCTCGCTTTCATCATATTCTTCACCACTATACTTATACCTTTAAAAAACCATATTCATTGTCAATGAGGCCACTTTGAAAAGGTGATTTTTCCCAATAAGATTGTCTTTCACATTACTTGTAGAAATAATTTTGAATCGTTAAAATGGGACAACAAATAAAATCTAGTATTTGTTCAAATAGATGGCTTAGGAACTGACCTCTACATGGCCAGAGGTTGTCTCCTAAACTTACAACAACCTTGAAGGGAATTTCTAAGGTTACAAGTCATCTTGCCTTATATGTAATTAAAAATAACTAAGGTTGATAGTATTTAGTCCATGAATAAAATTTATATTAAACTTTTTAATTTTGGGTTCTATCAACCCTATTGTTTGAAAATCTCTTTCCTATAATACATGTTACATATTTTTGAAATTTACACTCAATTGTTTCCATAGGAAATGCATAGTTGAACTATAATTTCTATTACTATATTTTTGTCTTATATTTAATATGTGTATGTGTTTTTAAACTAGTCTTGAATTAAATTCTTAATGTTAAAAACTTTGAGAAATAAATATCTCATTTTATTTCACTATTTGACATTTTTCTTTGGATATTTAGTAATATAGCATTTTAATCACCCGAATTCAACCATAGGTTTTTTTTTTCAAATCTAAAATTCTATTCATATCTTGTAGGTATTATATTTTTCCTATGACCATAACTCAATTCTATTATGTTCTAACACCATAATCCATTTGGACCATGATATCGATCATTACTAAATCTATATGTATTCTCATATTTCGATTTAGGTTAAACTAGCATAAAAGAGAATGCTACAACATTCTTTGCTGAAACTAATAAATTTATATTATAACAATCTTAATTATATAATATATTTACATATATACTATACTTGTAAACTAAAATATTGTTTATTTATTACCAGAAGAGAGTTTGTCATGTATTTAATTTTCAGAAAAGTGCATGCATGGTAATTTATTAACATATTTATCTTTGATAAATTCAAACATAATATTCTTAAGCCCCCAGCATTCAAAATTTCTGGAAATAATTCAATAATGCTTAAAAATAAAACTTCCATCTTTATCTTTTTAATCTACATGCATAGACAAATCTTAAATAAAAACTTACTCCTTACTCCGATGCTACAAAAATTAAATAGTAGGCTAACGATAAGCCAACTTCTTAATAGATTGCTTCAAAAAATAGTGTTGGAGCTACTTGGCTCCACCCAACCTTGACTCTTTCTCTTGGAGTCCCCCCAAGTTCAATGGTCTATAAGTTAATCCTTTTTCTATTCCTTCTTTTTCTTTTTGTCTATGTACCATTGAACTTAGCTTTGTACTACTTGCATTCCCTCTTTCAACTAGTACAGGATAAAAGCATACCCTTTTCCAAATCATTTGGTAGTTAGTAACTATCTCCACCTCATCCACTAGGGGGAAGTTGGTTAATTGTCTCATTAATGAGCCCCACTTGCCGAAATTCGAAAGACAACATCTTGTATTTTTGGTGAATTCATTGATCAATAAATTTCCATCATTATTAATAATATAATCCTCAAATTAGATTCCTAGGTCTTATTCATCAAAGGTAATTAATTTCCATCATTAACTTGCAGCCATAATTCTCTTCAACCAAATGTATCTTCAACATTAATTTTCATATATACATTTTTTAACAGGATAAAAAAACAGATTTACACTCAATATTTATCAATGACATAACACTAATAAACCAGTTTCAAATAAGTCTTTAAATCAAAACAATAAACATACTTAACATATACAAATTTAAAATATAAACTCTAAATCAAGAGAAATCACATCTTCCCTCGCTTGAGTTTGACACCATCCCAGTGGATGCTCTAGAATTTTGGAATTCAACCCAATTTTCAATTCAAGGATGGATATTCTTCTATAAAATCATCTTCCAATTTCCAATTTTCCTCTTCCGGGATGAAATTTTTCCTCTAAATTTTAACTTGGGATATAATTATATTCCATAGTATGGCTTCCCTCCAGTATAGTATATGTATAGGTTCTTCCAAAAACTCTCCCTCTGGTTCTACTTGTACAAAATTCCAGTCATTTATGTGAGTTGGGTCATGTATATGTTTCTTTAACAAAGACACATGAAACACATTATGAACTTTTCTTCTTGCAGGAAGAGCAAGTTGATAAGCAATTGGGCCTATCCTTGCTAACACTTCAAAAGGTCCAAAATATTGGGGTAATAGGTTGGCACAACTGCAAAGCATAAGAGTATTATTCTTGGGTTTCACTTTTAGATAAACTTAATCACCCACATTAAATTCTTCGTAAACTCTCTTCAAATATACATAACTCTTTTGTCTATCCTAAGTTGTCTTCAAATTATGTGTAATATTCCAAATTAGGAAAATGCTACAACAATGAGAATATCTCAAGATATTCTAGAGTTGGAGCTACAGCAATAAGCAAACACAATAATGGTGCAACAGCAACACTCAACTCATATAAATGTGAGAGAAATCCATAGCCTTCTCATTATAATAGCAGCAACAAATGAATACAAGATCTTGAGGAAAAAGGTCACTCAAGATAGGCAATGCTCAGCCTCAAGAAACAAGTACAAAATACATGAAAAAACCACTGCTACACAATGTATACCAAGCTATGACAGCGTAGTTTTATAGAGAAACTGCATGCTAACAATGTCAAATACATGGATATGTCAATAAATGGCCCAATACAACATTGGGAGTGAAGATGTCAACTCCCAAAGACTACCTCATGTCAATCCTGGAAGGATTGGCAATGAAACACAAAAATTGCAAAATGCCGGAGTTGCTGGGTAGCTGCAGCAACTCAAGAAATAGAACTAGATGGAGAGGCTGTAGATGATGCCCAAACTAAATATGCCTCCTCCAATGGATCTTTAGAGTTAAAGGCTGATCCCTTCACCAAATATCTCACCCTCCTACAATCTGCAAGAGCCCCACTACAAATGATCCACTCAAAAGAACGCAGTCACTGGATGGAACTGCACTGTAGGGAAAGGGAATGAGTTGGCCTTGATGCCAAAGTCTGAAATAAGCTCCGGAATGCCTCTAATCTGATCTCCCAAAGAGAAGAGAGACTCATCCTCTAAAAATAGCTAATGGAGGTGGTGTAGTGAACCCCCACAACAACACCCAGCAACACAGTATTATTCTGTTGCAGAAATAATGTTGTCTTGATGGAGGATGATTGGCCTCAAGCCTAGATGTGAGGAAAATCAGTGCAATCCCTCAAGAGGCCTCTCAAGAAGGATAAGGAATCCTAAACAGGAATTCCTCCTGGCAACTCTTGCTAAACAACAAAGAATGCACAATTGTCTGAATAGACAATGAGAAGAATAATACAAGCATGAGTAACAATGGTTGCCTTGCCCTCCTTTTAAACAAGTGAAATCTCTTTCTCCATGGGCCCCATCCATTAGGGTTTCCTCCACCAAATATCCCTTTCCTCATTCACACTACGTTGTCTTCCAAAGTAAGCCACTCCTCCTATGGCAGCATTGTTGACTTGGTCAAACCTGACCTTGTCCACTTGCAAATAATCCTGTTCACACATGAGGGTGTGAAAACCAGCTCCAAAGATGATCCCCTTTCATACTATGAGGGATTTTATTGAGAATTTAATTATGCATGGGTCTCCCTACCCATTTATTCTCCTCCTAGGTGAAATTAACAAAAATTAATATTCCAAATTATTGTCAGAAAATTTTGGAATATTACAGTCCTCCCCTCCCAAACATTGCTTGTCCTCAAGAAACTACAAGGAAATAACTAGAAAGCCTCCTCCCAAGGCATGGAGTATATATTATGTTGAGGAACATCTTCCTCATGTGGATCCTCCTTCCCCCAAGCAATCATCCATACAAAATGAGTTACCTTCCAACTAGGCAACTCCTGGAAACTGTCCTCCACCTTTGGCTCTGGCAAGGTAGGTGGGATGAAAATCTGCTCATTGTAGACAATGTAGCCTACCCCACACTATCCATCTCTCCTCTCATGATAAGTGTAGAGAGATTTTTTATCCTGGGCTACAAAATACTTGCCCTCAAGTGGCAACATGAAGACTAGATCTCCAAAGATCTCTCCTCCAACACTGCAAATCATGCTGGCCCAAGTATCTCCATTTATGATGAATTGGAATTCATCATTATATGGCATCTCCTCCATCATATGGATCACCTCACAAAGTGAAAAATGTGTTGTTAAGGTAACCATATCATGTCCCATGTTCCCTTAGAACATGTAGTGCAAAGAGTGTGAGGAATTATTCCCTCAAAGGACACATTCACCCAATGTGTCTCTCCTCCAATCATGCTCCCAAAAAAATCTCTAGCAATATAAATCAAGGGAACCATAAGGATAATCATGTTGGCTGCCATGTGAAGTAAAGGAGAAGGAAAATGGTCCCTCAAATGTAGCCAACGCAGTTTGACTCTCCAATACCATAGAAAATAAAATGATGGGTGGCCTCCCCACCATTTGCTTGCTGCCCCAATCTCCTAGAGAAAGTGAATGATGTCGTGTGCAATGTGAGTATGTTCTCCAAAAGAAATATCCTCCCCATATTCACTTAGGGAGTGATCATCCATAATGGCCTTATGTAGACCATCAAATCTAGAAGGAAGAATATTCCTTCTTTGAGAAAATCCCTGCACATATATGGTTAAGAGATGCATATATATAGACAAATCATCATGCAAATCAACAATACTCTCACCATATGTTTTGCTCATATAAATGGAGTGGCTCATAGATGATTCTCCCCTCATCCTCAAAGGGAAAAGAGTTGACTGTGAAAACTCATCCATCTCCTCATGATCCATGGAGTGCCTTCTCAAGTTTTTCAAGTGGTCCCTCCCACAAGAAGAAAGGAAATGTAATGTGGCCTTCATGGTTGGCCCATGGTTCCTCCTGAAATGTACAACATGTATAGTAAGGAGAATCATGCTCCCAATGGGCATCCTCAATCTCAAGCCCACTCTCCAATAAAATCTCCCCATGAACATAAACATACCAGCAATACATGGAAGCATAGTATAATAAGAACAAGTTGCCAAATGAAAACCGGAAAGTGGATCAAGGTCCCACACAAGGAACCAACACAGTGCATCCCTTGCCTACATCAAATCAAAAAAAAAAAAGTGCTCTTCCAGCCACTTGTTTGCTGCCACAGTCATTTTACAAGATAAAAATATGAAAGTACAATTTGGTGCCAATGATGCACACCAAGAATCATGTGGCTTCCCCCACAAACCAAGATAGCCAATCTCAATGCTACAAATGGCTCCAAGTACATCATTATACAATATTCAAGAAGGAATAATCCTCCCTAGTACAATATTGTGCTCATAAATAGACAAGAAGTACAAAAAATAAGGTGAAACTGTACATTCTCCATCATGTACTCGAAGACTTGAGCTGACATGGCTCAACTGACAATGCTCCCTTACTCCCAATGAGTAGGAAGCTGGTTGTGACATCCTCTCCATCATCATCCGGGCTCTGCATCTCTCCATATGCTGAAATATGTCTTGCTGAGTGCCCTCCCAAATGAACTCCTCTGCCAAGGCAATATATGCATCGCAATGCATGGAAAAGAAGTCCTCATGTGCTACATGCAACAGCTTCTCCTTGAGACTATAATCTCTAGTCAAGAATATTCTGCCATGTGAATATAAGACCACATAATCTACCATGTATCTGTCATCTCCATCAGGATCATCAAGAATCATGCAAGCACCAAACCTCTAGTAAGGATCAATCCTCCTAAGAGGTAGCATTGGTGATCTGGCATGTGAAGCTCTCCTGCTGCTGCTGTCTGTTACTCTGACATCCCCCATGCCAAAGTTCTCCCCCGAACTCTTCACCTCTCCAAAATCCAAGAGTGGTGAATCCAAAGACAAAATATCTCTCATCAATGATAGATCTGGTGGCCTCCCTGGTGGAATGCCTCTATGCAGTGAGACATCAATGTCAAGAGTGGACTGCACATATGGTTGGGAAATCTTGCCCTTGCTCTCACAACGCAATATAGTCTACCTCCTCTTTGCATTAGCTCTCTGAAATAGACAAGGGTGTGTGCCTCTCATCACATGATGCTACTCTTCCTCCCTCCCTCCTCCTTTCAGCTGCAATGCTGCACAATCATGCTACTCGCTGATTATTCTTGGACCCCCATGTATGAGATCCTAGGGACTTCCTTGCAAAGCTGCAATAATACCTCTAGTTGGAGAAAGAGCTCCTCCTTCATCTGCATGAGGTACTAGATCAACTCTAGAAATGACAGCGTTATTTCCCTCAGCTTCCTCAACATGATTGGGCAACCCTCCAATGATTAGATCCTCTTTTGGAAAAGGGATCTCTGTGCCTCCTTGTGCCAAAATACAAGATGAAGGTCTTGCCTCTGACAAAGTAACATGCAATACATTAGCCTCCTTCATGGTTCTCTAAAGTGTTTTTGAGTCTATGGTTTCCTTCATCACATGTAAGGGTTTTGTTTGTTTGAATGTGTTTGTTTCCTCCACATGTGTTTCAGAATTTATCCTACCAAATCTCTTCATCAAATTTCTAGTGAACATTGCATAGGAAGATGTATTTGCATTTTTCAAATTAAATGACTCAAACAACCACCATGCATAGATCTTACCTCCCAAGTGCAGCGCTGCTATTCTGATGGCTTCATCTTCGAAAATCTGATGCTGCTGCAAAAAGGTGTATAGCTCTTCTTTCCAAGCCCTAGCTGAACAAGTAGGGGAACCATCAAAGATAGATAGAAGAAATATATCCTCATTATGCTGCTTGCTCCTCCTAACCATGATCTTGCAAAACTCTTGAAAATTAATATAATCTCTAAACTCTTGAGTTTGAGATTCATACTCATACAATAAACATCTAAGAGTTCCTCTCTTCAGCATTCCTTCTTCTTCTTCTTCTCTCATGGAAAAACTGGCCATGTGACTGCACTGTATATCATAGGGTGTAGCTACATGCTCAAATTCCCCATAAGAAAAACTAGAGTTTGATGCAGTTTCAAACCCTCTTGGAGATCCTGTACAAATCTCCCTCATTATCTTCTCGAATTCTTCATGAATGCTCTATATAGATTTTGGAAGAAGCTTGGTAAGCTTATCTTCCCTTTTCTCTCCATATAGTGGAGTCTTCATCTTCTCTCTCCTTGACAGCATGATGGTTGAGATCCACTGGCTGAGCCAGAGATCATGCTCTGATACCACTGTAATATTCAAAATTAGGAAAATGCTACAACAATGAGAATATCTCAAGATATTCTTGAGTTGGAGCTCCAGCAATAAGCAAACACAATAATGGTGCAACAGAAACACTCAAATTATATAAATGTGAGATAAATCCATAGCCTTCTCATTAATAATATCAGCAACAAATGAATACAAGATCTTGAGGAAAAAGGTCACTCAAGATAGGCAATGCTCAGCCTCAAGAAACAAGTACAAAATACATGACAAAATCACTGCTACACAATGTATACCAAGCTATGACAGCGCAATTTTATAGATAAATTGCATGCTAACAATGTAATATACATGGATATGTCAATACATGGCCCAATACAACATTGGGAGTGAAGATGTCAACTCCCAAAGACTACCTCATGTCAATCCTGGAAGGATTGACAATAAAACACAAAAATTGCAAAATGCCGGAGTTTCTGGGTAGCTGTAGTAACTGAAGAAATAGAACTGGATGGAGAGGCTATAGATGATGCCCAAACTGAATATGCCTCCTCCAATGGATCTTTAGAGTGAAAGGCTGATCCTTTCACCAAAGATCTCACCCTCCTACAATCTGCAAGAGCCCCACTACAAATACTCCACTCAAAATAACGCAGTCACTGGATGGAACTACACTGTACGACTAGGGAATGAGTTGGGCTTGATATCAAAGTCTGCAATAAGCTCCGGAATGCCTCCAATCTAATCTCCCAAAGAGAAGAGAGTCTCCTCTAAAAAATAGCTAATGGAGGTGGTGTAGTGAACCCCCACTGCAACACCCAGCAACACAGTATTATTCTACTATAGAAATAACGCTATCTTGATGGAGGATGCTTGGCCTCAAGCCTAGATGTGAGGAAAATCATTGCAATCCATCAAGAGGCCTCTCAAGAAGGAGAAGGAATCCTAAATAGGAATTCCTCCCGACAACTCTTTCTAAACAACAAAGAATGCACAATTTTCTGAATAGACAATGAGAAGAATAATACAAGCATGAGCAACAATGGTTGCCTTGCCCTCCTTTTAAACAAGTGAAAGCTCTTTTTCCATGGGCCCCATCCATTAGGGTTTCCTCCACCAAATATCCCTTTCCTCATTCAAACTGCGTTGTCTTCCAAAGTAAGCTACTCCTCCTATGGCAGTGTTGTTGACTTGGTCAAACCTGACCTTGTCCACTTGCAAATAACCCTGTTCACGCATGAGGGTGTGCAAAATAGCTCCAAAGATGATCCCCTTTCATACTATGAGGGATTTTATTGAGAATTTAATTATGCATGGGTATCCCTACCCATTTATTCTCCTCCTAGGTGAAATTAACAAAAATTAATATTCCAAATTATTGTCGGAAAATTTTGGAATATTACATTATGTTTCACATGTTTAATAGTTTTTTTTCATTTCTTTCAGTAAATATGATCCTAAAACCATCCTAACTTAAGGATGATCTCAACTCAATGGAACTTTACACCATCTCGCATATATCACCTCAATTGGCCTCATTTTTAATGAAGTCTCATAAACATTATTGTAGGAAATTTTAACTAAGTGTAGATAGTCTTCCCACGTAGTGGGCCTATCCATGACATACATTCTCATAATTTCCTTCATAATTTGATTGTTATTTTGTGTCTGAACATCAATATGAGGATGATAAGTTGTGATAAAATTTAGTTTTGTACCCATTCCCTTAAATAAACCCTTCCAAAACTTAGAAGCAATTTTTCCATCTAGATCTAAAATTACAGTCTAGACATAATTCATCTATATTGATTCCTTTGAAAGTAGAAATTATCGGTATAAAGTGTTCTTCCTTATTGATTTTATCTTCCACAACCATTATAGAATCATGTTTTCACCGTGTTTTTGGAAAATTAGGGATGAGATCCATAGATATTACCTCCCATTTCCATTCTGGAATGGGAAAGTATATAATAATCTTGCTTGATGTTGATGGGAAGATTCAACATGTTGACATTCTAAACGTTTTTCCACATTTTCTATTGTATTGTATTTCATATTAGACCAATAGAAATATTTCCTCAACATGGTTATCAGCTTCTAATAGCCAGGATTTTATTTTTATGTAGTTCATCAAGGACAAATAATTTTATATTTGAATCATTGGGTATATAAATTATGTCTGTATACACTATAAAATCATAATCATTCACTGAAAAATAATTATCTTCCTCAAGGCTTGTGAATATGATTTCTAAATTTTCTCCTTAATTTTAACATATTCTTTATAAAAAATTTCAATTGGTCTCACTTTCTCATTCAAATGTGTTTTCCAACTACTTGCAAAAATAGAGAAAATTTGATTCAGTTTTTTATCAAGATCATCTTGTATTCTATTTTAGTTTCCTTTAATGTGTATTATTTTTAAATCATACTCACTAAGGAATTCCAACCATCGAGCTTTCTTATCATTTAAATTGCGTTGATCAAATATATATTTTAGATTGACATTATCAATTTTTAGCTAGAATTCCTCCCTATAAGATAGTGCCTCCACATTTTTAAAGCATGGATAATAGCTAATATTTCTCGATAATTGGTAGCATAATTCCTCTCATGGTATTCAATATTTCGAGATTCATAACTTGCCAAATGATCTTCTTGCATTAAGACTTCCCCCAAACCTTCTGTTAGGTCCATATATTACTAGTATATTCCCTTATTGTTGTTAGTGTAACCCACTTATTGTTATTATTGTACCCTTGTAACCCCCATATTGTTATTATTATGCCCTTAAATTATTATTGTTAGGTCGGCTAGGATTAGATTGTGGCCCCACTAGGATTACATTGTGACCCCATGGACTCCTATATATAGAAAGGAGGTTTTGTAATTTGAATCATCCAAGAATTGTTCATTCATGTAATGTATTGGAGGTTTCCCCCTCGAAGTGGCTTATTTCTAAGGCGTTGATATCTCTTTTCTTCTATTTTTGGAGCTGGTTTCATAATATTTGGTATCAGAGCTTTGAGATTCTAGGGTTTCGCTGCTCCAAATAGGTAATCGTGGAATTTTCGCTATAAATTTTTTTCTACGAAGTTTCAGAATTTGAAATTTTTAGAGTGTGAAGAAAAAATCTTGAGGAACATCGTCACAAAATTTCAAATCTTGGTTCACAATATTTTTGGAGATATGATCTGTGAAAGTTAGGTCATTTGGCAGGCTCCTGAATTTAACCTAAACAGGTAATCGTGGTATTTTTGTAATAAATTTTTTTCTGTGAAGGTTCAAAATCTGAAATTTTTAGAGTGCGAAACCACAATCCTGAGGAACATCGGTGCAAAATTTCAGATATTGGCTCGAAATATTTTCAGAGATATGATTTGTGGAAGTTAGGGCATTTTGAGGCTTCTGAATTTCATCTCAAAGAAGTGATCGTGGGAAAATATTCATAGCTCTCTCTTTGAGCATCGGATTGGAATGCGGTAAAAATTGGACGAAAGTAAATATACTGTAGTTTTTGTTCTACCAATTTTAGAGCCAAAGGAGGAAACAGTGACACGTGGAAATTCGTACAAGTTCAATCTACTGTACCAGTCCAAAATTGGGTCATTGTGGGAGATTGGACATAACTTTGCCTTGAAGAATCCAAATCAGATCATACCTATGGCATTTGATAGAAGCTTCAGAGGGCTACTACAGGGCTGAATTTTAGATATTTAGGATCCTTCAATTTCAATTTTAGATATTTAGGATCCTTCAATTTCAATTTTTAGATATAGAGATAATTCAATTTCAATATTGAGCTCCTCAAAATCAACTAAAAGGTGTGTATTTTTTTTCCGAATTTCATAAGTCTTGTTTGAAGAATCAAGTTGAATTGATTCCAAGGGCATATTGTAGAATAGATATCAGTATTCGATTCTAAAATGGCCCCTAAAAAGAATTCAATGCCCATTAAGCCTTTATAAAGCTCTACTATGACTCATGAAGACGAAGAATGGAAACATGACATATAAAAATTACAAGAGCAAGGGCAACAAATTTCGCTCTTGCAAAGAGCAACAAAAAATGACATGGAAGTTTTGAAGAAAGGCGTGGAAACTAAGATGTATGGTTTGAAGAAAGGCATGGAATCTAAGATAGATGGCATGGACGCTGGCATGGAATCTAAGATGGATGACATGGAAGCTAAGATCGATGAGAAAATGGAAAACATGAAGAATTATCTAAAATTAGACATGGAAGGTTTGAAAAATTTGATACAAGAAATGTTTCCTAATGGTGAAAAGATAGTAGAGGAAACTCATGATGAGAACAAAATAAATGTTAATTGTGATTTCATAAAATCTAATGTTGGCAGGAAGAATCACCATATTCCAAAAATGGATATGAGGAATTTTGATGGAAAGGATCCTGTAACATGGATACTACAGATGGAGCAATATTTTGATCTCCAGAATGTGCAAAACACACAAAAGGTACGCATTGAAACTTTACATTTAGAACAAAATACATTTGTATGGTATCGATGTCTTTGCTCCTATAAAAAAATTGTCACTTGGTCAATTCTTACAGAGGAAATGATAGCACATTATGAGGATACAAAGAGCAACACCTTTTTTAGCCAATTGATAAATCTCAAACAAAATGGTTTAACGAGGGAGCACATAGAGGACTTCCAAAAATTGAATATCAGGGTAACTGATATTCCAGAGGAACACAGGATTGATCTCTTCATAGGTACTTTAAAGGATAACATCCAACATGAAGTTCGCGTTTTGGAACCTGATTCATTGGAGAAGGCATTTAGGTTGGCAAGAAAAATTGAATGTAAAATTATGGCTACAAGGAAGCCTACCACTCACTTCTATAAAGAGGGAAGTGTTGCTACTCCTAGATTTCCACAACCTACAAGGTTGACACCACAACAATTGGAAGAAAAAAGAGCAAAAGGGCTTTGCTACAGTTGTGATAGCAAATACACTAAAGGTCATAAGTGTGTCGAGAAGAAATTATTTTACATAGATTGTGAAGAGGAAGAAGAAAATGAACAAGAAGAGGATATACACCAGGAACCAACCCAAGAAGAGGAAGAAATGAGTCCGACCATATCGTGTAATGCATTGGCAGGAATTACCACTCCTCAAACTGTCAAGATAGAAGGACATATCAAGAAGAAAAAGGTAATAGTGTTGATTGATTCAGGTAGTACTCATAATTTTATTCATTGTAAGGTAGCCAAGGAATTGAATTGTTTCCTATACCCAGCACCAGAATGTCAAGTGATGGTTGCAAATGGAGGAACTATAAATTGCTCTGGAAAATGCCATAATATCAAAATAACCATGGGGGAATATGTATTTAATATTCCAATGCTTTCCATTCCTATGGGAGGTGCTGATGTTGTACTAGGAGTACAATGGTTACAATCTTTGGGGACGGTAGCTTTTAATTTTCAAGAACTTTTCTTGAAATTTTTTTCAGAAGGAAAGGAATTTGAATTACGAGGTATTGCAGGGAAGCCAGGAAGGATAATAAGCTCTAATGTCATGACAAAGCTTCTAAAGAAAGAAAAACGAGGCGTAATTGCACAATTATGCTCACTAGAAGTTCCAACATCAAAATCATCTATTTCTGCAGATCTCCAACAAGTCTTCGACAATCATTCCAAGGTGTTTGAAACTCCCAAAGGACTCCCACCTATTCGTGATCATGATCATGCTATTCATTTGATTCCAGGAAGTGTTCCTCCAAACATCAGGCCTTATAGATATCCTTATATCCAAAAGAGCGAAATTGAACGTATGATTGCAGAAATGTTAGAGGCTGGTATAATTCAACCTAGTCAAAGTTCTTTCTCTGCTCCTGTAGTATTGGTACACAAGAAGGATGGATCATGGCGCATGTGTCAGGATTATAGGGAGCTCAATAAGCTCACCATTAAAGATAAATTTCCCATTCCTGTGATTGATGAATTATTGGATGAATTACATGGAGCAATTTATTTTACCAAGTTGGATCTTTGTTCAGGGTATCATCAAATTAGAATGAAGACGAAAGATATTCCGAAAACAACATTTCGAACTCATGAGGGTCATTATGAATTTTTGGTCATGCCTTTTGGCCTTACCAATGCACCTTCTACATTTCAAGGGTCGATGAATTCCATTTTCAAACCCTTCCTTAGAAAATTTGTGCTAGTATTTTTTGATGATATACTAATCTACAGCAGGTCTTGGAAGGATCATGTTGAACATGTTGACAGGGTGCTCAAACTATTACAAGAGAAACAATTATATGCAAAAAAATCCAAATGTTTCTTTGGATTACAAGAGGTGGAATATCTGGGTCATATTGTATCTCACGAGGGTGTTAAGGTAGACCCTAACAAAATTAAAGCCATTAAGGAATGGAAAGTCCTCACAACCATAAAGCAGTTGCGAGGATTTCTCGGGTTAACAGGGTATTATCGCAAGTTTGTTAAGAATTATGGGAGAATAGCAGCACCTCTAACAACATTATTGAAGAAAGATGCATTTTCATGGACTCGTGAAGCAACTAAGGCCTTTGAACATCTTAAAGAGGCAATGTGCCTAGCACCAGTCTTAGCTACACCAGACTTCACAAAAACCTTTATTGTGGAATGTGATGCCTCAGGAAATGGAATTGGTGTTGTTTTAATGCAAAAAGGAAGACCCATTGCTTTTGAAAGTCGTCCAATCAAAGGAAAGTATTTACAGAAACCTATTTATGAGAAGGAAATGTTAGCAATACTGCATGCACTAAAGAAATGGCGAACTTACCTAATGGGAAGACACTTCAAGGTAAAAACTGATCATGATAGTCTTAAACACTTTTTGGAACAAAGAATATCTTCAAAAGAGAAGCAAAAATGGGTCACAAAGATGTTGGGTTATGACTTTGAAATAATCTACAAAAAAGGAAAGCTTAATGTTGTTGCAGATGCACTCTCAAGAAAGAATGAAGAAGTGGAAGCATTGCTTTGTGCCATTTCTATTATCCAACCAGATTGGATAACCGAAGCAAGAGATGAATGGAAGAAGGAAAAAGATGTATGGACACTCATTCAAAAGTTTCAACAAGATCCTAGTACATCTGATACATTTAGTTGGAAAAATGATTCCTTATGGTACAAAGATCACTTATATCTTTGTAAGAATTCCCAACTAAAACAAAATATTCTTCTGGAATTGTACACTTCTCCTTTAGGAGGACACTCAGGATTTTTAAAAACTTACCACAGGGTGAAGAAAGAATTTTTTTGGGATGGCCTTAAATCTGATATTCAAAATTTTGTGGCGGAATTTTTGGTTTGCCAGCAGAATAAAGTGGAAACAATTAAGACCCCGGGACTTCTACAACCTTTATCCATTCCAAGTCAACGTTGGGAGGAGATTTCAATGGATTTAATCACAGGTTTACCTAAGTCTGAAGGAAAGAGTGTCATCATGGTGGTAGTTGATAGACTTACCAAGTATGCACATTTTTGTGCATTATCTCATCCATTTAAAGCAAGCACAATTGCTACTACATTTATGGACACAATTCAAAAGCTACATGGAAACCCAAGGGTTATTGTGAGCGACAGAGATCCCATTTTTACTGGAAATTTTTGGACGGAGTTATTTTCTTGTTTGGGTACTCAATTAGCTCATAGCTCATCTTATCATCCTCAATCTGATGGTCAAACTGAGATAGTAAAGAAATGTTTGGAAGGATATCTTCGTTGTTTTGTATCTGATAAACAAACACAATGGGTCAAGTGGTTACCTCTTGCTGAATGGTGGTATAACACTTCCTTCCATACTGCAGCAAAAATGACCCTATTTATGGCACTTTATGGATATCATCCACCATCCATCACATCATATTTAAGAGAAAATTCAAAGGTTCAAGCAGTGGAAGATCACATCGAGCATCAACAAGAAGTTCTCCAACTCTTAAAGGATAACCTGAATTTGGCACAAAATCGAATGAAACAACAAGCATATCAACATCGCAGCGAGAGAAGTTTTGATTTAGGAGATTGGGTATTTTTACGGCTACAACCATACAAACAAATGTCCCTCAAGCAAGCTAAGAAGGATAATAAATTATCGCCAAAGTACTATGGTCCTTACAAGGTGTTGCAAAATATTGGTACTATGGCATACAAATTGGAGCTTCCTGCTTCTTCACGAGTTCATCCAATTTTCCATGTTTCATGCTTAAAGAAGGTTATAGGTGAAAATATTCTAGTTCAAACAATATTGCCAGAACTTGATGAGGAAGGAAAAATCATATTGGAACCTGAAGCAGTCACAGAAACAAGAACTCGACAGCTACGTAATCGATCAATTTCAGAGTATCTCATCAAGTGGAAGAACTTACCCACTGAAGATTCTACATGGGAGGATGAGAATTTTATACAGAAGCACCCAGAGCTACTCAATCATTGAGGACAACACTTTTTTGAAGGAGAGGGGCATGTTAGGTCCCTATATTACTAGTATAGTCCCTTATTGTTGTTAGTGTAACCCCCTTATTGTTATTATTGTACCCTTGTAACCCCCATATTGTTATTATTGTGCCCTTAAATTATTATTGTTAGGTTGGCTAGGATTACATTATGGCCCCACTAGGATTACATTGTGACCCCATGGACTCCTATATATAGAAATGAGGTTTTGTAATTTGAATCATACAAGAATTGTTCATTCATGTAATGTATTGGAGGTTTCCCCCTCGAAGTGGTTTATTTCTAAGGCGTTGATATCTCTTTTCTTCTCTTTTTGGAGCTGGTTTCACAACACCTTCTTTACAACTATCAATATAGACTATAAAATCTTTGATGGGATCAGCTATTTTCAAAATTGGAGCAGAAGTTAACAATTGCTTCAATTTTTCAAATTTTTCCTCAAAATTTTCATTCTAATCAAATTTAGTTCCAGTCTTCTGTAAAGAAGTGATTGGGTAGGATAATTTGTAAAATACCTCTATGAACCTTTTATATTAACCTATAATTTCCATGAAAGACCTAATATTAGCCACATCCTTAGGGACTGACCACTCCATAATTGCATTTATATTTTATGGATCCACATCAGTCCCTTCTTCTAATACAACATTCCCTAAATAATGAATCTATTTTTTTATCAAATGCATATTTTCTAAACTTAGAATTAAGTTCATTTTCTCTAAGTGTTTGGAGAACCATTTGCAAATGACGTTCATGTTCCTCCTTATTCTTTGAATAGACTCAAATGTCATCTATAAATACAATGCTAAATTTGTCTGAATATGAGTTGAGTACATTATTCATTAGACACATAAAAGTGGTTAGTTCTTTAGTGAGTCCAAATGGAATACGACGAACTCATATTTCCCATACCATTTCCTACAAGTTGTTTTATGAATGTCTTCAGCTTTGATCCTAATATGATGATATCTTGATCTTAAGTAAACTTTTAAAAGGATTGTAGCTCCTTTTACCTGATCAAATAGGTCATCAATCGTAGGTAAGGGATACATGTTCTTGAATTTCATTTTGTTGAGTTGTCGATAATCTATACAAAGTCTAAGGGTTGCATCTTTATTTTTAACAAATAAGACTAGTTAACCCCAAGGTGACTCACTGGGTCTTATATATTTCTTGTCTAACAACACTTTTAACTTTATAATTAACTCCAATAATTCTAGAATACTCATATTTTATGGAGCTTTAGATGTTAGAACTGCTCTAGGAATAAGATATATCATAAAATCCATGTCCCTTCTTGGAGGTAGTCCTAGAATTTCCTCAAGAAAGACAAGTTTATAATTTTCTAGAATGTGATAATATTCCATTGAAGGTTTATTATTACTGTTAAATATATATTCAATATGGTCTGCAAAAAAATTTCATCCCTTTCAGACACATTTCCTTAACTATAAGGCAGATAATTGCCCCACTGAAATGACTCTTGGAATCCCTCTTATTAGAAAAGTCTCCCCCTCATGATTGATACATGTGAAAAAATTTTCTAAAAATTTCAAGCATGTTGTTTATTGTTATAGCAAATCCATGCCAATAAGGAGATCATATGATCCCAAAGGAAGAATGTTGAAATTTAACATAGTGTGGAGTCCATTCAAGTTTATTGAACAATTTTTACTAATTTCAGTAATTCTCCTTTTGGTTCCTGTGGCCAATTTCACTAACCAAGGTTTAATCTATTTTTCCTTGTTATGTCCAATTTTTTCAATCATGGACAGAGAAGTATAGTTTTAAATTAGAACCATGATCAATTAACACAGATATAGTCTTTCCAAATATTTTACCTTGGATCTCCACCATGGTAGATTGATAATCAAGTTGTTTATCATCCGGTGCTGCACTAATCCTTTGAATATTGTGAGAAACATCATTAATTGTAGATACTTCTTGAATATATGTATTGTTGTTTTTCTATTCAAAGGATTTTTTGTAGAATTCGTCCATAAATTATTTTCACTAGAGCCCCAGCATTTGATTGGTGGAATAGTAGATTTGCTAAAGTTCCAATTTCCTACATCTACTACTTGACCACTTCTATGACTCATGTTTTTATGTTTATTTACATTTCTACTGTAATTTCCTCCTTGAATACCTTTAAAAGTATAGGGAAAAGCAAGTTTCTTAAATCCATTTTTTTAGCATTGAATTTTTCATTTTTCTTTGCCATCTAACTTTATAATTATCAATTTTCTACTTGTTCTTGTTGTTGGGAAAGATACTGAGAGGGGGGGGGGGGGGGGTGAATCAGTATTTACAGCATATTCAAAACTCCCATGTGCATACACGACTTCCCTTAGACATATCCGTGTATGCCTTGAGACATACTCTCTTCACCATAGATTTTGCACAAGCTGAATTCATTTCTTCCTTGTCTTCTGTAATCACTGTAGATGCATCAGATTTAGTTCATCAAACCATATTATATCAAACACAGCTTCATCAATTGGGTTGTTCATCAAGGACAACACTCAGCATCATATCAGATTTACATAATTTACCAAGTCCATCAAGTCAAGAATAACTTCATCAGGTGGTTTGCCATCAAGGACAACATATGTCAACCATCTCATGTCTTCATCTTCATTCAGTGGGTTGCCATCAAGGACAACACTCTGCATCATATTTCCAACACTTGTTGTAGCACAATTTTGATTTTCTTATTGCTCCATCCATTATTTTCAAATGGTAAGATTCAATCCTCTCCTTGTATGAAAGAGGCAAGCAACTGATACACCTCTGAATTTTTGTCTTTTCTTCTTTCAGATATGAAACATACTACAATAGTCTCATAAACTTGTTCACAAATTCATCCATGGTTAATTGTCCAAGTCTCGACTTATGAAACTCCCTAAATTTCACATTGAAGTACCTTTCTATTAAATACCTTTTTTTTAATTCCTTTTTGAATAATTTACAGGTCAAGTTCTTACCTCTTATTTTCTTTATTTCTTTTTTTTCCTCCCACAACAAAGCTAATTTTCCAGTTAGCTGATATGTTTCCAATATTTCCTTAAGGTTACTATAGAAATTAAAAACCTAAAAACTTTTTGACATATTCATAAGCCAGGATTTTCTCCTTCTTTAGATTCCCCATCAATGTTCACAGGTATGATCTTCTTAAATTCACAGTGTAACATAGAAACAAAACACTACTCCTATACTTTTATTCTTTCATTTCATCATCAAACTTATTTGAGTCTCACTAGAAGCTATAGATTTACTTATCTTTAGAGACTCACTTCTAATCCTTTTCATATGAGTTCTTTCAAAATTCCTACTACCTTTGTTTATTTCTAACCTCTTGAGTATGTAGCCATTTATACCTTCTTTTTCATCATTTTACTTAGATAAATTTTCTTGGTTAGCTTTAACTTTCTAAATATTCTTTTATACTACAAACTACTTGCAAAATATCAGATTCATGGTTCTCTTGATTTCTAGTTTCTCCTCCCATCATTCCCAACTCAGTATCGAGCTTTGTACCTCCTCTAGGAGATCCTACAGAAGTCCATCTATTATTATCTTCATCCATTCTTCATTTTTCAATTTTTATAGTACTTTTGTTGTTTTTATGTTACATAAAGAATAATATTTCAGTTAGGACCCATAAAGGCGCAATGTTGTAACCTACAACTTTGATGCCACTTGTAATATAACTCTCAAACAACCTAAAAAGGTAAAATTTATATAAATACAATACTCATATGATATTCTTTTGACTATATAATATATTTTTATAGTGCATAGTTACACATAAAGTCTCAAATGTTAAACACAAATACTCCTTCACAATATTTCATTTATCCTTATTATTTTTCCAATATACTTCTTTTCTTAATGTGGTCACTCTTGAAATACTAAGTTCATATTTAACAATAGACTCATTATAGAGTCCACTGACCCACTTGAATTTATTTCCTTACTATGAAATCCTATTTTTTTAAAATTAGGCTTAAAATCCTCTTACATCCCTTAATAGATTTATCACAAAATTCATATATATATCCCAGGAATTGTTCCCACATTGGTAATTAATCATTATAAATTTAATATAACATTTAAGGCCATAGCATAACATTATGAATTTTACCCCCATCTCCTTTACACTTTATTCTATGGTTAAGATTGTAACATGTTACCATTGTTTCCTAATCCCAGTGGTCATTTGCATAATAAATATACACATGCACTTAGTCTATATGTTTATAGAATGATTGATTCAATCCTACTCACTTGAGGAACTTTACCCTTACTTTATCTATGGGATATAGGTTATAATGCTTCATTCCTTATCTAAAATTATTGGCTAGATCTATGGGTTTTAATGTTTATAGTTACAAATGTTTAACACTTAACCATCTCTTTGATGTTGTAACATGATACTATTGTGATGTGGTCCCCACCATAATCGTGGAAAAATAACGCTGAGACATGACAGTGAATACCACCGTCATTTACATGGAGTATTATATAAACATGTGTAAACCTTATTTCAATGCTTGTGATACGATTTTGGTTGATCAGATATTGTCATTCTTGAGGACTTCGTTTGATTGCAATGATTATCCAATCCACTTAATCACTTGGTCATTCATTCAATGGATTTCAAACATAATTTCACTCACTCTGAAAATAGTTTTGTTTTGGTCTTCCACCATTATTTCTAATTTAATAAGAGAGGATCATATCTCTTTAGTAGTCTCCCTTCATTTCCTTCTTGAGTAGAAATTTTGTGAGGTATAATTTGCTTGCTTTGGTAAATTCAACTAATTATATCTATATATATAATTGTGTTTGATACATGTTTCTATACTTTTGTTACTACAACCTTGTATATTAATTCTAAATGTGTGTTACTTCTTCATTTAGAGGTTTTTCATAGGAAATTTCTTGTGGCAGTTTTGAGCTCCTTCTTGGTCTTAACCTTTGAAAAAATTACTCTTTAGAACAAATTTAATGGTTTCTTTCGTCATAACAACATTATGATTACTCAATTTATGTGCCTCTTTAGGTAAACTTTTAAACTTCCCTTAATTATTTGCTACATTTCTTTTATATGTTGAATTATGAGGGTTTAACACCTGAAAATTCGATGCAGGAAATTAAGGGTTCTTATGGCCATCTCTTAAATTGGTTTACATTTTATTCTCGATGGAATTTTTCTTGTAATTATTTAATTCCCATATGTCATTCTTCCCTTACAAGTGAGTTAAATAATATTTATTTTATTGATATCATTATAAATTGTTCAGTTAACTTTGTACTTGGGTGTCCATAAATGAAACACTAACCCTCTAGGGATTTTATATGGATATAAAAAGGTTTGGAATAATATTTTTTCCATGGTCGTTACTATAAATACCCTGGAATGGTTATAATTCTTTTATGTATAGAATCACTTGAATTTATCCTTAGGGTAATACAGTTTTTATGTTATGTGTTTTCAACCTATTCAATATTTTTAATAAATTTTACCCTTGGAATCCTATATATAGAAGGAGGTTTTTTCATTTGTATCATCCAATAATTTTTTATCTATGTAATGTATTTTGAGGTTTCCCCCTAGAAGTGGCTATTTCTAAGGCATTGATCTCTATTTTCTTCTATTTTTGGAGTTTTTTTCTGTAATATTCCCAAATGGGAAAAGCAGGAATATAGTGCAAAATGCTGGAACAATATTGTAAATCATCATTTAAAGGCAAGAGGCCAATATGGAGACCTTTCATATGTTATAACAGCAACAAAATATGAATAAATAATGGGCTATAAGATACACAACAAGAAAGTACAAGCCTCCAATGGACAAAATCCCTCCAAAATGAGTTGTTGCTACTATATATAAAGCTGGAAGACCCTTACAGTGTTGTTTTAAAAGCTTTGCTACAGAAAATGATTATACATTAGATCTAGGGCTGATATGTGCCTCAAAATATAGATCTATTACATATATGAGCACTATACAACCTCCTTTGAAGAACCCCTTAAGGGTTTTCAGCAAAACACCATGTACAAGATGGTGATCTAGGCTCTAAGGCTAAGGACCCACTGCAAAATATAGATCTGGAAAGTGTGGCTGATTTGATATGATCAATACAATAGCCTCCTCCAATATATCCTCTAAATGAAAGGTAGATCCACTTCACTATAAAATCAACTCTCCAAATGGTGTGCTAATCCACCCTACAACTTCTCCTATGGAAATAATGCAGATCTGGAAGAAAACTGTGCTGTAGGGATAATAAATGGTTGTCATGCTGCCAAGATATGAAAATAAGCACAAAGGTCTTCAATAATATCCTCCCAATGGAAAGGAAACCTCCTCCACTAAAAATGAACAATGAAATGACCCAGATCTAGTCTCCACTTGCTGCAACCTACAAAACATCCAAACCCTCAATAGGATCCGCACTGTAGATGAGAGAAGAAGCTTGGCCTTAAGCCTGATAGTGGACAATGTAGTACAAGACTCCTCCAAGAGCTTGTCAATAGAAGAGGTGGGATTCCTAATCAGGAATAACCTATGCTAAACAGCACTCAATCTCAGCTAAACAGCAAGAGAAAGATATATGTCTAAAGAGACCATATATTCAGAAAATCATATATCAACATACATAATGAATATGGATGCCATCCTCTTCCTTAAATAAGATATGATCTTGCAAACCCTAATCCCCATCCAATAATAGCACTACTTCCACACAAATCATCTCCATATAAAATTGCACCGTCTTTCATTAATGACCACTCCTCCATGACAATGTTGTTGATTTGCTCAAAGTTGACCCAATCAAGGTGTTCCAACCCCTTTTCACACCTAAGGGTGCTCAATTAAGTTGCCAATATCTATCTCTTTCACATTGGCATTGATTTATTCATTATTAAGGAGAATTATGGACCTCCATTCACCTCTTATTCATAAAAAAAGTCAGCAAAACAAAATTTAATATTCCAGCTAGCTCATGGCTAATTTAGGAATATTACAATCCTCCCCTCCCAAATGTTGCTTGTCCCCAATCAACTGCAAGGACAAAACTGAAAATGTAGGGAACCCTTATTCTCATATGGAGCTCCAATCTCCAAGATAACATCCATAAAAAATGAATCACCCTCCAGAGTGGTAATTCATAGAAATACTCCTCCCATCTCATGAGAGGCAGCTCCCAAGTGCTCAAGTTACCCAAATGGCTCATCCCATAAGGAAACAAGAGACCCAATGTAGCAATCATGGATGGTCCAATGCTCTCCCAGTCATATGAAACATAAGACCCATGGCGAATCTCTCTCCCAAAGGACACATCCAATCCCTCCATCCTCCCTCCAATCACTCCCATAAAATGAATAAGAACATCATCAACATATGGGATCAAAATTAGTGATGCATAAACAATCAAATGTAATAATGGAGGTGGATCATAGTCCCACATGTGGAACCAACGCAGTATATCTCCTGACTGCATCAGATAATGGTGTGGTAAGTGGTTTTCCCACCACTTAGTTGCTTCCAAAGTCTTCTCACAATGGTTGAAAGTGTGAGATATTTTTGGTGCTTTTGGAGTGCACCCACAATGATATAATATCTCCCTATGTCCTCCAAAGGAGTGTCCACATTCAAAAATTTTTATGGCCCAAAGTTGGCCATGAAGTTTATATGGAATAATTCTCCTCCTTGGAACTATGGCTTGCATATACATGGTAAAGAATTAAAATATTCACCAAATAAAACATTATGTACATAAGCATGTTCCTCACCAAAATCTCTGCTCATACAAATGGAGTGGTCCATAGAGAGGTCCCCTATCATTCCAAAAGAGGAAAGAGGTGGTTGTGATAACTCCTTCATTAAGTTATGCATCTCTCCTATCTCCACATGGTTCATGCATCTTTGGAAATGCTGATATATTTCCTCTTCAAAGCCTTCCCAAGTGTAGCTCTCCATGATAGTGTTGTAGGCTCTCATGGAATAAGTATGGTTGAAAGGAATTCTTCATGTTCTCTTTGTAGAAACTTCTCCTTGAGCTTGGAGGATCTAGATAAGAAGATCCTACCATGATAATAGATGACTTCATCTTGTACTGAATAGCCTCTTCATGTATCTGGTCATCAAGTATCATACATTTTAAAAGATCCTTTGAATAATCCACCAACAGTTGGGATTTCCAATATGGATCTATCCTCCATAGTGATAGCGATGATGATCTATCACAAAGAACATCTGTCATATGGATGCCCTTCTTTTTGAAATCTCCCATGCCAAAGGTATATGTTGGAAGGCTGATATCCTTCCCATGCTTCTCCTCCCATAGCACAAAATCTAAAATGAGAGTGGGTAATGATGATGTTGGGAGAATGTCTCCCTCCTCCTTGAGTCTACCCAAGACTCTTAGCGTTGTACAATGACCTTCTAATGCCCCCATTCCTCCTGGATCAATGAATGGTGCATCATGATGTGATTCATCATCTCCTGATCTAGTGGCCTCCTAGGGGGAATTCCTCCATGCAAAGATACATCAATATCAAGAGTAGACTGTATATATGAGTGGACTGCTTTTTCATTGCTCTCACTGCGCAAATCGGTCTGCCTCTTTTGTGCAACAACCTTATGAAATAGATAGGGGTGTGTGCTCCTAATCATATGATGATGGCCATCCTCCCTACCTTCTCCCTTCATCTACAAGGTCTCACAATATATCAATAATGGCACATGTTGTTCATGGATTATGCCTTGATCTCCACATATGAGATCCCTTGGAACTTCTTACAATGATACAAGAACTCCTCTCATTAGGGAAATTGCTCCATCTACCTCTCCATGAGGTACTAGATCCAATCCTGATGTGAGATCATTGTTACCTCTAGCCTTATCTTCCCCTTCATCATGAAAATAGGTTACCTCATTATCATTAAGAGGATATATGATCCAGGTGGATCTTGGTGGCCACCCACCTATTCCACTTGGGGCCGCACCATTGTCTCTTTTAGTTTTTTTTCACAAATTACTATTTTTAGCATATTTTCGGGTCCTGAACTTCCAGAGCCATTTTGAGGCCCAAAACGGAGATAGTATGCTGAAGTTATGTTCCCGGGAAGTTGAAACACCAATTTACCCAAACGGGGCCCATAGTTTTGGCGCTTCATCTCCTAGGGTTAGGTTTTGGACGTTTAGAGTTCTCCATTGTTTCTCCATAATAAATAGGCCCTTGAGCTTCATTGTAAGACAGTTTAGAGGTCTGTAGCCACCACATCTCTTCTCAGAGATTCGCTACCATCACCCTAGCTATTTTATTTCTATCATGTTTGTAATCATATTTCTGTGATTTGATATTAATGAAATGAAGCCTTATTTCCACTGTATTTATATGTTTATGGTTATTTCTGTATTCTGTTACATTCTTTCATAAATTCAGATCAGTGGTATCAGAGCGGTCTGCTTTTTATCGATCCTTCTTTGCATGCCCCCAACGAGGTTGGGGTATAAGGAGTTAGGGCTTGATATGGTGGAACCTTTACAAGATCAGCCTCGCAAACCCTGACGGACGCCCATGGGGGACGAAAAGATAAATGAGGGAGCAGGAGATCCTATCAAAATATTGCTCGAGGAGGCCCTCAAAAAACAAAGGAACACAATGATGGATAACTTTTCCCAGATCCTTCAACGACTACCCACCGACAGCGCATCTGCATCCAGCAGCCACTCCGGAGGCGCGACTCCCTTTAAGGTACAAGTAAACTTTGAATTTCTCATATTTGAGGGTCAAATAGATGCAGCTGTCATAGATAGATGGTTGAATCTATTAGAAGGATATTTCCCAGTTCATGACTTTTCCGACCGGGAGAAGATTGTTTTTGCACTCCTCAAAACTACCCCCTATGTCAAGGACTGGTGGGAAACCTACTGTGAGAAAAAGGACGAGACAAAACCCTCTCTGTTCTCAGCTGTACCCACTTGGAATTCTTTCTGAGATGCCATCAAGGAATAATTCTATCCCATGGGGAGCTATGAGTACAAGTACATACAATGGACCACACTGCGGCAACAAAGGGATCAAAATGTGCATAAGCTAATGAATCTGTTCCACACCCTGCGCACAAAGTTGGGTATCAAAGATTCAGAGAAACATTTGGTGCTAAAGTATCGTGGTTGTCTACATAGATACATTCAGGAGGAAATGGAGTTCCTTGACATCTCCTCGCTTGGTACGGCATACCGATATGCTTCCAAGATTGAGTAGAAATTCAAACAGAAGAAGTGAGACTTTGGATCTGCGAATCAAAAGCAAGGGAAAGGTGCCCCCAAACCATAGAAAAAAGGGAAAATCCAAGGCATGGCAGCCCAAGACAACCTGCCAAAGGCACAAGCAAAGAACAACACCGTGAAGCCAAAGAAGGACACGAGAAAGTGGTGTGAGTTCCATAAGAGCTCTACTCACAACACATGTGAGTGTCGGGCCAAGCAGTCGCTAGTGGCTGAGATGAGGGCTTTTGAATCAGATGCATGCTCTGACTCTGTATCAAAAATTTACAAGGGGGATGAAAAAGGGAAGAAGATTATTGATGCAAAGCCCAACACCACTTTTGCCACTACGAAGATCCAGAAGGAGGAACCAGAAGATCCAGAGGAGGCATAGCATCTCTTCCATTCCCAGATGTGGGTAAAGGGTTCCTCGATACAGTTCATTGTTGACAATGGGAGCCAAAAGAACCTCATTTCAATAGATGTCATGAAGCGGTTGGGCTTTCCGACCACAGCGCACCCACGACCATACACCATCGGGTGGCTTCACCAAGGACGAGATCTCCGTGTCAGCCAGCAGTGCCACCTTCCCTATAGCATCAAGCCCTTCATGGATGAGGTATTGTGTGACATTGCTCCTATTGATGTTTCTGATGTATTATTAGGCCAACCATACTTGTGGAAGTGACATGTTGTGTATGAGTCCCCACCTTGCGCTGTTATTGTTACTTTGGGAAATAAATTGTACATAATACCAGAGGTACCACCGCCTCCCATTATCTCTTTGGTTACTGCAAAACAATGCAGTAAGCTCATTTCCCAAACTAGGAAATTTGTTTTCCTAATGATCTGCTCTCAGGGCAAGAAGAATATTGTGGCCATGACCTCCAAACATGGATCCTGTGCACGACAACAATAAATGGACAAGGTTGTGGAGGAGTACGGGGACATCTTCACCTCTCGCATAGGGGTACCTCTACACTGTAAGGTCAAGCACCCCATTGACATAACCCTAGGTGTGTTGCTATCCAATGGACCAATCTATAGGCTCTCTGTTCTAGAGAATGATGAAATCAAGAGGTAGATTCAGAAGTTGCTGCAGAAAGGTCACATCCGGCCAAGTTCATCACCCAATGGGAGCCCGATCATGTTGGTATAGAAGAAGGATGAGACTTGGAGACTCTGTATTAACTATCAGGCACTGAACAATATCACTGTCCAGAATAGGTACCCGATCCCACAAATTGATGACCTTCTAGACCAACTCAAAGGAGCAAAATATTTTAGCAAGATCGACTTGAAGTCTGGGTATCACCAAGTACCAATAAAACCCTCTGATGTGTGGAAGACTGCCTTCAAAGCCAAAGAGGGCCTTTTAAAATGGCTTGTCATGCCTTTCAGATTGACAAATTCTCCTGCAACCTTCATGAGGTTGATGGATGACATCTTGTGTCCATTCACCAACTCATTTGTAGTGGTATACTTGGATGACATTCTGATCTTCAGCCAAACTTGGGAAGAGCACCTCCACCACATTCGAGAAGTCCTCCAAACACTGTGGCAACACAATTTGTGTGCCAATTTGGAGAAGTTCACTTTTGGCATGACCAAGGTTCAATATATGGGACACATTATTGATGAAACAGGGGTGCATGTGGATCCAGCCAAGATCCAAGTCATTTGGGATTGGCCAGCCACAACCACCCTAACAGAGCTTCGAATCTTTCTGGGTCTTGCTAATTTCTACCGCAAGTTCATGCTGGGATTCTCTCATATCACTTGGCCCTTGAGTTAAGTCACCAAGGGAGGAGCGAAAGAAAAATTATGTTGGTCGAAATCTCAACAGAAGGCATTCGTAGAATTGAAACATCGCCTCTATTCTACCCCAGTGCTCACATTACCAGACTTGCAACCACCATTTGAGATCGAGATAGATGCCTCTAACTATGCTATTGGGGAAGTTCTTACTCAACAGGGGAATCCAGTGGCATATCACAGTGAGACATTTTCCGACACAGTTTGAAAGTATCCCACTTATGACAAGGAAATGTATTCCATTGTGTAGGCTTGTCGAAAATTGAAGAATTACATTTTGGGGAAGGAGACAATCATCCACATAGACCACGGACCCCTGTAGTTCATATAGACATAAGGGAAGTTGTAGAACGATTGCCATCAGAAGTGATCCACATATCTGCAACAATTTCATTTGAACATCAAGTATAAGAAGGGTAGCACCAATAATGTTGCAAACTGCCTCATCCGACCACCGATCATGGCCATAACCACTGTTCTCAACTCTTTTGGGCATGAGACTTCCTGATTTGCCGCTTCTCTGCAAGAGCGATCCAGAATTCAGCTACACAGACAAGGCACTCTTGGGAGGTATGCAAGTTCAAAATTTTCACCTCCAAGATGCACTATTATGTCACCTGGGACACCTTTGTGTTCCTTCAAGCGAGCATGCCAAGATGATATGGGAAGCGCACTACAGTCGAGTCACTGGGAATTTTGGGGTTGAGAAAACAATGGCAGTATTGCAAAAGTATTTCTATTGGCCGAACCTTCGACAGGATGTCAGGAAGTACATCATATCCTGTAGTGCTTGTGCCATTGCCAAACCGACCATCAAGAAGCAAGGGCTCTATACTCTGCTACCTACCCCTAGTCGACCTTGGGAATCCCTCTCCATGGATTACATGTCAGGCCTTCCTTCTACTAAGCATGGAAATGACTGTGTTTTCGTGGTCGTTGACAGATTCTCAAAGATGGCCATTATGGCGGCCTGCAAGAAGAATATCATAGCAGAAGCCACTGCTAAACTCTTCTTTGAACAAGTGTGGGTGCACTTTGGGATCCCACAGTCTATCATATTAGATCGCGATAGCAGGTTCCTCAACACATTTTGGTCCAGGCTCTGGTCAATGTTGGACACCAAGCTCATCAAGTCCACAGCTTTCCATCCCTAAACTGATGGCCAGATAGAGGTCGTCAACAGGATGATTTTACACATTCTGTGCATGTACAATTCAAAGCATCAACACACATGGGATGAGATCCTTCCCTATGTACAACACATTTATAACTGGGCTCTCTATAGCTCAACCAGCCATAGCCCTTTTCAGGTGGGATTGGGATTCCAGCTCTTATGTCCCATTGATGTAGCCATGCCATTTGCAGCTACTCAGGCTGATTCGCCTCATGACCAATCTAAAGCTGACAAAGCAAACAACTTCATTGAGCGCATTCAACACATCCGCCAATAGGTTCATGACATATTGTATAGAGCCAAAGCTAAGTACAAGCAACAACATGATCAACATCGAGTTCCACACAACTTCCAGGTGGGTGACAAAGTGTGGCTACACTTGCAGAAGGAGTGCCTCACTAGACGCCACCGCAAGATTCGCCCGCTCTGATATGGGCCATACACCATCACCAAGGCTGTAGGGAAAAATGCCTTCGAGCTTAGTATTCCACCATTCCTTGGTCTGCACCCAGTATTCAGTGTAGACCACCTTCGTCCCTACTTCCCACCTCTATTGGACACCTATGACATTGTAGAAGAACTCACACCAAAAGAGTTAAACCCAGACTGCATGGAATAGGCCACCATAGACTGTATCATGGACATGCAAATTAAGAACACTCGCTAACAGAAGATCCAACTATATCAGGTTGTCAAAGCTGGCCAAATCCTGCACCAAGGCAAGTGGTTCACCAGGGACCAAGTTCAACAGAAGTTTCCTCATCTCATGGAGGAACTCGACGCAATGGGGACCATTGCTTCCTAAGGGGGGAGGAATGATCCAGGTGGATATTGGTGGCCGCCCGCCTATTCCACTTGGGGCCCCACCATTGTCTCTTTTAGTTTTTTTCACAACTTACTATTTTTAGTAGTTTTTCAGGTCCTGAACTTCTGGACCTGTCTTGAGGCCCCAAACGGAGATAGTATGTCGAAGTTACGTCCCTGGGAAGTTGAAACACCAATTTACCCAAATGGAGCCCATAGTTTTGGCGCTTCATCTCCTAGGGTTAGGTTTTGGATGTTTAGAGTTCTCCATTGTTTATCCATAATAAATAGGCCCTTGAGCCTCATTGTAGGACAGTTCAAAGGTCTGTAGCCGCCACATCTCTTCTCAGAGATTCGCTACCAACACCCTAGCTATTTTATTTCTATCATGTTTGTAAGCATATTTTTGTGATTTTATATTAATGAAATGAAGCCTTATTTCTGATGTATTTATATCTTTATGGTTATTTCTATATTATGTTGCGTTCCTGCATAAATTTGGATCAATCTATGTTTAGTTCCTCTTTTGAAAGAGATGCATCCATCTCTTCCTTTTGAGAAGAGAGGTTTTTCTGAAGTGGGGATCCTGCCTCTAGCAAGGTATTCTGCAAGTTTTTAACCCCCACAATAGCATTATGGAATGGATTTGGGTTTATACATCCTTCCAAATCATGCAAAGGTTTTGTTTCTTTAGGCTTGGCTAGCTCAACCAAGGATGTCTCAAAATGTTTTGCATCAAATTTCTTAGTAACCTCTTAGTGAACGTTGCATAAGTAGATAAATTTACATGATTCAAGGAAGAAGTTTCATAAAACCACTAGGCATAAGCCTTACCTTCAAGATGCAGCACTGCTACTCTAATGGCTTCATCTTGTGAAACTTGGTCTTGCTGAAAATAGGTGTTTAGCTCCTTCACCCAAGCCCTAGTTGTGCATCTAGATGACCCATCAAAATTAGATAGAAAGAATCTACCCAAATCCTGTTTCTTGCACCTTTTTCTTCTATCATGGTTGCTAAGTCTTCTATTCTCATTGATCTTTCAAAACTCTTGGAATTTTAGATGATTCTGGAACCTCTATGATTGAGATTCATATTCTTGAAGATAATCACCAAGAGTCTCCTCCTTTGGCACATCTTCTTCCTCCATCTCTCTTTCTATGAACATAGGCATGGTAGAGCATTGTAGATATGATTGTGTGGCTGAATGCTCACACCCATAATATGAAAAACTGGAGCTTTCTCTATGCACAAGATCTTTTGGAGAATTTCTACATCTCTCCATTCTCATTTCTATGATGTCTTTGTTAATGACCTGAATAGTTTGGAAAATAAGTCTTGAGAACTCCTTCCTTTTCATTGCTCCTGAGAAAGGGGTTTTACCCTTGTCTTATTCTTCATATGTATAATCATACTCCCGGTGTCTTCTTCTTTGATACCTCTTCTCTCTATTAGTAAGAGGATCTCCTTCTTCAGATGACATATTGGCTTTTCAAAATGCACAAGCTGTGCTAATATTATGCTCTGATACCACTGTAATATTCCCAAATGGGAAAAGTAGGAATATAGTGAAAAATATTGGAACAATATTGTAAATCATCATTTAAAAGAAAGAGTACAATATGGAGACCTTTCATATGTTATAACAACAAAAAAATATGAATAAATAATGGGCCATAAGATGCACAACAAGAAAGTACAAGCCTCCAATGGAAAAAATCCCTCCAAAATGAGTTGCTGCTACTATATATAAAGTTGGAAGACCCTTACAATGGTGTTTTAAAAACTCTGCTGCAGAAAATACTTATACATTAGATCTAGGGCTGATATGTGCCTCAAAAGATAGATCTATTATAAATTTGAGCAATATACAACCTCCTTTGAAGAACCCATTAAGGGTTTTCAGCAAAAAAACATGTACTAGAGGGGGATCTAGGCCCTAGGCTGAAGATCCACTGCAAAATACAGATCTAGAAAGTGTGGCTAATCTGATATTATCAGTACAATAGCCTCCTCCAATAGATCCTCTAAGTGAAAGGCAAATCCCCTTCACTAGAAAATAAGCTCTCCAAATGTTGTGCCAATCCACCCGACAACTCCTCCTACAAAAATAACGCAGATATGGAAGAAAACTGTGTTGTAGGGATAAATAAATGGTTGGCCTGATGCCAAGATTTGAAAATAAGCACAAAGGTCTTCAATACTTCCCTCCCAATGGAAAGGAAACCTCCTCCACTGAAAATGAGGAATGAAATGACCCAGATCTAGTCTCAACTTGCTGCAACCTACAAAACAACCAAACCCTCAACAGGATTTGTGATGTAGATGAAAGAAGAAGCTTAGCCTTAAGCCTGATAGTGGACAATGTAGTACAAGAATCCTCCAAGAGATTCTCAATGGAAGAGGTGGGATTCCCGATCAAGAACACCCTGTGCTAAACAACACTCAATCTCAGCTAAACAACGAGAGAAAGATATATGTCTAAAAAGACCATACATTCAGAAAATCTTACATCAACATACATAATGAATATGGCTGCCATCCTCTTCCTTAAATAAGATATGGGCTTGCAAACCCTAAGCCCCATCCAATAATAGCACTGCTTCCACACAAAGCATATCCATCTAAAACTATGTTTTCTTTCATTGATGACCACTCCTCCATGACAACGTTGTTGATTTGGTCAAAGTTGACCTAGTGAAGGTGTTCCAGCGCCTTTTCACACCTAAGGGTGCTCAATTAAGCTACCAATATCTATCTCTTTCACATTGGCATTGATCTATTCATTATTAAGGATAATTATGGACCTCCATTTTCCTCTTAGTCATAAAAAAAATCAACAAAAAAAAAATTAATATTCCAGCTAGCTCATGACTAATTTAGGAATATTACAATTTCAGGGTTTCGCTGCTCCAAATAGGTCATCGTGGATTTTTTTTTCTAAAAAAAATTTTCTACGAAGTTTGAGAAGTTTAAATATTTACAGAGTGAAGCTAAAATCCTGAGGAATGTCTTGTAGCAATTTCAGTTCTTGGTTCACAATATTTTAGGAGGTATGATCTGTGCAAGTAAGGGCTTATTTAGGCTCCCGAATTTCACCTAAAACAGGTCATCGTGGAATCTACACTATAACTTGTTTTCTACGACTGTTCATAAGCTTAAATGTTTATAGAGTGAAGCCGCAATCCTGAGGAACTTCCTATAAACATTTAAGATATTGGTTCGCAATATTTTAGGAGATATGATCTGTGGACATTAGGGTGTTTTCAGGCTCCCGAATTTCATCTCAAAGAGGTGACCGTGGGAAAATTGTGATAACTCTCTCTCTGAGCGTCGGATTGGGACTCTGTAAAAATTGGCCGCAATCACACAGATTTTAGTTTCCTTTGTATCAATTTCAGAGCCGAAGGAGGAAACAGTGACACGTGGCACGTCATACAAGTTCACTCTAGTACTGAACCAGTCCATAATTAGGTCATTGAGGGAGATTGGGCATAAATTTTCCTTGAAGAATCAAAATCAAGTCAGACCTGTGGAATTCAAAAAAAGATTCATAGGGCTACTACAGGGCCGAATTTTAGATATTGAAGATCCAAAAGCACATAGATAATTCAGTTTCAATATCAAGCTCCTCAAACGCAAGAAAAAGGTTTGTATTTTTCTTTTCGAATTGCATAAGTCTTGTGTGAAAATTAGTTTGAAGTGATTCCAAGGGCATATTGAAGCATAGATATTAGTATTGGGTTCTAAAATTCCACCTAAAAGGAATTCAACACCCATTAAGCCTTCAAAAGGCTCTACTATGACTCATCAAGAGGAAGAAGTGCAACATGACATATCAAAATTATAAGACCAATTGCACCAAATTTCGCTCTCGCAAAGAGCAACAAAAAATGAAATGGAAGTTCTGAAGAAAGGCGTGGAAGCTAAGATGGATGGTTTGAAGAAATACATGGATGGTTTGAAGAATGGCATGGAAGCTAAGATGGTTGGCATGGAAGCTGGCATGGAAGCTAAGATGGATGACATGGAAGCTAAGATCGATGAAAAAATGAAAGTTAACATGGAATACATGACAAATGATCTAAAAGCAGACATGGAAGGTTTGATGACAATGTTAATACAAGAAATGATTCTTAATGGTAGAAAGATAGTAGAGGAAACTCATTATGAGAACAAAATAAATGTTAATCATGATTTCATAAACTCTAATGTTGGATTGAAGAACCACTATATTCCAAAGATGGATATGAGGAAGTTTGATGGAAAGGATCCGGTAACATGGATACTACATATGGAGCAATATTTTGATCTCAATAATGTGAAAAACACACAAAAGGTACGCATTGCAACTTTACATTTAGAACAAAATACATTTGTATGGTATCGATGGCTTTGTTCTCGTAAAAAAATTGTCACTTGGTCAATTTTTATGGAGGAAATGATAGCACATTATGAGGATACAAAGAGCAACACCTTCTTTAGCCAATTGATAAATCTCAAACAAAAGGGTTTAGTGGGGCAGCACATCGAGGACTTCCAAAAATTGAATATAAGGGTAGCTGATATTCCAGAGGAACACAGGATTGATCTCTTCATAGGTACTTTAAAGGATAACATCCAACATGAAGTTCACATTTTGGAACCTGATTCATTGGAGAAGGCATTCAGGTTAGCAAGAAAAATTGAATGTAAAATTATGGCGACAAGGAAGCCTACCACTCACTTCTATAAAGATGGAAGTGTTGCTACTCCTAGATTTCCACAACCTACAAGGTTGACACCACAACAATTGGAAGAAAAAAAGAGAAAAAGGGCTTTGCTACAGTTGTGATAGAAAATACACTAAAGGTCATAAGTGTGCTGAGAAGAAATTATTTTACATAGATTGTGAAGAGGAAGAAGAAAATGAACAAGAAGAGGATATACACCACGAACCAGCCCTAGAAGAGGAAGAAATGAGTCCGACCATATCGTGTAATGCATTGGCAGGAATTACCACTCCTCAAACTCTCAAGATAGAAGGACATATAAAGAAGAAAAAGGTAATAGTGTTGATTGATTCAGGTAGCACCCATAATTTTATTCATTGTAAGGTAGCCAAGGAATTAAATTGTTTCCTATACCCAGCACCAGAATTTCAAGTGATGGTTGCAAATGGAGGAACTATAAATTTCTCTGGAAAATGCCATAATATCACGCTAACCATGGGGGAATATGTATTGACTAGTCCAATGCTTTCCATTCCTATGGGAGGTGCTGATGTTGTACTAGGAGTACAATGGTTGCAATCTTTGGGGACAGTAGCTTTTAATTTTCAAGAACTTTTCTTGAAATTTTTTTCAGAAGGAAAGGAAGTTGAATTACGGGGTATTGAAGGGAAGCCGGGAAGGATAATATGCTCTAATGTCATGAAAAAGCTTCTAAAGAAATAACAACGAGACATAATTGCACAATTATGCTCACTAGAAGTTCCGACATCAAAATCATCTATTTCTGCAGATCTCCAACAAGTCTTGGACAATCATTCCAAGGAGTTTGAAACTCCCAAAGGACTCCCACCTATTCGTGATCATGATCATGCTATTCATTTGATTCCAGGAAGTGTTCCTCCAAACATCAGGCCTTATAGATATCCTTATTTCCAAAAGAGCGAAATTGAACATATGATTGTAGAAATGTTAGAGGCTGGTATAATTCAACCTAGTCAAAGTTCTTTCTCTACTCCAGTAGTATTGGTGCACAAGAAGGATGGATCATGGCGCATGTGTCTGGATTATAGGGAGCTCAATAATCTCACTATTAAAGATAAATTTCCCATTCCTGTGATTGATGAATTATTGGATGAATTACATGGAGCAATTTATTTTACTAAGTTGGATCTTCGTTCAGGATATCATCAAATTAGAATGAAGACTGAAGATATTCCAAAAACAACATTTCAAACTCATGAGGGTCGTTATGAATTTTTGGTCATGCCTTTTGGCCTTACCAATGCACCTTCTACATTTCAAGGGTTGATGAATTCCATTTTCAAACCCTTCCTTAGAAAATTTGTGCTAGTATTTTTTGATGATATACTAATCTACAACAGGTCTTGGAAGGATCATGTTGAACATGTTGACAGGTGCTCAAACTATTGCAGGAGAAACAATTATATGCAAAAACATCCAAATGTTTCTTTGGAGTACAAGAGGTGGAATATCTGGGTCATATTATATCTCACGAGGGTGTTAAAGTAGACCCTAACCAAATTAAAGCCATTAAGGAATGGAAAGTCCCCAAGACAATAAAGCAGTTGCGAGGATTTCTCGAGTTAACAGGCTATTATCGCAAGTTTGTTAAGAATTATGGGAGAATAGCAGCACATCTAACAACATTATTGAAGAAAGATGCATTTTCATGGACTCCTGAAGCAACTAAGGCCTTTGAACATCTTAAAGAGGCAATGTGCCTAGCACCGGTCTTAACTACACCAGACTTCACAAAAACCTTTATTATGGAATGTGATGCCTCAGGAAATGGAATTGATGTTGTTTTAATGAAAGAAGGAAGACCCATTGCTTTTGAAAGTCGTCCAATCAAAGTAAAGTATTTACAGAAACCTATTTATGAGAAGGAAATGTTAGCAATACTGCATGCACTAAAGAAATGGAGAACTTACCTAATGGGAAGACACTTCAAGGTAAAAACTGATCATGATAGTCTTAAACACTTTTTGGAACAAAGAATATCTTTAGAAGAGCAGCAAAAATGGGTCACAAAGATGTTGGGTTATGACTTTGAAATAATCTACAAAAAAGGAAAGCTTAATGTTGTTGCAGATGCACTCTCAAGAAAGAATGAAGAGGTGGAAGCATTGCTTTGTGCCATTCTATTATCCAACCAGATTGGATAACCGAAGCAAGAGATGAATGGAAGAAGGAAAAAGATGTATGGACACTCATTCAAAAGTTGCAGCAAGATCCTAGTACATCTGATACATTTAGTTGGAAAAATGATTCCCTATGGTACAAAGATCGCTTATATCTTTGTAAGAATTCCCAACTAAAACAAAAGATTCTTCTGGAATTGCACACTTCTCCTTTAGGAGGACACTCAGGATTTTTAAAAACTTACCACAAGGTGAAGAAATAATTTTTTTGGGATGGCCTTAAATCTGATATTCAAAAGTTTGTGGCGGAATGTTTGGTTTGCCAGCAAAATAAAGTGGAAACAATTAAGACCCCGGGACTTCTACAACTTTTATCCATTCCAAGTCAACGTTGGGAGGAGATTTCAATGGATTTTATCACAGGTTTACCTAAGTCCGAAGGAAAGAGTGTCATCATGGTGGTAGTTGATAGACTTACCAAGCATGCACACTTTTGTGCATTATCTCATCCATTTAAAGCAAGTACAATTGCTACTACATTTATGGACAGAATTCAAAAGCTACATGGAAGCCCAAGGGTTATTGTGAGCGACAGAGATCCCATTTTTACCGGAAATTTTTGGATGGAGTTATTTTCTTGTTTGGGTACTCAATTAGCTCATAGCTCATCTTATCATCCTCAATCTGATGGTCAAACTGAGATAGTAAATAAATGTTTGGAAGTATATCTTCGTTGTTTTGTATCTGATAAACAAACACAATGGGTCAAGTGGTTACCTCTCGCTGAATGGTGGTATAATACTTCCTTCCATACTGCAGCAAAAATGACCCCATTTATGGCACTTTATGGATATCATCCACCATCCATCACATCATATTTAAGAGAAAATTCGAAGGTTCAAGCAGTGGAAGATCACATCGAGCATCAACAAGAAATTCTCCAACTCTTAAAGGATAACCTAAATGTTTTGAAACCAGCTCCAAAAAGAGAAGAAAAGAGATATCAACACCCTATAAATAAGCCACTTCGAGGGGGAAACCTCCAATACATTACATGAATGAACAATTCTTGGATAATTCAAATTAAAAAACCTTCTTTCTATATATAGGAGTCCATGGGGCCACAATGTAATCCTAGCCGACCTAACAATAATAATTTAAGGGCACAATCATAACAATATGGGGGTTACAAGGGTACAATAATAACAATAAGGGGGTTACACTAACAACAATAAGGGACTATACTAGTAATATAGGGACCTAACATGCCCCTCTCCTTCAAAAAAGTGTTGTCCTCAACGCTTGAGTAGCTCTGGGTGCTTCTGTATAAAATTCTCATCCTCACATGTAGAATCTTCAGTGGGTAAGTTCTTCCACTTGATGAGATACTCTGAAATTGATCGATTTCGTAGCTGTCGAGTTCTTGTTTCCATGACCGCTTCAGGTTCCAATATGATTTTCCTTCCTCATCAAGTTCTGGCAATATTGTTTGAACTGGAAGATTTTCACCTATAACCTTCTTTAAGCATGAAACATGGAAAACTGGATGCACTCGTGAAGAAGCAGGAAGCTCCAATTTGTATGCCATAGTACCAATCTTTTGCAACACCTTGTAAGGACCATAGTACTTTGGCGATAATTTATTATCCTTCTTAGCTTGCTTGAGAGAAATTTGTTTGTATGGTTGTAGCCGTAAAAATACCCAATCTCCTACATCAAAACTTCTCTCGCTGCGATGTTGATCTGCCTGTTGTTTCATTCGATTTTGTGCCAAATTCAGGTTATCCTTTAAGAGTTTGAGAACTTCTTGTTGATGCTCGATGTGATCTTCCACTGCTTGAACCTTCGAATTTTCTCTTAAAGATGATGTGATGGATGGTGGATGATATCCATAAAGTGCCATAAATGGGGTCATTTTTGCTACAGTATGGAAGGAATTTTTATACCACCATTCAGCGAGAGGTAACCACTTGACCCATTGTGTTTGTTTATCAGATACAAAACAACGAAGATATCCTTCCAAACATTTATTTACTATCTCGGTTTGACCATCGGATTGAGGATGATAAGATGAGATATGAGCTAATTGAGTACCCAAACAAGAAAATAACTCCGTCCAAAAATTTCCAGTAAAAATGGGATCTCTGTCACTCACAATAACCCTTGGGTTTCCATGTAGCCTTTGAATTGTGTCCATAAATGTAGTAGCAACTGTACTTGCTTTAAATGGATGAGATAATGCACAAAAGTGTGCATACTTGGTAATTCTATCAAGTACCACCATGATGACACTCTTTCCTTCGGACTTAGGTAAACCTGTGATAAAATCCATTGAAATCTCCTCCCAACTTTGACTTGGAATGGATAAAGGTTGTAGAAGACCCGGGGTCTTAATTGTCTCAACTTTATTCTACTAGAAAACCAAACATTCTGCCACAAAATTTTGAATATCAGAATTAAGGCCATCCCAAAAAAATTCTTTCTTCACCCTATCGTAAGTTTTTAAAAATCTTGAGTGTCCTCCTAAAGGAGAAGTGTGCAATTCCAAAAGAATATTTTGTTTTAGTTGGGAATTCTTACAAAGATATAAGCAATCTTTGTACCATAATGAATCATTTTTCCAACTAAATGTATCATATGTACTAGGATCTTGCTGCAACTTTTTAATGAGTGTCCACACTTCTCCATCCTTCTTCCATTCATCTCTTTCTTCGGTTATCCAATCTAGTTGGATAATAGAAATGGCACAAAGCAATGCTTCCACCTCTTCATTATTTCTTGAGAGTGCATCTGCAACAAAATTTAGCTTCCCTTTTTTGTATATTATTTCAAAGTCATAACCTAGCATATTTGTGACCCATTTTTGCTGCTCTTCTGAAGATAGTCTTTGTTCCAAAAAGTGTTTAAGACTATCATGATCAGTTTTTACCTTGAAGTGTCTTCCCATTAGGGAAGTTCTCCATTTCTTTAGTGCATGCAGTATTGCTAACATTTCCTTCTCATAAATAGGTTTATGTAAATACTTTCCTTTGATTGGACGACTTTCAAATGCAAGGGGTCTGCCTTCTTGCATTAAAACAGCACTAATTCCATTTCCTGAGGCATCACATTCCACAATAAAGGTTTTTGTGAAGTCTGGCATAGCTAAGACTGGTGCTAGGCACATTGCCTCTTCAAGATGTTCAAAGGCCTTAGTTGCTTCAAGAGTCCATTAAAATTCATCTTTCTTCAATAATGTTGTTAGAGGTGTTGTTATTCTCCCATAATTCTTAACAAACTTTCCATAATACCCTGTTAACCCGAGAAATCCTTGCAACTGCTTTATGGTTGTGGGGACTTTCCATTCCTTAATGGCTTTAATTTTGTTACAATCTACCCTAACACCCTCGTGAGATAAAATTATGACAGTGTCTTCCACCTCTTAGCCTCCAAAAATTTTATTTAGATGTTTTTTTCGCCTGTATTCTCCGCAGCCAATTTGAGCACCCTGTCAACATGTTCAACATGATCCTTCCAAGACTTGTTGTAGATTAGTATATCATCAAAATACTAGCACAAATTTTCTAAGGAAGGGTTTGAAAATGGAATTCATCAACCCTTGAAATGTAGAAGGTGCATTGGTAAGGCCAAAAGGCATGACCAAAAATTCAAAATGACCCTCATGAGTTCGAAATGCTGTTTTTGGAATATCTTCAGTCTTCATTCTAATTTGATGATATCCTGAACGAAGATCCAACTTGGTAAAATAAATTGCTCCATGCAATTCATCCAATAATTCATCAATCACAGGAATGGGAAATTTGTCTTTAATGGTGAGCTTATTGAGCTCCCTATAATCCGGACACATTCGCCATGATCCATCCTTCTTGTGTACCAATACTACAGGAGCAGAGAAAGAACTTTGACTAGGTTGAATTATACACGCCTCTAACATTTCTGCAATCATGCGTTCAATTTCGCTCTTTTGGGCAACAGAGATATCTATAAAGACCTCTTTATTTTGGATCAACGCATATTTGGAATTAAATGAATAGCATGATCATGATCACGAATAGGTGGGAGTCTTTTTGGAGTTTCAAAAACCTTGGAATGATTGTCCAAGAATTTTTGGAGATCTGCAGAAATAGATGATTTTGATGTTGTAACTTCTAGTGAGTATAATTGTGCAATTATGCCTCGTTGTTCTTTCTTTAGAAGCTTTTTCATAACATTAGTTCTTATTATCTTTCCCAGCTTCCCTGAAATACCTCGTAATTCGACTTCCTTTCCTTCTGAAAAAAAAATCAAGAAAATTCCTTGAAAATTAAAAGCCAGACTCATTTCTTCTTCTTCTAGGGTTGGTTCATGGTGTATATCATCTTCTTTTGAATTTTCTTGTTCATTTTACTCCTCCTCTTCACAATCTATGTAAAATAATTTCTTCTCAGCACACTTATGACCATTATTGTATTTTCTATCACAACTATAGCAAAGCCCTTTTTCTCTTTTTTCTTCCAATTGTTTTGGTGTCAACCTTGTAGGTTGTGGAAATCTAGGAGTAGCAACACTTCCCTCTTTATAGAAGTGAGTGGTAGGCTTCCTTGTCGCCATAATTTTACATTCAATTTTTCTTGCCAACCTGAATGCCCTTTCCAATGAATCAAGTTCCAAAACGCAAACTTCATGTTGGATGTTATCCTTTAAAGTACCTATGAAGAGATCAATCTTGTGTTCCTCTGGAATATTAGTTACCCTTATTTTCAATTTTTGGAAGTCCTCAATGTGCTCCTTCATTAAACCCTTTTTCTTGAGATTTATCAATTGGCTAAAGAAGGTGTTTCTCTTTGTATCCTCATAATTTGCTATCATTTCCTCCGTAAAAATTGACCAAGTGACAATTTTTTTACGAGAGCAAAGCCATCGATACCATACAAATGTATTTTGTTCTAAATGTAAAGTTGCAATGTGTACCTTTTGTGTGTTTTTCACATTATGGATATCAAAATATTTCTCCATCTGTAGTATCCATGTTACAGGATCCTTTCCATCAAACTTCCTCATATCCATTTTTGGAATATGTTGGTTCTTCCTGCCAACATTAGATTTTATGAAATCACGTTTAACATTTATTTTGTTCTCATCATGAGTTTGCTCTACTATATTTTCACCATTAGGAAACATTTCTTGTATCAACTTTGTCAAACCTTCCATGTCTACTTTTAGATCATTCTTCATGTTTTCCATTTTCTCATCGATCTTAGCTTCCATGTCATCCATCTTAGATTCTGTGCCAGCTTCCATGCCATCTATCTTAGATTACATGCCATCTATCTCGGACTCCATGCCATTATTCAAACCATCCATCTTAGATTCCACGCCTTCCTTCAAACCATCCATCTTAGTTTCCATGTCTTTCTTCAAAACTTCCATGTCATTTTTTGTTGCTCTTTGCGAGAGCGAAATTTGTTGCACTTGCTCTTGTAATTTGGATATGTCATGTTGCCAATCTTCGTCTTCATGAGTCATAGTAGAGCTTTCTAAAGGCTTAATGGGTGTTGAATTATTTTTAGGGGCCATTTTAGAATCCAATACTGATATATATTCTAAAATATGCCCTTGGAATCAATTCAACTTGATTCTTCAAACAAGACTGATGCAATTCAGAAAAAAAAAAAAAGAAAAAAAAAAGAAGAAGTTACACACCTTTTACTTGCTTTTGAGGAGCTCGATATTGAAATTGAATTATCTCTATAATTGTATATCGTAAATATCTGAAATTTAGCCCTGTATTAGCCCTTTGAAGCTTCTTTCAAATGCTATAGGTTTGATCTAATTTGGATTCTTCAAGTCAAATTTATGTCTAATCTCCGACAATGACCTAATTTTGGACTAGTTCAGTAGAGAGAACTTGTACAACTTGCCACATGTCACTGTTTCCTCCTTTGGATCTAAAATTGATAGAATGAAAACTAAAGTCCATGTACTTGTGGCCACTTTTTACATCATTCCAATCTGATGCTCAGAGAGAGAGCTATGAATATTTTCCCACGGTCACCTCTTTGAGATGAAATTTAGAAGCCTCAAAAAGCCCTAACTTCCACAGATCATATCTCTGAAAATATTGCGAACCAATATTTGAAATTTTGCGACAATTTTTCTTAGGATTGCGGCTTCACATTCTAAAAATTTCAGCTTCTGAACCTTTGTAGAAAAAACGCTATTACGAGAATACCACGATGCCCTATTTAGGTTAAATTCAAGATCCTGCAAAATGACCTAACTTTCACAGATCATATCTCCAAAAATATTGCAAACCAAGCTCTGAAATTTTGCGAAGCTGTTCCTCAGGATTTTGGCTCCGCACTCTAAAATTTTCAGAGTCTGAAACTTCATAGAAAAAACGTTATAGCAAAAATTCCACGATGACCTGTTTGGAGCAGAGAAACCCTAGAATCTCAAAGCTTTGATACCAAATGTTGTGAAACCAGCTCCAAAAAGAGAAGAAAAGAGATATCAACACCTTAGAAATAATCCATTTTGAGGGGGAAACCTCCAATACATTACATGAATGAACAATTCTTGGATAATTCAAATTACAAAACCTCCTTTCTATATATAGGAGTCCATGGGGCCACAATGTAATCCTAGCCGACCTAACAATAATAATTTAAGGGCACAATAATAACAATATGGGGGTTACAAGGGTACAATAATAAAAATAAGGGGGTTAGACTAACAACAATAGGGGACTATACTATTAATATAGGGACCTAACATGATTTGGCACAAAATCGAATGAAACAACAGGCAGATCAACATCGCAGCGAGAGAAGTTTAGATGTAGGAGATTGGGTATTTTTACGGCTACAACCATACAAACAAATGTTCCTCAAGCAAGCTAAGAAGGATAGTAAATTATCACCAAAGTACTATGGTCCTTATAAGGTGTTGCAAAAGATTGGTACTATGACATCCAAATTGGAGCTTCCTATTTCTTCGCAAGTGCGTCTAGTTTTCCATGCTTTATGCTTAAAGAAGGTTATAGGGGAAAAAATTCCAGTTCAAACAATATTGCCATAAATTAATGAGGAAGGAAAAATCATATTGGAACTTGAATCAGTCATGGAAAAAAGAACTCGACAGCTACGAAATCAATCAATTTCAGATTATCTCATCAAATGGAAGAACTTACTCACTGAAGATTCTACATGGGAGGATAATAATTTTATATAGAAACATCTAGAGCTACTCAAGCGCTGAGGAAAACAATTTTTTGAAGGAGAGGGGCATGTTAGGTCCCTATATTACTAGTATAGTCCCTTATTTTTGTTAGTGTAACCACCTTATTATTATTGTTGTACCACTGTAACCCCAATATTGTTATTATTGTGCCCTTACATTATTATTGTTAGGTCGGCTAGGATTATATTGTGACCCCATGGACTCCTATATATAGAAGGAGGTTTTTTCATTTGTATCATCCAAGAATTGTTCATTTATGTAATGTATTTGGATGTTGCCCCCTCGAAGTGGTTATTTCTAAGGTGTTGATCTCTCTTTTCTTCTATTGTTGGAGTTGGTTTCATAACATGAGCTCTACATGTGTATGTTTTTCTTGTTTGATTTCATGTTCTTGATCACATCGTTTAACTCTTCACTCACTACAAGTCTTCCTTTAAAAAAATATTTCTGCTGCAAGTTTCTTTCCTATCATCGGTGTTTACTATAGAGTTTTTATTTAAAATACATGAAGGATATGAATTGAACTTCTATGAATCAATTAACATAGTAGACTCATTTTCAACCATATTTATTACATGAGATAGACTCTACTCGACTCTAACATCCTTCCTGATATTTTTATTGTTATAAAAAACTCCATAATCATATTAAATTATTTTAATGATAGGTTGAAGTTGGCTCCTATAATAATCCACTTTATTTGGCATCAACTAGCATAAATAGACCAATATTGAGTTGGTTGATGCCAACTAGGTTCAAAGGTGTGTGCCAAGTTTCTTTGTCACCTTCCATATGTGTTATTTTTGTACATATTGACTTCTCCAACCTCTTGGTCAACTTACAGTCGAATCAAACATCCAATCGATTCCAAATTAAATTTCATCTAAGGGACAACCTCTAGTCGGTGGATATGAACATGTAAGTGTGCAATACTATTACATTTTTCCTATCAACTTGATCGACTTGCTAGCACAATTATTTGACCTCTGGATCAACATCCTAAGTGATATTATTCAACGTAGACCACTTGGGCAAATACACACATGCTCTCCAAGGGTAATATAATCGCAACCCAAAGTATTCTTGTAGTTGGTGCATTTTCTCACCACCTCTAATCTACCTAGATGATATCATTCCAGGATCCTCACATTTTGGTCACTTAAGGCCGATAATTCCAAAGTAGTTATCGAACAATCAAGTCGACTTAGTATAGAGAGGCTGAAGAGGTGCTTTTGGATGAGGTGTAGGACAAGGAAGATTCCTCCCATCATTATTATTTAGGTCTATTTCTTGGTTTGCAGTGCAACCATTACTCCTATTATGTCCATCCCAAATGACTTTCTTTGGTGCGTGTTTTTTATTTTCTATTTCATTAGGGATTTCTTCTTCTGTTGAACCAAAAATATTGGGCCGAGTGTGAGAAAGTACCATAATGTTTTGAGATATTTCATCAGGGGAATTTTTTTTCTCCTAAATCTTAGCCATCATTCTTTCCTTTTGCTCTTTGTATTTTAGATCTATAAGTTAAATATGAAAATGTTTAGTCATCTTGTTAATGGGAATCGATTCTCCAATTCCATAGGCGAAGCAACAAACTTGGTTGGACCCTTTTCAACTAGGAACGTCTCTTGTGTGTAGGTTTTAACCCTGAACATAAATTATCTACACACGAATCTTATAACAGAAAATAAACAATAGCGAGAGCATAAAACATAAAACAGATAAACACAGAGATTTTTCATTATATTCCTTTTAGTGTTACAACACATATATATACATGCCGAAGCATACATAAACCCCAATCCATTAACCCTAGATTATAACATAACCGTAGTTCCCTTGACCGGATCTACAAAATACCAGGAGCCGAAAACCATCGTACCCCAAAACCATGTGTAAACTCATGCACAAAACATGGGTGGGTCTGCCTATGAGTGGGTCCGCACACCAAAACAATTTTCGCCAGGGCGCTGCCCCGGACCCCAACAGTGGGGGCTACCTCCCCCCTTGTGACCACCCTGCTGCACCCGACGCAACGTACAATGCGTGGGGCTAGTCGTGGAAAGAATATAACACATACCCAACATTCTCCCACTTGTTGTTTTCTTTCCACAGGGGGCCACATAAGAGCTTAGTCATTGGGCCAATTCTTCAACACCCATTGTTTCTCTACACCAAGATAACTTCTGAGTGCTCACAGACTTCGTCAATGCATCTGCAACATTCTTCAAAGTGTCCACCTTTACCAACAACACCCTTTTAGCCTCAACCATATCTCTAACAAAGTGATATTGAACATCAATGTGCTTTGTCTTTGAATGGTAAGCAGGGTTCTTAGACAAGAAAATTGCACTTTGGCTATCACAGTCTATCCTTATAACTTGTTGAACCAACCCCATACTTGAACACAATCTCTGCAACCAAACTGCTTCCTTGCTTGCATGAGTGGCTTCTATGTATTCTGCCTCTGTAGTTGAAAGAGCCTCTACAGACTGTCTTTTACTCATCCAACTGACTGCGCCTCCAAATAGGTTAAACACATACCCACTTGTATATCTTCTTTGGTCCAGATCTCCAGCCCAGTCTGCATCAACAAAACCATGAATGTGCAACATTATTTCCAACCCTGGTCTTCCTTGGTAGCACAACCCATAATCACTAGTGCCACGTAAATATCTGAAAACCCGCTTCACTGATGTCCAATGCTCCTTCCCTGGGTTTGAAATAAACCTACTCAATACTCCCACTGCATGTGCAATGTCTGGTCTAGTACAGACCATTGCATACATCAAACTACCCACTGCACTTTCATATGGAACACGGGACATATCCTCCTCTTCTTCTTGTGTCTTGGGACACTGTTCAGCAGACAGCTTTACACCTACAGGAATAGGAACATTCACCAATTTACTATCCTGCATATTGAACCTCTGCAATATAGTCTCGACATACTTCCTCTAGTTTAACTAGAGCTTCCTCTTTGCCCGATCTCTCTTAATTTCCATGCCCAAAATATAGTTTGGAGCACCAATATCCTTCATGTCGAATTTGGAGAATAGTTGGGTCTTCAAATATTGGATCATTTCTTTGTCATTTCCAATCAACAACATATCATCCACATACAAGACCAAATAAATAACACGATCACCAACTAATTTAAAATAAACACAGTGATCCTCCTTGCTTCTGGTGAAGCCAAGTCCCCGTATATAGGTATCAAATTTCTGATACCACATCCTTGGTGACTGTTTTAACCCATATAGAGACTTCTTCAACTTGCATACCAGTTCTTTCTTACCCTTCACCATAAAGCCTTCAGGTTGCTTCATGTAGATCTCCTCTTCTAGATCCCCGTGAAGAAATGTTGTCTTCACATCCATCTGTTCTATCTCAAAATCAAATGCAACAGCAACAGATAAAAGTAATCTAATATAAGTAACTTTGGCAACAGGAGAAAAAATATCACCAAAATCAATTCCCGGCACCTGGGAATAACCTTTTGCTACCAACCGAGCTTTGTATTTCTCCACCTTGCCTTCTACATTCATCTTATTTTTAAACACCCATTTGCTCCCAATGGGCTTCCTTCCAGCCGGCAACTCCACCAGATCCCATGCATCGTTTTTGTGCAAAGATTCCATTTCATCAACCATGGCCTCCTTCCAGAGTTTTCTATCCTCTGAATCTACTGCCTCCCTGACAGTTCTGGGTTCATCATCAGTTATAGTTAAGGCAAAACCTGAACAGAAAGCAGATGGACTATACCTTTTTGGTTTCCTTCTTTCCCGAACTGATCTTCTCAAAGCTGGAGTTTGTGGCTCTTCATCTTCTGAGTCTTCTTCTGTTGTAGAGTCTGATTCATCCTCCTTTAGCTCAAACTCTATCTTCTCAGGTTCCTTTGGTATGAATTCATGTGTAACAACATCTTTTATCTCTCTAAACACCACATCACGGCTGTACACAACCTTCCTTGTTTCTGGGTTCCAAAGCTTGTAACCCTTTAAACCATCCTTATACCCAATAAAGATGCACCTTTCAGATTTATTATCCAACTTGGTCCTTTTCTCCTTTGGAACATGTACATATGCAATACATCCAAATACCCTTAGATGTGAAAGATAGGGTTTCTTACCAGTCCATACCTCATGTGGAGTCTTATCCTCCAACGCTGATGAAGGTGATCTGTTAACTAAGTAACATGCAGTCTCCACTGCCTCTGCCCAGAATTCTTGTCCTAACCCGGTACCACTGAGCATGCTTCTTGCCTTTTCCATCAGTGTTCTATTCATTCTTTCTGCAACTCCATTTTGCCGAGGTGTGTATGGAGTAGTCTTCTGCCGTGCTATACCACACTTCTTACAGAACTCTTCAAATTCCTTCTTGCAGAACTCCCCACCATTATCTGTCCTCAATGCCTTTATCTTCTTCTCTGTCTGGTTTTCCACCAGAGCCTTAAATTCTTTAAATTTGTCAAAGACTTTAGATTTATTCCTCAAGAAATATATCCATTTATTCCTTGAGAAGTCATCTATGAATGAAACATAGTACACAGACTTTCCCAGTGATGGAACTGACACAGGCCCAAACACATCACTGTGCACAAGTTCTAACATCTTGTTTGCCCTCTTAGCACCAGAAGGAAAACTCACCCGATTCTGCTTCCCATATACACAATGTTCACAGAAATCGAAATCCAGAGAACAATTAGACATACCTTCTACCATACCATCTCTATGCAGTATCCGAAGGCTCTTCTCTCTAATATGTCCAAGCCTTTGATGCCATAGCATGGTCTTTTCTCTAGAGACAGCTAGAATTTTCGTCCCACTTTCAGGAACCACAGAACTATTACACCCATCAATAACAGTGCTACCTTGTAGCTTGTATAGAGTTCTAGTCCGAACTCCCTGCATTAATAACAGTGCTCCCCGAACCATCTTGCAGGCATCTTTCTCGAACACTGTTTTTACACCCGCATCATCCATCTTGCTTACAGAAATCAGATTTCTGGCCAATGCAGGAATATGCAGAACACCAGGAAGTGTTCTAATCCTTCCACCTTGCAGCTTCAGCTTGACCTTTCCACGTCTGATGATTTTGGCCTTCCTATCATCCCCTAGGAAGACATCACCATCATATTTCTCATACTCGCAGAACCACTCCCTATGGGGAGTGAAGTGAAAGGATGCACCTGAGTCAATCAACCATGACTCATGATCTACATGTGTATTCGAAGAAGAAGCCAAATACACATCCCCACCTTCATCCGAGGTGGTTTTTGCCTCTGCAGAAGGACCTTCATCAGATCCCTTTCCTTTCTCAGGAGCTTTAGATCTGCATTCCTTTTTGTAGTGCCCTTCCTTTCCGCATTTCCAGCACACCTTTACAAACTTTCCAGGAGATTTAGATCTCCCTCTAGATTTATATCTCCCACTCGAAACCTTATTCTTGTTTCTATTATGGGACCTTCCTCGTACAGATAAGACATCTCCATTCTGACCCTTCATATTTCTCCATCTCATTTCCTCCGACAGCAAGGCTGAGACAATGTCATCAAAATTCAAGGTAGTTTTATTGCTACCTATTGCAATAACCAGACTGTCCCACGAGTCTGGTAGAGAACACAACAAACTGATGCACTTATCTTCATCTGAGATTTTAATATCAACAGATGACAACTGACTTACCACAGTATTGAAGGCATTTAGATGCTCTGTCACCGAGTCTCCATCCTTCATCCTCAGGTTATACAGCTTTTTCCGCAGGAACAACTTATTCACCAGAGACTTAGATTGGTACAAAGTCCCAAGTTTTTCCCACAAATTCTTCGTCGTAGCTTCCCTAGATACATTCAACAATACTGAATCTGAGACACACAACTGTATTGTGCTCTTAGCCTTCCGATCCAGTTTCTTCCAGTCTTCATCTGACATTGCCATTGGTTTAGTACCTGGATCTACCGCGATCCACTGATCTTTATCCACCAGCAGATCCTCCATCTTGAGCTTCCACAACTCAAAACTCTGACCATTAAATTTCTCGATCTCTATATTTCCGCCGCTCGCCATATTCTTTCACCGCAAGAATCGATCCCGCAGATCTCCCACTGCACAGGGTCTACCACAGGCCCGAGCAAAAAACCCTCAACAACAAAGGCGTCCCCTTGAAGTCGAAACAACTCTGATACCAAATGTAGGTTTTAACCCTGAACAGAAATTATCTACACACGAATCTTATAACAGAAAATAAACAATAGCGAGAGCATAAAACATAAAACAGATAAACACAGAGATTTTCCCCCGGATCCCAAATCGGGACGACCAACTTGATTTTTCATTATATTCCTTTTAGTGTTACAACACATATATATACATGCCGAAGCATACATAAACCCCAATCCGTTAACCCTGGATTAGAACATAACCGTAGTTCCCTTGACCGGATCTACAAAATACCAGGGGCCGAAAACCATCGTACCCCAAAACCATGTGCAAACTCATGCACAAAACATGGGTGGGTCTGCCTATGAGTGGGTCCACACACCAAAACAATTTTCACCAGGGCGCTACCCCAGACCCCAACAGTGGGGGCTGCCTCCCCCCTTGTGACACCCCTGTTGCGCCCGACGCAACGTACAACGCGTGGGGCTAGTCGTGGAAAGAATATAACACATACCCAACATTGTGGTCTCTTCATGTTCTTAACAACCCTTATAAGTTTATATTTTTCCTCGATTGGTGAGGTAAGCGATTGTACTTTGGCAACATTTTCATCCAGAGTCAATGTCTTCAAACTCTCCTCGACTAGATGGATCCCTTCTTCATTCATCTACATCTATACTTCCCTATCAAACTGTGGAATCTCCTCTTCCTCTTACATTTCCAATGCCTTGATTCTCATAATAACTTCCTCCAAGATCATCGGTTGTGGAAATTCCTCATCCTCATCAGTTGTAAACTCAATAACATCCTTCACAACGAAACCATGCCAATCAATCATGGCCATCGATATCCTCACTTTCTCAATGTCATCCTCTACCTTATGTCTCGTTTATTCTTATAACCACTCCCACTCAAGTAGAAATTGAAGTTTCATAAACAAGTTGAATCCAATGAAAATATTCACTTGATAGTTGCAAAATTGTATTTAAATAAATAACACCATCCAATTGACACCGAAAACTATCATTCAACCAATGAAACGATCGCATGTCGGTCAAAAAAATAAACTTTGTGTCAATGTTGGCACATCTTGTTTTGTGGTGCTAAGTGCTACATATTTGAAGGACATGTTCAATAAATTCGATGCCAATGATAGTGAGAAGATATCTCCATCAGAGCTGAGAGATTTGATGCCATATTTAGTTGAGAATGCGATAGATGAGGAGGTTGGAGTTGTTGGAAGGAAAATTTGATTTATGTTTTACCTAGGGTTCCACCGAGGGTGCCAACAAAGAGGTCGTGTAGTATAGCACTTCGCTAGCATTTTCACTCCTTCGTAACGAAGGAGAGTCTCACCCGAGATGAGCTAGAACCATGGAATTATATAATGGGGCTAGATCTGTTTAATTATATAACTTGTGAAACCATTATCACATTGGTTCTCAACCATTTTATTCATTACATTCATTCAGGAATTAAAAATATGCAAAAATAAATAAAAGGGCCCATAAATTTCATAGATAAAATATCAAAATTCCCAACTTCCTTATATCATTAAGTAACAAAGGTCAATCAAATTAGATCAACAATATTACATCTTATGGCATTCAAACACTTGCGCACAGAATCAAAATACATAGACAACACATAAAAAAACCATTACAGTCCATATCTCACAACTACATAATTCTAAACACTAGACTTTGTCTGATCTCCTAGTTTTATCTTAGCTTTATGGCACTGTCTAAAATTATTTCTCGTTGTATTTTACCTTCTTTTATAGTCGATATTTCTTGATATGATAACTCTCTCACTTTATCTATGTTTTTCCAATACCTAGGGTTATTACCCTGGTTTTCCATTGATTGTATCAAAATAATCCCCTAGTTCTTTAACACACTCCCTTATTTTTCGTTGTGTAAGTTCCAAAACATTTTTTTGTCATTTTGATTTTTGTGGCACTCTGTTTCTTCTAGTTTCATCCAAAATTTCGTTAGCAACTATTATTCCTTCAAAAATAAAGGACTTAACATGCCTCGATCACATCCTATTGACTCACCCTCGAGTCAATGTATGGGTTTTGTTTCTTCTAAGTCTTTTGCAGGTTGTCTTCCACTGGCTTCAGTTTCAGCACCTTTAAACGAAGGACCCAACTATGGAAAAGTATGAAGAGTGGGCTCCTTGAAACTTTTGAATGCAGAGTAAAAGGAGTGTCATGAGTCCATGAGTGTAGAAACCTTGGCTAAGAACTTGGTGATGGTATTCTCATTAGGATCATTGGGGTGAGACTCAACCAATTCCTGATTTTGTTGATTGATGATTGTGGACAGTGTACTCAATGTCATAAAATTATTTTGAGCTTCCAATTGAAGTTCGTGGAGAACTCAGTTAGTAACTTGTGTAGCATCTTCCAACTGGTTAATTTTGGTATCAATTACATTGGAGGTCACCAGGGCCTGCTGATATAAATTCTAAACATTCTTGTGTAGGGGACCAATAGTTGCATTCTTCTTTCCAACAACATGACTGGCATCCGACATCTGGAAGAACATGTGCTGAGATTTTTTCATAACTTGAGGCAGAGTAGCACGAAGTGAACTGGTAGTTTTCAGTTGCTCATTAATATGAGTGAAAGAGATGGTCGAACGATCAGATGTAAATTTTTGAACAGTCGTGATGGCATCATATATCTCTACATGTTTGGACACAATTTGTTGACACACCACTTCAATAATTTTACAACATTTGGTAGGGGAGGAGGCGGAGAAGTGTTTAGGTTGTTCTGCAACATATGGAGAAAGGGTAGGCCACAAAAAATATAGCTTATAATGAACTGCACTAACATGATTCTCTAATCCTTCCTTCTCAAATGGTAACTGTGTTTGGATGATAGAGCCAACATGTAACTGATATTGTTGTTCTTCACATTTGACCGGAAGATTATTGCACTAAATCTCTGCCTGAACCAAATAGTGCTCCAACTGAGAAATAAATTCATGAATAAACTGAACAAGAAGAGGTGAATACCAGGTACTGAGAGTGTCAAATGCAACTGTATCGGCTGGTGGGAGTCTATATTGCAATGGTTGGACACTAGCAACCTATCGTTCTAATTGATATTGCGATGAAGTTTCCCTCTCAACAACAACACTTTGGTTCTGTATAATTCTATGTAACACATGGCCTGGATTAAAGGTAATAAGGTCATGTTGTTACAGAATGAGAGAAATCACTTAGCAACACTTTTTAGGATATTTTATGAAATAAAAAAATATTCTGTAGAAATGAGTGGAGTAGTGGATGATGATGGATGAGATGCAGTGGCAACTAGAGATGGAACAATAAATGGTGGGGAAAAAATAGTAATAGGCATATAAATAGACATGCAGGGTCATTTTCCATTTATATGGGGTCACCAGGGGTGATAGGTGAATTGGGGCAGTCAGATATGGTAGATGAAAAATAATGAGGTGTCTCTTCAGAGGTTATATGCGGGGGCGAGGTTGATTCTTCACGAATTGTAACTGAAGAATTTGCGACTAGTGGTTCAGCATCAAGTTCAATGAAATTGGAATAAGAGGGAGTGACATGAACTTGGTGGGGTGAAAGGAGACTAAAACTAGTAGCGGGCATAATGGTAGATGCAATAACAGGTGATGCAGTGGAAATAGGGGTAAGCTGATGTACCTAAAAAAAATTTTGAACATACAAACCAACCTCGGACCAAGTATTACAGGTCAAGCTTCTAAACTCCTTAGATTTATTAAAAAGGGATTGGACACTCTCCAGGACATCTTCAGAATGCTTGCGTGAAGTGGAAGGTCCCTCCTTAGAAGGTTTAATTGCATTGAAATTATAGAAATTGACCATGTTTTTTCGGCCATCAAATGACCCCTGGCCAAGTACCAACTTCAGAGTGGATATCATTTTCCATGATATAAAATCACAATGGATGCATAGATAAAATGGCTAAGGGAACATGCATTGGGAAAATATAGTAGAAACTATGAGAGATACCAAAGCAAACGAGAAGAAAGTATTGGTCCAAGAGAGGAAGTGGCACCCTTGAAACATAATTTAATGCAATAACCATATTATTGCACTAGTGACCAAAAGAGAGATCATTAAATTCCCTACTTACAGTACCTTCAGTGTTACGCCAAGGTGCATACATATATGCAAGAGGTTCATCTTCTGCAATGGTAGCAAGGTTATGGCCCTCTAGAGGGCACCATTTATACATGGCGAGCATAATAAAAAAGAAACCGAAGACAAAATAAGTGGACCTAGAGTAAATATCATATCCGGATTCAAATAGTTCCTAAAGAAGATAGTTGGAATATTTGAGTTGATTAACATGAACAAAATTTTCAGCAACAGAAATAACATCGAGCATACATTCTGCTCTAGTATAGTGGTGCATGAGCTTAGTGGCAATAATTGTAGCGGCAATCCGGTCCAACATATTGTTGATCATATCTAGAACCGCTCCTCTCATTAGGGGAAATTTGAGGTCTAAAATGGGCCTCCTAAAAAAAATGTACAACCAAAATAAAATTTATAATAACAAATAGGATTCAAGATGATGATGTCAACCATGGGGGATGATTCACCATTTTTTAATTAAAAGGGTAAAAAGATTAAAAAATAATAAAATAATAAACTACTTTTTCAACTCGTATTTTCAACTTATCTCCCAAAGTTTTTACTCAAATTTCGAGTAGGAGTACTTGTTGTATGAAAAATTTAATTCCTCATCGAAGGAGTACCCATGTTGCATACTTTCAATGGACCCTACTACATGAAAAAAGAATTACATGAAAAAACGTGATTGCAAACATGTTTTTCATGTATTTCTCATTTTTTGTGTAACAGGGTCCATCAAAAGTATTCAACATGGGTACTCCTTGGATGAGGAATTAAATTTTGCATCCAACGAGTACTCCCACTCAAAATTTGAGTAAAAACTTTGGGAGATGAGTTGAAAAAGTAGTTTTTTCTTTCTTCCTTCTAAAATTTGATGATGTAATCAAATATTATTTTATTATTTCCATTATTATTTTATAATTTCCTTATGAGGCCCATTTTAGACCTCAAAATTCCCCTAATGGCCTTTTAGAGTGGTACCATACTTCTTGCATAAGTTTTTTTCATTAGTTTTCTTCCCCCATGTTAGTTTATGTCAGTACTTCCAGTCACAAGTGATCAAATTTTTTCTTAAAAGGTTTTTTATAGGGTCCTACGGCAAATTTTTATTGTTTCAAATAGGGTTTCAAATAAAAATTTGGTCACTGGTTAGTATGTCTAGGTGTGTTACTAATCCTTTCATTTCATGTTTTGTTCATGCCAACACTCATTTTCAGGAGTCATCATTGAAATTTATTCATCACCATCGCAGTCAACATCACCATGGTAATCATTATGCTCATCATTTCATGTAGTGTCATCATTAGGTCATAGGTTCAAAATCATAAAAATCGGTCATTTTACCATCAAAATCATCTTTTCAAGGAGTAGTAATAGCGAAAAATCTTCAATAAAGGTTTCAAAAGTGTAATTTTATTTCTATTATGATGTAATATGAATAAAAAGGTTCTAAGGTTGGAGTTCAATATCAATTCAAAACAAAATGTGAAAGGACATGGTGGGACCACTACACCACTAAAGAGAAAATCGATTTCCAAGCTATTAAAAGACCAAAAGAGCAGCTCATTTGCTCACTCAAAGTTCAAGAGATATCACTCCACCATAAAAGTTCAGTCTAGCCCTCAGAGAATTGATTTATTTCCATCAATTGCTATCAAATACCCAAGTTTCCTCCCGCGCTGCGCTTTTCACTAGCAGCATTGTGCTTTTGCCAGAGTGTGTTGCGCTTTCTTCAAGGAAGCAAAATCTTCATTCCAGAGGTTTCATCATCAAATTCAAGTTCTAGAACATCATTAGCAAGTAATTTGGACCCTTTTTATCCTCTTATAACTTGTTTTTGCTTCAGTTCATGCTTGGAAATCCCATATTCCCTCTTCTACGGTTTTGTAGCATTTTCTTGGTTTCATAATCTCTTTGACAAAATTACTGAGAAGAAACCTCAAATTCAAGATCATTCACCTTCCCCCACCTTTCATATACCTTCCTAATAATTTTACCACGCCCCTATCCCTCATTTTCACCATTTTCCCACAAACCCTAGCCTAGACTACACTTTCCTAGGCTAGGATTGTGTTTTCCCATTTTGGACCCCTTCCCCTCATTCATTCTCTGAAATTTTGACTTCTTCCCACTTCTTAACATCTATCCCTACCCCCATAAATTTTCGCAAGAATTTAGAATAACCCTAACCCCTTCATATCCTTTCATTCCTAAAACTACCCTAAATCCCTTGTTTTTCCCTACACTAAACCTTAAATCCCCTTCCCATTGAGCTAGGGTTTACCATGGATTATGAAACCACTAATAAAAAGAGGCACACAAGAGGTTAGATTAGTAGGTTTGAGCCCACTATAGCACATGAGATTATGTCTTCACCCTTCGTTAAGAAATCATTCGAGGATGCAAGTTTCCTTGCCTTTTTCCAAAAGGTTGAGGAACTTGGTTTTCATGACAAACTTACCAACACTTTTGCCACCAGTTTGAAGAGATATGAGGTGACTATTACAGGGGTTGTGTTCAATATTTCAACAAAGTCCATTTCCACAGCTACATGGATTCCAAACAATGGAGAACTTTGGTTCAAGAAAAGAAACCTTGACATTGAAAACTACAAGATGTATTTGAAACCTCCATACAAAGCTGCCCCAAAGCACATATTTCCATTCAGAAATTTGATGGAGAAGTATTCCCCTCTCATGAAATTTATCATGAAATATTTCACATGTTACTGTAGGTACTCGAGGTTATATCAGTATCATGTGTGACTGTTGATTAATTTCACCGGTGTAAAAGCTCTCAACTTGCCTCATTACCTTTACAGAAGCATGGTAAAAATGGCAAAGAAGGTACATAGATTAGGAGAAGATCATCATTCTAGTTTGTTTCACCATGGTTTAGTGAAAATCCTGGTTTGCCATCATTTAACACAGATCAATTTTTCTTGGGATGATTTCATATATTAAACTTCTCTTTTGTCTTCTCCAGCTCATTCAAGCAATCACTTTACACCTTTGTCTTCACCTGCACAAAAAGAGGTGGATTCCACAATAAAACCTATCACAAGAACTCCTAGGGTAGAGGTGACTCAAACATATTTTATAGGAAAGAGGCTTGTTTTTTCTCCAAACATTTTTGAAAGGGCCAAGCCTACAACAAAGGAAGAAACATCATAACATCATGAGACACCATTTCAGGATGAGAAACAAGTTCATCTTGACAATAATATGGCTGATTTTGAAGTGCATGAGGAGGAAAATGCATCTGAGCAGATCATGTAGGAGAAATAAGCTCAGATTAGAGAGCTCAAAGATATTTTTTCAAAGGAAAATTTCTTGGTCTCATTCTTGCAACAGGAGAACATGCAGCTAAAATTAAATCAACTACTCTTAAACAAGCCCAAAGATGATTTCAGAAAGGATGATTCCAAAGGTAAGGTAGTTGTTGATGTTGATGATTTAGAGGATCAAGAAGAGCTGGTTAGAACAAGGAGACCAAGAACAAGGGGTCTCAAGAGGGCACTTGAGTAGCAAAAAAATCATCTTCACCAAAAAGTCAAATGACTATTGATGAACTCATTTTGGAAGAAATTGAGAAAGATAAATTATATTGGCTTGATATGGTGAATTTCCACTTGGAGAATATTATTAAGAGGTAAAAAGGAACAATAACCTACAAAGACACATGGCCATGCATTATTATACAAGGAATAAGGTCTTCCAAATCAGGATCAATCAATTGAAAAAGAAGCTGAAGCAAACCCTAATGAGGAAAAAAGAGAATGAAAAAATTGAATTCCTGGATGAGGCCTCCCTCATTGCTTGAAAGATCATCTCCTAGCTCCATGGTGAAAATTTCGGGAAATTTTAAAGAAATTTTGTGAAATTTTGCATTTTTGTGACTTTTTGCCTAAACAGGAATATTAGTTCAGCTAAAAGCGCAGTGCCTTGGCACTGCGCTTTTTCCTCAGACCTCCAAATGCCAAAAATTGTACCTTGGTGGATAGATAGTTCCCTATACATGAAAACTATGTATTTTTATTCCTTGTCAGCAAACAGATTGGGAAAAAATTCCCAAAAATAGGTCAAAAAGTCATTTTCTGCCACCTTTTTGTACTAGGGGCTGCGCTTTTGGGAGTAAATTTGGGAGAATGAGTTTTTCTCTATCTTAGAGAGGTCATTTTGCTTTCTTGAGTTGTCTAATGGCAACTAGACATCCTCATATTTACATTCGTACCTTCAAAGCTAGATTTGGAGCAGTGGAAGGCCCTTAAAAGGCTCCTCAAAGTTCACATTGCGCTTATTCCTAATGGCGTTGCACTTTTGCAGGTGGCACTGTGCTTTTACCTGTTAGTCAATTTTTCAAGGTTTCTTCAGTCAAAATTACTGTTTTTTGATGTAATCTCTCAATTTTTGATTTGACATGATGGGATGAATCTAAATGGGTCTTGTAAAGGTAATTTTGATGTAGATCCATGTTTATTTCACAAGGGTAAAGTCAAATGTATCAGTTGGTCTAATTGAGGAGAGTTTGTTTAACCTCCTAGTCAGGTCTTGTTAGAGATTATTATGTAAGTTGTTCCTACACTGAGGTATTCAAACCCTGAGAGAGGGGAAGTTGCTTTTGGTCTACGTATGTGGTTTTTAGTCAATATAAAGGTTGGACATAAGAGAGTGGAAGTCACTGTAGCTTGTACATCATCATTTTTACAGGGAATCAAAGGAAAGTTGCAGCTATTATTCAGGAATTCTTGTGGTATGAGTTTGTGATTATGTTTAGCTTCTATTAAATATTTATATGAATGATAAATTAGTCTCCTTACCATATATTTCCTCTTTAGTGATTTTCCTAAGAGGTATTAAACATAATTCTTTGATTAATCTTTGTTTTGTTAGGAATCTCATGTTTGTGTGTTTTTCTTCTTGATAAATGAAATCATGGTATACATGCTCATTTTGATTTTCTTGCTCATTCAACCCTACACTACATCGACCAACTTTTAAGCTATCACAAAAGAATTCCTTCCCTTCTCCTTTATATCTCTTGCAAACGAAACCTTTGAGACTTGACCTAGTTCCTGATTTTCACTCTTGATCGATCAAAAAAACTTAAAATTTTCAAACCCTACATGAGCTAAACTATCTATCCTAAAATCCATTCTTGTATTAGTCAAATCCTTGGCTATGAGTTTCATAGAGAGAGCCCTCCCTGGCTTGGCAGGGCTAGCTGGAAAACTAATAGCTTGGTTTGAGGTTACCTCTATTGATCTCCCTCTAATCCTTGGGATATTTTGGAGCCTCACATTTTTGGTCTAGTTGCCGAGAAACGTAGTGACAGATCTTCCCTGGGTGTATTATTTCATTTTCATCGAATTCTAGGCATGTGGGTGATAGGACCTAGTTTTCAAGAAGGTTGACTCAAGTTGCAGAGAGCCAAAGTGCAGGAAGAGAGACAACATTGGCTCATAAAAGGTACAAAATATCAAATCTAGATCCATATACCCCATCTCTTGTTGAAGATCTGGAAAGACTATTATGGAAGAAGATACCTCAAGATTCTGAGATTCAGTCAAGTTCATCTACCTTGGTAAGGTCTACATATATTCCTTCAGAACTGGTTTCACTTGAATATATTCCATTTGATATTAAGTTTGAGTTTTCATTGTTCAAATCCAAATCTAAAACATCTATGTCTAAAATTGTATTTGATAATTAAAATTTTGAGACAATTTTTTCATCTATAGAATCCAATTCAGCAAAATATTTTGATAGGAGTGTTTGGTTTCACTTTGAAAAACTTCAGCAATTAGCAAACCAACTTCAGCACACCTCTGAAAAGACTTATGTAAAATATCCACAGGAACTCTTATCTGCTGCCCTTCTTTCAGATTCACCTACTCACACTGCTATTACATCCCCTCACAGTGTTTTTTCCTCATCATCCACACTTCCTCCCAAAACAACACCACTCATACTAGAACTTCATGTTGTGACTTCAAGCTTTCCTCCTAGAATAACTATGGCTAGATTTGATCCTTTAGCGCTGCTGGGACAACCCATTGATTTAACTAAAAACTATGGACAAAGGCTACCTATTTTTGATGCAACCACTTAGATTACAGCTAGGAAACATATTGAGAAATCACAGATTTTATAGATCTAGAAGAGGTAGATAATGGCGATGAAAAAATGATAATAATTTCTTAAAGTTTCTCAAGAGAAGTGAAAAATTGGTTCTAAGCTTTGGAAGCTCATTCAGTGCCAGATTCACAGCGATTAACTGATATTTTCCTTGCTAAGTGGGAGGAAACGAAAATTCCTCTTTAGATATTGGCTTAATACAACTCATTGAAGAGACAACCTAATGAATCAGTACAAGATTGTATTATCTGTTTCAATAAGGTGTGCAATTCCATTCATTCCAATATCAAACCTCCTCTCGACTTGGCCTTGATTCACTATCCGGATGCCTTTGACCCTAATATGGAATATCAACTTAGAGAAATAAATCCCACCTCACTTGAGGAAATGCAGAGAAATGATGTCAGTGTTGAAGCAAATCTGTTGATCAAGAAATCAAAAATCAGAGTGGAAAAGAGAGTTACAATTAAGGAAGATCCATCTACCTCATCCAAATAAAAGTTAGATACTTTGATTAGAAATGTGGAAAATATTGTAGGCAAGATGTCCATTTCTGAAAGGTAGTAAGAAAATCAAGTATGGAATCACAATTTCCGAGAACAGAAGAAACATAAAAAAGTTCAGAAGTAAGGAGAGAGAGCAAAGAGCTATGTATCAACAAGAACAACAAAAATTTTGCACTCCATTATAGCAAAACTATGCCCAAAGAACTGAGGATGAAGAAGATATTGTTTAAGAAAACCATTTCTTTGAAAAATATCAAGGGCCTATCTTCCTTATAGAGGATGATTAGGATACCAAGGAAACATATGTGTCGGATGACCAAGAATATGTACTTGCAAACGATGATGGGTTGGAAGTCAAACCTGAATACTATCAAAGGGGGTACCAAAATTCTCTCAGCTCAGTGTAGAGAGAGTAGAGTTTGAGAAACCATAATTTTCCTATTACTTCTACTCAAAAGAGGCCAGCAACACAAAAAGATACTCAATCCAAAGAAACTTCCCAAGCTATTCCAAATAAGGAGAAGGAGCCTGCTGCCACAAAGTAGAGCAAAACAGTGAGCCATCTACAAGTACATCAAATAGAGATAAGGAAGGACAAAGAAAGGAGTCTTCAAAAAAATAGTTGCCTGAAAAGAGGGATACCATTGCCAAATATGTAGCGAAACAATCTAACTTGTTTAGCTTAGAGAGTGGAATTTATAAGTTAAAAGTTTATATTCCCCTCACTGAGCTTGTAAAGAATGATTGATATAAATTTCATTTTTCTAAGATTTTGAAAGTAGATCAGATTCCAGACATGGTCAATGTCAGTGATGACCATCTTGAACTCCTATTTGGTCCAGCCGTAGATGGAAATATTGAAGATAATGGCGTCCCTCCCTTTTATATTATTTTGAGGATTCATGAGTATATCCTCCACAATGACATGTTGTATTCTGGGGCCTCACGCAATTTAATGCCAAAGGGCATCATGGTTAAGTTTGGGTTGCACATAACTTGACCCTATCATGACCTCTATTCTTTTGATTTGGGTAGAGTCAGATGCCTTGGTCTTATCGAGGACTTGGTGGTCTCCCTTGATCAGATTCCTGCCAAAAAAGTCTTGATGGATTTTGTAGTTGCTGACATACCTCCAAGGTATGGCATGCTACTTTCACGGTCTTCAGGAGCCAAATTAAGGGGTACTCTACAACTTGATTTCTCATATGCTATAATTTTGGTATTTAGTCAACTTAGGAACCTATCCCGGGAAACTAAAATGAAATACATGATCGCTAGCAAAGAGAAACCCAAAAATCACCCCATTCACTTTGTACAAATCAATTTAGAGTATTTCATCTTGTATAATGATCATAGTACTGATGATTTAGAGATCCAAATTGTAGAAGTTGAAGAAATTTTAGAATTGTCAAATAGTGTCCAAGTGGTCTTAAATGCATAAAAAAGAAATCAGAATTACGATTGATTGTATCCAAGAACTTCAGAGAAAAGTTCAATAGAGCCACAAAAAGGAAAATAACATGTTGAGACAACACGTCAAAAAGAAGAAACATATCAGTCCACGGAATTTCAGCTTCCCGGTGATGAGGAGGGTCTTTGGACCATGGATTTCGATGGTGCTTTGGGAAAATATGGTGTTGGTATCAGAATCTAGATCCACAACCATATACATCAGTCATCTAAATTCCCACGGAATGTAAGATTGTGTTCTTGTAAACTAGCTTTTGACTATTCGAACAATGAGGTTGAATATAAGGCCTTAATCACCGGTCTCGGAATATTTAAAAGGCTAAGTGTGAAAATAATTATAGTATATGGCAAATATGAGTTGGTGATTAAACAGGTACAAGGGGAGTACTAGTCTAAACACCCCAGGATGAGAACTTATCATAATGTTGTTCTTGATATTCTTAAAAAATTTCTAGAATATACATTGTTTATGATTCCTAGAAGTTATAATTTTATAGTTGATTCTCTTGCCACAATGGCCAACAACTTTACGATTCCTATTCATGCTACTAAAATTTTTGAAATTAATTTGAAGAATCGCTCGGTTGTCCTTAACAATCTGAGATACTGGTAATTATTTTGGGATGATAAACAGATAAGAAATTTTTTTCAAATGGAGGGGGAATTTTCTAATTCCCATATTGATGATGTGTATATTGAATATGGTCAGGTAATTGAAGCTACTGAATTTGAGGTGTTTCAGCTAAAGGAAAATAAAATTCTGCGAGCTCTTATACATTTGGAAGAGTTATTTGATCACGATGATGTCACTAAAAAGTCGACAATGGGCCCGAGAGAAGCGAGTGTTGAAGATGTAAACATTGGTATAGCTGATAACCCAAATATGGTAAAGTTATCGAGGTCTTTATTCCCTAAGTTGAAAGGTAAATAAATAGCTCTTTTGAGTGAGTTTTATAATGTATTTTCTTGGAATTATTCAGATTTAAAAGTTTACAGTAAAAACATCATCCAGCATATTATCCCAATCAAGATGGATCAAAATCCATTCCGCTACAAGCTGAGGAGAATCAATCCTAAACTACTGCCATCAATTGAAAAATAGGTACACATAATTTACGAAGCTAGTATTATAGTTCCTATTTGATTTTAATATTTGATGTCCAACCTTGTGCCAGTAAGGAAAAAGAGAGGGGAGATTCGTCTTTGCATAGATTTTAGAAATATGAACAAGGTGTCCTTGAAGTAAAATTATCCTCTCCCAAATATGGACCACATATTGTAGTGATATAGGTGGATATTGGTGGTCACCTACCTATTCCATTTGGGGCCCCACCATTTTCTCTTCCAGTTTTTCAGTTTCGGCACAACTTACTATTTTTAGCAGTTTTTCGGGTCCTGAACTTCTAGAGCCGTTTTGAGGCTCTAAACGACGTTTTTTGGGAAAATGGAGAGGTCCATGGAGCCATGTTTCTCATTCAAAATTTTTATTCCTCGGATAGATCTTTCTAACGAGGTATGGTACACGTCAAATGGAGATCGTATGCCAAAGTTACGCCCCTGGGAAGTTGAAACACCAATTTACCCAAACGAGGCCCATAGTTTTGGCGCTTCATCTCCTAGGGTTAGGGTTTTGGCTATTTAGGATTTCCCATTGTTTCTAAATAATAAATAGGCCCTCGAGCCTCATTTTAACTCAGTTCAGAGGCCTGTAGCCGCCACATCTCTTCTCAGAGATAGCTACCAGCGCCCTAGCTAGTTTTCTTTCCATTCTGTCTGTAAGCAAATTTCAGTTCTTTGATATTAATGAAATGAAGTGTTATTTCCGCTGCATCTCTGTATTTATGGTTATGTGTTTATTCTGTTGCGTTCCTGCATAAATCCGGATCAGTGGTATCAGAGCGGTCTGCTTTTTCTCGATCCTTCCTTGCATGTCCCCAACGAGGTCGGGGTATAAGGAGCTAGGGCTTGATCTGGTGGAACCTTTGCAAGATCAGCCTCGCAAACCTCGACGGACGCCCATGGGGGACGAAAAGAAAGATGAGGGAGCAGGAGATCCTATCAAAATATTGCTCGAGGAGGCCCTTGAAAAACAAAGGAACGTGATGATGGATAACTTTGCTCAGATCCTTCAACGGCTACCCACCGGCGGCGCATCTGCATCCAGCAGCCACTCTAGAGGCGTGACTCCTTTTAAGGTACAAGTAAATTTTGACATTCCCATATTTGAGGGTCAAATAGATACAGATGCTGTAGATAGATGGTTGAATCTATTAGAAGGATATTTCTCTGTTCATGACTTTAAAAATGAGGGTATTTTTGCACTCCTCAAAGTTGCCCCCCATGTTAAGGACTGGTGGGAAACCCACTCTGAGAAAAAGGACAAGACAGAACCCTCTCTGTTCTCAACTATGCCCACTTGGAATTCTTTCCTAGACGCCATCAAGGAACAATAATATCCCGTGGGGAGCTATGAGGACAAGTACATACAATGGACCACGCTGCGACAACAAATGGATCAAGACGTGCATGAGCTGACGAATCTGTTTCATACCCTACACACCAAGTTTGGTATCAAATATTTAGAGAAATATCTGGTGCTAAAGTATCTCAGTTGCCTGCATAGATACATTTAGGAGGAAATGGAGTTCCTCGACATCTCCTCACATGGTACGGCATATCGCTATGCTACTAAGATTGAGCAGAAATTCAAGAAAAAGAAGCGAGACTTTGGATCTGCGAATCAAAAGCAAGGGAAGGGTGCTCCCAAACCACAGAACAAAGGACAGAGCCAAGGCATGGTGACTCAAGACAACCTATTGAAGCCACAAGAAAATAACAACACCGCAAAGCCAAAGAAGGACACGGGAAAGTGGTGTGAGTTCCATAAGAGCTCCACTCACAAAACAAGTGAGTGTCGGGCCAAGCAGTCACTGGTGGCCGAGATGAGGGCTTCTGAGTCAGATGCAAGCTCCACCGTCTTGGTCGGAGGAACAAAGGGGAATGACAAAGGGGGAAACGGAGTGATGCGGGCAGCGCCCTTGTTGCCCTCTGAAGATCCGGAAAGAAGGAGGAACCGGAAGATCCAGAGGAGGAGGAACGTCTCTTCCACTCCCGGATGTGGGTAAAGGGCTCCCCTGTACAGTTCATTGTCGACAATGGGAGCCAAAAGAACCTCATTTCAGCAGACGCCGTGAAGCGGTTGGGCTTGCCGACCACAGCTCACCCACATCCATACACCATCGGGTGGCTTCACTAAGGACGAGATCTCCGCGTCAGCCGGCAGTGTCGCCTTCCCTATAGCATCAAGCCCTTCACGGATGAGGTACTATGTGACGTTGCTCCTATTGATGTTTCTGATGTATTATTAGGACAACCATACTTGTGGAAGCGTCATGTTGTGTATGAGTCTCGGCCTCGTGCTGTTATTGTTACTTTGGGAAATAAGTTGTACAGGATACCAGAGGTACCACCTCCTGCTGCTATCTCTTTGGTTACTGCAAAACAATGCAGTAAGCTCATTTCCCAAACCAGGAAATTCGTTTTCCTGATGATCCGCCCCCAGGGCAAGAAGAAGACTGTGGCCACGACCTCCAGACAGGGCTCCTCTGCACAACAACAACAAATGGATAAGGTTTTGGAGATATAAGACCTATTCACCCTCCTCTAGAAGTTCCCTCACCTTTATTCTGTTAAAACACCCATTCCCAGTCAGGCCCAGTTAAATCGCCCCACAATGGACAATATATCAGTAACTCTATTACGGAGAACGACAGAGTGAAGAAGATTGGAATTTCTTCTGAGAAGATCATGGAGCCAAGTTCGCCTTCCCTCACAGGGCGTCGTGTTGGTACAGAAGAAGGATGGGACGTGGAGACTCTGTATTGACTATCGGGTGCTGAACAAGATCACTGTCTGGAATAGGTACCCAATCCCACGGATTGATGACCTTCTAGACCAGCTCAAAGGTGCAAAATATTTCAGCAAGATCGACCTGAAGTCTGGGTATCACCAGGTACCAATTGAACCCTCCGATGTGTGGAAGGCTGCCTTCAAAGCCAAGGAAGGCCTTTTCAAATGGCTGGTCATGCCTTTCGGGTTGACGAATGCTCCCGCCACCTTCATGAGGATGATGGATGACATCTTGCGGCCATTCACCAACTCATTTGTAGTGGTGTACTTGGATGACATTCTGATCTTCAGCCAGACTTTGGAAGAGCACCTTCACCACATCCGACAAGTCCTCCAAACACTGCGGCAACACAAGTTGTGTGCCAATTTGGAGAAGTGCACTTTTGGCATGACCCAGGTTCAATATCTGGGATACATTATTGATGAAAGGGGGGTGCATGTGGATCCAACCAAGATCCAAGTCATTCGGGATTGGCTAACCCCAACCACTATAACAAAGCTTCGCAATTTTTTGGGTCTTGCTAATTTCTACCGTAGGTTCATGTTGGGATTCTCTCATATCACTTGGCCCTTGAGTCAAGTCACCAAGGGAGGAGCGAGAGAAAAATTCTTTTGGTCAAAACCTCAACAGAAGGCATTCACAGAATTGAAAAATCGCCTCTACTCTGCCCTAGTGTTCACATTACCAGACTTGCAACAACCATTTGAGATCGAGACAGATGCCTCTAACTATGCTATCGGGGCATTTCTTACTCAACAGGGACATCCAATGGCATATCACAGTGAGACATTGTCTGACACAGTTCGCAAGTATCCCACTTATGACAAAGAAATGTATTCCATTGTGCAAGATTGTCGACAATCAAAGCATTACATTTTGGGGAAGGAAACAATCATCCACATAGACCACCAGCCCCTGCAGTTCATACAAACACAAGGGAAGTTGCAGAATGATCGCCATCAGAAGTGGTCCACTTATCTGCAACAGTTTCATTTGAACATCAAGTACAAGAAGGGTAGCACCAATAATGTTTCAGACTGCCTCAGCCGACCACCGATCGTGGCACTCACCACCGTTCTCAACTCTTGTGGGCACGAGACTTCTGATTGGCCGCTTCTCTACGAGAGCGAACCAGAATTCGGCCACACTTACAAGGCACTCTTGGGGGGTACGTAAGTTCCAAATTTTCACTTCCAAGATGCACTTTCATGTCACCTGGGACACCTTTGTGTTCCTTCAAGCGAGCATGCCAAGGCGATATGGTAAGCACACTACAGTCGAGTCACTGGGAATTTCGGGGTCGAGAAAATAGTAGCTGTACTGCAGAAGTATTTCTATTGGCCGAACCTTCAAAAGGATGTCGAGAAGCACATCAGATCCTGCACTGCCTATGCCATTGCCAAACCAACCATCAAGAAGTAAGGCCTATATACTCCGCTACCTACCCCTAGTCGACCTTGGGAATCCATATCCATGGATTACATGTCAAGCCTGCCTTTTACTAAGCATGGAAATGACTGTGTTTTCGTGGTCGTCGACAGATTCTCAAAGATGGCCATTATGGCGGCCTCCAAGAAGAATATCACAGCAGAAGCCACTGCTAAACTCTTCTTTGAACAAGTGTGGGTGCACTTTGGGATCCCACAGTCTATCATATCAGATCGGGATAGCAGGTTCCTCAACACATTTTGGTCCGACCTGCGGTGTGCGACTCAGCTCACCAAGTCCACAGCTTTCCATCCCCAAACAGATGGCCAGATAGAGGTCGTCAACAGAATGATTGTACACATTCTGCACATGTACAATTCAAAGCATCCACGCAGATGGGACGAGAGTCTCCCCTATGTACAACATAGTTATAATCGGGCTCTCCATAGTCTAATCAGACATAGCCCCTTTCAGGTGGGCTTGGGATTCCAGCCACTATGTCCCATTGATGTAGCCATGCCATTTGCAGCTACTCAGGCTGATTCGGCTCATGTCCAGTCTGAAGTCGACAAAGAAAATAGCTTCATCGAGCGCATTCAACACATCTTCCAACAGGTTCATGACATATTGGACAAATCCAATGCTAAGTACAAGCAACGCCATGATCAACACCGGGTGCCACACAACTTCCAGGTGGGCAACAAAGTATGGCTACATTTGCAGAAGGAGGGCCTCACTGGACCCTACCGCAAGCTTCGCCTGCTTCGATACAGGCCGTACACCATCACCAAGGCTATAGGAAACAATTCCTTCGAGATCAGTATTCCACCATTCCTTGGTCTGCACCCAATATTCAATGTGGACCGCCTTCGTCCTTACTTCCCACCTCTACTGGACACCTCTGACATTGCAGAACAACTCACACCAACAGAGTTAAACCCAGACTGCATGGAATAGGCCACAAAAAATTGTATCATGGACATGCAAATCAATAACACTCACCAACAGAAGATCCAACTGTATCGGGTTGTCAAAGCTGGCCAACTCTTGCACCAAGGAAAGTGGTTCACCAGGGACCAAGTTCAGTAGAAATTTCCTCATCTCATGGAGGAACTTAATGCAATGGGGACCATTGCTTCCTAAAGGGGGAGGAATGATCCAGGTGGATATTAGTGGTCACCCACCTATTCCACTTGGGGCCCCACCATTTCCTCTTTCAGTTTTTCAGTTTCGGCACAACTTACTATTTTTAGCAGTTTTTCAGGTCCTGAACTTCTGGAGTCGTTTTGAGGCCCTAAACGACGTTTTTTGGGAAAATGGAGAGCAACATGGGTCCATCGACCGATGTTTCTCATTGAAAATTTTTATTCCTCAAATAGATCTTTCTAAAGAGGTATGGTACGCGTCAAATGGAGATCGTATGCCAAAGTTACACCCTTGGGAAGTTGAAACACCAATTTACCCAAACGAGGCCCATAGTTTTGGCGCTTCATCTCCTAGGGTTAGAGTTTTGGCTGTTTAGGATTTCCCATTATTTCTAAATAACAAATAGGCCCTCGAGCCTCATTGTAACTCATTTCAGAGGCCTGTAGCCGCCACATCTCTTCTCAGAGATAGCTACCAGCGCCCTAGCTAGTTTTATTTCCATTCTGTCTGTAAGAAAATTTCAGTTCTTTGATATAAATGAAATGAAGTGTTATTTCCGCTACATCCTTGTGTTTATGGTTATATGTTTATTCTATTTCGTTCCTGCATAAATCCGGATCATGTAGAGGGTAGTTTGGCCTTACACTCCTCGGCGGATACTCAGGATACAACTACATCTTGGTGCATGAATATGGCCAAGAGAAAACAACATTTACAAGACCATGGGGTAATTTCATGTTCGCCAAAATACCATTTGGGCTAAATAATGCAGGGGCTACATTTAAACGGGCTATGGACATTTCTTTCTTGAATGAAAATGATTTATTTTTTGTGGTTTACCTTGATGATGTTACTGTCTTCTCACAGTCAGATGAGGAGCAGCTACATCACTTGAGTATAGTGTTTCAAAAATGCATGAAATTCAACATTTCACTAAATCCTAAGTATATTTTCCATGGAAGAGGGAAAAATACTTGGGCACATCATCTCAAAAGATGGAATCCACATTGATCCCTCTAGGATGAAATAAATTCAGCAGTTGGACTTCCAAAGGAACAGAAAAGAGATCCAATCATTCAATGGTAAGAGAAATTTTTTCAGGAGATTCATCCCCAATCTCACTGAACACCTAAGAGATATGCCAGACACGATGAAGAAGCATACCGAGGTAATATGGTCAAAATATGCAAAGAAATCATTCAATTCAGTAAAATTTTCTTTAAGATGTGCTCCCATATTGATCAGCCCTTATTATATTATGGACTTCATTATAATATTCCCATTCACTTCCGAGCGCTCCTTGGATGTTGTCCTAATGTCGAAAAAGGACTCAAATATAGAGAAGCCAATTGCATTTTTCAGTTGGACCATAAGAGATGCGGCACTAAGATACAACATTATTGAAAAAAAAACTTTGCCCTTGGTGAAGGCATTGAAAGACTTTGGGGTATACATTCTTCACTCTCACATCACTGCTTATGTTACGAAAATATGTTTTGATGCAAACTGATCCCGAAGGTAGGAAAGGGAAATGGATTGCTTCCATGCTTGAATATGACCTAGAGATCAAGCCCACAAAGCTGATCAAGGGAAAAGGTTTGGAAAATTTGATGGCATAATATGATTTTCATGTGTTGGATATTAATTTGATTTCTGCACTTTCCAAAGAGGAGGTTGATGACTCATTCGCATAGGTATCTGAGATTTTCATTTCATCCCCTTGGTATGCTAATATTGTTTATGAATTTCAGCACTTGAATCCCCCCCCCCGCGGGTGTGTCTAAAAGAAAGAGTAGATCACTTAAATTAAAGGTTGACACAAGAGGTGTCTTGTTGAAAGCGAGGCGAAGGAGGTGATGAATGAATTTCACAAGGGTGATTGTGGTGGTCATTTATTCTGGAATACCACAGTGAATAAATTTTTGAGGGCTGATTTTTAGTGGCCCATTCTTTTTTCTGATGTATACAAGACCATGATGAGCTGTCATGAATGTCATATTTTTCAAGGGAAGAGGAAGTTTCTCCCGCTGCCTTTGCAGACCATTTCAGTTCAGGCACCATTTCAGCAATGGGGTCTCGATTTCATAGGTGAGATCCATCCTTCATCTTCTGCCTAGCACAAGTGGATCTTGACAGCCACAAAGTATTTTACAAAGTGGATCGAGGAAATCCCAACCAGGCAAGGTGCTAATTTTGTAATCATTCAATTCATGGAATCTAATATCTTGTCTAGATTTGGTTGTCCGCAGAATATAATCACGGATAATGTCACTGCATTTAAGTCCCAAAAAATGGTATAATTTTGTGAGAAGTACAATATCAAATTGGGTCATTCAACTTCATACTATTTGCAAGGAAATGGACTGGCCAAGTCTTTGAATAAGACTTTGGTCAGTATTATCAAAAAGATGTTGGAGTTAAATAAGAAACATTGGCACAATAAACTCATCAATGCTTTGTGGGCAGAAAAAGTAAGTAATAAGAAGTCCATAGGAATGTCCCCTTTTGTGTTAGTGTATGGAGTTGATATAATTTTTCCTACTTCTCCTATTTTTCCAGTTATGAATATTTTTCAGGAAGTAGAATCAAATAATGTTCAGCGGTGGAGAAACCAAATGATTCGTTTGCAACAAACTATGGAGGAAGTTTTTCAGAACACTTCTAATTTTCAAGAAATGATCAAAAGAGTGTATGACAGGAAAAAAAAAGTCGATGATTTCAATATGGGAGATGTAGTCCTCCATTGGGATGCTCAAAATGAAGAAAAAGGAAAGCATGACAAGTTCAAAAACTTGTAGAAAGGACTGTACAGAATTTCAGCTTCAAAAGGGAAGAATTCCTATTTGTTGGAGGAAATGGATGGAAAATACTATGTAGAAGGACCAGCCAATGGTAGGCTGCTCATGCACTACCTATTTTGATCGAATTTCTGAAGTTTCTCATCATCATTGTACATATCATTTTACTTTTTTGTCGAAGTGTGAAGGAGTTAACCATGGAAGCTTGAAGCCCGAAGTGAAGTCCGTATGATTTCTTTTATCGGCTTCCGATTTGTAAGTTTAGTAAGTTTTGTTTCAGTCAAAGTCATTTCAGTTTGTCAGTTAGGTTTCAGTATTGATTTTGGTATTTTTTTATTGACTCCATGCCCAATGGATAAGTCTACTTGGTCTACGGTGTTCTTGATACCTCCTAAGGAGATGCCACCCCCACCTAGAGCCAATGTTACTAGTTTTTAGTCCTACCAGTCACCAATGATTAAATGTGCTCTTACAAGGTTTTTGATAGTGTCATACTCCAAATTTTTATGGTTTCAAATAGGTTTTCAAATAAAAATTTAGTCACTGGTTAGTATGTCTAGGTGTGTTACTACTCCTTTAATTTCATGTTTTGGTCATGCCATCACTCATTTTGAGGAGTTTTCACTAAAATGTGTTCATCACCATCTCATTAAACATCACCATGGTCCTAATTCTGCTCATCATTTCATGTAGTGTCATCATTAGGTCATAGGGTCAAAATCATAAAAATCGGTCGTTTTACCATCAAAATCATCATTTGAAGGTGTAGTAATAGTGAAAAAAATTCAAAGAAGGTTCAAAAATGTAATTTTATTACTATTATCATGTAATATGAATAAAAAGGTTCTCAGGCTACAATTCAGTATCAATTCAAAACAAAATGTGAAAGGACATGGTGGGACCACTACACCACTAAAGATAAAATCGATTTCCAAGATATTAAAATACCAAAAGAGCATTTCATTTTCTCATTCCAACTTGAATATATATCACTCCACCATAAAATTTCATTCCTACGCTCAGAGAAGTGATTTATTGCCATCAAAGACCCAAGTTTCCTCCTGCGATGTGCTTTTCACTAGCAACGTTGTGCTTTTGCCAGAGTGTGTTGTGATTTCTTCAAGGAAGAAAAATATTCATTCCAAAGGTTTCATCATCAAATTTAGGTTCTAGACCATCAATATCAAGTAAGTGGGACTCTATTTTTCCTCTTACAACTTTTTTTTGCTTCATTTCATGCTTGGAAAGCTCATATTCCCTCTTCTATGGTTTTATAGCATTTTATTGGTTTCATAATCTCTTTGAAAAATTTGTTGAGAAAAACCCTCAAATTCGAGCCCATTCACCTTCCCCTACCTTTCATATACCTTCATAAGCATTTTCCCTCACCCCTATCCCTCATTTTCACCATTTTCCCACAAGCACTAGCCTAGACTACACTTTCCTAGGCTAGGACTGTGTTTTCCCCTTTTGGACCCCTTCCCCTCACTCATTCCATGGTATTTAACTTCTCACCACTTCCTAAAATCTATCCCTACCCTCCTAAATTTTCCCAAGAATTTATAATACCACTAACCCCTTCATCTCCCTTCATTCCTAAAAAATTTCCAAAATCCCCTGTTTTTCCCTACACTAAACCCTAATTCCCTTTCCCATTGAGCTAAAGTTTACTATGGATTCTGAAACCACTAAGCAGAAGAGGCATAAGGGAGGTCAGATCAACATTTATTAGCCCACTATAACACATGATATCATGTCTTCACCCTTCCTTAAGAAATCATTACAGGATGGAGGTTGCCTCGCCTTTTGCCAAAAGGTTGAGGAACTTGGTTTTCATGACAAACTTACCAACACTTTTTCCACTAGTTTGAAGAGAGATGAGGTGAATATTGCAGGGGTTTTGTTCACTCTTTCAGCAGAGTCCATTTCCACATCTACAAGGATTCCAAAAAAAGGATACCTTTGGTTCAAGAAAAGAGACCTTGAAATTGAAAATTACAAGATGTATTTGAAACTTCCATAAAAAGTTTCTCCCAAACACATATTTCCATTCAGAAATTTGTTGGAGAAGTATGCCCCTCTCATGAAATTTATCATGAAATATTTCACAAGTGAGGGTAGGTACTCGAGGTTAAATCAGTGACATGTGATATTGTTGACGCATTTCACGAGTGTAAAAGCTCTCAACTTGCCTCATTACCTTTACAGAAGCAAGGAAAATATGGTAGAGAAGGTACATAGATTAGGAGAAGATCATCATGCTAGTTTGTTTCACCATGTTTTGGTGAAAATCCTAGTTTTCCATCAGTTAACACAAATCAATTTGTCTTGGGATAGTTTCATATATTCAACTTCTCTTTTGTCTTCTCCAACTTAGACAAGAAGTCACTCTACACCTTTGTATTCACCAGCACAATAATAGGTGGCTTCCACAAGAAATCCTATCACAAGAAATACTATGGCAGAGGTGACTCAAATATATGTTAGAGGAGAGAGGCTTGTGTGTTCTCTAGACATTGTTGAAAGGGCCAAGCCTACATGAGAGGAAGAAACATCATCACATCATGACGAACCATTACAAGATGAGGAACAAGTTCATCCTAAAATTGATATGGTAAATTTGGAATTGCATGAGGAGGAAAAAACATCCGAGCAGATCATCCAAGAGAAATAATCTAAGATTAGAGAGCTTAAAGACAATTTTTCAAAGGAAAATTTCTTGGTCTCATTCTTGCAACATGAGAACATGCAGCTAAAAGTAAATCAACTGCTCTTAAATAAGCCCAAAGAATATTTGAGAAAGGATGATGACGAAGTTAAGGAAGTTGTTGATGTTGATTATTTAGAGGATCAAGAGGATTTGGTTAGAATAAGGAGACCAAGAACAAGAGGTCTCAAGAGGGCACTTGAGCAGCGAAAGGAACCATCTCCACCAAAAGCTGAAATTACTGTTGATGAACTCATTGTGGTAGAAATTGAGAAATATAAATTATAGTGGCTTGATAGGGTGAATTTCCACTTGGAGAAGCTTCTTAAGAGGGTAAACAATAATAATAAGCTACCAAGGCACATGACCATGCATTATTATACAAGGAACAAGGTCTCCCAAATCAGGATCAAGCAATTGAAAAAGAAGCTGATGCAAACCCTAATGAGGAAAAAAGAGAAGGATAAACTTGACTTGCTAGTTGAGGCCACCCTCATTTCTTGACACATCATCTCCTACCTCCATGCTGCAATTTTTAGGAAATTTTGAATAAATTATGTGAAAATATTCATTTTCTTGACTTTTGGCCTAAACAAGAATATCAGTTTAGGAAAAATCGTAGTGCCTTGGCACTGCGCTTTTTCCTCATACCTCCAAATGCCAAAAATTCTACCTTGATGGATAGGTAGTACCCTAAAATCTCTCAAGTTTTGATTTGACATGATGGGATGATTTCGAATTTCAGACTTCTGCAATCTCTATTTTGTAATGATGTCTTCTCTAGATCCATCGCATTAAGTAGATTCTTCTATCGTCGTTTCAAACCATCTACCGAGGTTCATTATCAAGATAAAAATGAATGAGAGAAACTGATCTCAAGTAAAAATGAGATCATATTTTCTCTTAGCAATTAAAGATCTGCATCGTTCTAAAATATGAATATCTTTAGTTGTATTCCTTCCATATAGGTGTGAGATTTCAAATTTCAGACTTTTGCAATCTTTTTTTTCTAATGATGTTTTTTCTAGATCCATCGCATTAAATATATTCTTCTAATGATGTTTTGAACCATCTATCGAGGTTCATTATCAAGATAAAAATGAATGACAGAAACTGATCTCACGTAAAAACAAGATCAGATTTTCTCTTAGCAATTAAAGATTTGCATCGTTCTAATGTACGAATATATTTAATTGTATTCCCTCTGTATAGGTCTGAGATTTCGGATTTCAGACTTTTGTGATCTATATTTTGAAACGATGTTTTTTCTGGATCCATCGCATTAAGTATATTCTTCTATCGATGTTTCGAACCATCTACTAAGGTTCACTATCAAGATAAAAAGGAATGAGAGAAACTGATCTCAGGTAAAATCAAGATCAACATTTCTCTTAACAATTAAAGATTTGCATCGTTCTTATGTACAAATATCTTTAGTTGTATTCCTTCCGTACATGTGTGAGATTTTGGATTTCAGACTTCGATGATCTCTATTTTGTAATTATTTTTTTTTGGATCCATTGCATAAAGTAAATTTTTCTATCGGCGTTTCGAACCATCTATCGAGGTTCATTATCAAGATAAAAATGAATGAGAGAAATAGATCTCACATAAAAGCGAGATCAAATTTTCTCTTAGTAATTAAAGATCTGCATCGTTCTAATGTACGAATATATTTAGTTGTATTCCTTCTGTATAGGTGTGAGATTTCGGATTTCAAACTTGTACGATCTCTATTTTGTAATGATTTTTTTTTTTTTTTTGGATCCATATCATTAAGTAGATTCTTCTATCGATGTTTCGAACCATCTACCGAGGTTCATTATCAAGATAAAATGAATGAGAGAAAGTGATCTTAGGGAAAAGCAAGATCAAATTTTCTCTTAGAAATAAAAGATTTTCATCATTCTAATGTACGAATATCTTTATTTTTATTCCTTCCCTATAGGTGTGAGATTTCGGATTTTAGACTTCCGTGATCTCTATTTTGTAAGTATTTTTTTTCCAGATCCATCATATTAAGTAGATTCTTCTATTGATGTTTTGAACCATCTACTGAGGTTCATTATCAAGATAAAAATGAATGAGAGAAACTGATCTCAGTAAAAGTGAGCTCAGCTTTTCTCATAGGAATTAAAAGATCTACATCGGTCTAATGTACAAATACATTTAGTTGTATTCATTACTTATAGGTGTGATATTTCGGATTTCAGACTTTTGCGACCTCTATTTTGTAATGATGTTTTTTTTTTATCCATCGCATGGTAATGATTGGATGACTGTAAATGGGGCTTGTAAACGTAATTTTGGTGTATATCCATGCTTATTTCACAATGTTAAAGTCAAATGTATCAGTTGGTCTCATTGAGGAGATTTTGTTTAACCTCCTAGTACTTAGGTCTTGTTAGAGATTATTGTGTAAGTTGTTCCTACACTGAGGGATTCGGCCCCTGAGAAAGGGGAAGTTGTTTTTGGTCTATATGTATGTGGTTTTCAGTCAATCTAAAGGTAGGACATCAGAGAGTGGAAGTCTTGTAGCTTTTACTTCATATTTTTATAGGGAATCAAAGGACAATTGCAACTATTATTCAGGAATTATTGTGGTATTAGTTTGTGTTTATGTTTTCCTTATGTTAAATATTTATATGAATGATAAATTAGTCTCCTTACCATATCCTCCCTCTTCAGTGATTTTCCTAAGAGGTATTAAACAAAATTATTTGGTTAAGCTTTGTTTTGTTAGGAATCTCATGTTTGTGCATTTGTCCTCTTAATAAATTAACTCATGGTATACATGCTCATTTTGATCTTCTTTCTCATTCAACCCTGACTACATCGACCAACTTTTAAGCTATCATAAAATCATGCCTACTCTGCTCCTCTATATCTCTTGCAACTAAAAACTTTGAGACTTGACCTAGTTATTGATTTTCAATCCCGATCCATCAAAAAACCCCAAAATTTTCAAACCCTACATGAGCTTAACTATCTAGTCTAAAATCCATTCTTGTATTAGTCAAATCTTTGGTTGTGAGTTTCATAGAGAGAGCCCTCTCTGGTTTGGTAGGGATAGCTGCCAACTAAAAGCTTGGTTTGAGGTTACCTCTGTCAATCTCCCTTTGAGCCTGGGGATATTGTGGATGCTAACACCCAGCTTCGACATTTTATAAAAGGATGGCTTAACATCAACACCATAGGCAGGAAACCTAGTGATTTGGTGGATATAAATTTCATGGATGGGGTATTCGCAGTCCAACCAAAGAGAACGCCCATGAATTCGACTGATTAAAAACTTTGTGCAACGCATTATTTTATTAGTAGTACCAAACATAAGTAAGTACCACAGAAGGAGAAGTTTGGATTGTTTAAATTGATGGAATACAAGTCTGAATTTCATGGTGGAACAAGCATTATGATGGGTGCTGGCCCCCATAAAAACATCACTGTTGAGTGCAAGGAAGAAGGTGGAATCAGAAATGTCATTATCCAAAATAAGAGTTGGATCATACTTTCCCAACAAATAATATTGACTGTGAATCTGGAAATCGATGGGGTATAACCTTGATAGCGAATTTATCTCAATCAACCAATTTTGCAGAGTGACGGGTGTACACAAATCAGATAGGAGGACTAGAATGCTAGGACGATGTAGGTGCGGGTGGTAGGGGAGCTAGAGCGGAAAATGAGAATGCATAATGGAAAAATATGAGGATGAGAAAAACAAGTGGGAAGATATATAAAAATAAACAAGGAAGGGAACTCATCCGTTAAGCGCAGGAAATGCGACTAACATTCAAATTAACGACAAGTGATCCGGACACGTACCGATGGATGGGGTCACGTAACATAAAATATAATAGTAGAAAAATATATTCTCGAGAATTTAGATATGGATATGGTAACTAGCTCTGGCATGATTAGTAAAATTGATAGACATGGCAAGCAATAATGACTATGACAAGACAGGATATGACAAAATCTCCCCAACCACAATTGGTTGTGTTGGGTGACAACTGAAACTGGAAGACACTTGCGAAAAATAGAAAACCTACAGACTAATAAACAAACCAAAAATTATTATTGATATAACTAACCTAACTCCTACCTACTACTCATAGAAGGAGAGAGCACTTTAACTGGAAGTTGAACCAGAAAACTAGGGCTTCAGGCGAGTACCATTCACCCATCCAGAAAAAAGAGTACCATCTAACTCAACAAGCTAAACAAAACCAGAATATTTAATATCTCCAACATAAAAGGGACCAAGCCAACGCATTTGGAGCTTACCCGTATGTTTGTGATACTTTTTTTCATAAATTAATACTTGGTCACCAATGGAGAAAGAATTCTTCTTGATGTGGTGATCATGCCAAGGCTTCTAGCATTCCTTTTCAACTGTCTAATGAAAATGAGCAAGGAATCAAGATTATTCTACTTGCAAAAATTCATTCACTCTTTTATGAATACATTCATCCTCTGGCATTCAAGTTTCATGAGATATGAAAATATTAGGAACAATAAACCTAGTAGGAACAACAGCTTCCATGCCATAAACTAGCTCAAATGGGGTGTACATATTCAATCGCTTGATAGTAGTTTTGTATGCCCAAAAAGTAGCAGTAACACGTTCATCCCAATCATTTCGATTCACGAAACAAATCTTCGTAAGTCCCCGCTCCAAGATTTTATTGAATTCTTCAACAATCTCATTGGCTTGCGTGTGGTAAGGGGTGCTCTCATGATGTTGTATCATGAAATTTTGAAAAATATTCTGAATTGTTTCATTAATGAAATGATAGCCTTGATCACTCATCAGGTTGTGAGGGAAACCAAACCTGGTAATGATTTTCTCAAATATAAATCTAGTAGTCGTATCCACTTTACAATATTTGACTGGAGAAGCTTCCACCCAACAAGTGATATAATCTATTGCAATAATGATATATCAAGCATTTGAATGAAGAGAAGGAGGGTTAATAGGTCCAATAAAATTGACAACCCATTTTTCAAATGCAGCAAGTGCCTATACTAGAGTTAGGGGAATTTCATCTCACTGCGATGGTCAACCAACTCGTTGAAAAACATCACAAGTCTTTTCATAAGCCTTTGAATCCTTGAAAAGAGTTGGCCACCAAAGACCAGCTTGTAAGACCTTTCGAGCAATAAATTTACCTACAACATGTCCCCCTACAAATCCATCATGGCATTCCCACAATATTCCTTTTATTTCATCGTCAAGGATATAATGGCATAAAACCTTATCAAGCCTTGCCTTTTTAGTTGCCTGGAAATCAATTGGTATTCTGTTGCTCGAATGACTAATTACTTTTTATGCATTGTAGTGTAATCATATGGACAGTGGCCTGTTGCAAGAAAGGTAGAAATATCTTCTAAATAGTTAGGGACAAACTCAATGCAAAATAAATGAGCATCTGGTAACTCATCATCAATATTCCCTCCCGACTCTCCTGAATCCAACCTGGATAGATGATATGGCCCCACATTTGACCTTCTTAGCTTGACAATGACTTCAAATGTAAATTCTTGAAATAATAGAAACCACCAACAAATTACTCCTTCAAGCATAGGATTGTTGACTAGGTATTTTGATGTTGAATGGTGTGTGAAAAACTTGAATGGACCTCCTAGCAAGTAATTGATGAGCCTCCGTATTGCAACAAGAATGATGCAACTCCCAAGGCTACAAACTTTAATTATCAACTCGGAGATCATACAAAATTAAGAGGTATCGACATAGAATATTTACTTATTTTGTTGATCAGATGTAATGGATGGAATTTCATGAAACCAAATCCTAAACTAATTGCATAAATGGAATTTTTGATTTGAAAAAACAATAATCCTAGGAAAGAACAACAATTTGTAATTGAAATCTTAAGAGCATGAATTCAAATAAAAATACTTAATATAATTTGCGAAAATGAATGTCCTAAGTGGTTTTTATTCTTCCTCAACCATGTATTTAGGTCCTATGGATCATAATTCAAGCCTAAGTTACAAAATCCAACCTTTTGGAGAAAATCTGGTCGAGTTTACACATGCTACAAGAGTGCTACAGAAAACTCTGTTTTTGCTACATGAAACTTTGCTTTGGAGATAACTCACCAAATGACCAAGTAAATCAAATAAAAATAGTATCAGACATATTTTTTTAGTAATTAGGATTTCTGAGGTCTCCATTCCAAGTGGAATCACTCCAAAATACCCCTGTTCACATGTGCTAAAAAATAACAGAAAATTACTACTCTAAAATCTGGAAATTCAAGAACTAGTGAGCTAGTTAATCTATCAAAATTCCTACCCCAATAAAGTGAAAATGAAATGGAGTAAATTTTGTTATTAAATTTAACATTATTATGACCTAATACAAGTGGAATCAATTCAAATGTATCTCATTAACCCCTTCTAAAAAATAGAAAAAATTTACAACTATTTCGCTACAATGCATTTCCATAAATCTTATATTCGTGAACTAGTAACCAAATCCAAGTAGCTTAATGATTAATATGACATTAAAAAATTATTCCAAGGATGAACAATTATTTTTAACCTATAAAAAATCTAAAAAATAACTCACTTCAATCATTTAACTCATTCCTAAAGCAATAAAAGAAACAATACTAGATACAGAAATATGCAAAACAGAAATAAGAGATGCATGTGAATAAGAAGTGAAAAGAACATAAATAAATTGTGCAAGAGGGCTTTGAGGCTCCTAGGATGGCCAAGCCCAAGGAGGACTCATATTCCTATGGAATAAACCAAGCCTTAGAAGCTAAAAATGGCACCAATCTTCATTATTGATTCAGACCAAGTACATCCATGCAAGAAAAGAAAGTGGAGCTGCCAGAAAACAAGTTTTCTCCAAGATAAGACTAAAAAATACATGCCCCTAGAGGCCAATTTGAACTATAACTTATACAAAATGATGAGGAAACATATTCCTTGAAAGTGGGAAGCTTTCCCCTCCAAAATCCCTCAAATAGTGGATCTGGTTCCCAACACTAGGAGTTTTCAGTAAATGAGAGCGAACACATTCCTATATTTTCTCAATCATCGGAGTTATAGAATCTCTCCAGGATTTATCAATAATTTCATGATATTTTTCTCATTTATTCTCTAATATTGATCCTCTAGTAGTAGGGAGCAAGTCCCTAAATTATCTCATTCTCCAAATATCCATAATTTTCCCAATATTCTCACAATGTCCTTCAAAAATAAATAATATAAGGCATAAATAGGAAATTATCTCTATACCTTCCTAAGAAAATATTAAACCTTAAAAAAACAGTATTAAGTGTAGAAGGATATATTTAATATATCTTTTATGTGCCTAAGAAAGGTTATATGGGCCTTAATTTATGTCTAATTTAGAGGCTCATCATACCCCCCTACTGAAATTGTTGTCCGTCCTCTGAGCAACCTATTCATCCTCCTTGCATTTTGGTTTTTCATGTATGCTAGCCTATTTCATTCTCTTTTTATTGGTCCACGTGCTACTCCTCATGCTAATCTTCTTGCGACTCTTCTATTTGAATTTCTTCCCTATCTCAGTTTACCATTAAACTTTTAATGTAGGTTCAGGTTGCTTCTTTCTCTCAAGTGATTCTTCAACTGTAATGGTGTGAAAAGTCAAGGCCTTGTTTGTACTTATTCCTGAGAAGTTGTAGACATTATCTGGTGTAGGGAGTTGGATTTTGGTGATATCCATGGCTATCTTTCTATTGTTGTGTTTTTTTTTAATGTATTTTTTGAGTTAGCAACTTATTTTTGAGTGACATTCTTAACCTTTTTATTTGTTTTTTTCCTTCTTCTAGGTGATGCATGGAGGCCCTCGGGTGCCTTTGCTAGTGTGTTCATCCTCTCAGAGTCTATTTGTGGTCCTTTAAAGCCATATTCATCAATTTATCCTCATATTTTGACGTTGTTGTGCCATATACAGAATTTCTACAGGAAACTTTTCAACTTCCTCTAGTAACATTCTCTTTGCTTCTTGGGGCTCAAAATTGCTTAGAGATGAAGGTAAATGGTTTATAGAGGTTAGGGATAGAGTAATGCAATGATTGGAGTGATGGAGAGGTAAGGATAGATTTCCCATGCCAAGGTATAGGTGATCTAGCTTATAGTGGCACAACATATGGTTTAGGGAGTGAATCCTTGTGCATGGAGTGAAGTGAGGATTAGGAGTGGTAGGTATAGGAAAAAAATAAATTATCATTCTCTTTTTTGAAGTTTAGAAACCTTTGAGAGAGCTACTTTCCTTGTAAATAAGTTTCCTGTAGAATTTACAAAGTGCCCTGTAGCTCTCCAGGAATCATGTAGCTGCTATTTTCTTGTAGAAATTACAATCAGAAGTAAAAACAGAGTTTTCTTCCTACTTGAAAGGTGAAATGTGTGAATGGGTGCATGATTGAGTTTTCCATGGAGTGTGTAAGCAGAGGAGAGAGAGAAGAGAGGAATAAAACTGCTCCTCTGGGTCTAAAACCACCTTTGATCAACAAAATTTGTCCTAGTTAACTTCCTGTAGCAAATATTTCTTTCCTGTAGTAAACATGTTTGTGCTTGTAGCAACCCTATTTTTCCTGTAGCAATTCTATTTCACATTCCAAGAGTTGGCGTGTCCACCTTTTATTTTTTATTTTTTATTTTTTCAATTTTTTTCTCTTTTTTTTCAATTTTTTTATTTTACATGCAAAATAAAGTAAGAGTTCTTTTTATGTTAACTGAGTTCGCCCTCAGTTACCCCTTGGAACTCCTTGTCTTCCATCACAACTAACTGCTTAATACACACTTTCTCAAGTCCTCTTTACTTTGTCTTGTTCCTCTCCCACATGTGTGTGTGTGTGTGTCTTGGTGGAAAGTGAAGCTAATTGCGAGATAAGGCCAAGGCTTCTCTGCTACTGATTTTGGCTATAAAAAAAATTCCTTCTCACACTTTTAATGTTTTATTAAGCTAGAATAGATTCGAATAAAGGTTTGGATGATTGCATACATGAGCCTTACCCTTGATTTTTTTTTTCAGGTGATATTGAAGCTGTTGATATGACTATTGAAGTTGTCTTTGGTGGTTCTAAAGCTACTACTAAAGTTTCCTGTGATAATCTGTTGGAGGTCCTATTTCTAATAGCCTTGAATCTAGAAGTCTTCTAGGGTTTTTGTTGTTGTTGTTGTTGCTTCACATCCCTGACAAAAATGTTACTGCTGAGATGCTCATGACGTGAGCGTTGAAGTTGATGATTGACTTGATGTTTTCATGTCTTGTTGATACCTTTGTTGTATTTTTGTAGGTGCTTCTCTGATGTCTAGGTTTTTTCTACTAGTGAAATGCCTCCTTGGAGTTCCATAGGCTCTTCATATTCACCTAAAAAATTTTCATGTCTTCTTGGATGATTGCTAAAACCACTTATAATGTTTTTTGGTGATTATGCAGGTTTGGTAGAGGAACATTTTTCCTTCTTGTAAAAGGCATTCTTTGTATTTTTTTGACTTCCAATATACATGGGGTGATGAGTGAGAGTTTGGTAAGGCTACGAAGGAGTAGTGTGGTCTTGGAAAAATGATATGAAGGAAATGTGTTCTTTTGCAGAACTTCTTTTTGTTACATAAATGACAAAGTGTAGGGTTTGAGTCAAAAATCATTATGTTTGAGATAGAGGAAAGATGAGAAGGTGGTATGAAATGATGGGAAGACTCTCATAATTTATTTTTTTACACATCAAGACCATTTTTTATTTGCTTTTGTCCTCAATCCACCTGCATGTATCTTGATGTAACTTCCTGTAGCAATTGCAGAGTTTCCTGTAGCAGTTCAGGACAACCACTTGTAGAAAAAAAAATTTAGGCATATCTCTCAAACAATAGATTTTATTGACCTAAAATGTTTTTATCATATTACTATCATCATTATTCACCTCCCCATAAAATCTTGGTCATTGGATGCATGAATATCGAGAAAATTTAAAAATGGTTGTAGGTTATGAAGGTCAATTTCTCACAAAATGTGCACCAGAATGTGCTAAAATTTCTTGAGCATTTTAGCACCATATATACGCATCTTCCCATGAAATAGGTCAGAAAATGGATGCATGATTTTTTAGATATAATAAAAACAAATTTCTGCTAAAAACTAGGAGTTTCTTATAGCAAAAACAAGGTTTCCTCTAGCATTTTAGGACAACAAGGAAAATGAATGAGAAAAACTTGGAAATGATGGATGGATGTTGGAAATGGATGAGGGAGATGGATTGGCATGACCTTGGTCCTTTTGGAGCATATGAGAAAAGGAGGAGGAAGTCCAATTTTGACTTCCTTTGACTAGGGTTTTGACGAACTTTTTCTTTTTGTGCCAACTTGTTTTTTTTTGTTTCTTGCAAAGGTTGGAGAGCACCTGCATTCATTAGAGAGAGATACATGGAGCAAATACATTTTTTCTTTTCATTTTTTTAATTTCTTTTTCTTTAGGCGTACTAGCTACCTCAATGAGGTTTTCAACAAGTAGCTCTGCCTAGATGCCTCAAAGGAGGTTTTCACCAAGGATATTTAATTTTTATTTTTATTTTCTCTTTTTTCCAACCCATTTACTGCCTCATGGAGATTTTCAATTAGTTAGCCAATATTAGGCACCTCCAAAGAGGTTTTCACCTTGAGATTTTATTCTTTTTCCTTTTTTCTCCTTTCCATTTTTTTTCTATCCTACTCTACTTGAAAAAACAAAATCTCTTTCAAGTATAGGAATACCTCAAATGGAGCCATGTGCATATGAATATGACAAATAAAATCATGTGTACACTTGAAATACATGATTTTAAATGTATCTGAATATGAGGGATGAATTGCTTTGACTGAGATTGTATCAAGTATTGTTGAAGAAGAGTGTGTTGCTACAACTTAATGATTGTCTGGAACCATATTTAAATATAAATTTTATGCCCCTTGTTTTCTCTCTCATTGGGATCATTCTTCATGTCTTCTTCTACCATGAAATTCAAATCTTCCTCTTTTTTCTGATTGGTCTCTTGAACATATGGAGGAACTTTCTCAATATCTTATTTTTACATCTACTCTTCATCAAGTGCATCCCCTGATTCTTTGATCTCCTCACTTGAATCTTCTTCTTCTGGATGTTTTCCTTCAATGACATCAAGAAAATCTCTTTTTTGCAATACCTTTCTTGAAGTAAGATGAATACCATTTAGATCAAGAGGATATGTTTGGTAGTATTGTACCTCAACATTGTAAGTGGGTTGAGATACTTCAATGTGTGGGTTTGGAAATGGTGGTACAGGTATTTTAATGGGAGTGGATCTATGAGATGAATGTGGTGGAGGTTGTGGTTTTGGTTGTGGTGGAGGTGGATGGGAGGGATAACATGGATTTGGGTATGGAGTATATTAAGGATGATATTGTGGATTTATCACATAATATTCTTTCCAACCTTGTTGCCAATATTGGTTTTGGGGTTTAGATGGTCAAGTTTTCCAAGGAGGGAGTGTGTTCCAATTATTTTAAGATGGATGTGAATAATCTTGAAGTTGTGAAGTAGGTCCTTGCATCATATCAAGTTGACTAGGTTTCCATGGTTTTCTTGGAGCTACATAACATATCTTTTGTGGTGATTGACTTTCTCCATTGTCTTCTTGGTAAAATTCCTTAAACCTTGGTAATGATGGACAATATTTAGTAGCATATGATTCTGCATAGATAACACAAATATCAACGTCTTATTTTTTCTCATTTTGCATTCTTAACATTTGTATGTGTTCACTTAGATTTCTAAGAATTTATGTTTTAAAATTATCAAGCAAATTTCTATTTTAAATTTATCAAGCAAATTTCCAAGTTCATCTTGACTTACCAACGTTTATGTTGATTTACTTACTCTTTCCCTTCCTCTTGATATGTGCTTGCATGTTTCACAAATTTCTTCAAATGATAATTGGTATACATCTCTGTTACTCATGATATCAAGGAGATCAATCCACTCATCCCTAATTGTTATAATTAAGAGCATTTTTAGTGTGTCAAATCCTAAATGATGTAATTTTAACCTCTTAACATTATACATGAATCTCTCTATTAGATCCTCAAGGCTCTCATCTTCATTTTGATTCATTCTAAATATTTCTTCCTTAAGATCACGATCTTTATATTTTTCTAGAAATGCATTTTTCATATCATTCCATGATCTTATAGAGTTAGTACCTAAACTCATGAACCATTTAAGAGCTCTATCATTCAATGTTGTAGGAAACAATCTCGATTTTTGAGTGTGTCATAAGTAGCCATAATATCTACAAAGTATTTCAAATTTAAAGAGAAAGGTTTCTGGACCCTTTCACCTCATACCATGGAAGTTGGGAAGGAAAGATGGAGGGATTCTCTTCATATACACACTGACATTAGTATCTTGAATGGGAAATCCAAAAGAATCTTCTTCATTGTCATCATCTCCATCCATTTCTTCTACCTTTTCTTCCACCTCTTCTTCTTCTACCAGCAAAAGTGGATGGTGTTGTGGTTCTTACTTCACCATGTGATCAAATGGGGGGATTGGTGTTTGGAGAAGTAATTTTAAATATTTTTTTGAATAAGAATGTTAATGCAATGAAATTTTATGTTTTGAATGAAATATTCCAACGCAATTTTTTGTTTTTCAGAAAGAAAAGAAATGTATAAAAAACAATGCATACTTTGATACCTTCTTGAAAACGGCACCAAAAAGTGATGACCCTCAGTATTGCAACAAGAATGCTACAACTCCCAAGGCTACCAACTTTAATTATCAACTTGGGGATCATACAAACTTAAGAGTTATCGACACTATATGTGCAGCATACAATGTGTCCTTTTGTTTATCTGATGTAATGGAGGGAATGTAATGAAATCAAAGCCTAAACTAATTTTAGAAATGGAAGTGTTTCTTTGACGATAAATTAATCCTAGGAAAGAACAACAATTTGTAATTGAAAACTTAAGAGCATGAATTCAAATAAAAATACCTATTCTAATTTGTGAAAATGAATGTCCTAAGTGGTGTTTATTCTTCCTCAATCATGTATTTAGGTCTTAGGGGTCATAATTCAATCCTAAGAGACAAAACCCTACCTTTGGGAGAAAATCTAGTCGAGTTTACCCATGCTACAAAAGTGTTACAGGAAACTCTGTTTTTGCTACATGAAACTCTGTTTTCGAGATAACTCTCTAAATGACCAAGTAAATCAAATAAAAATGGTATGGGACAAATTTTTTTAGTAAGTAGGATTTCTTAGGTCTCCACTACAAGTTGAATCACTCCAAAATACCCTAGTTCACACTTGCTAAAAAATAACAAAAAATTACTACTCTAAAATATAGAAATTTAAGAACTAGTGAGCTAGTTAATCTATCAAGTGCCTAACCTAATCAAGTGAAAATAAAATGGGTAAATTTTGATATTAAATTTAAAATTATTATTACCTAATAAAAGTGGAATCAATTCAAATGGATCTCATTAACCCCTTCTAAAAAATAGAAGAAATCTATTCTATTTCGCTACAAGGCATTTCTAGAAATCTTATATTCGTGAACTAGTAACAAAATCCAAGTAACTTAATGTTTAAGATGAGATTAAAAATTTATTAAAAGGATGAATAATTATTTTGAACATGTAAAAAACCTTCTAAATAATTCACTTCAATCATTTAACTCAATTCTACAGCAAGAAAATAAACAATACTAGATACAGAAATATGCAAAACAGAAATAAGAGATGCATGTGAATAAGAAGTGAAAAGAACATAAATAAATTGTGAAAGAGGGCTCTGAGGCTCCTTGGATGGACAAGCCCAAGGAGGAATCAAATTCATATTGAAGAAACCAAGCCTTAGAAGCTAAAAATGGCACCAATATTCATTATTGAATCATTCCAAGTACATCCCTGCAAGAAAAGAAAGTGAAGCTGCCATAAAACAAGTTTGCTCCACAATAAGACTAAACAATACATTACCCTAGAGGCCAATTCGAATTGTTACTTATAAAAAATTATGAGGAAGAAATCTCCTTGAAAGGAGGAATCTTTCCCCTCCAAAATCCCTCAAATAGTGGATATGGTTCCCAACACTAGGAGTTTGTAGTAAATGAGAGGGAACACATTCCTAGATTTTCTCAATCATTAGAGTTCCAGAATATCTCCATAATTTCTCAATAATTTCGTGACATTTTTCTCATTTATTCTCCAATATTGATCCTCCAGTAGTAGGGAGCAAGTCCCTAAATTATCTCCTTCTCCAAATATCCATAATCTTCCCAATATTCCCACAATATCCTTCAAAAATAAATAATATTAGGCACAAATATGAAATTATCTCTAAACCTTCCTAAGAACATATTAAAGCTTATAAAAACATTATTAAGTGTACAAGGAGAGATTTAATATATCTTTTATGTGCCTAAGAAAGGTTATATGGGCCTTAATTTATGTCCAATTTAGAGGCCCATTAGTAATGTCATAACTTTTGAATAGAATAACCATCGCCAAAGCTTCACTCTCTGTGGTAGTATACTTCTTCTCTGCATTAGAAATTTTTTTCCTTGCAAAACAGATATGATGGTCCAAGTTTCCTTCACTCGGTTGCATCAAGATAGCACCCAAAGCGATCCCAAATGCATCAACGTGAACATAGAATTTCTTGCTCCAATTGGGATAGACTAAAATCGGTGCGCTCCTAATATTCTCCTTCAACGTATCAAATGCATCATTACATTCATCCGAACACAAAAAAATTCAGATTTCTTGATAAGCTTATCAAGTGGGGCCATAATGGAAACATAATTTCGGACTAATCTCCGACAATAACCAGTATGTCTGAGTGTAGAATGCAACTGTTGAACCGAGGTGGATGGTGGCATATTCAAGATTATCGCAGCTTTAGCAGGATCCACACAAATTCCAACCTTAAAAAAAATATGGACCAACAATTTTCCAAAAGGAACAACAAAAATGTGTTTCTTTAGGTTCAACGATACTTTAATTTTCCTACACCAATGAAACATAACCCTCAATAAGCTAGGGTGATTATGTAATTCTCCCAAATGGGAAAAGTAGGAATATAGAACAAAATGATGGAAATAGCAGTGTAAACATCACATCAAAGAATGATACCAATATGGAGCTTCTTTATACATCATAATAACCGCAAATAGGTACAAAAATAATGGGCACACAATATATAACAAGATACCATGAGCCTCCAATAGATAAATCCCTCAAGATAGAGGTGTTGCTACTACATCAAAATTTTGGAGACACTGCTACAGTGCAGTCATAAAGCACTGCTATAGAAAATGAGTACGAAAAAGACAAAGGGTTGATATATGCCTTAAAAGATACAACAAATGAAGATCAAGGCTCTATGCAACCTCCAACAAAGAACCCAAAAGGGTTTTCAGAAATACACCAATATACAAGATGGGAACCCAAGCTCTAGGGTTGAAGATTCACTGCTACAATAAAGCCGTAAAGATGTGGTTGATCTGATATGAAAAATAATGTAGCCTCCTCCAATAGATCCTGTAGAAGAAAGGTTGGTCCCTCCACTAGAAAACCTCCTCTCCAAATGGTGTACTAAAACCACCCCTGCAACTTCTCCCTTAAATAACGTAGTCCAAGACAGAAACTATGCTATAGGGGAAAATGATGATGTGGCCTAATGCCAAATGTTGCAATGAGGCTCAAGGGCCTTCCTCACCAAACTCCCAATGGAAGGAAACCTTCCTCCACTGAAAAACAGATCACAAATTACCCGAATGTATTCTCCACTGCTGCACCCTGCAACTCAGCACATCTCTCAATAGAAACTGCATTGTACCACAAGACTGAAGCTTTGCCCTAATGCCTGAATGTGGAATGATAGTTAAATACTCTTCCTTAGAGGCTCCTCGAGGATAGAGGTGGGATTCCCACTCGAGAACAGTCTGTGCTAAACAACACTGCAATCTTAGCTAAACAGCGGAAGAGAGAAACAAGTCTAAACATACCATAAAATCAAAATATCATAACATAACATAATGAACTATGGTTTCCATCCTCTTCCTTATATAAGTGGTGATATTACTCACCCTTGGCCCCACTCATTAAAGCCACTATCTCCATGCATGATGTCTCCCTCCAAAACTGCAATGTCCCTCAATAAATGTCCACTCCTCCATAACAACGCTATTGATTTGGTTAAAGTTGACCCAGTATTCATGTTCCAGCCCCTTTTCAAACAAAAGGGTGCTTTCTAAGATGTCCTCCTTTCACATTATAAGTGATTTTATTCCTACTAAGGATATTTATGGGTCTCGATACCCTCTTATTCAGCAAATTAAGAAGCAAAAGAAAAATTAATATTCCAACTAGCTCATGGATAATTGGGAATGTTACAGTCCTCAAGCAACTATAAATGTGAGTGATGAAACTCTTCCCCTCCTCCATTGGTGATGCCTCCATGTGATACACTCTCCTCATAAGCCAAGTGTCTCCCAATCAATCCCTCCATGATATGCTCCTCCCAAGTTCTCATGAGATGCAAATGACTCATCTCACAAGGAAGAAAAAGACCCAATGAAGCAATCATGTCTTGCCCAATGTTCTTCCTGAAACATGTAGCATAAGAAACATGGATATTCTCTCCCAAAGGGCATGCTTAATCCTCCCATACTTCCTCCATTCATTCCCATAATAATAATAAGAACATCATCAATGTATGGGATCAAAACCAAGTACATATAAGCTTCCATATGCAATAACGGAGGTGGATCATAGTCCCACATGTGGAACCAGCGCAGTATATCTCCTGATTGCATCAGATAATGATATGGTAAGTGGTTTCCCCACCACTTACTTGCTGCCATAGTCTCCTCAAAAATTTTTAGAAGGTGAGTAATTTTTGGTGCCTTTCGAGTGCGCCCTGAATGGTAGATCATCTCCCTATATCCTCCTAGGGAGTGGCCATGCTCAACATAGTTTATGGCCCAAATTTGACCATGAAGTTTATAAGGAATAATGCTCATAGTTGGAGAAATGGCATGCACATATATGGTAAAGGAATGCAAATACTCATTAAGTAAATCAGTATGCACATAAACATGAACCTTACCATAAAACTTGCTCATACAAATGGAGTGGCTCATAGATAGATCCCCTCTCATTCACCAAGAGGAAAGAGGTGGTTGTGATAACTCTGTCAAATATTTATGTATATCCTCCATCTTCACATGGTCAATGCATCACTTCAAATGCTAATATATCTCCTCTTCAAAGCCTTCCCAAGTATACCCCTCCATGATAGTATGGTATGCCCTCATGGAATAAGTGCGGTTGAAGAGAAAATCTTCATGTGTTGCTTCTAGCAACTTCTCCTTGAGCTTGGATGATCTAGATAACAAGATCCTACCATGATAGTAGATGACCTCATATTTGACTGAATATCCCTCCTCTGAAAGTTGGTCATCAAGTATCATACAAGTGAAAATATCCTTGGAATAATCCACCAACAGCTGGGATTTCCAATATGGATCTATCCTCCAAAATGACAGTGCTAATGATCTATCATATAAAACATATGTCATGTATCTATCCTCCCCTTTGACATCTCCCATGCCAAAGTCACATATTGGAAAGCTGCTATCCTCCCTCTGCTGCTCCTTTCTCAGCGGAAGATCTGAGATGAGAGTGGGTAATGATGATGTTGGGAGAATGTCTGGCTCCTTCTTGAGTCTACCCGAGACTCTCATCCATGTACCATGACCTCCCAATTCCTCCACTCCTCCTGGATCTATGAGTGGTGCACCATGATGTGTAGAAAATTTGAATAATTTGCTGAATTATTCACCGAGATTATCCTGGTCACATACTATTTGAGCTTCATACATAACACATAATCTCTTCTACGCATTAATCATCACATGCGGAAATAAAAACAACAAGCGGTATTGAAAACATTCACATGCACACATAGAAATTCAACACATATAACATAGTATGTATACCGGGGAAAGCTTACAGCTGAAAACCCCCTACTGTCTGTATATTATAATGAAGAAGAATCATGTAACAATCTCAGTACAATACTCCTCACAAGTACTCATTACTGTCTCCAAAAGTTACACACAAACTAGCTCAGTTTTGAACAAGTCACAGGTTCAAAACTCCTCCACTGTTTGCCTGCCTCTACTGCGCAATCCAAGATGAGAGAATGAATGGAATGAATTCGAATTCCCTTGGCTTTAACTGCGCAATCCTCATTGGCAATCTCCTCCAATGATTTTGCAAATCTCATGCACACTATAGTCACAACTGATAGTAGACTCCACCCTTTCTCCTACCTCTTCCACTGGTCTTCACTGAACTGTACATGCACTGAGTTAACTGATGTGTTCTTTAGTTGAATTATGAGTTAATAATTAGTGAATTAAATAATATTTAATTCACACCACTCATCTCTAGTGTATTAGTCAGTTTAACTAAATACAACTAGTTCAACTAAGTTAAACCGAACACAACTCCACCAACTGTCTCATCAACTCCACCAAACTCTGCCACATGAGTTCTAACTGAAGTCAACCATGCAATAGCTCAATAACCCATAGGAAATTCGAATTTCCTTCTGCCAGCTGCATGTGCCACATCTGTAGCTCGAACTGAAGTGCTCCAAGAGGATAATATAAAGTTTATATTCCAAATATTATTAAGGGCTAATAATATTTGACTGTTCTATTTTTAGACAGGCAGTCTAAAAATAGACTTCGACCTGTATGTCTAAAAATAGATGTCCATCTATTTTTTACCAACTTGACCAATCATCCAAGAATAGCATCCCGCAACTCCTAGACCATGCTCCATATGTCTAAAAATAGACATAGTCTAAAAATAGACTTTTCGACAAAAATCACATGTGTGGTCCCCACCTACTTTAGGTGATCAATCTCCAACTAGGATCAGGAAAGATGTTTGAGGAGGCCTCCTTCACTGTTTCTTGTTTCCATTTTCAACATGATGTGAGAGATTCCTCACCAACTCCAGATCAGGTGGCCTCCCAAGTGGTTTCCCACAAAACAGTAATGTCTCATGGGCCAAAGTCATGTGCATAATGGATGGAACTGTTAGGTCCTTGATTCCACTGCACAAATACATCTATGTTTTCTGTGTGTAAGTTGTTTGTGAAGGATATGTGTGCATGCCCTTAATCATCTGATTTTTTCCACTTTTCTTATCTACCCATTCCATCTACAAAGTCTCCCAGTCTGTGGTGACCCTTCCCAAAGTAATCAACCACTGCACACCCAATATCACATTGGTGTCAGGTATGTCAACCAAAAATAAGTGATTAGTCAATGTATATGTCCCCATGGTAATAGATAAATATGGAACATAATGCATGCACTGCATAGTTCTAGCTCCTGAGACCAAAATAGAAAACCCCTCAAAATCATCAGTGGGTATTGCCCTCCTCTACACTATTTGGGCTTCAATAAAGTTGTGGGTAGCCCCATTGTCAATCAAAATTCAAACCCTCTAATCTAAGATGGAACCTTGAACCCTCAAGTTAAAGTACTTGGGTACCCCTCTCAATGATGCAAGAGCCCCTCCAAATGGAGAAAATTCCCCATTCCCACCTCCTGGTGGTGGTGGATCATCTCCTGCTATGCCAGTGTTGTGACCACTTTCTGGTTCCTCTTCTTCTTCCTCATCATCATCTGAAAAGACCTCTATATAGTGTGCCTTTCCTGCTTCACATATATGTCTGGGTGCCCATGATTCTTAGCATGTGAAGCAAAGCTTCCTTCTCCTCAAATATCTTTGGACATCATTACTAAGAGGTACTTTACTTTGGATCTCTTTTGAAAAAGGAGCCTTCTCATCTTTTCCCATTCATGGAAAAGGGGGCTTTTGCTGAAATGTTGCCTTTGCTTTTGGCAAGGCATCTTGTATATCTCTAGCCCTTTAAATGGAATCTTGAAGGGTAGTGGGCTTGGTAGATTTAACCAACCCATGAAGAGGTTCTTCTAACCCATCAATAAACATATAGACCCTCCTTGTTGCAGATAAATCAGGAACCATAACAGAAAGTTTTAGAAATACAAAAATGTAAGTTTCTGGATTACCTTATTGTTTGAGATTTCCTAGCCCCATGAAAGGTACCTCCGAGTCTCTCCAACAAAACCTCTCCACCAACATCCTTGTGAACTTTGAATATGCAGTCACATTGGCATGACCCAATACAGACAAGCCATGAAACCACCAATCATGTGCTTCACCCTCAAGGTGTTGCACTCCTATCTTGATGGCCTCCATATCTGGTACTTGGTTTAGCTGGAAGTAGATGTATATATTATCTACCCATGATTTGGCAGTGCATTTTTATGACGCATAAAATTTGGGTAAGAAAAATCTTCCCATAGTTTGATGTAGATCATGATTCTGAATGAATCCTCCACCTCTATTGTGATGTCAGGGTCTCCTATCGTCCTTGATCTGAAAAAATTCTGGAAAACTAAAATGATCTTTGAATCTCTGATATTGAGACTCATACTCCATGAAATAGTATTCAAGAGTTTCTTGTTCTTGAAACCCTCCATTTCCCACTGCTAAGAATGTAGGCATTGTATATCATTGGGAAACATGTTGTTGCTTCACTGGTTGATCACTCCAGTGATGAGAAATGTTGGAGCCTTCACCATGTAGAAAAATCTTTAGGGGATTCCTTTTTCTATCCATCCTCATCTCCTTTATTTCTATAGCAATTTCTTGCATAGTTCGAAGAAGAAGCTTAGGAAACTCCTTCTCCTCATCTTCTCCAGATAAAGGGGTTTTACCCTTGTCTTCTTTATCATCTTTATAGTCATACTTCCGATTTTTTCTGAGATACCTCCTCTCTCTATATGTGAGAGGATATCCTTCTTCTGATGACATATTGGCTTAAGATGCACAGGCTGAGCCAAGATTATGCTTTGATACCACTGTAATATTCCCAAATAAAAAAAGCAGGAATATAGAACAAAATGCTGGAAATAGTAGTGTAAACATCACATCAAAGCATGAGACCAATATGGAGCTTCTTTATACATCATAATAACAGAAAATAGGTACAAAAATAATGGGCACACAACATATAACAAGATACCACAAGCCTCCAATTGATAAATCCCTCAAGATAGAGGTGCTGCTACTATATCAAAATGCTAAAGACACTACTACAGTGCAGTCATAAAGCACTGCTACAGAAAATGAGTACACAAAAGATAAAAGGCTTATATATGCCTCAAAATATACAACAAATGAAGATCAAGGCTCAATACAACCTCCAACAAAGAACCCAAAAGGGTTTTCAGAAATACACCAATATAGAAGATGGGAACCCAAGCCCTAGGGCTAAAGATTCACTGCTACAATAAATATTGAAATATGTGGTTGATACGATATGAAAAAGAATGTATTCTGCTCCAATAGATCCTCTAGATGAAAGGCTAGTCCCTCCACTAGATAACCTCCTCTCCAAATGGTGTACTGAAACCACCCCTGCAACTCCTCCCTAAAATAACGCAGCCCAAGATAGAAACTGTGCTATAGGGGAAAATTATGATGTGGCCTAATGCAAAATGCTGCAATAAGGCTAAAGGACCTTCCTCACCAGACTCTCAATGGAAGGAAACCTTCCTCCACTAAAAAAAAGATCAGAAATTACCCGAATGTATTCTCCATTGCTGCACCCTGCAACTCAGCACATCTCTCAACAAAAACTGTGCTATACCACAAGACTAAAGCTTTGTCCTAGTGCCTAAATGTGGAATTATAGTGTGATACTCTTCCTTAGAGGCTCCTCAAGGGTATAGGTGGGATTCCCACTCAAGAACACCCTGTGCTAAACAACACTGCAATCTTAGCTAAACAACTAAAGAGAACAACAAGTCTAAATAGACCATAAAATCAAAATATCATAACATAACATAATGAACTATGGCTACCATCCTCTTCCTTATATAAGTGGTGAGCTTCCTCACCCTTGGCCCCACTCATTAAAGCCACTATCTCCATGCATGAGATCTCCCTCCAAAATTGTGTTGTCCCTCAATAAATGTCCACTCCTCCATAACATCATTGTTTATTTGGTCAAAGTTGACATAGTCTTCATGTTCCAGCCCCTTTTCACACACAATGGTGCTTGCTAAGATGTCCTTCTTTCACATTAGGAGTGATTTTATTCCTACTAAGGATATTTATGGGTCTCCATACCCTCTTATTCAGCAAATTAAGAAGCAAAAGAAAAATTAATATTCCAACTAGCTCATGGCTAATTGGGAATATTACAGATTATTGAGAAAACTGTACATTGTCAAATCATCCATATAAACTTCCAAGAACTTGTGTATATACACACAAAAGGAAGCAATAAAAATACGATAAAAAATAGTTGGAGCATTCTTCAATCCAAATGGAATAACATTATATACATACGATCCCCATTCAGTGGTGAATGTGGTATTCTTCCTGTCTTCTTCTGCAATGTGTACTTGATGACATCCAGAAAACCCACCAGTAAAGGAATATTCTTCATTCCCCCCAACATTGTCCAATGCTTCATCATTAAAAGGGGTATGGAATGGATCACGTACACATGCACTCTTGAGACTGTGATAATCAACACGTACCCTGATCTCATTTTAATCCTTCTTATATTGGATGACAATAGGGCTTATCCATTCAGCTTTATCAATGGGGAATATAACACCAAGAACCAACATTTTATGAATTTCCTTCTTGAATTTCTCCTTGACTCCCGAATTCAACCTGTAAGGTCAATGCTTAACGGGTTTTTCATCTGGCTTTAATGAAATTTTCATTTCTCCCAAATCACCTTTAATTCCTTTCAATTCTGATACAGAACAATGGAATAAATCCTCATATTATTTTAGCAGGTCGAAGATTTACCACATGGTTTGGTCATCCCAGTAGTCCCTAATAGAAGCAAGATTTGGTTTCTCTTCAGTCCTGATATTTATCTTCTTTAATTTTAGTGACTGCATATGCGGAGCATCACAAAAAGTTTCTTTAATTTTTTCGTTCCCCTTCAGAATGTTTAAAAGATAAGTTCCATAACTCCAAATTATCATCTTGGTCTTTATTAACTTTACCACAAACAAGAACTTCATGAAATCCTGAATTTTACTAGTGCGCAAAGTGTCCATGCCTGTTAAATTTTGCTAGTGCATCCTCTCCCGAAAAAAAACACCTCTAACAGCTTTAAGAACCTGTGCCATCTTCTCATTAGCAACAAAAAAAGGAAAGTCTCTACAAAACTGAGTTGAAAATACATCCCGATCTGCAGTCTGGAATTTTATCTACTGTAAATACCAAGACTGCGTAATATTTCTCAAATATTAAATAAATAGGTGCAGGCACATCTCAACTGATCAACCATCAGCCTTCCATACTGAAGAACAATGTGTGACATGATCTTGCAGAGAAGTATGACCAGTATAAATAGGAATTTTGCTCAAAATCAATACTTTAACAGAGCTCCATTCTTGCAACTGATCCTAGTGTGTTGCCCACCATCTTGTAGGAGTTTCTTGCAAATCAACACTCATTACAAGGATATTTTGGCATTCTTCTATGTAAGAATAAACTTCTCTAATAAAATTTACAACATAATTAGTACCATTAAAAATAGGATACTTTTTGTTGAGATTGCAACAAGATGATGAGCTTAGTGGTAAGGAGTCACCTTCACTAAGTGGGCCCGCAGGCTATTTTTGGCGCAAAGTCTATTTTTAGAATATGTCTATTTTTAGACATATGGATCATGTTCTATGAGTTGGAGGATGCTATTTTTGGATGGTTGGTCAAGTCGGAAAAAAATATATGGACTTCTATTTTTAGACATACTGGGCGGAATCTATTTTTAGATTGCCAGTCTAAAAATAGATATGTCGAATATTATTAGCTCTTAATAATATTTGGACTATAAACATTATCTTATTCTCTTGGAGCACTTCAGTTAAGTGCACAGATGTGGCACAGGAGCTGACAGAAGGAATTACGCTATTCCCGAGGGTTAAGTGGAGCTATTTCATGGATACTTTAGTTAGAACTCATGTGAGAGAGTTTGGTGGAGGTTATTGAGGAAGTTAATGGAGTTGTGTTCAGTTTAACTAATCTAAACATAGTTGAGCTATTTGTATCTAGTTTAACTGATTGATACAATTAGTGAGAGTGGTGTGAATTAATTATTAATTAATTCACTAATTATAAACTCAATAATCAACTAAAGAATGCATCAGTTAACTTCAGTGCATGGACAGTTTCAGTGGAGATCAGTGCAGAGATAGGTGAAAGAGCAGGTTAACTATCAGTTGTGACTATACAGTTGCTATTTGCAACACACAGATAGGTGGAGAAGCCCATGAGGATTGCGCAGTTCAAGCTAGGTGGTTTATCTATTTAATGAAGCCATCCCATAGCATTAATTACGCAATAGAGGTTGGCTATCAAGTGGCAAAAGATTGGAGCATGTGTTTTGCTAGATCTAGCTTGATAGTGTGTAGCAATTGAGGGTGTGCATGAGAGCTTGTGAGGAGATTTTGTACTATGATTGTTACATGATCTCCATGACATATAATATACAAATAGTTGGGGTTTTCAGCTTTAAGCTTTCCCATTAAATATTGTGTTCATATGTGTGATTGTTTGTGGTATTAATGTATGCATGCAATTGATTTTATTTCCGCATGTGATGATCAATGGTAGAAGAGATTCTGTATTATGCATGAAGCTAAAATAGTGTGCAATCAGGAGAATCTCAGTGAATAATATATCAGTTATTCAAATTTCTACACTTTTGTACCTCAGTACCAATCCAGCAGATACACCGAACAATCGCACAATGCCGAGAGTGGTGTTCATGAGAACCTTATTTCCAATATTCCATTGTAGCTTCAAAGCCAAGTTCAGTACTTTGGATATTCCTCTAGCTAATAGAGCTAGTTTTTGTGGGGTTAATGTAGTCTTCTCTCTTCCCAACAATCAATTGATATAACTAGTCCACTAAAATAGGGGATTCAATATCATCCACAGGTTCGGTAAATATCGGAACTTGATATGGATCAAGAGGATGTATAATGTGCATACCATCCACTTCAAAATCTACTCTCCTGCTTTAACTCAATGACTGTATAATTCTCTAAGGCCCAATCAATGCCCAAAAAATACAGATATGGATCTTTGTCCCCAATAATATCAATAACCTCAAAATATTCATAAGTTTTAACACCAACTATATCAACCTCAACATATTCCTATCTACCAACAGGAAGGATGCAACATTGGTTTACCATCTGCAACTAAATAGGGGAATAGACGAGCTTGGGATTTCCAAGAGCTTCCCAAGTTTTCCTGGGAAACATATTAAAATTTGATCCCAAATCCAGCATGGATTCCTTGATCTGGAACTCTGCAATCTCAGCATGTACCCGAAATTCCCTTCCAATCCTCTTCTTATTCCTCTGTACCCATTTGGAATTCCTCTCAGGTATGTTTTCATAGATCGGATCCTTAGAGAATACATCGTCCATAACAATAATATTTAGCCTCTTGCACAATTGGCCAGTTAGCTGCTCATCATTCATAATCTATAACAATAACTTGAACCAATCCATTATAGGTTGGAAATATTATATAAAATGTTTCTCCTTGCGACCATTTATTTTCCCTTGCAGTTCACTGCAGGATCCTTGCGAGGACATCAACTAACAACAAAGTTCAGTCACATCCCTATAATACTCATTTTGCTGGTTTGGATCATAATTTTTCTTTAGATATGTCGGCTTTATAACATTTTGTTGATCAAGGGCTCCAATATCAACTCCCATACTCTTTCCTCCTGTCGTGACAACATTGATATTGGGTAGCATTGAAGCACTAATATCTTGAGGATCTGCACAAACTAAGTTGTCTCCCTTTGCACATTTTTGCTCCTCCCATCGAGCAATAAGCTCAGGGTACTCTTCAATTGTGTGCGTATTTACCCGAAAATATGAACACCATGGTATCCTCGTAAAAGGAAATTCTTTCACCACATGTCCCCCTTGATCACAGTTATAACATCTAATGGGGGCTCTTCCACTAGTCCTTCCTCCCCTCGAAGCCCCTCCTCCTCGTCCTGGAGGATTCTCGTTAACAAGAAAAGTAGTATGGTCAAGATGGCCTGCTAGAGCATCCAAGGTCCGGCATTGGTTTGTATGGTGATTGGGGGATCCATAGAATTCATAAAAAAAGTTATTTGGAGCATTTGAATACTTATGTAAAATAGGACATAGACGAGGTAGATGGCCAAAACTTCATCATATTTCACATTAATTGGTGAGCCCTGGTATTGCACCAAGAGTGTTGCAACTCCTAGGGGTTGGCCTACTTTACTTTATCAACTAGGGGTTCGTACAAACTTTGAGGTGACAATGCTATATACACAGAAGATGAATTTTGTTCATGTAATCCTCTTCTGCTTTACGAAAGGGTGCTACTTCTAGGGGTTCCTAGTGAATTCTGTCACACTTCAATGAAACTAAAATATATTGTAGAAAGGAAATGAAAGAAATGGAACCAATTTAATGTGCAGGAAGGAAATGACTATAAGAAACTAAATTAAATTGCTGAAAAGAAATGACATGGAGGAAACTAATTTAATTTGCAGAAAACAAATAGTATAAAGGAAACTAATCCTAAACCAAACTTAACTTGGCCAAATGGCTAAATGCACTCTAATTATCCTATGATATATCTACCATGCTTCTATCCATGCAACTAGGCTATCCATGACTTAATTCTAATTAAAAAGAGTTAATTTGCAGCTTGGAGGGAAGAAAAGGGCTAAAAGAGGCTAATGGGGGGTTTAACACATGAAAAGAGGTTTGGAAGCGGAAAGAGGGGGTTAAACCCTTATAAAAATTTATGATAGCATGAGAAATGACTTTGGAGCGGAAAGAACTCAAAAATCCGATGGTGGAGTGCGATGGAGGACAAAATTTGCGATGTACGATGTCGCAATCACAACTTTGCAAGTTTAAAGGGATAGTGGTAAGGATTAACAAGAATGAAATAAGTTGTACGAAGTGTGAAGTGCGACGAGTGACGTGGTGGGTCACGAATCACAATATCACAAGTTTAAAGGAATAGAAGTAAGGACTAACAAGAATAAACTAAAATGTGCGAAGTGTGATTTGTGACGCAGTAAAAGTTGCAGGTTGCGATCTGCAATGTGGTAAGTTCTATGAAGTGGGAACTGCGACGAGTGACATGGCGGAGTTATCGCATCGGTGGAATGAGTGGTAAGTGTTATGCGAAAATTTAAACTGTGTGATTTGTGATTTCCCAATATCACAATCGCAAGAATGAGAGGTAAGTGTTAGGGGTAAAAGCTAAAGGATGTGAAGTGCGATTTGTGATGGCGACGTGGCGGTGGGACCAAGGAGAAAAGGTAGAGTTTGGGTTTTCGGTGGGTTTGTACGGTTTTTAACATGTTTTGCATAAAAAAAATGGTAAGGCAGCTGTGAAGGTGAGAAGGAAAGGAGGGGAATGGAGGCGTAAGAGAAGTGCTCAGAAATGAAACACACCTGCGTATTATGCACGAGAAACAGACCGAAATGTGTGATAAAACAATGAAAGAGAGGCTTGGACTTGGTAATACAATTTCTTCCCAAAACTCAAACAGAAAGAAATTTTGGCCTGTGGGAAGGTCTACCCTGCTCAAACTCTATTGATAGAGATGAGAGGGGGGACTTGACCATAGTTTTTGGAGATTTTCCTCTATTTACTACACATAAGCAATTAAAAAATATAGCAGCACAAAAACTAAACAATAATGAAACATATCAGAAGCATATCTAACTCAAATGGCAGAAGAAAAACTAGATAAATGACAGAAAGGAAAAGATAGTAACAATAGAGAAGCTGAGGCACATGGATTGGGCCCTAACCCATGAGCTTAGCCTTCTGAAACTTAAATCAGTCACATGAAATCAGTCTACTCATTTCATAAAAGAATAACTTCATACATCTCTGAAATTTTGATCCCTGAATTAAAAAAAAAATCTCAATAGCTCACAACAATAGTTCTGAATGGAATCGACTTACTGACTAGAATAGACTAACTCTTCCTAGCTCTAGCTATGCTCTATTTATTCTATAGGGCAGCTACCAACATCTCAATATAAAATGGTGATCGAGTCCACTTGACTCTCAGTGAACAAGGATTGGGTGCACTCCCCTTTGAGTTGCTTGGCTGCCTTTGGAATTTGAATTACTGGAGAGAATTCTTGGGGATCCTTTGGTCGCTTTTGGAATTCAAATTGTTGGAGAGAATATTTGGGATCCTTTGGATGCCTTTGAGGGTGGATAATCCTCCTATAATTCCTCTTTGTTGTCTCCTCCAAGTCTTTATGATAAAATCCTTATAAAAATGATTAATAATTCATGATTTTCTGCACTCAACCTTATATTAAGCACTCAGAGTAGGTTAGCCTTAATCACCTCCTATACTAGCATCATAAAACCAAATAATAATAAAAATGCAAGAGAAAGAGATCTAAGAAGGTAAAAAGGTGACTATTAACCCCTCCAAATATGTCTAATGATGGATCTCATCATCACCCCCCTACTAAATGGTTGCTCATCCTCTAAGAAACTGATCCTCCTCCCGCATTTCCTTTAAGGATCTGACAACCCCCCTGATTTCCTGAGGAAGAAGTGTGGGAGTTTCCCCAAGGGGGTAAAAACCATTATTCTTTTCTCCACTCTCCCATTCTCTATCTTATGCATTTGTGTCCTCTTCATTATTCAGCCCCAACAACAAGTTGGGTTGATCTTTAGTCCCAACCATTGGATCTTTTTGGCCTGCATGGCCATATTGTATAATGGCGCCCTTTCCAATGCACCCCTTAGTCTTTCTGTAGTATGGTACTCCCTATTCTTGAGGGTATGAGGGAGGTTGTTCCATCTCCTCTAGTTTTCCATAATTCACTCCTCCTCTATCTGCCTAGAAACATCATCAAAGTGGCCTATCACTTGGTTTTGAGTCTGAAGATAGCTTTCCACCAGTGTAGGGTCCCTTTAGATCTCTCGATGGTTAAGGATGACTCCTCTTGGGCTGAACAATTATGGTCTCATATATAAGGGTTATCTGTTTCTTCTTCCCATCACCTTCCATATCTCTTTTGCTCTAGTGTCCTCATTCACCATCCAAGATGCTAGAGCCATTAACTGCATATCCCCCATTGTAGGATTGGGGTCCCAAATATCTAGATTTGTCAGCACAAAGTTATGCACATACAACTCTGCCATCTTTCCATGATTAGCCATGTTAGCTTGCTTGTAGAAATTCATGAATTTCCTACAATATTGGAAAGGTAGTAATCCATGGGAGGCTAGAGTTTTGATTTTAGATAGAAGCCATTGTTCTTTGAGATACACAGCATATGAGTCAGAGGGGAATCTGTGCTGAAGGGCTTCTATGCATAAGTCCGCCATTGTAGCTACTTGCTCCTATTTTTGTTGCAATTGCTCCTTTAGTGCTACATTCTCTTCTTGTGTCTTTTTCAGCTGCTCCTTCAGAATTATATCTTCGATTCTTTCCTCCCCCTTTGGTGATCTTCAATGATAATCAGGCTTTTTAGCGAAGTTTCTGGATCTCTTTGATTCTTGTCAGCTCTGGAATACCTAGAGGTCTACCTTTTTCTCTTTGTGCTAATAGGAGCTATGGTGGCCACTATATTTTTGTATTGAGGGGATGTGGTGTTGTGTTTTGAGTCTGTTTCTTGCCCACTTTCAGCTATCTCTATGACTTCTATGGCCATCTCTTCTATTTTTATTTGGCCCTTTTGTCTCTTCCTCTTCTTCTTCTGGTTCGTCTTGTTTCTACTGGTTCTTCCTCTTCTTCTTTAGGCACTGTGTTCTTCTATCGGTCTCTCTCCCTTTAAAAAATTTCAATTTACTGGTTTGGATGAGACAACATCACCTTTTATTAGATATCGCAGCTAATTTTGGAGTGCTTATGTAACTCGGCTCAGCTCCAGTGTAGACAGTTGTTTCCTCCTCCCTATTAATTCGTGATGGACTGCATGTTTCCTCCCCTCATTCTCCTCTATTCCACTTGATTTAAATTCTCTTATTTTGCATGCCCAGGTGGCGTGTACTTCTAGTTTTGTTTTAGTCATACCTCACAGTGGTGGCCAAGTTAACTTGCCACCTTTGTACCCCTTAAACTCTAAGTCTAGAAATTAATTATTTCTAGCTATTATGGATGCGTAGCAAGGGGTGAGAAGTTATGCTTGAGTTCACCTGTTGTGGTCAAGGCATTTTCTGGAGCTAGAGGTTAGAGACAAGCCGTTTAGATGTTGCGTTCTTCACCATATTCCTGTACTATGAATGAGCATCTTGTTTAATGAGAAGCTCCCTGAGTGAGTTGCTAATCTTTTCTTGTTGTTTCTCTCTATTTTGGATGTCGCGTGGGGTGCTTGAGATGTCATGGGTGGCATTCTCGTTCTCCTGGAGTCCGTTATGCAGCTTTCCTTGTTTTTCTTCTTAGAAGTCCATGAACAAATTTGATTTTGAAGGAACTTCCTGATGTTTGTAGCAGTCTGTGTGTTGCTTCTCTTACTACATTATGCTCAGGAATGGAGGAATGTGGTGTATGGAGGTGATGGAGGAAGTTATGAAGATGAATGGAGTCAATTATTGGATGGATGGTAAAATAGAAGAAGGGAAAAGAAGATGAATTCCTTTTTATGTTTCCAGAAACCATTAATAACCTGCAAAACAGTAAACATAGAAAACACATAAATGCACATGTATTTTTTTTTGTTTTTGCTCTTTTTTTATGTTTCTGCTTCTTCTTCTTTTTTTTGCTTCTTTTTTTCGAAAATAAAGTGGGATGCCTTCATGGAGTTTTTCAACCCACAGACTTGCCTTGAGCACCTCAGAGAGGTTTTCACCGATGGATATTTATTTTTATTTTTATTTTCGAGCAAATGAGCTGCCTCCATCGAGGTTTTCAACCCACAAGCTTATTCTTTTTTATTTCCTTTTTTTTTCAGGTGGTGTGGGAAACTATGGAGTTTCCCATTACGTACACCTCTCTGCTTATTGAATTTATGAACTCTACCTTTGACAAAGCCTTCTTGTAAATTTTAAGTCTGTGACCATTGGCAAGAAAGGGGATTCTTTCCTCGTCTATGGTTTTGATTTGAACTGCACCATTATCAAAAAAAAATTGCACTGTGTAAGGTCCTAACCATCTTGTCACCAGCTTTCCTTTAAAATATTTAAACCTCAAATCATACAACAATTCCCAATATCCTTCTTGGAAGGTCTTTTCTCTTATGTTCTTGTCATGCCATACCTTCATTTGCAGTTGAACTACCTCTGTGTGAAGAAGTGATTTCGTTATGAACTCATCCAATCCATTTAGTTTCAGCAACCTCTCTTTTTGCGCATTTTATAGATCTAGATTTAATTCAACTACCATTCTTAAACTGTTGAATTCAAGCTCAACTGAAAGTAGAGCTTTCTTACCATAGACTAGTTCATAAGGAGTGAATCATGTTGATGTCTTCCAAGTAGTGTTGTAGGCCCAAGTAGCTTCTACCAATCTGTCTGCCCAATATTTTATGTTGCTACTCACATACTTGGTGAGGATTCTCTTTAAAGCTCTTTAGTTACTTCTACTTGGCCATTTTCCTAAGGGTGATAGGTAGTAGAAGTTCTATGCTAAATATTTTCCTTCCTCAAAAGATTATCAATGAGGTGAGAGGTGAATTGTGCTCCCTGATTAGTGACTATTTCTATAAGATATCCAAATTTTTACTCCCTTAGAAATTCTACTAATTTCTCCTCGGTTTCTACCTTCATTTATTTTTCTTCAGCCCAATTTGTCAGGTAATCAGTGCAGACTATGATATACTTATTTTTTCCAGATGGTGGATCAATAGGTCCAACAAATTCCATGCCCCAATTGTCAAATGGCTCAAGAGCCACCTGAGGGTGTAAAGTCATTTAATCCCTTTGTGTGGGTTTCCCCATCCTTTGACACTAGTCACACCTACTGGTGTATCTTCTAGAATCTTGATGAAGGGTAGGCCAATAGTATCCTTCTTGCAAAACTTTGTAAGAAGTTATTTTTTCAGCAAATTTGCCTCCACATGGGTTGTCACGACATGCAGAGAGGATATAAAAAAATTCTTCCTCCCTCACACATCTTCTTAGGATTTGATCAGGGCCTATCTTGAAAATTTTCCCCCCAATACAGGTGAAAGGGGTGCTTTTTCTGATGATTCTGCTCCTCTTCCTGAATGAAAGATTAGGAGGGAGTCTCCCAACAACCAAGTAGTTGGCTATATCAGAAAACCATGGTGAGAGTGCTGATATGGAAAAGAGGTGTTCATCGGGCAGCTGGTCATCCACCATTCCTTCTTCACCTGCAGGGAGAGCTAACCTAGACAAAAAATATGCAACAACATTCTCCTTTCCAGGTTTATCAACAATAGTCAAATCAAATTGTTGCAAAAGTAACAACCATGTAATTATCCTAGCATTTACATCTATTTTTTTCATTAAATACTTGATGGTTGCATGGTCAATGTGGACAAAGGTCTGATATCTAGTTACATAATGCATGAATTTGTTCAATGCATGGAAAATGGATAACATCTCCTTCTTAGTAATAGTATAATTCAGCTCAACCTTTGAAATATTCTTGCTGATGAGATAAATGGCATAAGGGATTTCATCCTCTAATTGTCCTAATGTTGCCCCTACATCTTTGTTGGATGCGTCAGTGTGGATGTGGAAAGGAAGAGTCCAATTTGGACCTCGGAGGATGGGGGTAGTAGTCAAATGTTTCTTAATGAGTTCGAAAGCCTCTTGACAAGGACTGAAACAAATAAACTCAAAATCCTTGGCCAATAACCCAAATAATGGTGAAGCCATCTTCCTGAAATCTTTGATTAACCTTCTATAGTAACCAGCTAAGCCTAAGAAACTCCTGACATATTTCTTCTTTTGAGGAGCAGGTACCCTTTTGATGATAGTGATTTTGTTCGTGTCTACCTATATTCCTGCTTGGGATATGGAGTGTCCTAATACAACCCCTGATTTCTTTAGGAATTCACACTTTTCTGGGCTCAAGGATAGATGCATATCAATGCACCTCCTTAGTACTTTACCCAAATTGGAGAGAGCTTCTTGAAATTCATCCCCATATGGTGTGAAATCATCCATGTAAAATTCGACAGAGTCATGGAATAACTTAGAAAAGATGCTCAGGATAGCTCTTTGGAAGGTAGCTGGGGAATTAAACAACCCAAAGGGTAGGACTCTATAAGAAAAGGTACCCCAAGGGCAAGTGAAATTAGTCTTATCCTGGTCTTCAGGGCTGATTTGAATCATATTTTACCCACTGAACCCATCTAATAAGGAAAATAACTTCTTCCCCGCAAGGCAATCCAGGACTTGGTCTATAAAGAGCAAATGGAAATAGTATTTCTTGGTGGCTTTGTTAAGTTCTCAATAGTAAACACAAATTCTCCACTTCCCATTCTTCTTTGGGACTATGAAAAGAGGGGATACCCACTCACTGTTCGATATAGGATATATGAACCCTACATCCAATAGTTTCTGGGACTCTTCTTTGATTATGTCCTTCATAATCGGTTTCATCCTTCTTTGGGGTTGTCTCACATACTTGCATCCTTCTTTGTTGTAAATGTGATGTTTGCATACTGAAGGAGGCACCCCTTTCATGTCCTTGTAATCCCAAGAAAATGCTTCAATATTTTCTTTCAAAAGCTGGCATAGCTGCTTCTCTTCTTCATTCGAGAGGGTTGGGTTGATTTTCAGAGATCTAGATGGGCCAAACTCAATAGTCTTGGTGGTTTCAGAGGTTGTCTCAACTGAGTGCACTTCCATCCAAGGTTTCCCTTTAGACTCTCTGACTAAGGTTTCGAGAGGAGTGTTATTGGAGGATTGGTTTTGAATGGCATGGTCGATGAGTTCATCCTCATCCAGTTGCCCCCCTCTATGAATATCATCTATGGTACACATAGGGGAAGTGCTATATAAATCATCTTCTTCATCCTCCAACCATATAGGGACATCATGATTGATGGAAGGCCGGGCTGGAGGATATAACACTAGCTGTTTAGACAAAGGCCCATTTTTTATAGTCATGTCATGATAGGTATCCCTAAGATGACAGGATAACCATTAAACTTGGTTTTTGTTCGTAGGACCAGGAAATCTATAGGATACTCCCAAGAGTCAATGGTAACCATAACATCCTCAACAATTCCTTCCAGAGTTACTATGGACCGATGTGCAAGTTGTAAAATTGTTGTGGTTTTCCTCAAAGTCCCTTAGAGATTAAGTTTCAACATAGTTTCCTTGGTCATGATATTGATGGAAGCCCCTAGATCAATCATAGTGTTGGGGACTATGAAACCATATATATGCACATCAAAAATCGGACTACCAGGGTCCTGTTATTTTGGAAATATCACCTTCCTCAGCATTAGGTCAGACAGTTGTCCTACCACATTGATGGTGGGTGTATCTCTCTTCCTTCTCCCAGGTTTCTTGAAGAACTTTTCTTTGATGAACCTATTGTAGATAGGGACATCCTTAATGTCCTACAGAAGTGGCATCTTCACACACAAATTTTCTAATTCTCCCAGGAGTTCAGTCTCCTCTGGGGTGCGCTGACTAGGGTGGATCAAGTGCTTGGGAAAAGGAGGTTCTTGGGTCTGATTGTTATCTTCTTCATTTTCCTCCTCAACCTCTACAGGTGGAGATGGGGGATGGTTTTCTGGGAGTACTCTTCCCAACCTGATATTAACCTCCTGTATCTCCATAGCATAAGCTAGATGGGATGTTTCTCCACTGGGAGCCTGTTGTGCCTGTCTGTTGTTTGGGTTTAGATTGGGCTGTGCAGGTATATGTACCCTAGGTGGAGCAACATGATTAAGCTAAGGTTGAGGTTGGGGAGGAGTAATTAGAGCAAGTAGTTGATTTTGTTGATGCCTCCACCCTTGAGATGGATTGTTCCACTGAGGTTGTTGTGGAACATACTGCTGAAATAGTTGGTTTACTGGTTGAGGATGGTATGAAGGGTTGGAAGGCCAAGTAGGAGGTGTAGACCAGGATGGAGGAGTGGGGTTGTATCAATTTTGCATGGGTGCACTCTGATTGTTGTAATAGAAAGAGTAAGTTTCACCTTGCATACCTTGTTGATATGGCTGAGAGCCTTGAGGCCTTCTCTGGTTGATGAAACATAGTTGCTCTGGCATTGTTTCCCCACCTTGATATACAATGTTAAGTCTAGGTAAGGAGGGACACTTGTCTGTGGCATGATTCTCTTCACAGACTAAGAAAACCTCTATGACATTCAGTGGACATTCATTTCTTGGGTGCTTCCTGGTACATCTAGGACAAAATATGGCCAGGGCTCTCTCTACTTCCTCTTGCTTCCTTTTGACCTAGATTGTGTCCATTTGCAAATAAAATGTGTGCAACATGTCACTCTTGAATTCCTTTAGAATTTTTCCAATCTCATGTTTTATGAAGGTGGAAGAGGAAGGAGTATTGGATGTTCTTTGGCTAGCATTTCCCTTCTTCCTAGATTCCCTAGAATGGTTCCGGAAGACAGTTTTGATTGTTTCATAGGGTTGTTTTTAGATATCTCCTCCTGATAACATATTCAAGGTTTCTATCATCTCTTCACTGATCCCTCAAAGAAGTACAAGTTTAAGTGAGTCAGGATCAAGAGTACAGTTGGATCTCTTATAGTTTAATTTAAACCTCTCTTTATAATCCTCTAGGGATTCATCAGGCCCTAGAGTCATCCTAAATATCTCATCCTTAGTTTCCTTGGACCTACTGTAGTCTTTGTGCTTGCTACTGAAGGTCTCTTCCATCTGTGCCCAGGTAGTGATGCTATCCCTAGGCAGACCTATGAACCAACGCAAGGTTGCATCCTTAAGGGTGGATGGTAATAGCTTCAACTTCTGATCACCAGAAGTGTAGTCATAAGTCCTAAAGAAAACAAAAAATTCAAACATGAATGTGTCAGGGTCCTCATAGGCAAGTCCATGGAAGTGTGGAAGAGCTGAGGGGCTAATTTTTTTCCTCTTAGTTTCCCCATGTTCCTCTCTTATGGGAAAGGCTCTCTGGGTCCCAACCATCGTTAAGATAGGTGAAGTAGGTCCCTTAGTTGAAACAAGGTCTTTTTATTCTTCCCCAATAGGATCCTCAAAATATTTATAAGGCTCTCCTATAGGGGGTTCAATCTCACTGCCACTGAAGAAGAGTGAAGGGTGGCTAGGAGGTGATGTGGGGGTTTTAGGTAAGATTTGTCTTTGGGTATTCCTAGTCCTACGAGGCATGAAAATCAGATATTTTTGTATTTTTTTCAATATTTATGAAATGACATGAAAAGAAAGGAAAGCAGAAAATAATTCTAAAAACAAAATCAAAACATCTACTAGACACCTCCCCAGAAACGACGCCAAAAATAGGTGAGCCCTGGTATTGCACCAAGAGTGCTGCAACTCCGAGGGGCTTCCCTAATTTACTTTATCAACTTGAGGTTCGTACAAATTTTGAGGTGACAGTGATATATACACAACAGATGCATTATGTTCATGTCATCCTCTTCTTCTTTATGAAAGGGTGCTACTTCTAGGGGTTCTTAGTGAAGTCTGTCACACTTCAATGAAACTAAACTAAATTGCGGAAAGGAAATGACAGAAATGGAACCAATTTAATGTGTAGGAAGGAAATGACTGTAAGAAACTAAATTAAATTGCTGAAAAGAAATGATAGGAAGGAAACTAATTTAATTTGCAGAAAACAAATAGAAGAAAGGAAACTAATCCTAAACCACAATTAACTTGGAAAAATGGCTAAATGCACTTTACTTATCCTATGATCTATCTACCATGCTTCTATCCATGCAACTAGGCTATCCATGACTTAATTCTAATTAAAAAGAGTTAATTTGCAGTTTGGAGGGAAGAAAAGGGCTAAAAGAGGCTAATGGGGGCTTTAACACATGAAAGGAGGTTTGGAAGCGGAAAGAGGGGGTTAAACCCTTATAAAACTTTATGATAGCATGAGAAATGACTTTGGAGGGGACATAACTCAAAAATGTGATGGCAGAGTGCGATGGAGGAAAAAATTTGCGATGTGCGATGTTGCAATCACAACTTCACAAGTTTAAAGGGATAGCGGTAAGGATTAACAAGAATGAACTAAGTTGTGCTAAGTGTGAAGTGCGACGAGTGATGTGGCGGGTCACGAAACGCAATATCACAAGTTTAAAGGAATAGCGGTAAGGATTAACAATAATGAAATAAAATGTGTGAAGTGCGATTGGTGACACGGTAAAAGTTGTGGGCTGCAATCTACGATGTGGTAAGTTCTGCAAAGTGCAAAGTGCAACGAGTGGCGTGGCAGAGTTATCACATTGGCAGAATGAGCGGTAAGCATTATGCGAAAACTTAAACCATGCGATTTGTGATTTCGAAATTGCAAGAATGAGCAATAAGTGTTAGGGGTAAAAGCTAAAGGATGTGAAGTGTGATTTGTGATGGCAACGTGGCAGTGGGACAGAGGAGCAAAGGCAGAGGTTGGGTTTTCTGTGGTTTTGAATGGTTTTTCACTTGTTTTGCATAAAAAAAAGGTAAGGTAGTTGTGAAGGTGAGAAGGAAAGGAGAGGAATGGAGGCGTAAGAGCAGTGCTCAAAAATGAAACACACCTGTGGATTATGCATGGGAAATAGACAGAAATGCGTGATAAAACAGTGAAAGAAAGGCTTGGACATGGTAATACAATTTCTTCCCAAAACTCAAATAGAAAGCAATTTTGGCCTATGGGAAGGTCTACCCTACTCGAACTCTATTGACAGAGATGAGAGGGGTGACTTGACCACAGTTTTTGGAGTATTTCCTCTATTTACTATACATAAGCAATTAAAAACTACAACATCACAAAAATTGAATAGAAATGAAACTTATTAGAAGCATATCTAACTTAAATTGCAGAAGCAAAACTAGCTAAATGAAAGAAAGGAAAAGATAGTAACAACAGAGAAGTTGAGGCACATGGATTGAGCCCTAACCCACGAGCCTAGCCCTCTAAAACTTAAATCAGTCGAATGAAATTAGTCTTCTCATTTCATAAAAGAATAAATTCATAAATCTATGAAAGTTTGATCCTTGAATAAAACAAAAAGTTGAATAGCTCACAACAATAGTTCTAAATGGAATCGACTTATTGACTAGAATATACCAACTCTTCCTAGCTCTAGCTCTCCTCTATTTATTCTACAAGGCAACTACAAAATCTCCCTAGAAAATGGTGATTGAGTCCACTTGACTCTTAGTGAAAAAGGATTGGGTGCACTCCTCTTTGAGTTGCTTGGTTGCCTCTGGAATTCGAATTCCTTGAGAGAATCCTTTGGGATCCTTTGGCTGCTTTTGGAATTCAAATTGCCGGAGAGAATATTTGAGATCCTTTGGCTGCCTTTGAGGGTGGACAATCCTCCTATAATTCCTCTTTTTTGTCTCCTTTGAGTCTTTATGATAAAATCCTTATAAAAATGATTAATAATTCATTATTTTCTGCACTCAACATTATATTAGGCACTTAGAGTATGTTAGCCTTAATCACGACCTATACTAGCATAATAAAACCAAATAATAATAAGAATGCAAGAAAAAGAGATCTAAGAAGGCAAAAAGGTGACTATTAACCCCTCCAAATATGTCTAATGATGGAGCTCATCAGTAATCATTTTCAGATATACTTGGAAAACTGGGAAATGACTAGCACTGTGTATGACCATAATAGGGAAGTGATAATGATATTTTTGCAACTCCGATGGGTTGTGGTGGAGGACGTCCCATAGGCATACTACATGATCCTAGCCCTCTCAGTTTCAGGCACTCTGTAACATGGTGTCCTTCAAGCTGACAATGGGGACACCAAACATGAGGTCTTGCAGGACATGAAGGTGTTATATATTTCAACCTTACCGTCAATGCAGTAATTTAATTTTGGAGACCCATAATAGCAGGATCTGTCGAGGGCCCACCAACTCTGTGATCTTGTGGATAACTTTCCATAGCCTCTATTTTCATTTTTTTCTCCAAGGAATATTGCAGCGTGATAACCTTCTAAGTATGAGGGTTTTCCGTAGTGCATTATATTAGATATAATTTTTGAGATTCAACTGTGTTAAGTGAGTCATTCATCTATGACCATCTCCATGAGAGTTAGTCGTAACTAACTAGTTTCTCATGATTTTGAATATTCCACTTAATACGCATTGCATTGGGTGATGCTCACAGGGGTGAAGAAGCGGGATTAAAACTAGTGAAATGAATCACATAGTGCCAATCATCACTTCTGAGGCTTGCACCTGGTAACCAGGACTTTCCAAGAGGTCACCCATCCCATAACTCCTCTGGCTCAAGTGCGCTTAACTGTGGAGTTTTCCCCATAATCAAGCCCACTTAGTTTGCTACCCCATTTTCAAAACCTTAGCAAGTATTGTGCCTCATGAACCATTCAAGTAGAGCTCCCTTTACTCTTTGTATTTAAGTATGAGGGGTTTCCGCAGTGCATTATATTATATATCATTTTTGGGATTCAAATACGTTAAGTAATTCATTTATCTATGACCATTTCCATAAAAGGTAGTCATAAATGAATAATTTATCATGATTTTGAATAGTCCACTTAACACTCATTGCATCGGGTGATGCTCAGAGGGGTCAAGAAGTGGGATTGAAACTAGTGAAATGAATCACATAGCGTCAATCATCACTTCCAAGGCTTGCACCCGATAACTGGGACTTCCCGAGAGGTCACCCATCTCAGAACTCCTCTGGCTCAAGCACACTTAACTATGGAGTTTTCCCGCAATCAAGCCCACTTAGCTTGCTACCCCATTTGCAAAACCTTAACAAGTATTGTGCCTCATGAACCATTCAAGTAGAGCTCCCTTTAGTCTTTGTATTTAAGTATGAAGGGTTTCCATAGTGCATTATATTAGATACCATTTTTTTCACTCAACTGCGTTAAGTAATTCATTCATCTATGACCATTTCCATGAGAGGTAGTCGTAACTAACTAATTTCTCATGATTTCAAATAGTCGACTTAACACTCATTTCATCTGGTGATTCTCACAAGAGTGAAGAAGTGGGATTGAAACTAGTGAAATGAATCACATAGCATCAATCATCTGGGGCTTGCACCTAGTAACCAGGACTTCCTGAGAGGTCACCCATCCCAGAACTCCTCTGCCTCAAGCGCACTTAACTGTGTAGTTTTCCCACAATCAAGCCCACTTAGCTTGCTACCCCATTTGAAAAACCTTAGCAATTATTGTGCCTCGTGAACCATTCAAGAAGAGCTCCCTTTACTCTTTGTATTTAAGTATGAGGGGTTTCCATAGTGCATTATATTAGATATCATTTTTGGGATTCAACTACGTTAAGTAAGTCATTCATATATGACCATTTCCATGAGAGGTAGTCGTAACTGACTAATTTCTCATGATTTCGAATAGTCCACTTAACACTCATTTCATCGAGTGATTCTCACAGGAGTGAATAAGTGGGATTGAAACTAGTGAAATGAATCACATAGCATCAATCATCTGGGGCTTGCACCCGATAACTAGGAATTCCTGAGAGATCACCCCTCCCAGAACTCCTCTGCCTCAAGCGTGCATAAATATGGATTTTTCCCCACAATCAAGCCCACTTAGCTTGCTATCCCATTTGCAAAACCTTAGCAAGTTTTTGCCTCATGAACCATTCAAGTAGAGAGAGAAGAATCTTGTTCATTGGTAACACAACCTTGATAAAAAAATTCTCTGGTGATGAGGGTCAATAGTGTAATATAACTTACTAATAGCATCCTTGAATCGTTGCATGAATTCCTAGGTTGATTCCCCTTCCCTTTGGAAAATGTCCAACAACTTCACCAATCCTTTCTAATTTTATTGTGGCAACTTAAAATCATAAATAAATTCGTGCTTAACTAGATCTATACCAACATTGGGGTTGGCATTAATCCATTTTATGAAATACCTCTATTTTTTGTCCCTCATTGTATTCTGAAACTCAATGAGCTTGGTAGTGTCAAAGGTCTGACGATCTCTCCAAACAGCTTCACACAAGTACCAATGTTGCTCAACATCTTCACCCCCATTTCCTGCAAACTCGGGGTATCGAGTAAGAGACCTAGCTGCAACTCCAACCATGATTGGTTGAGTTTTTAAAACAAGTACAAACCCTTGTGAACCAGGTAGAGAATAACATTAGGGGAATTTTGAGGTCTAAAATGGAATTCCTAAGGAAATTATAAAATAATAGTGGAAATAATAAAATATGATTTGATTACATCATCAAATTTTAGAGAGAAAAAATAAAAAAACTACCTTTTCAACTTGTATTTTCAACTTATATCCGTGTGGGTTTACTCAAATTTCAAGCGAGAACACTCGTTGGATACATAATTTGATTCCTCATCCAAGGAATACCCATGTTGCATACTTATGATGGACCTTGCTACACAAAAAATGAGAAATACATGAAAAATGTGATCGCAATCACGATTTTTCATGTATTTCTTGTTTTTCGTGTAGTAAGGTCCATTGAAAGTATGCAACATGGGTACTCCTTGGATGATGAATTAAATTTTTCATCCAACAAGTAATCTTGCTCGATATTTCAGTAAAACATTAAAGAGATAAGTTGAATAAGTAGTTTTACTATTTTATTATTTTTTAATCTTTTTACATTTTAACCCTGAAAGTAGTGAATCACCTCCCATGGTTGACAACATCATCTTGAATCTTATTGGTTCTTATAAAGTTTATTTTGGTTGTACAATTTTCTTAGGAAGCCCACTTTAGACCTCAAAATTTCTCTAATGCTAACTGAACTTGGTTGACTAACACTAGTAGAACTACCTTTACCTTGAAGTGATGACTGAAATTTAATAAATTTATATACCTTTGAAAAAATAAAATTCAAACTTTGATATAGCACCAAGAGAAGGTCAGGGGGAGGAGTAATATTCATTCTTATATGATGTGGGGCTTTACGTTCAGGAGTGGAATCGCCTTCAAAGAAAATTCTCCTGATCACAAAATGTAAATCATCATCCACCAACGTATCATCATCTGATATCCTGGTTAGCTAGACATCTGGCTCAGGCATCTGAAACCATTCTACCTCCTCATGCATCAAATTAACTGCTTCAAGTCCCTCCATTCAAATTGCATTTCTACTTCCACTAGTTGTTCCCATTGTGCCAGAAAAAGAACTTTATCCCTCACTCCCTTTCCATAACTCTAGAGTCTTCATTTCCAACTTGTGCTCTACTGAAATCCTTACAAAATCACATATGCATTGTGATTCCCTTCTTCCAGCCCTAATTAACCGAAACTTCTTCTTCTCACACCACTCTTCAACTATTATTCCCCCCTGCAACACTCTCAAATATCTCGCCTTATGCAACTCTTCATGATTCATTATAAGACTTCCTTAATCCTCCTACAACAACACAAAATTCTTCTCCCATAATCCATTCCCCCCAGTACAAGTATCTTAAGTTGCCATTTGACCTAGTTGAAACTCCAACAGGTGGTCTTCTACTAACAATACCTTATTCCAAAGTGGAATTTCCTTCAGCAGCCAACATTGTATTCCAAATTTAAATATGGCTTCTGCGCGGGAGAATGAAGGATGTTTGTAGTTGGAAATTCAATAATATAGCCTTCAAGAGTCACGCTAACCTAAAAGTCGATGACTCTTGTCAGTTTTGTATCCAACCAATGAAGATCGACCAGTTCTACCGTAGTCCAATCCCTACACAACCTTGGTTGTACCAAAATCCTCAATTTATGATGAAATCGGGTCACCCAATTCTCTTTCTCAAGAAATTCACACCAAAATATCTCATACTGATCACAAGAAGGTTCCACATACAATGTTTCTTCTCTAACCAAAATCAACTCCTTCTCCCTCAACTCTTCATGTTGCAAAATAATGTAATCAACCTTATCATGCCACCATTTTTGGATATTTTGACAAATATACCATGGCCACATGATCTAAAACCCCTTTAAGAAACTCGAGGTCCCGAAAATGGAACCATTTGTTGGTAGGAAAATTTGATTTAAGTTTGACCAGGGATTTGATCGAGGGTGACAACAAAGAGCTCCCATAGTCTAGCACTTCGCCAGCATTTTCACTCCTTCAAAATGAAGGAGAGTCTCACCTGAGGTGAGCCTAAATCATGGAAGGATATAAGGGATCTAGATATATTTAATTATATTACTTGAAAAACCATTATCACATTCGTTCTCAACCATTCGATTCATTACATTCATTCATGAATTAAACATATGCATAATATTTTTAAAAGGCCCATAAATTACAGAGATCAAATATGAGAATTATCAACTTCCTTATTTCATTAAGAAACATAGGTCAATCACATTACATCAACAACATTAAATCTAGCGACATTCACAAACATGCACACGGAATCAAAATCCACAGACAACACATAAACAAAAATTACAATCCAGATATCAAAACTACATAATTCTAAACACTATACATGGTTCAATCTGAGATTTACGACACTGTATAAAATTATTTCTCGTTGTCTTCTGCCATCTTTTAGAGCCATGCATGCTTAATCCGATACTCCACTCGCTTGATCTATGGATTTTTAATACCTAAGGCCATTGCCTTGGTTTTCCATTGACTGGATCAAATTCGACTCCTAGTTCTTCGACACGCTCCCTTATGGATAACCTTTGTTAATTGATTTTCTTATAGCATGGAATCCTGGCGTTCAGTAAACTCTTGGAGCATTATATTCCTTGGATAATTTTCTTCGATCTCTTCATCTGAAATGCATTCCATAGAAGTAAATGTCACCCTACGAATCTCATCCACATTGTTCACAATCTTAGGTTAATCCATGCACCTCTCTCTCTCTCTCCAGGATAATTTAGACAATCTCCCCATGCACACGACTCTCATTATTCAACGAGATGAGATCCAGTTGAATCTAACAGGGCAGGAATGGAGTCCCACTACCAGACATAAGTTCGATATCCCCTATACATCATTTCTCCCATCCTTGCATAGGAAAATATTTTTTCATTATTGCGGGGTGCCTGAAAACAGAACCAAAAAAGATTACAGTTTCTTATAATAGTTTTTGTTTGGAAGTAAATTTAGAGAATGGACTATATACACACTCGACAAAGTCGAACAGGCCAAGAGCGAAACACTCCAACTATAGTCGATGTTGATCAAGTCAAGGATCAATTAGATGCAATCAAACAACCCAAAGTAGTTGGATATGACCCAACTTGCATGCATATTATCATCATATCGATCACTCGTCCTCCATGCAATAAATGAGGCACCAATATTCATGTTAAAATTTGGAAGATACAACGACTGTGGCTTCAGTTTCTCTCAACATAGGACATGTATTACAGTACCCCATTGATATTATCAATGACCCGTACATGTTTTCTCCCTTAAGGCCTACTCTCCATACTGGTCAAATTAATTCCTAAAATCAAAGTTGAGAGGGCCTCAAACAACATACTAGTACCTCCATCGTAGGCCAAAAAATTATTGGTCTTGAAAGGTCATTTGGTTCTTGGAATCACAGGCTCTCGTGCAAACATGAAAACATGTTCACATTCCCCACATGATCTTGAATATCAACTGCGAGTAAATTCATGCCCTAAATTTCATAAAAATAATATTTCATCTCACCTTCTACTCAGCAACATCCATAAGTTTTACAAATTTCGGCAATCACAATTTAATATTTCACAATAATCTTGATGAGCAGAAGCATATTTATACACGTATCAGATCATTTTTTATGTAGTAAAATAATCTTTCTTTTGCCGATTTTCCACATTCTTCTTGCAGACTTTCTTCCATAAATATGGACTCTCTCGATCTTTTATTTTGAAAATATTTTTCAATTTTGACGCAACAACATTCACAAAATTTTCAAACAACAACAAAATTTTCGTGATACTTGTAGGTTATGATTCGATCTTTGCCACTTGAAATTTTCTTTATTTACAGATTCTTGTTTCCTTCGTATTATTACAGCCCTGGACTCATGTACCAACGATAATAGAACCAAAGTCTTGTAAGTCTAGCATTAGAATAGACTACATCTTTGTAGCACAATAGGACACACATGTACATAAAGAACCAAAATTATTGGGAAAATAATTCCAATTCCTTTAGGTGTATTTATACATTATTGATAAAATTAGAGCTGTTGTACCCACTCACAACCACCCTTCATTCACATTTACGGATACTTACTAACATTTACATGTACATGATTATGATGACAAACACTCATCTCAATAGACCCTTAAAACAAGTTATTTTCATCCTGGTTCTCTTTCCAACATTATTTCTTTTAAGGATACTTCAACTCACACATATTTAATGTTTAATAAATTTTCAGGTACTCTAATATGAATGAGTCAATTGCAAGTTCATTTACCTATTATGGAATTCGTTCATTTTGTTAATATTTTTCAACATCCTCCCTTATAGGTTGGATGAATTTACACCTTTTGTTCATGCCTTGGATATGTGTATGTGATACTCTCATTGGAAACAATAGTAACAAGGTATTTAATTAAGTTTTACTATCTTTGAAATATCACACAGAATACCCCGAAGGGAATTGATAAGTTTATAAGATATCATGCCTTATATGTATTTAAAAATGACTACGGCCAAACGTCTTTAGTCCACGAATACAATTTCTTTTGAAATTTGTAATTTTGGGTTGAATTTCTTTTTGAAATTTGTAATTTTGGGTTCTATCAACCTTGTTTAGTATTTTTTTTTAGATTTATCCTATGTATGTGTTTGTAAACAAGTCTTAAATTAAATTCTTAATTTTAAAAACTTTGAGAAATCAATATCTCATTTTATTTCACTATTTTACCTTTTTCTTTTGGGTATTTAGTACTGTATCATTTTAATTTCTTGAATTAAACCATAGACCGTTCTTTTTCTAAAATCTAAAATTGTATTCATATCTTGCACGTATTATATTTTTCCTATGACCATAACTCATATCTTTTATTTTATAATGCCATAATCCATTCAAACCATTGTATCGATCATTGCTCAATCTGTATTTATTCTCTTGTTTACATTTTGGCTAAACTAGTATAAAAGAGATTGCTACGACATTCCCTACGCAGGCTAATAAATTTATATTATAACATTCTTAATTATAGGATATATTAATTATATAATGCACTTGTAAACTAATACATTGTCTATTATGTTTACTTGGTAGTGGTCCTAGGTAAAAATTTCATGCTTTCGAACCAATTCTCAAATTAAATTTTGTTCACTGAAATGTTGTCTAGGTTTGAATGCTACTTCCTTCACTCTATTCATGGTCATCATCATTTCAAGGTCATTTCATTCATCATCACCTAGGGTCATAAATCAGTCACCATACCTCCATCTAGAACATGGTCTAGGTCTATTTTGTTTTGCCACCATAATGTTCAATCATGTCATAAAAGAAGGTGAAAAAGAGTCATTTTCACCATAAAAATCATCTTCATGGGGAGTCAACAAATATAGGTAATAAAATAAATGCAATTTTTATTTTCTCAAAAAAGTATGCTACATGATCAAAAGAGCTCCTCTCTCATGCTCACAACTCTCCTCAGCCATCCAAAGATTGGCATTTTGCTATGCTTTTAGTTCCAAGCTTCAAAATAGTCAGGTTCAGAGACCTCCAAAACAGTAAGTGAATGCTCTTCATACATCATTCAAGTCAAATTCTTAAGAAAATGGTGGATTCCATTCTCACTCCCTCCTTAGGGTTTTCTTCACTATGTTTTTGGTTTCCTCTATGCTTGGTTGGTTTCAGTTCGAAAAACCCTAATTTCATGATCTAAAAACCTTCACACATCATCGATATAACTTATCCAAACACTACCTATCACTCATACCCCTCCTTGCCACCATTTTCACTAAAACCCTAATTTTCACTACATTTTGGCATAAAACTAGGATATTCCTCTGTTTTGACATTTTGGGCACCTTCCTCATACCCATTCCCAGAAATTTCACTTGCACCTTATTTCCAACTCATCACCCTACCTCCTCAATTTTTTGGGGATTTTTTACTAGCAACCTTCTACCCCATTTCTGCCCTTAAAAACACCCTATCACTATCCCCTATTTTCCTAATTCTACACCTCCCCTACCCCTTTCATCTAGCTAGGATCTTCATATTGTTGACAAACACTCTGGAGGGAGAAAAGAAGATTCATAAGGGCGGTCATTATTCTAGGTTTGACCCAACTCAGACCCATGATATCATTTTCATAGTTTTGTGATTAAGCTAGGGTTTACATTACACACATGGTCAATTTTTCTTCAAAATTAGTTTCAGAAGTAATGGAGATGAATTTTACAAAATTGAAAGAGTTTTTTGTCAATAATAGGCCAAAGAACAAAAAAAATTCTTCAGTTTATTCACATTTTTTATTATTTGAGAGAAATTGCAAAACTACAGTTGCTCTAGGTCATTTTCTGCACTTTTGAACAGGTTGTCTTCAAGTAAAGTTTTTAGGGGTTTGGAGCAGAGGTTTGCAGTGCTTGGTTACTCCATTGTGTATCATAAATCCTAAGATTTCTAACCATACCAATTTCAGCCCAAAAATCCTCTGGGAAGGCCTCCAAAATTCCTCCCAAAGTGGCGCGATGCTTCTACTGGGATTCCCTTAGACAGTTGTTAACTCAAAAAAAATCCAAATTTTGAAGTGTAGTTGTCCCATGAGGTGTATTTTGGGTGGTGGAGTTTTTTTTTTCCTCTCTTTATGGAAGAATGATATAATTAATCTAATATTCACACACTCTAGTTAATAGCTAAATTTGAGGGAATGGTTTCTAACTTCCCTAGAAACTAGGAAATGACTCATATGGTGCATTTATGAAGTGTTTTGGATATGATTTCGACACAATGAGGTGTCATCACTTCTATTTTATATATGTACTCCAAACTAAAGCATTTTTAGAGGTTGGATAGTTGTTAATTGCAGTGGAGCTATTGTATAAAGCATTTTTTCAGTGAAATCAAAGGATGTTGCAGCTATACTCTTAAGATTCCAGTGGTATGCTTTTGAGAATTGTTTCTTATCTGTTTCCTCATCAATTTAAATGTTATGTTAACTATTTAATCACATGCATGCATTTGTATGTTAATATTATGATTTTATAAACATAAATAATTTCTTTCTATGCTCCGTTTTATAATATTTGCATGAATGTGTTTACTCTTATGATGAATGAATTCATTTAGATGCTCATTATGACTCCTTATCTTTCAAAATCCTATGCACAATGACAAATAAAGTATTTTCATGAGTTTACCTACCTGGCCTCATCTTTGTCTCTGCAACTAAACATTTGAAATCTGACCTAAACCCTAATTCTAGTTCTTTCATTGTCATTCCTATCCAATAAAACTTCAAACAAACAAAAACCCTAATATATTGAGCATCATAACTAGCCTAAGATAATTATATATTCAGCCATCTCTTTGACTGAAAAGTGACGTTGAGATATCCCTCTATGTTTTTGGTAGGGCTAGCTACCAAACCTAAAGGTTGGTTTGTGGTTACCTTCCTTCAATTTCATTCTCAGCCTTGGGAATTGGGGGGGAGTGATAACATTTTTGTCATTGTTTCCGAGGAGTGAAGGTTAAATATTTCCTGGGAAAGAAAGGAAAATATTAGCTCTGATTTTTTATGGTGAACAATGTTCAGGAACAAGAAGGATGTGCATCTTTCACCTGGTGACTCCAGTGTCAAAAAATCCAAAAGTTCAAAATTTTCATGGTGACTACACTATTCAAAAAATGGTAGCTTGAAGAATTTCTTGGTGAATTCATTGTTTTCAAGATGGATTAAACTGCAAGAAGGAATGCCATGTATGCTCCTATCGACCAGTCTCATATCCCTGGCTTTCAAAATCCTATGCCTCGTGTTGATTGGTTATCTTATCTTCCCATGTTCAAAGATGAAAAGAAAGATGATGTTTCCTTGCACTTGATCAAGTTCCATATACATGTACGTAGACTAAAAGTTAAGCTTCCTGAGGATTTCTTAATGAAGATATTTATGGCTACTCTGGAAGACAAAGCAAGAACATGGTATGAATGGTTGAGACCAGCTAGTATATGTTGTTTAAAGGATTCTCATTCAGTTTTATTTGAAAATTATAAAGAGTATTATCCATATTTGATGTTGGTATAGAATTGTTGTGATCATTTTGAGGGTTTCATTTAGTATCTTGAAAATATTGATGAGGAACTAGAATTTATGGATGACGAGGATATGTTAGAGGCCCTTCATTATTTTTCTTTTCAACATAAAATAACAGAGATTAGCTACCTTGATACAAAGGATCATTCACAACATGCATCAACTTCTTCTTTTCTTGAAGATGAAATAGATATGCATCCTAATAGACAAGTTATATCCCATGAAGTTAAAAAAAAATTGCAGCCTTGTCCATCATTTCACGATAAGGAGTATTAGAAATATTTTAAACAAGAAAAGGAAATAGAAAGTCCATTGGTTTATTCATCTTCTAGATCAATGATCGAGGAAAATCAGATTACAAATCCTTTTGAAAATTCTTACTTTCAATAGCATGAGAATGCAGCCCAAGACAATGGGATTAAAGGGGTTTGAAATAAAATTGCATATTGTTGTACCAATTATTGAAGAGTCCATTAAAGTTAATATTTCAAAAATATCTAATGAATCTGCTACTTTATAAACTCTTAATTTAGATTCACTTGGAGGATTACTCCTGAACCCATTTTCCGAAAGAGAGATACATGTACCTTCAAATTTAGAAGATGCTAGGCTTCAAATTTACCATCATAATTTGCAGGAAAGCAGTGAAAAATAAGAGGTTGTTTTAGAGCCTTTTGCAGATGATGATTTTCCTCCAGGTTTATAAAATTAATATTTTTCTGAAGAGAGGAATTTGTCCTAGATCCTATGGATGTGCACATTTTTTCTTTTGATAATATGGCTACCTCAAACACAGATTTTCAAGAAAAAACTTCCCTTTCTCCTGATATTATTGAATACCCTATTGCCAGTTTGGTGCAACCATTTGGGAAGATGAATCTTCTTGTATTTATGAATCATGAGCACATGTTCAATAGACACTTTGAGTTGCCTATCTTTTATTTATTTTCCCTACTTAAGGAAAGTGTGAGCATGACTCAAGTAAGTAACCATTTTCTCGATTGGTTACACTAGAGGGATCATATTACATGATTGTATATATATCTTCAGTAGGTGGGCAGTTATCATCAAGATTTGAAGCTCGAGGAGAAGGCCCTAAGATCTCGATGGTCTGTTGCCATAAGTAAGTTCAGTCAAGTAATTTTTTGAGGCAAAGTTAGTTTTCGTTTTAGTTAGTCATTTGTGTGTCTAGTGTTTTATTTTTTTACTCCATTACCTAATGGATGAGGCTACCTGGTCTAAAGTTTTCTTGAAACCTCCTGAAGGTGCTTCCATCCCCAGCTAGAGCTAATGTTAGTTTGTAAATTTTCAGTGATCAAATATACTCTTTCAGGTTTACTTGGTAGTGGTCCTAGGTCAAAATTCCATGCTTTCGAACCAATTATCAAATGAAATTTTGTTCGTTGAAATGTTGTCTAGGCCTAAATGCTACTCCCTTCACTCCATTCATGGTCGTCATCATTTCAAGTTCATGTCATTCATCATCACCTAGGGTCATAGATCAAGCACCATACCTCCATCTAGTTCATGGTCTAGGTCTCTTTTGTTTTGCTGCCATAATGTTCACTTATGTCATGAAAGAAGGCGAAAAATAGTCATTTTCACCATACAAAGCATCTTCATTGGGAGTCAACAAAGGTAGGTAATAAAATAAATGCAATTTATCTTTTCTCAAAGAATTATGCTACATGGTCAAAAGAGCTCATCTCTCATGCTCACAACTCTCCACAGTCATCAAAAGATTGGTAGTTTGCTACAGTTTTGGTTCCAAGCTTCAAAACAATCATCCAAGGGTTAAATAAGCTTGCAAATAGTCTCAGAGACCTCCAAAATTGTAATTTAATTATCTTCGTACAACATTCAAGTCAAATTATTAAGAAAAGAGTGGATTCCCTCCTTAGGGTTTTCTTCACTACATTTTTGGTTTCCTCCATGCTTGGCAGGTTTCATTTGGAGAAACCCTAATTTCACCATCTAAAAACCTTGATACATCATCCATATACCTTATCCAAACACTACCTATCACTCATGCCCCTCCTTGCCACCATTTTCACTAAAACCCTAATTTTCACTACATTTTGGTGGAAAACTAGGAAATTCATGTGTTTTGACCTTTTGAGCACCCTCCTGATACTGATTTCAATAAATTTCACTTTATACCTATTGAAAACTCATCACCATACCTCCTCATTTTTTTGGGGATTTTTCCCTAGCCTCCTTCTACCCCATTTATTCCCCCAGAAACACCCTACCGCTATCCCCTGTTTTCCTAATTCTATAGCTCCCCTACCCATTTCATCTAGCTATGGTTTTCATCTTGTTGAAAAAAAATATGGAAGGAGAAAATAAGATTCATAAGTGAGGTCATCATTCCAAGTTTGAACCAACTCATTCCCATGGCATCATTTTCAGAGTTTTGTGATCAAGCTAGGGTTTACATTGTGCACAGGGACAATTTTGCTTCAAAATTAGTTTCTGAAGTAATGGAGATGAATTCTACAAATGTGAAAGAGGTTTTTGTCAATAATAGGCAAAATAACAAAAAAATCCTTCATTTTATGCACAAGCATTATGATTTGAGAGAAATGGAAAAAATACCGTTGCTCGAGGTCATTTTCTGCACTTTTGAACAAGTTGACTTCAAGTCAATGTTTCATGGGTTTGGAGCAGGGGTTTGAAGTGATTGATGACTCAATTTTGTAGCATACATCCTAATATTTCAAAAAATTCCACTTGCAGCCAAAAATACATCTGGGAAGTCCTCCAAACTCCCTCTCAAAGTGGCGCAATGCTTCTGCTAGGAGGCGTGACACTTCTATCATTGGATTCCCATGGACAACTATCAACTCCGAAAAACTCCAAATTTTGAAGTGTAGTTGTCCCATGAGCTTTATTTTAGTTGGTATATTTTGTTTTTGCCTCTCTTTATGGAGGAATTATGTAATTAATCCAAGAGAGACACACTTCTAGTTAATAGCTAAATTTGAGGGAATGGATTCTAACTTCCCTAGAAACTAGGAAATGACTCATAGGGTGCATTTATGAAGTGTTTTGGATAATATTACAAGCCAATGAGGTTGAATCACTTATATTTTATATATGTACTCCATAATACATTAGAGTTTGGATAGTTCTTATTTTCAGTGGAGCTATTGTACAAAGTCTTTTTTCAGTGAAATTAAAGGATGTTGTAGCTATACTCTTGAGATTTCAGTGGCATGCTTTTGAGCATTGTTTCTTCTTGTTTCTTAATGAAGTTAAATGTTATGTTACCTATTTCATCACATGCATTCTTCTTTATGTTAAACTTATGAGTTTATAAATAGAAATCATTTCCTTTTATGCTCTATTTTATAAGATTTACATGAATGTTTTTACTCTTCTAATGAATGAATTCATTTAAATGCCCATTCTGACTCCTTATCTTTCAAAACCCTATACAAAATAATAGATCAAGTATGTTCATGAGTTTATCTACCTGGTCTTATCCTTGTCTTTGCAGCTAAACCTTGGAAATCTAACCTAAACCCTAATTCTAGTTCTTTCATTGTCATTCCTATCCAGCAAAACTTCAAACAAACAAAAACCCTAATCTACTAAGCATCATAACTATCCTAAGAACATTATATATTCAGTCACCTCTTTGACTTTAAATTGACATTGAAAGAGCCCTCTATGGTTTTGGTAGGGCTAGCTACCTCACCTAAAGGTTGGTTTGTGGTTACCTTCCTTCAGTTTCATTCTCAGCCTTGGGAAGCGGGGGGAAGTGATAACATATTCATTACCAGTAGTTTGTCACGTATTTAATTTTTAGAAAATTACATGCATAGTAAATTATTAACATATCTATATTCAAAATTTCTAGAAATAATCTAGTAGTTCTTGAAAAGGAAACTTCCCTATTTATCTTTTTCATTTGCATGCATAAAAAATATTAAAGAAAAACTTACTCATTGCTTCAATATTAGAAACAGTTAAATACTATGCTAAGGATATACCAACTTGCTAACATATTTATTTGAAAATAATGTTGGAGCTAATTGGCTCCACCCAACCTTGAATCCTTCTCTTGGAATCCCCTCGAGCTCAATGGTCTCGAAGTTAATCCTTTTTTTGTTCCTTCTTTTTCTTTTTGTCTATATATCATTCACCTCAACTTTACATTGTGTGTATTCCATTTCTCAGCTAGTATAGGAAAAAACCATACCCTTTACCAAATCATTTGGTAGTTAGTAACTACCCCCACCTCATCCACCAAGTGTTTGGTGGTTTCTTGGCTCATTAATGAGTTGCACTTCCCCAAATTCCAAAGATAGTGTCATGTCCTTTTGGGGAATTTGTTGATCAACAACTTTCCATCACTATTAATAATCAAATCCTGAAATTATATTCCTAAGTATTATTCATCAAGTGTAGTTAATTTTCATCATTAAGTTGCAGCCATAGTTCTCTTCAGCCAAATCTAGCTTCAACATTAATTTACATTTTTTATTAACATAACATTGATAAACTAGATTCAAATAAGTCTTTAAAGTAAGAACAATAAACACACTTAACATATACAAATTTACAATATAAATTATAAATTAGACGATATCACATCCAAAAGGTGAGAAAAACTTTATGTTGTTCATTGATGATTACACAAGAATGTGTTTGGTTAGGTTGTTGAAATATAAAGATGAAGCTTTTGAAAAATTCAAAATATTCAAAGCACTGATGGGGAATGAAATGGCTCTTAAAATTAAGTTCTTGAGATTAGGCAGATGAGGAGAGTACCCACCTAATGAATTTTATGGTTATTGTGAACAACATAGGATGAAGAGAAAATTCTCAATAACTAAAACCCCTCAAAAAAATGGGGTATTTTAAATAATGAACAAGGTATTCTTGGAAATGGCATGAGCTATGCTTAATGAATCAAATGTGCCACATAATTTATGGGGGAAGTTGTTCAAACAATAATTAACATTGTCAACAAGGCCCATGCTAGAGTAAATAGTGGTAAAACACCTTTTCAACTATGGTATGGAATACCTACCTTTATAAATCATTTTAAATATATAGCATTAAATTCTTCACTAAAAGGAATGAGGAAAATCTCAAAAAAATTGGGCCAAGAGAAGATGAAGGGATCCTACTTGACTATTCTTCCATGAGTAATGGCTACAAGTGTTATAATAAGAGACTCTACAATGAATCCATCAATTATGAGTCACCATAGGATGAGATAAAAGAGCATCAAGAACAATATGAATGCAAATAATTATCGGAAGAAGATAAAGAAGAGTCTCTACAATAAAAGAGCACATTAAGGTATGTAAAAAAATATCATCCCAAGAGTCATATTCTTGGAGATCAAGAAACAAGGGTACAAACTAGAAGAAATTTCCTAGGCATGTCTAATCATGAAAACCTAGTGTTGTTATCTATTATAGAACCTAAACAATTTGCACAAGCAAGCCAAGATGAGCATTGGATTAAGGAAATGAATGAAGAATTGGATCTAATAAATAAAAATGTAACATAGGTCCTTGTCCCAAGACTTCGACATAAAAAATTCATAAGAACAAAATGGGTTTTCAAAAATAAGTTAAGGGAAAAAACCAAAGAAATAGATTTTCTGGTCATAAAAAAAGGAATATATTTTGAGGAAAAAAAATCTCCTATTGCAAGAATCGGCGCCATTATGATTTTTTTTTACATTTTCATACTATTTAAAATTCAAAGCGTATCAAATGGATGTTAAGTCATCATTTTAAATGGTGACTTAGAAGAGGAAGTCTATGTGGAGAAACCAGAAGGTTTTCTACTGAGAAACAATAAAGACTATGTATGTAAAATCAAGAAAGATATATATGTATTCTAGCAAGCTCCAAGGTCATGGTGTTACAAGTTAGACAAATATTTATAGCAACAAGGCTTTAAGAAAACAACAACTGATAGAAATATTTATATCAAGGTGGAAGGTAATAATATATTGTTAGTTGTAGTATATGTTGATGATATAATTTTTGGCAGTCATATTGAGTCAATGATTCAAATATTTGCAGTAGCTATGCATCCAGAAATTGAAATTTCTATGCCTAGATCATTGTCCTACTTTCTTGGGCTACAAGTTCAACAAACAAAAAAATGAATTTTTCTTCCTCAAACTAAGTACCTCAAAGAAATTATAAGAAAGTTTGGATGAAATATTGTAAACGTGTAAGTACAACCATGGTAACAGGATGAAGCCTCAGTAAGGATGTAAAATCTCTATAATTCAATCCAACTATATATAGATCAATTAATGGAATTTCTCTCCATCTCATAAAAACAAAACTCGATATTATGCACACAATTGGATTTATGGGACACTTTTTTCAAATCCTCAAGAAACTCACCTCATGGCAGTCAAGAGGATATTTAAATATCTATAGGTAAACTTAGGCTTTGGCTTATGGTATTGTAAGTATATATACTTTACTCTACATGCTTATTCTAATGTTAATTAGGAAGGAAGTATTGATGATAAGAAAAGCACCAGTGGTGGAGGTTTCCTTCTAGGAAACCGTCTTGTCTCTTGGATCAACAATAAACATAGCTCAATCTCCTTTCCTACTACTAAAGCATAATACAATATAGCTAAATCATGTTTTACATAGTTTCTATGGATACTATGAATTTTTAAATATATCCAGGTAGATTTCACTCAACTTGTATCTATCTTTTGTGATGACACAAGTTCCATTAATATATCAAAGAATCATGTGATGCACTCCAAGGAAAATAACATTCCCATTAAATATCATTTTCTCACAGAACAGGTATTGGATCAAATAGCTAAGTTGGAATATGTATCGATAAATGAGAATGTTGCATATATATTTACTAAGCCTCTTCTAAGAGAGCCTTTTAAGTATCTCAGACAAAGTTTGGGAATGGTATATTTCTCATAGTCTCCATATATCACTTACACAATAAATATGATTATTGTCCACATATGACAGATATATTTGTATGATAGAAGTTCAAGAGAAGGATATAGCATCAATTTATGGGGAGTTACAAGCTCAGCAAAGTAGCATGTGTCCAGGGGGAGGGTCTTGCACTCAAGATGATGAAATGAAAAGTATGCATATTTATATGAATCATATTATTTATTTCAATAGTTAGTAGCATCAACATCCTACTATATTAAATTATGAGGATCATTTTTCCCTAGGAACAACTTTTAATGTACCCTAGTATACAAATTTTGGAGGTAGTTGGTATTCACCTCAATTAGGGAAATGAGAATTTAAAGCTGTTTTTCATTGATTTCAAAGGGGGGGAATGATCATACGTTGGAACCTAAAATAAAGAGGGAGATTAAGAATACAATGGAAATTAAAAATAATGGGAGATTCAGTAGCCTTATAAGGGGATTCAAGCTCACAAGCATCAATTACTAGTAATGTCTAGTAGTGTTGCCATCAATTCCAAAGGGGGGTATTGTTAAGTATATTGGTCACTATTTTAATTAATATCAAAGTCTAGTAATTGATGTAAACTGATGTCAATTTCAAGGATATCCTCTTGCATTTATCCACAATATGATAATATTATGATGCCATTGATGTTTTGATTGCTTACTGTGTTGGTAGTCTAATGTGATTTTTGATGGTTGGATGTGTACTCTAGCATTATCTCTTTGAAGAATTTTTTTCTATAGGTACCTTTCTCAAAAGACCATGAAAAGGGATTGTTAAATATCTATCTCAGAGAGCTTTCCAGTGGTATATGACACTTGGTCAAATTCCTATGGAATGAGGATAAAAGTCCTTTTGCAGTAAAAAAAATGTTAGAAACCAAGGATAGCCTCAATGCATCTAGGAATCTAGTGTGCAAAAGGTTCAATAGGAACCACAGAAAGAATGAAGCTAGTTATTGGAGTCCCTGGAACCAAACTAGAGGTGGACCCTAGATGACATGTCAAGGTGACATAGTAGAGCCACATGCAAAGATGATGACATGGCACTCTGTGGTAGTGACCAATGACAAGTATATTTTCCATTTTTTGGTAGCTAAGTGGCCCTTTTTTTAGTGACACATGGAATTGATGTGGTAGTGATGTGGCATGATAAGGGGCATGAGAGTGATGTGGGAGACAACATGGCATGACAGGTGGCCAAGTAAATGGTGTAGGTGTCGAAAGATAAATCGATGATCACGATTCACTGCTAGCAGTAAGATCAATGGATCTTATTAATATTGGGTTCTCAACATGTGAAAAATTTAATGTTTGTTCCAACACACAATAAATCAGATGGCAAAGGTTGATTTGATTTGATGACTCAGATTCACATTGGGTGCACAACATGTACAAATATTAACAAGTGTTTGTGCACACAATGGATCCAATGGTTTTGGATGTCTTAATCTAATGGCCAAGATTGCCATCAACCTTTCTACATGTGTGATCATTAATATATGGAATCATCCGATTTGGTACTGAGTGTGACATGGATCCATGTGGATGAAAGGGTGGTAGTGATGTGGCATAGGAAATGACATGGAAGCCTCAGGGTGGTGAGACGTGGGACTTATTTTCATCACATTTTTTGGCCAAATTGACACATGGTAGATGACATGTGGAAAGCATAGAACAACTTTTGACACATGGTGGGTCTCAGTTTGTTGGAAAAAATTACATAAAAACTGAGATAGGATGATGGTGTGGCATGAAATTAAGCCGCATAGGACAAAAATTAGACCCCCCCTTCTTGCCAAAGTTTGAATAGTTGAGGGTGGACGGAAGTGATGTCTCCAACATAAAATATTATCGATGCATCAGATCGCCTAGTGTGCTTGATAACGATGGTGGATTTTTAAACATCATATATGAAAAATTTTGGGGCACCCCCTTCATTAAATCTTTTCTTCACCAAATCTACATAAATGGGTAACCAATACATTGGGATGTCATTATGAGATGATATATAAAAATGGTAAAGAGAATGTTATGGTTCATACCTTATCTAGATAATTTTAAGAGGACGTGTCACTCCTTGATTTATCATTACCAATTCCAATATACCTTCAATAATTACATAGGGAGTGGATATAAAATAGTACTTTAAGGTTGGTAACCCAACAACTTTAGACAGATACCAAACTTCCTACAAATTATACATGGAATCATTATATATTGTGGTATAAAGGGTGAATTTGTTTAGAAAAATATTTAACCCTAAAATAATAGTTTTTTGTAAGAGCTACACTCATCACCAACAATAGGTCACTCTAGATTACATAAAAACTATGAAATAACTAAGCATATAGTATTTTGGGAAGGGATGAAAATGGATATCTAGAATTCTGTAGCATCCTATGATGCTTCCCAAAGAAAAAACATAATGAAATTAATGTCACCAAGGGCACTACAACCTCTACGAATGTCAATATATATTTTGGAATAAATTTCAATGGATTTTACTGTGGGACTTCCAAAACTAGGGAAGAAAACCATGATTATGGTAGTGGTAGATCCTATTTTAAAATTTTCTCATTTCAATGACTTATCTTATCCATTCACTCCCTCATTTTCCCAGGCCTTCATGGATCATATCTTTAAGCTAAATGGTATTTCCAATGTTAATGTTTTAGGTCGATTCCCCACATTTACTGGAAAAAATTGGTAGGATCTATCTAAACTTCAAGGTAAAAACTTGGGCATGATAACTACATACATTCTCAAATGGATGGTCCAATAGAAGTGGTTAAAAAGTTCTTGGAAACCTATTTTATATGTTTTTTTTTTAAAGGCTACACCAATGGGCATAATGGCTTCCCCTTGTTGAAGGGGGGTACAATACTGCTTAACAAGGGCTACCTAAGAATGTGTATTATAAAAAAATATTATCTACACATGGATATACCTTAGTGAGGGGGTTTCCAACATAAATAACCATATCCTCCAAACATGTATCTAATTCTAGCTGACTTATTGTTGGACATGGTACCCCTTGAAGAAAGAAGTTGGAGAAAGACTTCACAGCTCAAGGAGTGGAGCACACAATGTGAAGTAAATTTTGAGTTTAGGGGCTTTGGGGTGGGTCAAAGACCCTTATTTTGTAAAGGGATGGGAATATTTTGTGAACGCTGAACTCTACCCATGGTTCTCGGACCATGGTATTGTAATGTAAAATACTATATAAGGAGTCTAGGATAGAAGTCATAAAGAATGGAATTGATGATATCCACTTGGATGTAACGTTGCTTTGATTCCGAGTCTATGGTTTTGGCTTAGAGGAAAGGCTCCTACAAATGAGTGTGTGGAGACCTTAGGAAATCTGCAGCTGAGTGCATAGACCCCTTTAGCTGAGTGTGCAGTATGAAATTAATTGTATGAGAACGATACGAGCATTAATGAAGTAATTATGAAGACAGATCAGTGTTTTTAGTTGATGTGTTTCCTTTACTTGTATTTTATGTTATATGTGTTAAGTAAGGGTTTTGATCTATAACTGCATAGAGAATTTGTGTTTATGGTTTCTTGCATTGTTTTATGCTTGAATAAGTAAGATCTCGCAGTCTGAAAGTGAGTTAATAGATGTGTTGAACATCGATGATATAGTCAATAGATATGTTCTACGAAGCTCTTCCAAGTATAGAAAGGAATCGAATCCCTAAAGCCACAATACAATGTCTCTCTAGATGTAGAAACCTGGTTCTAACATCCCCCTATATTGAATTGGGTGAGACTTCAGTCTGTGCAAGAATATTGTTTCTGAAAGGGCCAGTAATAGTGGGTTTTGTTGGTTCACGGAACCATATTTGAACCTGGATCTAGGCCCCATCAAGCCAACAAATGGTTTCGTTGTCGGGTCTAGGATCTAATTGATGGATAGCTAGATGTGGCATCCATCTAGGAAAGAGATTCAAGGGTAGGTAGATCTAAAAGAACACAATTTTTTTGTGAAATAAAACATAATCCATGCATATCTACTGAAGATTGGTTACAAAAGTATATTTTTACAAATCAGTATGAGATATTTTTCTCGCCATTTGTTAGTGAGCTATATGAGTGGATATCAGGGCTAGTTGACTGGACAACCCAGTTCAATAATGGACCGACTGTGTGGACTCGAGAGATAATCAAGCAACTGAAGAAGACCGATAACGAGATTGCAAGGGTTTTTGATTATTAGATCGATAGTATCCTTGGAGGTTTTATCATTGAGTTCGTGATTGACACCTCGGTATCCTATAGTGAAGCATAGTGCAACTTTTACAAAGGTCTGTGAGGTAAGTACCTAAATTCACTTAAGTTATGGACTAAAATTTTATTGTGTAAAAAGGGTGTGCTATGGGTGCGCTCAAATTAATGTTCGGAGAAATAGAACCCGGTGCTACATGAAGCGGTAAAATATTTAGGAAAAATTGGGGTAATTACATTGAAACTGAATATAGTCCATTGTTTAGGTCCAAAGGAGGAGAAAGCAACCCCACTACCCCGATAAGTGTGTCACTAAGATATGAAAATCATCATAGCACTGTGGAGATTCCCCAACCTTCCACCCCCGTCATCACCCACCTCTAATTCGTTCCTCCACCTCCACCTCCACTTCCACCTCCACCTCCCCCATTAACCATGGCCCAACCACCAAAGATGTATTTTTTCAAGGGATTGGATGATTCTGAACAATTTTTATTTGTTGCAAAAGCAATATGGAGTTCACAAGATATTACAGATTAAATATGAAGAAAAATCAGTTGGTTACAGTTCTGCAAGACAGAGCACTGTCCTGGTATATGAAATATACTACGACGAATGCAAGTGCTACATTGGCTGAGATGAAGACTAAGTTGATTGTTGAGTTGAAGAAACCAAAGTCGCAGTCTAAGTGTATCACAAAGATCAAATAAATTAAGCAGTTGGTTACTAATATTGTGTGGGAGGTAGACCAGATATTTCATTACTAAGCCAAATCAGGTTCAAGATCCCTGAAAAAAATCATAAATAATGGTTTATTGTCGCAATGTTTCCTCATCTCATATTTCCATTTTCACAACAGAATATTGCAATGCAAGTGAAAGTGCTATAGATCGCGATGAAGCTCAAAGCTTCGCCGGTAGCTTATACTAGCATAGGTGTTCAGCAGATTCAAACCCAGTTGGCGAGCCTTCATACGAAGCTTCAAGATATAAAGAAGTAAAAGGAGGTTAGGATTGATATAAGGTCGAAAGTCTGGTGTATCAAATGCAAAGCGGAGGGTCACTATAAGGAGAAGTTCCCTATTTATAGGGATTATTTAGGTGTTGGGCTGCCAATTACATTGAAGCCTTGACCGAGCGCTGGGCCAAGTTTAGGGCTTAATGTCTGGTGTAGCATATGAAAAGTTGCAGGCCAGCATTCCACTGATTATTGTCATATGATGAAAAACTATGTGATGTCTTCGAAGGAATTATTCTATAGCTACTATAGTTCGGTGGGACATGATGAACAACATTGTTGAAACTATGATCTCATGATGGAGCACCATCCCGGTGCATATAGAATGCAAATAGAAGGTCGAGAAGCTCTCGGTTTTCCAACAACGTGAGGAGTTTTCCAAGGCCGAGGGCATGTCCGAGGAGGAGGCATTGGTCATGGAAAAGGGTAAATTATATGTTACAACTGCGAACAGCGTGGAAATTTTTCCAGAGATTGTCAGAATCCTACTGCAACTTCTTGTAAGTATTGTCAAGAATTTGGTCATGAAATCGAATATCGTCCCATTTTATTAACTAAAATGTAGGAGAAGCACAACCAACATCCGGTTCAAAACATACAAATTATAAGGGTTGAATCGCGCAAGATAGATGTGAGCGTTAACATAGTAACATGTAATGGTGGGAATACTGAAGAAGAATGCGCAGAAGGAAAGTGACCTATGACAGAGACATGGGTTCAGAAAACTGAAGATAATAATGTTGGTTTCAATATACATCATGAGAAAGATACATTCATGGAAGTGAAGAATATATTTATGAATCCTAAAGCTTCGACATAAACCAAACATAGACAGTTGTTCCCACTAAAGAATAAGCTCGAGGAGAATACTAAAGCAAAGGAAGATGACCCATCCATATTGGCGTCCTTTTTGGAGACGTGTATGAAATTTATAAGGGATCAAAAGGCTATAGAGGGGTTGCAGGAGTTGATAGAAAACTGTGCTGGAAAGGAAGAGATAGGAATTAGAATAGTGTGTAGTAAACAAGGTGTATAAAAAAATAAGAGAGTCAACCGGGAGATGTGGTTGACTACGCAAATAGGAGATTATGAGATGGATCAAGTCATTCTAGATCTCGGATCAAATGCCATCATTCTTCCAAAAAATACATGGAAACGAATGGGAAGGCCTAAGCTAAAATGGTCACTGATTCAACTGATGATTTTAAACCAACAGAAGATCATTCCTATGGGCCAATTGTAGGGCTTTAGTGTAGATATTTATGGGGCAAGCGTGTTTTCCGACTTCAAATATATTGAGATAGTTGACGATATCAATTCCTATCATGCGTTTCTTGGATTTGATTGGGCTTATGACATGGATGTTATAATCAATCTGAAGAACATGCATATAGTATTTAACAATGATGGTACCCAAGTTGTTGTTCCATTGGATCCCTCTGAAGGTGCTCGCTATACAGATCCCATCAAGCATGAATACGGGGATATTGATATTGATCAGATTTATAAGCTTATTGCACAGGATGGATATTGGATCAAAACCACTATTGATAGTTCATGTGTTTCAGACTCCAATGAAGAGTTGGAGAATTAACAAAATCGCTTATGTGAAGTAACTACGAAGCGATGTAACAGGATTACCAAATCACTTCTCAGTGTCACATCGGAGGTGCTTGACTTGCCATTTTTTGAGGGAATGGGGAATTTTGTATTATTTTTGGAACAATTTGAATAGAGGGTTCTGGAAGAAAAAAAGATACGAAGCTTTGGACTTCACATTGAGGTCCACTCTGACCCGATGGTGAGGTGCACACAAGGAAAGTTTAGGAGGATGGAAGGAGTTTTTCAAATTGATAAGACTCAGATTTGGCCATGTAGACACTAAGATCGTGAAGAAGTACAATGGTAGAGATGATCCTCACGAGCATTTATCTCACTAGACTGCCGCTTGGGGTGAAGAACCTCAACCATAATGGGTGCATATCTTCTTTCATTCCTTGGATACGATACCTCAGTAATGGTATCTTGAAACATAGTTGTGTCATGGTACCACGGATTGGTATGAGATGAAGGAAGGGTTCTTATTGACTTATACTTCCGTTGATGGATGGGATTGGATTAAAGATGCTCTCTAAGAATTCAAAGCAAGAGTATTTTGAACTACCATTGAGTCAAGGGCTTTAGTACAACCTAATTGGGCTGCATAGCTGGAAAAAGCTCGATAATATTACAATCTGACGGCGGAAGATGGTGAGTAGGATCTGCGTAATGGTAATATTCCTAAGTCCGAAGGACAACATGAGGTTTTAGGTCCTGAAGTAGAAATTACAAAAATAGCACAACCTGTCAATACTTGGCAAGTTAACATAGGGTTGGAAGTGGATACAAAGTTTTCTAATCATTGGGGACTATTGGGATGATGACACAGTAAGCAAGGTCACTGAATTTTTGCATGAATATCAGGATTTTTTCCCAACGAATTTCTCAGAACTGAAAGGCATTGTGGGAGATCTGGGAGATATGCACATCACGTTGAATCCTAATGCGAAGTTGGTCAAGAAGCACCCATATCGATTGAACCCAAAGTATAAAGAGAAAGTGAGAGAAGAACTTGAAAAAATGCTTAGTGTTGACATGATTGAACCAGTCAAGGAGTCAGAGTGGGTTAGCCCTATGGTGGTCCAAGAAAAGAATACTAAAGGATAAATAAGGATTTGTGTTGATCTTCGTAAGTTGAATGATGCATGTGTCCATGATCCATTTCTAACACCGTTCACATATAAAGTATTGGAGAATTTTTGCGGGTAGGAATCCTACTAATTTACTGATGGATTCTTTGGGTACCATTAGATCAGAATTGCGTCAGACGATAGGAGCAAGACCACCTTCGCTACTGAGTGGGGTTAATTTCAGTACAATGTCATGCTATTTGGATTAACGAATGCTCCATCCATATTTTCTAGAGTCATTGTCGTATATTTCAAAGAGTATATCCACAAGTTTCTGGAGGTTTATTTTGATGACTGGACTATCTTTGGCCTATTAAAGAAGCATGTTTATAGTCTTCACTTGATGTTGGATACCTGCAGGAAATATCATATCTCATTAAACCTGAAGAAGTGCATTTTATGCGTACCATATGGTATATTGTTGGGGAATATTGTCTGTAAATAGGGATTTATGGTAGATCCTACGAATATTGTCCTGATTATCAACTTGAAACCCCCAACAAGTGTAAAGCAGCTACGCAGGACGCTTGGACATACAGGATTTTACGGGAAGTTCATTAAGGCATATGCCCAAATTATTGCAGCAATGGAGAAATTTTTAAAAAAAGATATCAAGTTCTATTGGGAGGGTGATTGTCAAAAAAGTCTCGATGTATTGAAAGAAAGGATGGTGATTGCGCTCATTCTCATCTTCCCATATTGGAAGAAATAATTTCATGTACATGTTAATGCATCCTACATATCTTTTGTAGTTGTGTTAGCGCAACCTGGCAAAGGAGATATTCATCACCCTGTAGCTTTTGCAAGCCAAAATTTGTCTAAAGTGGAGAGGAACTACTCCACCATAGAGCATGAAAGGTTAGCAATGGTGTATGCGCTACAAAAAATCAAACACTATATATTAGGTGCGCACTTCAAAATGTTCACAGATCATTCTACTTTGAAGTACTTGGTCAACAAAGCTGTGTTGGGGGGAATATTTTCTGATGGTTATTGTTGTTCCAAGAGTATGATTACGAAGTATTTTTCAAACCAGGATGTTTAAATGTTAGACCAGATCATCTGTCTAAAATCTAGATAGGCGAAGAACCAACGAATCTTGAGGAAGGCTTACCAGATGCGCAATTTTTTGCTATCAAGGTTGCAGATGATAATTTACTAGATATCATTCAGTTTCTCTCTATGGGAATTTCACTTGTGGAGTACACTACGTAGTAGAAGAAAGCCTTGTTAGTAAAGGAGATAGACTTTACTCTGATTGTAGGACATATGTACAAGCTGGGGGCTGATGAGATTCTGCAAAGATATGTTTTTGAGCATGAAAAACACAGTATTCTGGTTAAATCATATGGCAGAGTAGTTGGAGGTCACTAAACAACCAAAGCCACTGTGCAGAATATTCTGCAAGATGGATTATGGTGGCCCACATTGCATAAAGATTCGAAGGAGTATTGTAACGCATGTGATGTTTGTCAGAGGACTAGAATACTGCTGTGAAGAGATGAAATTGCGTTGCAACCCCAAGTTAAGTTTCAAGCTTTCAATAAATGGGTGATTGACTTTGTGGGACCAATTGATCCTCTAGGAAAGAAAACGAGTATGCAGTATGTTGTACCTTAAGAGACAATCCCTTAGTTGTGATAAGGAATTAGTTCTTAAGACTTTTATATTATTATGTCATGAATATATATGTCTCTGTTTTATTAACCCTAAAGTATTTATGATCAAACCCTTAAATATAAAATATAATGAATAACACACAATGCTATCATTTGTTGATGTTGAATGAAGTGGTTAGGAGAAAATGAAAGAAGAAGCCCAAACTGATATGATTTTTTATACAGAAAATATCATCTCAAACCCCAGAAGAAATATATGAAAGAAATAGTTAAAACAAAGGAGCGCCAATTAAAGTTTTTAACTCTTACATACAGAAGTAAAAAGAGACGTACTGCTCATAACTTTTTTTTTATTCATAGATAGAAAACACAGAATGTAAACTTGAATACATTTCAACATTAACAGAATGCTAGAAACTTGCTTACTCATTCATTAATATTTGAATCTCCGAATACAAAAATAATTATCTGAAGGTCCAAAACTTAGAACCTTTCCTTCCCTTGAAAATTACATTAAATATAGTAAAAACTAGTTTGGAACTGCTATAACCAATCCTAACTACCAAAACTAATTAGGACTTCGAAGGTTGTCTATTACATCCCTTGAAAATGTCTTATTACAATTACATTGTCTTCAAAAAATAAAATAAACATCCTAATCTATAGGAATTGCTAATGATGTGGCTTATTTTTTTGGGTCAATTGATTTGTCTTTCTTTGATGCTGATCCTTTTGGTAGGTCTATTGTCCAAGCTCTGCACTTTTTCCATATTTCTACCTTCGTCCTGGATGAATGTGTGAGTTGTGATATTCCAATATGAATGCAATAATTTGATCATAGTGTTGGGGTTCCCATGTTTTGGCAAGTTTGGCAATACCAAAAGATGAGACAACATCAGAACCACTTTTAGACCTTAGGATCTATCCCTCCTGGGTCCAGAGAGGGACCTCTCTATATAGGCAAGGTTATATGTCTTTGAAGCTCAGTTTTGAGGATATTAGGCTAGTTCGAAGGTGCAGGGTCTGTTTGTTTGATTTTTGTTTGGTTGTTGGGAATTAGGAAGGAAGTGTTCTCTATAAGACAAGGCTGAAAGAAGAGGATTCTAGACAAAGGAGGAAATGATTTCAGGGAATACTCGAGACCATTGGGCAATGGAGTCAAGAAAGGGTTTACTTGCTATTCAATATGTAGGCTTTTAGTTGGGCTAGTCATCTAAAGCATTAGATCTTAAAGATGATAGTGTGATATGAAATGATGAGAAAGAAAGGTGAAAGGCAAGGAAACCTCCAAGGTGACCTTTCAGGAATCAAATCCAAGGACAGGACATGCCATTGGACACCTGTGATCCAACTCCTAAAAGGTAAACTATTTAGACAAAGGGAACATTAAAGATTCAAATGCAAAGGTGAAGAACTGAGATCAGAGAGAGACTTTGAACTCTCAATGCTTCGACATCCAGCTTAAGGGATCTTAGAAAGGCTCAATTAATTGAAAAGGATCCTAATGAGGCAGAGACTGTGTTCTAAACTCCTGGTATCCCAATTCATTCAATTAAAGCCTAACAAGAACATCTAAGAACAGATTCGTTAATTCATACATCGGCTAGAAGTAAATTATAGCCACTACACTGGTTAAATTAACTTGAATAAATACTCAGATAACACATACAGCAGAAAACATCAAATGTAGGGAGAGTAGAAACATAGGGTACCATGCAAGGGTAAATCCTATGCCAGATTTCTAATGTGTACCATAGAAACGAAATGTGATGGAATACAAAGGAAAACAGAGACAAAGTAAGAAAACATCACTGCTGCTTTAAATCAGGATCCAAAGAAATGTGCTTGTCATATCAAAGAGAAACACCAGTCATGTAAAACTTTGCCAACAGCTTGATATTCAGTCTGAATACATCCTTCTCGGCCTATCTTACAATTTTACATAGAGAACTCTATCTCAAGAGAAACAACTTACAATCCACAGGTATCCGATCAACAACCCTTACAATGAGTTTCTTCATGAGTTTTATAGCTGAAAGAGAGGCGGAGGAGGTAGATGAAACACTAAATGAAACACTACAACAGAGCAGAGGAAAAGGCTCGAGGCCCATTCTGTCTTAATTTCTATGCATTAATTTTTGGTACTCTTTGGGTGAAAGAGTGGTCTTTGACAGGCTAAAATTTACTCCAGGTATGTTGGTGATGTGATTTCGTTGTAGTACTAGTAGTACCTGGTGAATAAACAAAAGGTAGATATAATGACTTCAAATTCTGTCATACCACGTAAAAAATGCTCGGGTAGCATTAGGACTGTTGTCAGGGTGGAAACCCTCTCATGGACACAATGTAGACTAAAACAGTACGAGTATTGTGTCCTTTCTCGGGAGGAGACTTCTGCTGATGTGAAACTTTGATGATAATGTCTTCTGCGCGTTAGGCCTCATTAGGCCTTCTTGTGTGATTCATGAGGTCTTCAATCTGGTATTTTTCCTTTAAAACACTGTATTAAGGCTTAACATCCTCAATAATGTGCATTAGAACTTTTTGACTCTGCACTGATACTCTTTGACACTTCGTGACTGTCACTGTCTGTGAAGCTTGAGCTTTAATGAGGCTGGAAAGGATAACAGAGTTAAACCCCGTCTTTTAATGAAAATCACATCATAACACCTTCCCAGGCTCTTCTCCATAATTTCAGTCCCATATAATGATCTTCCCTTCGTTCAGTGCCATTGTAACAATGACTGTGAACAATGGTGGCATTCACCGCCTGTACCCTACAAAACATACACATTTGTTAAGAAATCCTTGCCTGGGAAGGATGGCTATCGAGGGTTGTGAGAATGGTAGCGCAGCAAGGATGAGAGCGGTGGATGTAAAGAATACTGTGGAAAAATGCAGTGAAATAGAGGGAAATGCATGTGGAAGTCAGGCGAAATGTAAAACTTTTAATGTAAAACATTAAAGTTTTAATGCTTGGCGGGATGATATGACTTTCCAATGTAAAACATAAGGTTCAAACCTTCGAATGCAATACACGGGAAATGTATGAAAATGCAACGAAAAACATTACGAAATGAGATTGAATGGTGGGACTCGGTCATGGGTGGAGGGCGATTGAATGTGGACCGTAGATCTCAGGAGGAGATCAACGGTGGAGATTCAAGAGGAAAGCAGAGACAAAAGGTCAAAGAAAAAGGGTGGGAGAAAGGTAGACCGTTGGATCCAGAGGATTGGACGGCGGATATCTTAATCGAAAGAGAAGATATGTGGGTTAATGAGTGGGGATCGATGAGATCCAGACCGTTAGATCACATGGGATGGACGGCTCAGATGGAATAGGGGATCGGTCAATCGGGGCCTCGGAAGGGTGGCACAGAAAGAAATTACGATTGGCGATGGAGGCGGGGTTGCGATTGCGCGATAGCCGTCGAATCAGGGCAGTAGATCAACTGTCGGCATGCAATCAGAGGGGTGAATGGGGAAATGATGGGCATGACGCGAGATAAGCGTTGACCGTCAGATCTTTCAAAGATAAACGACTGGAAAAAAAGCGGAGGCCGACATACTAATACACCATCGCATCGGAGTTTTAACATTTACAAAGAAATTGTGCTCCGCTCAGAACTTCCGATGCGAAAATCTCCATATGCGTTAGCACTTAGTCCTAGCACTCGAGTTTATGGGGGGAAGTGGTTAGGGGCTGGCCGAAAAGGGGCTAAGCATGTTTAATAAAATAAATGGGCCTTTTAGCTTAGAAACATAGTTTTTAAGGCCAAAAATAGGCTTTCGGTAGGGGGAAAAAGGGATCTAAAACCAAAAAAAAGGACTTCACTTGGTTTTTAAAGGGGATTTGGGTGGTTTGGAAGACTTAGGAGGGATTTTTGGAGTCAAAGGGGAAACTTTGAAAATGGGAAAAAGGGTTAAAATGGGGAATTTTGCAGAGATACAAGGGCAAGTTGGAGGCCTTTCTGAGCATAGATTTTTCACAGACAGTGAGGCTTTCTGGATGGAAGCAGTAGTGACTATTTTTAAAAAGAAAAGGGCACACAAAGGCTTCAAGGATGAGAGATTTTCAGAGGAAATGTATCTCTTGAAGGCTCAAAACAATTTAGCCACCTATTTTCTTGGTAAAAATTTCATAGGTGGCTAACAGTGGCTCCACATGGGGATGGCTTCTTCTTGAAGGAGTCAAGAATTCAGAAAATAAATCTTTGGATTAGGCCAGGTGCCTGATCTTCGAACCATATTTATTTTTTGATTTAGCTGTACACATGATGGAGTTAATCAGCAGAAAAATTTCCCCAAACAATCTACCTACCCAAACTACAATCCTAACATTTTTTCTTCAAGGTGCATTTGATTTTGCAGACCTTCTTCATCATTTTTTATTGGAAAGTAGAAAACAAACTAGTCTAATTCTACCCTTATCACTCCATGAGACCAGATTAAACTGTTTGCCTCATATGTTTCTCTACCTAATCAAATATCTGTTGGGATTAAACTATCCAGCAGATTTCTTCTCTACATTCTACAAAAGAAATTTAAAAACAGTCAAACTAGGATTAGACAGTCTAGTTTGCTGCATATCCAAGGCATAAAGACAGTTTCACATGGACTAAAATTGCAGGAAATTGGGGAAAAAATTTGAAGGCTTGAAATATTGTAACTTTTACATCATCCTTCTTATTTTCGTGACTCAAGTTTTGAGCTTGTTAGAGTCACCGTCCTTTTCATTCCAGCTCTAGTTTTGGGCTTGTTAGAGCTGATCTTTTTTCTTCTTTGTTGGTTCAGATTTTAGGAATATTAGAACCAGTTGTCTTTGCTTCCTTTGGCTCAGGTTTCGATCATGTTAGAGCCAATCTTTGCACTTCCGAGGTTCAAGTTCTTAGCATGTCTGAACCTCTCTTTCTCTGTATTTTGAAACATTTTTCTTTTCTTTGAAAATAAAACACAGCAATGGTATTTACAATGGAAATGAAAACTGGAAATGGAAATCAGTAGTAGTAATGCTTGAGAATCCTGCCATTGACAGGACCCCCAAATATCTTTGTACCATCTAGCTCTTGCAAAAAAAAGGCATTTGGGCCAATAGTGGACTGGATGATGTATGGACCCTGCCACAAACTGTCAAATTTTCCATGCTTTCCTTTGTCTTCTCTCCTAGAGTCCCATTTTAAAACTTTATCCCCAATTTTGAAGTCACGAGCTTTTTTTCTTTTGTCAAATAACTTCTTTATATTTTCCTGAACCTTCAGAGCTCTGTTATAGACCTCCTCTCTCGTTTGTTGGAGATGAATTGTTTGATTTATCCTCCTTACCATGCTGTCTTCTTCTGCCTGAATCTCTTGGACAAGTTTAATCACTGGTACCCCAAGGCTGGTAGGAAACACTGCCTCTGTTCCATAAATAAGCCGATATGGTGACATGCCAATGGATTTCTTTGTTGTTAGCCTATCAGCCCACAAAGCATGCACTAACTTGTTATGCCATGACTTCTTGTTCTCTTCAAGCAATTTTTTGATGATGGCCACCAAGCTCTTGTTTGATGATTCAGCTAACCCATTACCTTGGGGGTAATAAGCAATTGCATGACCACGTGCTATCTGATATCTGTGACAAAATTCAATCATTTTCTTGGATCCAAAAGCAGCAGTGTTAACAGTGATTATTTTTCTTGGGCAGCCAAATCTAGAGAGGATGTGGTCTTCTAGGAACTTAATGATAACAGAATCTATGGCATTCCTAGAAGAAATGGCCTCTATCCACTTTGTGAAGTGCTCCGTGGCTGTAAGGATCCACTTGTGTTGGGCAGAAGATGTAGGGTGTATTTCTCCTATGAAATCTAGGCCCCATTGCATAAAGGGACCCTCAACGGTAATAGGTTGTAATGGTAGCGGGAGGAGCTTTCTTTTGCCTTCAAACATCTGGCATTTATGGCAGGCAATTATCATTTTATGGATGTCATTGAAAAGATTAGGCCAATAATAGCCATTTCTGAGTATTTTTTTAGCAGTGGCTTTCCGGCTCAAGTGGCCTCTGCACTCTCTTGCATGGAACTCCTGTTTAATTCTTTCTGCTTCAGTTTCAGGCAAACATTTAAGCAATAGGCCATTTGTATTTTTCCAGTATAAGCATTCATTCAATATGAAATATTTTCTGGCTTTTAGCTTTAGGAATCTAGCCTTAGTTTTTAATAGTTCAGGTGGGGCATAGAGGTTTGTGAGTACAAACAGGATATCAGAATACCAAGGAGAACTTTGAAATTGTTCCTCAACAGTAGGATTGGGCAATCCTTCTTGTTCATCCAAGGCATCTACCATGTTAATGTCAAGGGCTTTCAAGTTAGATTCTACCATCAATTGAGCTAAGCCCTGACCTTTCATTAGTTTTGTGGGCTTTATTTCAAGATCATACTCTAATATCACGGCAATCCATTTTCCCCTCTTCCCATCCGGGTCTTGGGATAGAATGTCTTTAACCACTATGTTTGGCACGTAGGCTATGGTGTGGGAATGCAGTATGTACACCCTAAAGTCTTTCAAGGCCTTTACCAAGGCATAGGCTTGTTTTTCAATTATGTTGTATTTCAAGGGTGCATCCCTCATAGCTTTGCTGAAGAAAGCAATAGGCTCTTCCATTCCCTCTGGATTTTTCTGCAGCAAAACTATAGCCACTGTATGCTCAGAGGCAAATGAAAATATCAGGAAATCTTTTGAGAAATCTAGGCTAATTAGGACAGGAGCCCGGGTGAGTGCATGTTTAACTAACTCAAAAGACTGTTTAGCTTCTACAGTCCGCTTAACTCCTACACCTTTTTTCAGCATGTTAGTCATATTCCTGAGGTGCTCAGCTAAGTTGGGAATAAACCTCCTTAGGAAGTTAATTTTCCCAATAAAAGACTGTAACTCTTTAATGTTTCTCGAATGTGTGATCTGAAGTATTCCCTCAACTCTCTGCCGATCTATCTTAATTCCCTTCTCGGATATAATATGGCCAAGAAGCTTACCTTCTTGTAGCCCAAATACAGTCTTTTTGGGATTTAATGACAGACTGAACCTTCTACATTTTTCGAAAACTCTTCTCAAATGTTTTAGGTGTTCCTCATCAGTCTTCGAATAGACAGTTATGTCATCCAGATAGATAACAATGAAGTGCCCTTTTTATTTCGAAAAGGCTATGTCCATCGCTCGTTGGAAGGTCACACCAGCGTTCATCAGTCCAAAAGGAATTTTTACGTACATAAAGGTGCCCCATGGAGTGGTGAAAGCGGTCTTGAGTTGGTCTTCTGGGAGTACTAAAACTTGGTTATAACCGGAAAATCTGTCTAACAGGGAGATCCTTTTTGAACCCACTACCTTCTGAAGAATATGTTCCATCTTTGGTAAAGGGTAATTGTCTTTAAGTGAGGCTCTGTTAAGGTTCCTGAAATCAATGCATAGTCTGATCTCACCTGTTTTCTTTCTCATAGCAACTAAGTTCGAGACCCAATCATAGAACCTCACAGGAACTATTATTCCTGCCTCGTACATCTTTTTTATTTCCTTTTCTACTGCAGGCAATTTTTTTTGGTTAATTCTGTGAATTTTCCATCTAAAGGGTGTTTGGTTCTCTTTCAAAGGTATTTTGTGCTGTATAATGTTCGTGTCATAGGCCTTTAAGTCCTCGTAGCCCCAGGCAAACACGTCGATGAATTATTTGAATAAGTCGGTGTATTTCTTTTTCATGTCTACGGGTAAGAACTTAGCCAGTTTAATCATTTTAGGCTTGTCTTCAGTGCCTATATTTCATGCCTCGATGTCAGAGTCCGAGTGTTCTATGGTGGGATTTTTCGCTACATCATCGAAATCGAAAAGATCTTCTAAAGGTGCTAGACCTCGGGGTATGCTTTTATCTTTGGCCTGCAGCACCTCTATTTCCTCTTTATCAGTGTTTTTATATTCTTCAGTTGGATTTCCAATTTCTTCGATTAACATGTTTATTTCAATGTTATGGGATAATTTTTCTTCGTCGGTGGGTTCTTCACTAAGGCAGCTATCCTCAGATTTAGAGTCTGAAACGGAGAATTCAAACTCATTTCTGCCTATCAAGAAATCCTCAATCTACTTATCGCCCTCAAAGACCTGCCAGTATTTCTCGTTGTCAGGCACAGCAGGTCTGTACTTTTTCTGAATGATGATTTGTTCATCACTGGGAGACTTATGATACGAAATAGCTATGCAGGCTAATCCATTCGCAATTATGTTCTGAATCCTAGGAATGAACACCAATTCATACTCTACAAAGGTTTTCAATAAATCCATGGCATCATTCCTATACGCTCTCAATCTAGGGTGTTTCGATGTGTATTCTTCGTTCACTTTTTTTATGATTAACCCAGATTCTCCACGCACAACTATCCTATGGGCTCTTAGTTTTCTCAGTAAATTCAGGCCTAGGATAAGAGCCTCATACTCCGCAATATTGTTTGTACACTTAGAGTTCAGATTGAAGGCATGAATCTCAACATAGTCACTCTCAGTGTTATGTAACCACACTCCCCCCCTGCAGTCTTTCTAGTACAAGACCCATCGAAATTCATTTCCCATAAAGCTTCTTCCTCATGTTTATCATTGGTTTCTTTCCTAGCGTTAGTTTCATTGTTATGCTGCAGTGGGGGGCCTGTGTTGTGATGTGAAGGGTTTCATTCTTCGTGTGGTGTATGAGTTTCAGAGGGGTGACTAGCCAGTTGTTCGCATTCTGCTTCTGGCTCACTTTGAGTTTGAGCTTTAGTGCACTGTCCAGAGGATTCTTCTTCATTTCCTTCTAAGTCCAGAGTAGCCATTATGTTAAATTCTAGGGGCTCTTCTCTATTCTTTACATCTTCATATCCTACTTCTAGCTCCTTTAAGGGTTCATCGTGGCAGAGGATAAAGGAGTCCAGGTCTGTGTGCACAGAGTACAAAGGTGAATTTTCAGGCTTTTCAGGGCTGCTGACCAAGAATTTCATTTTCGCCTCTCTATAAAGTCTCCTAAGTTGGCTAAAGACAGGGATTTTGGCATATGCCCCATCCATCTGCATTGTACCTTGCAGCTTGGCTCCCCATGACCTTGATAGTAACATGCCATACTTAGGCAGCACATCTGCCACTACAACATCCATAACCATACATTTGGATGGAATCTGGGTCAAGTTCACACATAGGTCTTTGATCAGGCCAAGGCATTTTACTCTGCTAGAGTCAAATGAATACAAATATTTGTAAGGACGGGTTATCTCTAGGCCTAACCTCTCCATAACTACCTTAGGCATTAAGTTGTGTGATGCCCCGGAGTCATGAATTGCATTGTGAAGTATCTTGTCATGGATATTGAGATTGATATAAAAAGGAGGTACTACCCCTTCTTGAAACTTCCCTTCTATCTTTGGACCAAACAGAATGGTTGGTTGATCATCACTCAGATTGACAGTATCACTATTTTCCCCTAGATTTAATGCTTTCAAAATTTGGCCTTTATACACATCCTGAGTGGCCAGCTTAGAGAGTGGGACAGAGATTTTAATTTTAGCAATCTCATTCTCCAAATTGAAAAGAGATTGACTCTTTGTGATACTCAACTCTGTTTTGTTAGCCACTACTTTAGTGGCAGAATCAGTATGCTGATTCTCACTATGTACAGTGTTTGTAGAAATTTTATCAAGAACACTAGCTGCAGTGCTAGTGCTGCTAGTTGGTTGACTTTGTTTGTCAGGGACTTGGCTATTTTTTCCTTTGTTCTGCCCAGAACTTTTAGCTATTGTTTCGCTATTTTCAGCAGTTGCTTTAGAAGTTTTCTGAGGCCTTTTCTTAATGGTAATTTTAGAAGCTTTTGGTTTGGAGTTGTCTAAGCTCTTTTTTCTTCTGAGCTCATACTGTTCTCTGACCTGCATGATGGAATTTTCAAACCAAAGTCTGTAATCCTCAGATTCTAATCTTTCCTCATCCCAATATGAGGGTGAGGGCTGATCTTCTTCCTGGAACAATTGCGGATTGAGTTTTCTATTTCAAACATTTTTATTGTGGTTCCCTCAGATTCTTCTATCATTCCCTCATCTTCATCAAGAAATTTTTCTTGAAATGGGGGAATAACTTGCTGATCTGAGTCTCTTTGTCTTTTGGGAGTGGTGTTGTTTCTCCTAAAGTTTTGGTTCTGTTTATGATTTCTGTTTTCATTACTAACTGAGACAACCATTTTTTCCATCATTTGTTGTAGCTTTTCCAAGTTTTTGGCTAGATGGTCATACTTGGGATCAGATGTGGAAGTTGCAGTGTTGTCCCTATATGTTACCCTTTTCTCGGCCCTCATTCTGGCTTTCTTTTCAATCAGGTTTGCCTCTACACTAACTTCTCCTTTCTGCATATCTTCCAGTGTGTTGTAATCTCTCTCCCTAAGTTGGTAGGCCATATCAGCATCAAAGCCTTTGGGGTATTTCACTAAATCCATACCTTGGGGAGGTTTCATGTGTGGAGGAATAGCGTTATAAACACTATTAAACCTTGTAGAATAGTCATGGACACTCTCCCCTACGTTTCTTTTAAGGTTCTTGTATTCTGCTAGGATTTGGAGAGGGTTGGTCTTAACTTCCCATTTTTTTATGAAGGTCTGATATAAGGAGGGAAGATCCTGGATGCTATTTGGAGGTAGGCATTTAAAACATTTATTCACATCACCTCCTAAAATCTGGGCAAAGATTCTCATCTTGACCGTCTCATCGTCTATCTCCATATAATCAAAAGAATCCTCCATCCTATTTACATGGTGTTGAGCCGTGGTAGACTCTTTAGTAGTGAAGTGTGGGATTTTTTATTGATAATCATTTGGTAGAGGCACTAAGGGTTGAGGTAACACTATAGGTGCATACCAGGATGCCATAATGATATTCTGAGGGTGTAAAGGATTAGATCAAGCAGCTGGTACGTGGATGACAGGAATATTAGGACCAGCAGCACTCTGTTGAGCTGATTTAGAATGGAAGAGTCCCAAGTTTTGAATGAAATGAATATCTAGATGTGTAAATGGAGGGGTCTCTCTGTCCCTAGTGTTTTTACCATGGTGAGATGGTGAACCTGGAAGCTCAAGGTCTTACCGGTCTAGATTACTGAATGACCTAGTTCTCGGTAAACTGCTTGGAGAGTCTAGGTTACAAAGAGGGTCTGATAGAGCTGTAATGTCTTCTGGTGCAGAGTTAGCTCTATGAATGTGTCTGGAAATAGTTGGCCTTCTAGGTGTAGGGGATTTTCTAAGAATTTTCTTGGGGTTGTCAACTATTTTAGGTGGGTTTGGGTTAGGGTAAGCTCTTGTATGAATGGTCCTTGAAGCTAGAATGTTGTTTTCAAACCAAGCAGCTTAGTCCTACTTGTTAATTCTGGTATGGTTGATGTTGCTATGAAGGGTGGTCTCCCAGTGGAGTCTTATGTAAACCAAGATAATCAGCAGGCCTACTGATCACCAGTGGAGTCTTTTAACTGTTGGAGAACTATGGAGTCGCTAGGTGGAAGATTTAGAGTGTGTCAAGGAGGTATAATGTCCACCACAGTGATTAACCACCAAACTAAGGCTACTATGGTCTTCTTTGAGTCTTTGAAGTATTTAAAGGTGTGTTTTACTCAAAGGCTCCCTAGCGGAGTCGCCATTATGTTGGGGTTCCCATGTTTTGGCAAGTTTGGCAATACCAAAAGATTAGACAACATTAGAACCACTTTTAGACCTCAGGATCTAGCCCTCCTGGGTCCAGAGAGGGATCTCTCTATATAGGAAAGGTTATATGTCTTTGAAGCTCATTTTTGAGGATATTAGGCTAGTTATAAGGCGCAGAGTCTGTTTGTTTTATTTTTGTTTGGTTGTTGGGAATCAGGAAGGAAGTGTTCTCTATAAGACAAGGCTGAAAGAAGAGGATTATAGACAAAGGAGGAAATGATTTCAGGGAATACTCAAGACCATTAGTAAATGGAGTCAGGAAAAGGTTTACTTGCTATTCAATATGCAGGCTTTCAGTTGGGCTAGTCATCTAAAGCATTGGATCTTAAAGATGATAGTGTGATATGAAATGATGAGAAAGAAAGGTGAAAGGCAAGGAAACCTCCAAGGTGACCTTTCATGAATCAAATCCAGGGACAGGACATGCCATTGGACACCTGTGATCCAACTCCTAAAAGGTAAACTCTTCAGACAAAGGGAACATTAAAGATTCAAATGCAAAGGTGAAGACATGAGATCAGAGAGAGACTTCGAACTCTTAATGCTTCGGCATCTAGCTTAATGGATCTTAGAAAGGCTCAATTAATCGAAGAGGATCCTAATGAGGCAGAGACTGTGTTCTAAACTCCCAGTATCCCAATTCATTCAATTAAAGCCTAACAAGAACATCTAAGAACAAATTCATTAATTCATACATCGGCTAGCAGTAAATTATAGCCACTACACTGGTTAAATTAACTTGAATCAATACTCAGATAACACATACAGCAGAGAAAATCAAAGGTAGGGAGAGTAGAAACATAGGGTACCATGCAAGGGTAAATCCTATACCAAATTTCTGATGCGTACCAGAGAAACGAAATGTGATGGTTTACAAAGGAAAACAGAGACAAAGTAAGAAAACATCACTGCTGCTTTAAATCAGGATCCAAAAAAATGTGCTTGTCATATCAAAGAGCAACACTAGTCATGTACAACTTTTCCAACAACTTGATATTCAATCTGAATACATCCTTCTCGGCCTATCTTACAATTTTACACAGAGAACTATATCTCAAGAGAAACAGCTTACAATCCACAGTTATCCGATCAACAACTCTTACAATGAGTTTCTTCATGAGTTTTATAGCTGAAAGAGAGGCGAAGGAGGTAGATGAAATAATAAATGAAACATTAAAACAGAGCAGAGGAAGAGGCTTGAGGCCCATTCTGTCTTAATGTCTATGCATTAGTCTTCGGTACTCTAATTTGGGTGAAAGAGTGGTCTTTGACAAACTGCAATTTACTCTAGGTATGTTGGTGATGTGATTTCGCTGCAGTACTCGTAGTACTCCGGTGAATAAACAAAAGGTAGATATAATGACTTCAAAGTCTGCCATACCACGTAACAAATGCTCTAGTAGCATTAGGACTATTGTCAGGGTGGAAACCTTCTCATGGACACAATGTAGACTAAAACAGTACGAGTACTGTGTCATTTCTCGGGAGGAGACTTCTGTTGATGTGAAACTTTGATGATAATGTCTTCTGTGCATTAGGCCTCATTAAGCCTTCTTGTGTGATTCATGAGGTCTTCAATCTGGTATTTTTCCTTTAAAACACTGAATTAAGGCTTAACATCCTCAATAATGTGCATTATAACTCCTTGACTCTACACTGATACTCTTTGCCGCTTTGTGACTGTCACTCTCTGTGAAGCTTGAGCTTTAATGAGGCTAGAAAGGTTAACAGAGTTAAACCCTGTATTTTAATGAAAAGCACGTCATAACACCTTCTCAGGCTCTTCTCCATAATTTCAGTCCCACAAAATGATCTTCCCTGCATTCAGTGCCACTGTAACAGTGATTGTGAACAATGGTGGCGTTCACCGTCTGTACCCTGCAAAACATACAAATTTTTTAAGAAATCCTTGCCTGGGAAGGATGGCTATCGAGGTCTATGAGAATGGTAGCGCAGCAAGGATGAGAGCAGTGGATGCAAATGATACTGTGGAAAAATGCTGTGAAACAACGAGAAATGCATGTGGAAGTCAGGCGAAATGTAAAAATTTTAATGTAAAACATTAAAGTTTTAATGCTTGGTAGGATGATATGACTTTCCAATGTAGAACATAAGGTTCAGACCTTCGAATGCAATACATGGGAAATGTATGAAAATGCAACAAAAAACATTACGGAATGAGCTTGAATGGTGGGACTTGGTCATGGGCGGAGTGTGATTGAATGTGGACCGTAGGTCTCAAGAGGAGATCGACGGTGGAGATTCAAGAGGAAAGCGAAGGCAAAAGGTCAAAGAGAAAGGGTGGGAGAAAGGTAGACCGTTGGATCCAGAGGATTGGATGGCGGAGATCTTGATCGGAAGAGAAGACAGGTGGGTTAATGAGCGTGGAGTGATGAGATCTGGACCATTAGATCACATGGGACGGACAACTCAGATGTAATCGGGGATCAGTCAATCAGGGCCTCGGAAGGGTGGCACAGCAAGAAATTCCGATTGGCAATGGAGGAGAGGTTGCGATTGCACGATAGCCGTCGGATCAGGGCGGTAGATCAACGGTCGGCATGCAATCAGAGGGGTGAATGGGGAAACGATGGGTGCAACGCAGGATAAGCGCCGACCGTCAGATCTTTCAGAGATCGATGGCTGGAAACAATGTGAAGGCCGACATACTAGTACACCATCGCATCATAGTTTTAACTTTTACAAAGAAATTGCGCTCCGCTCCGAACTTCCGATGCGAAAAGCTCCATATGAGTTAGCACTTGGTCCTAGCACTCGGGTTTATGGGGGAAAGTGGTTAGGGGCTGGCCGAAAAGGGGCTAAGCCTGTTTAATAATAAAATTGGGCCTTTTAGCTTAGAAACAGAGTTTTTAAGGCTAAAAATAGGCTTTCGGTAGGGGGAAAAAGGGATCTAAAAACCAAACAAAAGGATTTCACTTGGTTTTTAAAGGGGATTTGGGTGGTTTGGAAGACTTAGGAGGTATTTTGGGATTCAAAGGGGAAACTTTGAAAATGGGAAAAAGGGTTAAAATGGGGGATTTTGCAGAGATACAAGGGGCAGATGGAGGCCTTTCTGAGCATAGATATTTCACAGACAGTGAGGCTTTCTGGATGGAAGCAGCAGTGAATATTTTTAAAAAGCAAATGGAACACAGAAGCTTCAAGGATGAGAGATTTTTGGAGGAAATGTATCTCTTTTAGGCTCAAAACAATTTAGCCACCTGTTTTCTTAGCAAAAATTTCATAGGTGGCTAAGACATAGGACGGCCTTTCTGTGAAAAGAGTCTTTACCATCCACAATAATTGAAAGTGTCTCTGAAAGAATTTGACCATTTTTTCTCCTTTAAGCACCTAAGTCTTTTCATGCCTGTTATCAACTTTGATTTTTGTCAATACTAATAAGTTCTCATAAGAATTCCATGGAAAAATATTTCCTTCAGCTCCCCAACATGATGGCAAGCCTACTCTTGTCATTTTGTCAAATGACTTATCAAATTGACTTATAGCATCCTTGATTTCCATTAGCTTCTTTTCTGCAGCCTTTCTGAGATCATTTCTGACAATCATCTTGTTAATTTCTACTGCATACAACATTCTGTTCTGCATGTCATTCTCCTCTAACTCCTGATCTCATTTTGAGTTAATAAAATCAATGAATCTTCTAGCCCAAATGGCTCTATTAATTGCTTTTTGTTTATCAGACATGATTGGTTCTTCACATTCTAAAATAAGACTTTTCTCTTTTGCAACTATCATCAAGAAGCACAAATTAGATTTCATTTCTGAAATGATATCAGTCCAAATGATGTCTTTGGCTTGTATCAGTGAGAGATTTCCTTTCAGTCTTACTTTGAGATTTTTAATCTCAGCTTCAGCATTTCAGAAATTCAGTTTGTACTTGTCAGCTTCATCTTCTATGACTTTAATCAACTTTGTTGTAGTCTCCAAATCTGTTTGAGCCTTCTTTAGATATCTTTCAGCCATCTGCAACTCAGCATTTAATTGAAAAATCTGTGCTTTTGGATCATCATTACCTATAGTAAAAACAAAATTACAACTATGGTTATCAATATGATTTTGCAATGAAATTGCAGTTTGCTTTATTTTGGAGATTTCTTCATCTTTCTACATGAGTTGCTGTAAAAGCTTCTACTTTTCCTTCTCTATCTCTGCCACTTCTGCAGCCATTGAATGTTCTCCAGTAGGTAATTTTAGCTTTTTCCTCAATGTGGATATTTCTACATCAACACTTTGCATGAATTTATGCACAACAGTCTTGTCACTGGGGTCTACTCCAATATTTATAATGATATTTTTTCAATTCCTCATTCTGAATTGTTAAGGCTCTTGAATTAGCCTTCTCTAAATTCAATTTTTTAACTACTTTTCCCAACATATTTTCTACCTTTACTACCATTGCATTAGTCTTTGTGAGGTCATTTACAATTAACTGACCTGTTTTCATATGAAAATTCATTTTATCCATCAATGGGATTTTCTTCACATCCACAGTCACATTTATAGTGTTAAAATTTTTAGAAGAACCAATTGACATGTCTATAGGATGTGACATGGAAATTCTAAATTGATCTTTCTCAAGATCCTTTACAGTCAAAAATCTTGTTTGATCAGTAGCAACTTGATGTTCAGCTTGCGCCTCCATGCTGGCCTTCATCTTCTAATTTCTTTCCTCAATTCGTTAAAACATATGTTTGATCAAAGGCACCTGTTCATGAGAAGCTTCATGACTCTTGGGTGAAGCAAGAGAATTTTTCTCTTCTCCCAAATGTAAAGAAAAACTAGGTGAATTAGATGTAGGATCTTTAGCAAAATTTGTTCTCTTCTCGGCTCCCTGCTCCTCATCCTCTAGATCAATAACCACTTCTTTGTTTCTTTTATTTGTTTTCTCTACCATGACAGGAGTCTGAATATTTGCACCTACTGAACTCATCATAACTTTACTTGTTGCCTTCTCCTATTCTGGCCTACTTTCATGAATGAAAGCAGAGTACCCATTCTCATTTCTTCTATTTGAAATTACACCAAAAGGGTCATAAGCCCAACTTTCTCCTAGTAGCATATGCATCATCTAACATTCTTGTTATGTCATCAAATGCTTGTCTCATATTGACTATGAAAGGGCCTACAATCATGGGTAATTTATACATATGTCCTTTTTTCATAGGCACAAAATGAACCTAATCAACATTTAGGCTCTGTCTAATAAACTCTAAAGCAAAAAGCCTCATTGGTACAAATTTTGGGAGTCTATAAGGCTCAACACTTGCTCCATACAGCCTTATTTGAAAGTAATCCTAAAAAACAAACCAATCTCCATATTTGTAATTATTTCCTAAATGCAAAAACTCCTGAGCTTTAGGTAAGAAACGGGGAGGAGGAATTCCATTCAATATCTTATATGCAACTGACATGTAATAGTTAGCAAAATAAAACAATCCAGCCTCATTTTTCTCCCTCCTAACTACATTTGTCCAGAATATCACTGATTTCCTTATTTTGTTTGCATCCATAATATTTAGACCTAAATGCATGAATTCTTCCACATTCTGATATAAGAACAAGTATACTATCAATGACGGAAATTTGAAAGAACTTATTAATGAAAGGCTCATTAGCTGTGAATTGACTGCTTCCTACCAATATGATGGAATATCCAGCACCATTCCTGGCTTCATCATCATAGAAAACATCCCTAGGACTGATTTTTCCATTGTATTATCATCATTTTTACCCAGAATTTTTGCAATGTTACTTAATACAGGATGAGTCTCTGCGTCAAAAACCTCCATAGAAAACTCCTTACAGTCTGGCTGAAAATTCTTCATGTCAGGTTTCAAATAAAACATGAACTGATTAAACTCTTCACCTGAAATAATATCATAATAATGTACCAGCGAATCGTCAGAAAATTGGATGGATGACTCTGACTCAGGATAGCAAAGGGCTTGGCGGATTAGCTGGGTGGACACTTGCAAAACGTTCTCTCCCTGGGAATTCATAACAAAACACTTCCATGGATACATGACTGACACCAACCAATATATAAATTCATGGAAAAGATGGGTCTTGGGAATCTATGCAGAAAGAATGTCGGACTTGACCATGGCAGAATAAACAGGGCAATCATTTTCATTCAAGATGACTTGCTGATAAAAAGGAAGGTAAATTACATAACATATAGTATCTTGAATATCCCTCTCAGTATCCATGAGAGGTATATGACTAGCTGAAACTGATAGAGATGACCGTTTAGCCGTTGTTGAAAATTTACGCAAGAACAATTCACAGGTTGGTCAAATTTGTGCAGGTGGCGGAAAACTAAAACAAGGTGCAGCGCAAAAAATTACAAGTGTTTTGAAAAAAAAATGAAAATCTTCTTTAAATAGGTGGCGCGACTTTTATATTTAATGTTGACAAGATGCACCAGCGAGCCTTTGATTCCATCCGACGTGGAAGACAATTGTGAACAGCTCAGTGTCTCACGTCACTGCGGGGGCTCCCGAGGTACGGAAGAAAACTTTGGTTGGTGCCCCCGCACTCAATCTCCATCATTCATCTCAGTTGTCCCCACAGTCAACCCAGTCAACTGCGGAGGCACTTGTCTCGATATCTTATGTGTTGTTTGTGCTCGCGGGTTGGGCCTTTTGATAGGAACTTTTATTGTCAGCGCTTTCTGCCCAAAAAATTAATCGATCTTTAAGCATAAAATGCGGAACTCATTTATATAAAGTTTAAATGTTTAAACTTTAACTCAGATATAGCTAACTTACATATTTTTCACGCTAAAGTATAAGGATTTTGATTACTTTAACATATTTTTCAACAATTTCTAATTTTTATATTTTCAAATATTTGAAAAATAAAAGGATATGTAGATGATCCACAACATAGTACATTATTACTACGACCAATTATCTCACTTGGTGGGCTGAGTCACAACCAGTGAAGAATTATACTGCAGACACGGTGGTGAAGTTCATTTTCGAGCATATTGTGTCACTGTTTGGTTGTCCAAAAATCCTGATGAGTGATAAGGGCACACATTTTCTGAATAGCACTATTGAAGCCTTCACTAAAGAATTTCAAATGGGTCACCAAAAGTGTACTCCATACCACCCCCAGGCGAATGGCATGATCAAAGCCTTCAACAAAATTCTTGAGAATGCATTGACAAAGGTGTGCAACGTTAATAGGAATGACCAGGATCTGCGCATTCCTACAATTTTATGGACATAAAGAACTATATGTAAGAAGCTGACAGGTCAGATCCGGTTCCAAATAGTGTATGGCTAGTAAGTAGTGATGTCAATGGAGTATATTCTACCTAGTCTTTGCATCACCGCAGTGACGAATATGGTGGACAACGACATTATGGAGCATAGATTGGCGCAACTGCTCGAGCTGGAAGAGAATAGGTTCATCATTGGGTTTCACTAGCAGGTATAGAAGGAGAGGCAGAAGGCTTGAAATTACCGGAATATTAAGAAAAGGTATTTCAGGTACGGGGACCTAGTTCTTTTGTATGATAGCAAGTCTGCGAAGCTCCAGGAAAAGATGAAAATTCACTAGTTGGGTCCTTATATCATCAGGAATGTCTCAGAGGGGGGCATAGTACAGCTCGTGAAGCTAAATGGAGATTTTTTCCCTAGACTTATTAATGGAATATGCTTAAAATTATACAGGAACAACTCCATCCTTAAAAGTTCGCAATGACTATATGGTCGGCGAAAAATCTTACTGCTCCGTGCAGTTGATTGAGGGCATAAGACTATAACATAGTTGCAAGTTCAAATGAGCACAGTTCAAGTGAGCATAGTTTAGGTAAGTGTGAATAAAGTGAGCAGGATTTAGGAGAGCATGGCTCAAGCGAGCGAGGTCCAAAAATCTGTAAATCGGTGTGCCGAGGCAGTTCCACCATTGAAGGATGACTCGAGAGGCATCAAATAAAATATCGATGGTGCACCTGCATTGTGACTCAAGACGAGTCAGCATTTTTTGTTGGGGGGCATGTTGGACATAGTACCCCTCAAAGAAATAAGTTGGAGAAACACTTCGCATATCAAGGAGCAGAGCCCGCAATGCAAAGTACATTTTGAGTCTTAAGGGCTTTGGGGTGTGTCAAAGCCCCTTATTTTGTAAAGGGATGTGAATATTTGTGAATGCTAAACTTTTCCCATGGTTTCTGTACCATGGTATTGTAATTTAAAATACTATATAAGGAGTCTATGATAGAATTCATAAAGAAGGGAATTGATGAGATGCACTTCGATGTAACGCATTTTTGAGTCTGAGTCTATGGTTTTTATGTTAGAGGAAAAGCTCTTGCAGCTGAGTGTGCAGCGATCTTAGGAAGTCTGCACCTGAGTGCACATACTCCTGCAACTGAGTGCACGAGGTGGAATTGATTGTATGAGAAATATTTGAGCATTAATGAAGTACTTTGGAAGACGAATCAGTGTTTTGAGTTTTTTTTTTCTTTACTTGTATTTTATGTTATTTGTGCTAAGTAAGGGTTTTGATCTATAACTACATAGTGAAGTTTTTTTTATGGTTGTTTACATTGTTTTACGCTTGAATAAGTAAGATCACGCAGTTTGCAAGTGAGTTAATAGATGTGTTGAATAGTGACGGTATAGTTGATAGATATTTTCTATGAAGCTCTGCCAAGTACAGAAAGGAATCGAAGCCCTAAAGCCACAGTCCACTATCCCTCTAGATGCAGAAACCTGGTTTTATCATTCCCCTGTATTCCCTTGGGTGAGACTTTGGTCTACGAAATGATATCATTTCCAAAAGGGCTGGTAATAGTGGGTTTTGTTGGTTCACGCAGCCACATTTGAACCTAGTTCTAGGCTCCATCAAGCCAACAATTACTAAAAATTTGATTGAAAAAATTACTAATTATTTAGGACCATATAAGGAATCGAATGGAGCCTAAAGCCAAGAACCATTTATATATCATTCCATTTACTGAATGAAACACTTGGGAAATTTGAACAGTAATAGAAGACTTTGATATAGTTCTAACCTATATAAACTTTCAGGAGCATGCCCAACACAAATTACAATGCTTATGTAATGAAATACTCTTTCACCCACTACTTTTCCATTCAACCCATTGGCAAGCTCATGAAAATACTATAGCTTGCATATCTCTTAGTCATGGTGTTGATATGTTTATGCTTTAGTTTCTACATATGAACAAAATTAACATTTCTTAGGAAATTTGACACTTAATAATCTAGTTAATACAACTCTAAGTTATATCAATTATTCAGAGGATTCCCAACATAAAATAAAAATTTTATGTAATGAAAGACCCTTTAACCTACCTCAAGGCCATTCAAACCATTGGAATGCTCATGATACTATAGCTTACATATCTTTCAGACATGTTGATATTTTTATGTTTTATTATCTACATATGATCAAAATTAAGATTGTGTGGGAAATATGAAGCTTAATAGTCTAGTTTAATATGATTTTATCCTATATCAATTTTTGGAAGCATGGAAAACAAAAACTACAATGCTCATGTAATGAAATAATCTTTAATTTACAATGCGACCATGTGTAAGGTCATTGTGAGTTCCTACTAATTTATTTTAGTATTTGTAATTATCCATCCACTTTCTATAGACTCGTGAATAATATTTTCAAGCCCTTCCTATTCAATATTGTGATAGTATTCTGTGATTATATTTTGATCTATGATAAAGCATGGGAATCTCACATAGATCATGTTGATAAGTGTTTGCAACCCTTGAGAAACAACCAATTATTTTTAAAGTGATCCAAATGTTATTTTTAGGTGACTAAATTTGAATATTTATGTCACGTTGTGAGTTAGGAAGGAGTACAAGTTGATCCCAGGAAAATTGAGGCTATACAAGATTAGGAATATCCAAAAATGCTAAAGTGTATGACAAGATTATTAGTACTTATAAGCAATTTCAGGAAAATTTTGAAAAAATATGGAAAAATTACATCTCCCATAACTTCACCCAATAATAATTCCTTTTTCTAGAGTGAGGAATCCACACAAACATTCATTTCTTTAAAGGAAGCCATGTGCATATTATAGTATTAGTAGTTCCCAACTTTAATAAGACTTTTTCTTGGAATGTAATGCCTTAGGAAGAGGTCTAGGAGCAAGATTGATATGAGAAATATTCCCATTTACATTCACCAATAAGAAATTACATATGACAACAATTTGGGAAAATCCACATATGTAAAGGAAATTATGGTTATCCTTCATGCAATGGAGACTTTGTGACAACATCTCATAAGGAGATATTTTAAAATCAATACCAATCATCATGGTCTAAATTAATGAACCTCAAAAAATTATTTTTTCACCTAATCAACATAAATGTGTCAGCAAGATGTTTTTATATGATTATGACTTCATATATAGGAAGGCTAAAGAGAATATTATGGTTGATGCCTTATCCAGATAATTTGAAGAGGATGTGTCATTCCTTACCTTATCATTACTGAGTCCAAGATGGCTTGGGGAACTCTCTAGGGAATGGATAGAAAATAGTATTTTAAGGAAATTCATTAAATAACTTTATATAGATCCCAAACATTCCAGAAATTATACATGGAAACAAGATACATTATGGTATAAAGGGTACATTTTTTTATCAAAATATTCACCCCAAAAATAATGAGTTTTAGAGGATCTCTAGTCATCACCAATATCATGTCTCTCTAGATTTCATAAAACCTATGAAAGAACTAAGCATTCAATATTTTGGGAACGCATGAAAACATATATCTATGATTTTGTAGCATCATGTTATACTTTCTAAATAAACAAGGGAGAGACAATAAAGTTATGAGGGGCACTGCAACTGATATTAATCCCAACACGAATTTGGACATACATTTGAATGAATTTTATTATGTAACTTCCAAAAATAAGGAAAAATAATAATCATTAGGATAGTGGCAGATCATCTTTTAAAAAAATTTAATTTATTTTCCCATGCTCATCCCTTCACTCCTTCCTCAGTTACCTAGGTTTTCATTGATAAGATATTTAAGCTAGATGGTATGCCAAATTCCATTGTTTTAAATAGAAACCCCACATTTACTAACATATTTTGGTAAGATATATTTAAACTCCAAGGTACCAAGTTGAATATGAGCACTGCATATATTCTAAAATGGATGGTCAAACAAAAGTGGTCAGTAAGTGCTTGGAAACCTATTTGGGGTGCTTTTCTTGTAAAACATTGCACCAATGGGTACAATGTCTTACCCTTGTTGAGTGATTGTACAATACCACTTATCATGGAGGTACTTAAGAATGTAGCTTATAAGGAAATTTTATCTATGAATAAGGATATGCCTTGGTGATAGCATTTCCAACATAAATAATTATATTCTCCAAACATGGATCTAGTTCTCGGTAACTTGTTAAAAAATTGAATGACCAAAATACTAATTATTAAAGATAAAATAATTGATCTACCAAGGTATAAATCCATGAGATATTTAAACAATATTTTATTTACTTAATGAAGTAATTTCTTATAAAATTTGAATCTTAATACTCTATTTTAATGAAATTATAACCTAGATCAATTGTTTGGAGCATGCCCAACACAAAATTTAAGGCATATGTAGTGAAATACTCTTCCACACACCAAGTGGTCATTCAATCCATTAGAAAGATCATGAAAATACTATAAATTATTTTAATATTCCCAACTTAGCTCATAGCTAAGTGGAATATTAATTTTTGTCAATAAATTCAAATGCATGAATAATTGAGCAAGGAGGCTCATAAAACTACTCAGGCATGAATAAAAACCCCTCACAAGGTGAAAAGGGGCCATGAAATAACCAGCTCAAGCATCCATATGTGTGAACAAGGTTAAGTTGACCAAGTCAACTCAACTTGTCTTCAAAAGAATGGAACCATGAATAAAGAAGCCCAATGTGAATCGAGGCAAATTCAGCAAAACAATTTGAATACTCCTTAAATGTGAAAAGGGGCAAGGCAAAGAGACTCAATAAAGGAATATTCTTAGAAGATTATTTTAGTCACATTGACTAAATCAAACCACGTAGCATCTATTTGTTCTCAACTTAATGGGGCAACGTAACCCTAGAGGGGGGAATCTTGGCAAGGAAGCAAACCCTAGTGGAGTGGGGCCCTTGGAGGAGAAGCTCATTTTCTATATAATGAAGGAAGGGAAGCCATTTGGATTTATATTGAAGATTATACTTTCATGAGGTCTGATTATACTTCTGCATACTTAGTTGTTTAGTTAAGTTTTTTTACTTCTTAGTGCAAGGGTTTTCTCATGCAAGAATGCCATGCTTTTTCTTGGAGATCGTGTAGCAAGAGATCTAAGGGAGGCTTCTGATCTGAAATTTCCACTTTCAGGTGTTATTCCAAGCACTTGGAATCCATATCTACATAGTCCCTTGAGGATACTATGTTATTGTTCATAGGTGCAGTGGAACGGGTTAAAACCCCATTGTTTTTGAGCTAGTTTCCCAGAGGGAAGCTCAATTCTTCTTCTGGGAGCTGATTAATAGCATTGCAGCCATTTCTCATGTATATTCAATCATTTCATGCAGATATATAGCCATACTTTGTTATTCCATTTTATATCTGCAGCTGCTTCCTTGTATTTTCATTGCATGTGGGAAAACCCTTGTCGGGTGACCATAATTTCATTGTAAAGGAGATTATATCTCTATTTATTTGCCTCATTGAGTAATATAATGTGAATATCAGATTTATTTCTCCATTTTCTGAGTCTTTCCTTCAATAGACAGTGTAGTCTCTTTTGCAGCAGCTCCGGCATTTGCATGTTTTGGGGTCTTTGTCCATTTTTAGCTATTTGAGCATGGGAGGCTTGTTTAACTTTGTTTTTGGTATTTGTTTCTGAAATCCTCTTGAATGAAGCTCTTATATTGACTAATATAAATGAAAAAACTGTTATTTTATACTTTTGTAACTCAATACTCGTGAAAACTGCGTTTCTGGGTCACTAGTGGTGCTTTTCCCCACTTGGTTGTCTTTATGAAGTAATGTTTGTTGTGGTTTTTGTCAAGTAATGAGCTATGCATCTGATAAGGCCTATGATCTGATAATTTTCTGATTCCTTTTGATTTTCTAAAGAAATTATGAAAATTTTGAAGTGGGATTTCCATTTTGCTGCAACCTTTGTCTTTCAACAGTTTTCAGCTAGTCTAGTTTGTGGGAGATCTGTTTAAGGTCTCTAAGTTAATTTTTTTCAGCTGAAATTCCATACATAAGTCTCATACAACCTATATGAGAGGAACCAAGAATTAATTTGTGTTTATGTTGCATAGTTTTTCTTATACAGCGTTTTTCTTGAGCTGCTTGTCAATAGTCCTGAAAGGGAAATATCAACCTTCGACATAGTTCTATTGACAGAGTCTAATAGTGGGAGAGCTAGCCTATAGATCTCACTCTATTTTTGAAGGTGAAATATCCAGTAAATTCCCCTGCAGTCAATCTCTAGAATAGATCCAGTTGTTGATTGTTAATGTCTTCTTGAAAAAGGATTTTCATTTGCCGGATTCATGAGCATTTCCTGATTTGGAATATTACAGTGGTATCAAAGCATGATCTCTGGCCCAGCCTATGATATCAAGATATCAGAGAAGTTCTGAGGATATGTAGCAAGCAGGAAGCAGAAAGTATGGAGAGGATGAGATTACTCTCCTCAATATTCAGATCCAAGAAGAGCCTCTCAAAAGGGGTTGAACAGTTGGAAGCAGAAAGATGTAGTGAAACTCCAAATGGGTTTCAAGGAGAAGAGGACTACAATGAAACCCTTATGAGGTTTCAAGAAGAAGAAGAAGAAGGCATGGGAATTCCTCCTTCAAGGGAAGACCAAGATCTACGGTTTCCTATTGAGGATGGGATATTTCCTATATCCAGAGAAAGAGCTAGGGGTGACAGTGCAGTCATGATAGAGGCACCTCTAGCATCTCAAGAAGAAGAAGTGGTGAGGATAGTTCACCAAGGAGAGAAGATCTTGCACCTTTGCAAGGAGCTTCAGAGAATCTCACATATAGATATTTTGGCACCATCCATGTGCAGTATGTGCCATCATTATCAAATGGTGAGATCTGGAATATTACAGAGCTTCATAGGGTAAGCAATATCTACCCCTCTCTATTTCTGAAGATTGATGCACAAGGAAGGTAGGAAGATCCATGCACATCAGTTCATCCATCTCTCTATGATGATATATGTATTGATGCCTCCTTATTTGAAGAAGGGTCATTAGGGCAATCCCCTAATGAGAAGAAAAACAAAGTGCTCCCTCAACATAATACAATGAAGACACCAGAGGTCAGATAAGACACTGTCACAGCGCTGGAGGTTGTGGGTAAGAAGCATATTTATAAAAATAACACTTTACTTTATGGTTGCATGTTCTCCCTTATCTTATATGTGCAGACCATAACTCCCAAGGGGAGCGTTCTACCTTATAAGCTTCATGGCCAACTATGGGCCAAGACTATTTTCAAGTATGGCCACCTCCTTGATGAGTTGAGGAGGGTGATGCACTATGATGGGTGCTTCCCTAAAGCCCCAAATATACATCTCACCATCAGCCATGGTGAAGTGATAAGATCAGCAAGTAAGTGGCATGCAAACCACCAACCACATCCTGATATGAAGCAGGGAGAAGGGAACCTGCGCTGGTTCTTGTTGGGAGAGTGTGGGTACTCACCAAAATTTCTGATTCTCATGACTCATGCCTTGTATTCCAAGAGAAGGCTGCATAATGGGAGGGCATGGTTGTTATGGTTGTCACAAGGAGGGTTTGGAAATTATATGCTGAATCTTATGTCCAAATATTTTCCCATGTTTGAGGTATGTCTCATGCATTCACATGTATTTTGGGTTGAGATGTATTTCAAGTATGTATCTTGGTTTGGGAGGAGGAACAACTCCCACATGGTGTGGAATGGGAGAGCTAGCTTGCACTATGTTGATGGAGCACCCCACATTTCCATCATTACATAATTTCTCCATGATCCACACATTGATAATGTAAGGAAGCAACAAGAGCCCTTGTTGATATGGTTACTTTTGGGAGATTATGGGCTGAAAACTCTCCATGCTCAACACAACATTCCAATAGGAATGCATGGCACATCCAAAGTGCAAGAAGGCTAACTTTCAGCCATGATGGAAGGTAGGGAGATCCTTTCACATAGCAGCAGAAGGGTGAATGGCTTTGGCATATGGAATGACAAGAGGAAGAGTCATGGAGTGACAAGAGCATTGCTACTTAAGCCTACAATGTTTTCCTCTAAGAGCAAGTTTATGATGATAAGGTATTTCCGAAGAAGTATGCATCCTTTCATCTTGCATAAATTTATGAGGAATTTTTTATGGGAGGGCTCACTCATGGATCACACCTTCAGCTCACACATGAGGCATGGTAAGAAATACATCTATGTGCCTATTGATTATTCCATCAAGAATTTGTATCTTCTCACCAATTGTAAGCAATGCATTGCTCTGCAAGGGAGCAAGATTATTCATGGGTGTTGTGGTCACTTTAGGGCCACATTTTGTTATGATGATAACCCATCTCTACATGACTTGGAGCAAGTGCTTTGTTGTTTTTATTGTATGCAGCTGATATATATTGTTGCTCACCACTTTCTAGTAGATGAGTTGATATGCATTGCTGAAAATTATTTGGAAAGAAACTTGCCACTTGGTGTTTTAAATCAACAGTTGGGAAAACTGCATTATACCCACCATGGAGGCCATATCTATCATCTTCACTTGCATATAAACTTCAAAAAATTTCTGATTTGGATGACATATGGTGGTGTGGGTCATTCACTTTGAATGGAATGAATTGGGCCAGCACGATCCATGACTTTGGAGGAAGGATCTTTGGAGATCCAACCTTTGTTTCTCCATCAAAGGGCACCCTTATTTCAGCTCAAAATCAGTATGTGCTCTACTCTTTCCATGAGTGGAGAGGGAGACAGTGTGGGATAGGCTATTTTTCCTATCATGTTCAGCCATTCAGCCCACCTTCTTTGCAGGAGCTTAAGGTGGAGGAGATTTACCATGAGTTGCCATCTTGGGAGGCAACAAGTTTTGCTTGGATAATAGCATGGAGAGGGGAGTCTTTATTTGATAATGAAGTGCTCCATGATTGTCACCACTCCTATCTTGAGGAGGCATTGGATCAGAAATGAAGTTCCCATATCAACCTTCCATTCTTCCATGACAAGAGCCATTGGGCTTATTCACCACAGGCCAACTTGTGCACTTGGGAGGAACCATTGGAAGACAAACACTTTGGCAAAAAAATATGATGCATGGATGGAGGCTATGGATGAGAAGGCCACAAAAGAAGGAGAAGAAATTTTTCAGCCCCCTTGCAGTTGCTTGAGGACAAGCAACATTTGGGAGAGGGAGACTATTATATTCCCATATTATCTCATAGCTAAGTGGAATATTATTTTTTGTCAATAAATTCAAATGCATGAATAATTGAGCAAGGAGGCTCATAAAACTACTCAGGCATGAATAAAAACCCCTCAAAAGGTGAAAAGGGGCCATGAAAAAACCAGCTCAAGCATCCATATGTGTGAACAATTTTAAGTTGACCAAGTCAACTCAACTTGTCTTCAAAATAATGGAACCATGAATAAAGCAGCCCAATGTGAATGGAGGAAAATTCAGCAAAAAAATTTGAATACTCCTTAAATGTGAAAAGGGGCAAGGCAAAGAGACTAAATCATGGAAGATTCTTAGAAGATGCTTTTAGTCACATTGACTAAATCAAACCACGCAACATCTAGTTTTTCTCCACTTGATGGGACAGCGTAACCCTAGAGGGGGGAAGCTTGGCAAGGAAGCAAACCCTAGTGGAGTGGGGCCCTTGGAGGAGAAACTCATTTTATATATAATGAAGGAATGGAATCCATTTGGGTTTATATTGAAGATTATACTTTCATGAGGTCTACTTAGGCTTCTGCATACTTATCTTTTTAGCTAAGTTGCTGCACTTCTTAGTGCAAGGGTTTTCTCATGTGGGAATGCCTCGCCTTTTGTTGGAGATCTTGTAGCAAGAGATATAAGGGAGGCTTCTGATCTGAAATTTCCACTTTCAAGTGTTATGCCAAGCACTTTGAATCCATATCTGTGTATTCCCTTGAGGATATTGCGTTATTTTTCAGAGGTGCAGTGGAAGGGGTTAAAACCCCATTGTTTTTGAGCTAGTTTCCCAAAGGGAAGCTCAATTCTTCTTCCGGGAGCTGATTAATAGCATTGCAGAAATTTCTCATGTATATTCATTCATTTCATGCAGATATATAGCCATACTGTGTTATTCCAGTTTATATCTGCAGCTACTTCCTTGTATTTTCATTGCATGTGGGAAAACCCTTGCCGGGTGACCATAATTTCATTGTAAAAAAGATTAGATCTCTGTTTCTTTGCCTCATTGAGTAATATAATGTGAATATAAGATTTATTTCTCCATTTTCTAATTCTTGCCTTCAATAGACAGCGTATTCTCTTTTGCAGCAGCTCCGACATTTGCATGTTTTGGGGTCTTTATCCATTTTCAGCTATTTGAGCATGGGAGGCCTGTTTAACTTTGTTGTTGTTATTTTTTTCTGAAATCCTCTTGCATTAAGCCCTGATATTGACTAATATAAAGTAAAAAACCGTTATTTTATACTATTGTAACTCAATACTCAAGAAAACTGCGTTTCTGGGTCACTAGTGGTGCTTTTCCCCACTTGGTTGTCTTTCTGAAGTAATGTTTGCTGTGGTTTTTGTAAAGTAATGAGATATGCATCTGATATGGCCTCTGATATAATAATTTTCTGATTCCTCTTGAGTTTCTGAAGAAATTATGCAAATCCTGAAGTGGGATTTCCATTTTGCTGCAACCCTTCTCTTTCAGCAGTTTTCAGCTAGTCTAGTTTGTGGGAGATATGTTTAAGGTCTCTAAGTTCAATTGTTTCAGCTAAAATTCCATAAATAAGTCTCATACAGCCTATATGAGAGGAAACAAGCATTAATCTGTGTTTTTGTTGCATATTTTCTCTTATACAATGTTTTCCTTTAGCTGCTTCTCAATAGTCCTAAAAGGGAAATATCAGCCTTCGACATAGTTCTATTGACAGATTCTGATAGTGGGCCAGCTAGCCTCTAGATATCAATCTCTTTTTGGAGGTGACATATCCAGTAAATTCCCCTGTAGTCAATCTCTGGAATAGATCTAGTTGTTGATTGTTAATGTCTTCTTGAAAAAGGATTTTCATTTGCCGGATTCATGAGCATTTCCTGATTTGGAATATTAAAATTATATATATCTTGAACATTTTGTTGATATTTTTATGTTTGAATGTCTACATATGATCAAAATTCAGGTTTCTTTGGAGATATGAAGCTTAGTCTATTTTAATACAATTCTAACCTAGATCAATTTTAGGAGAATGCCTAACACAAACTATAATTCTCATGAAATGAAATACTCTTTCACCCTCCACATGGTTATTCAACATCAATGGTTTCTCTATATTTTTTTCATGGCCATGTGTTGTATGATCATGTTAATCGATTACAATAATATCTAGTATGAATTAATTTATGAAACCAATAATTTGAATAAAACAATGGGTTATAGGGAAATTAGGTTAGAAATGACTAGAAAATGAGAAGAATACAATAGTAGTAGTAAAATAAGAAAGTATTATCCTACACAAAAACTTTTAAAAATATTTTGGACTACATTAAGGCTAATGATCTAAAGGTTCATTTCATGTCATCTTCAATTAAATGATCTAATTACTTCATTAAACAAGCATCTCTTAGGCTTTTAATATTTCTTTTCGTATTTTATTCTTAAAATTTGGCCTAGAACTTTAATTATAGAGTGATTATGGTAGTTTGAAATAAATATGTCAAGTATTTTAATTTATAATGAGAATGAAAGGTGTTAATTGCAATAAAATGTGTGTGTAGTTTTTTGGACCTTTATCTATGGCTTTAGATCTTGACCTTCATATCTAAATATATTTTCATCAATTTTCACTTTGAGATTGCTTCTTCCATTATGATGACATAGAAATGAAAATATACTTAGTTTAGGGGTTTCAAAATTTGAATTTGGAGTTGATATATTAGCTAGGTTATGAAATTCATTTTTTCATTATTGTCTTTTACACATTTTTATCATTAATAATGCCCTATTCAAAAGATAACACCATTTTTTTCCACGGGGTATTGGATAAGCAGTGATCACGTGCTTTGTTGAGGCACTCCTTGATGTGAAGTCACCGGTTCAATTCCCCACCCCAATCGAGGTGAAATATTGGACATGATGAAGATGCAATCCCACCAAGCTTACAAAAAAAAATAACACCATTTTTTATGTACAACAACTACAAGTATCACATGCATAAACATATAAAATAGTATAACCCAAAAAATAATAGAGAAACCATAGAAGCCAATAGATATTTAATCTATCTTACATATAAAAACCATTGTACTTTAAAAGAGAAAATTGGAAATTTATTTTAAATTTCTTTGCATGTCATTGAGAATAAACTTTGCATATGTGAGTCTATTTATAGGTGAAATATAATCCAAGGAAATGTCAGACTTTTGAAAATTCTTCATCCAAATAATAGTAGATCAAGAAAAAAATTATATCATCTTGCTTTTCTTTGAATAATAGTAGAGACTTCATTTGAAATAGAAAGTAATGGTTCTAAGAAAAAAATATTATTAAATTAATTTTATGAAGGGAAAAAATATATATATAAATAAATTTGTAACTATAACATGTCTATATAAGGTGGAGAATATGGGAGTATCCTACCAAGTTTAGCCATTTGGACAATGACATAATTGTATGTTTTACCAACATAGATCCATCTTAAGTATGGATCTAACATGAGCCTAGAGGGATCAAATTTCTTCAAGTGCAAAATACAATGTGTTATTTTTCATTTTTTAAACTGTATTTTTGAATGCTAAATAGAGTATATATATGACCAAATAAGAATTTTAACCATAAAAAGTTAATTTTTTTTCTATATATAGATATATATGAAGTTAACATAAATTAGCTAACATAGATCTTCAAATATTTTATTTAAGTCTCTTGTTCAAATATTTTTGAAAAGTATAAGATTTAAACATATGATTCACACATTTTTTTATTTATAATTACTTTAAAGCATAATCTTTATTATTATTATTATTATAGTTGGCGTTATTTTTCTATTTAGAACACAATTTTTAATTGTAATTATAGTTGGCATTATTTTTCTATTTAGAACATATTTTTTATTTTTTATTTTTATTTTAAAGGGACACGGATGCACTAACAAATTTACACATCCCCTCATACTTTTTTATAGAACAAGTCTCTCCGCTCAATCATAGATAAGACAACTACAAATAAAATGTTGTAAAGATTTTTCACTATAGTAAACTCTAATAAAATTTTGAAGAAAATATAAGCACGCTTATTGAAATTTAATATTCACCCTCACCCTTTACACAAAATATTGATAACATTCAAATATTTTTAGTTTTTATTTATTTTATGTTTACATAAATTAATAACCTATTTATTTTATGTTAAGAGAATTTATAGATTACAAATTTTTTAAATAAAATAGTAATGTTTAGTTTCTATTTTGTTCTTCTTATCATGAAAACTAAAAATGAAATACTTGTAGAAAATCTCTAACACAACTATAATACCATGTATAAATTATACCAATGGATTCAATCCAATCATGCAATGTACTAAAGCAAGATATTGAATCGTTTTACAAAATTTGCAGAATATAAAACATTTTCTCTCACTCAAATGCAAGTAAGAGAAAGAATTAAATCATTACACAACACTAGATATTCCCAGGGAAAGCAACTGCTCAAAACCCCTCCATATTTATTGTATAATCAACCAAGGAATCATGAAACAATACAATGTATTTATGATCACCACAACCTCATACACTCTACCAATTGCTTCACACTGATCTAAGAAAAATTGGACAAACACATAGCCAATTATCAACCTACCCTCAGCCTACCCTGCTTATGCAATCCCTATAGAATTAATCTCGTATTAAATAGGAGATTGAGCCTTCCTTGATTGTGAAATTCATCAAGGGCTTCCCATGGTATTACAACTGCACTTGGGATGTAGAAATTTATAAACACAATAATGTATTTCCAGACTCCCCTGATCTAACAATTTTATCCACTGTTAAATACAAAATCCTTCTACTCAATTCTTTGCGGAAACTAAAATGCCAATTGAAAACACATATGAAGAAAAATCAATCGCACATAACAAGATGTTTTACCGCGAAAGCTTAAAGCTAAAAACCCCAACTATCATATATTATGTATATCATGGAATCATGAAATAATATCATACAAATCTCAGCTCATAGAGCTCTCAGTACAATATACAATCGTCTCACACTGTCATACAAAAATTGGTTTAGAAATGCACCAATTTACTGCCTCCTGACAGCCTGCCTCTACTTCGCAATCGCTGCTGAAGAAGATCCCTGAATGAATTCAATATTTCCTTGCCTTGACTACGTAGTCCTGATTGGAAACTCCAATGTGTGTGTAGATGAATTGAATGCATCACTATAATCACAACTGATAGTCAAACACACCCTTTCACCTATCTCTCCACTGGGGCTCCACTGGATCTGACATGCAAGTAGTTAATTGTTGTATTTATTTAGTTGCAAGTAAGACACTGCTTGTGAATTAATTAAATAATTAATTCACTCATCTCTCACTAGTGTATCTTTAGTTACAGCTAGCACAGCTGAGTTTAACTCACTTAACTGAGTTAAACTAAATAACAAATCCCATAACTACTTTTCCAACTCTGTTACAACTCTACCACAATCAGTTATAATGAAGTCCATCATGCATGGGTCACCAACCAACCTTGGAATGCGTAATTCCTTCAGCGAACTAGTTTTCCACATCAGTTAACTGAAATCAAGTGCTCCAAGAGAATAAGTTATTATTTATTGTCTAATTATCATTAAGGGCTAATAATAAACAACATGCATTCAATTTTTAGATATGTGATCTATAAATAGACTTTTCCCATGTTCTAAAAATAGAAACTCATCTAAAGATATAATTTTCTCAACCATGTAGAATCCGCATCCTGATAATTTTAGAATACGCTCACCATTATAAAAATAGACATATACCTAAAAATAGCCTGCGAGCCCCACCTAGTGAAGGTGCTTAATTTTTCAGTAGGATCATCATCTTGTTGAATCGCAACACTCCCTTTCAACAATAAAGGGATTATCCTTCACCTTGATCCTATCTCTATGGTATTCGAATTTACTCCTGGTGAGCGCCTTCGTTAGAATATTTGCATCCTGATCTTCCATAGGAATGTACTGAAGCAACATGATCTTCCGTTGCACACAATCTCTGATATGATGATACATGATATCTCTATGCTTAGATATATCATGAAACAAAAGATTAATTGAGAGTTTAATGCAACTCTGATTATCACAATTAATCACTGAAGGATCTAAATGAGAACAAAACAAATCGACTAGGATCTTCCTCATCTAGATAGCCTCACATGCAGCTTGACTTGCTTTCATGTATTTCGCTTCCACTGAAATGAGTTCCACAGATCTCTATTTCCTGTTGTACCAAGAAACAGTTGTAGATCCAATACTGAAGACCCATCCTGATGTGCTCTTTCTATCCGTTGGGCTACCTGCCCGATCTGCATCAGTGAATCAATGCAACTTCACCTCATCTGTCTGTCTATACCATAAGCCATACTTAGATGTGCCCCTGAGATATCTCAGGACATGCTTTCCCGCCTTCCAAAAGAGCTTGGTAGGATTAACCATCGCTTGACTAAGTTAGTTCACCGCATAGCATATGTCCAATCTTATATTAACTAAATACATGAGCGAACCCACCAAATGCTGATAGACAGTAGCACCCACTACCTCTGCCGATGTAGCATCTTATTTCCTTCAGTTTCCTGGAAGAGGAGTATCCATGGGTTTGCAACCCTCCATGTGAAACTTACCGAGTATCTCCCGAGCATACTTGCCTTGAGACACAAAATTTCACCATCTTGCTGCCATATTTCCAATTCGAGGAAATAATAAAGGAGGTCCATATCCTTCATCTTGAACTCCTTTACAAGGTCCTCCTTTCATGAGTGTATTAGTTGCTCATCACCAATCATTATTAAATCATAAACATAAATAAAAATGATTAAAACCTTACCCTCCACCACAATATGGTATAGGTTTGTATCGGCCTCACGCTTGGTGAAGCCAAGTCCAGTGAAATCGTTGTCGTTTCAAGTGTACCAAGCACAGGGTGCTTGCTTCAGCCCATACAGTGCTCTTTTGAGTTTGCACACATACGAGTCACTGCTGAAGATCTCAAATCCTTCAGGATGCTCAATGTACACTTCTTCCTCAATGATATCATTAAGCTACGTAGTCTTCACATCCATCTGATGAATGAGCCAACCCATCTGTGTTGAGAGAGCAAGGATGGTCCTTATGGAAGAATATCTTGCGATAGGTGAAAATGTTTCTTCATAATCAATCCCCTCGATCTGTGAGAATCCCCGGGCAAAAAATCTTGCCTTATACTTCTCAACACTCTCATCAAAATCTTGATTTACCTTGTAGATCTATCTTCAACCTACCACTAATTTATCAACCGGCCTTGGAACAATTTCCCAAACATTGGTTCTGACAATGGATTCATACTCCTCCCCCATTGCATCTACCCATGTGGGCTCCTGCACTGCTTCCTAAAAAGAAGATGGGTCTGTCGCAATACATTTTCTCATGAGAGCCATGTATCTAGTGAATCGATCAGGAGATTGTCTCTGTCTGCGCTCTGAAGTAGGGGCTCCTACATTCTGTGCCACATCAAGCCTCAGCCTCTCAGCTTCTGTGGTACGCCTTCTGCTAGTTCTGATGTTTGGCTTTGCATGAGTGGAATCCTCCACTCCATGATCCTCCTCCTGTGGCTAATCCACATCTAGAGGCTCATCTTTGGGAACAAGCATTTCCTCCTCTGCATGAAAGTGTAACTCCCTCTCAAGTGACAACTTCATGGCTTTCTCCTCATTGAATTTTATATCCCGTCGCACCACAGTCATTCAACTATTTGTAAAATACACACAATAATTATGGGGTGTTTCTGTATACCCCACAAATATCCCAACTTCAGCAGTCGGCTCCAACTTCTTCCTGGAATTCTTGATCACATGAACATAAACAGATGATCCAAAAATCTTAAAGCGAGAAACATCCAGTTTCTTACCAGTAAAATATTCTTCAGGTGTACTCATGCCAAGTACTCTATGAGGACAACAGTTTTGCACATAAACCGCAGTGTTGCATGCTTCTGCCCACAAGTGCAATGATAGGCCTTGATCATGCAGCATAGCTCGTGCAGCACCGACGATCGTTCTATTCTTCCTCTTTGTGATCCCATTCTGCTGTGGGTTATGAGGCGCTATGATTTCTCTTCGAATTCCTTCTTTGCTACAGAATTCTTTGAATTCGTTCGAGATATATTCACCACCAATATCACTCTGCAGAGCCTTCACTTACTTCCCTAACTCTTTCTCCACCAATGCTTTAAACTCACAAAAATTTGAGAATGTTTGATCCTTCTTCTGCATGAATAATATCCAGAATCTACAAGAATATTCATCAACAAAAATAACATAATACATGTGTTTTGCTGTTGAAGCAACCGATAATGGTCCATACACATCTGTGTGAACTCTCTCCAGGATCAATGAAGTATGGTTCTCCTTTTCATGAAAGGTGGTCTTCACAAACTTAACCATATTACATCCCTTGCACTGATCTATCTACGCAAGTGTACTCTTGGGAATTCTAGTATAAATCTGCTGCAAAATCTTCAAGGCACCATGGTGAAGATGCCCCAATCCCCTGTGCCATAATTCACCCTCATCCTGGCTCACCAATTCTTCTTCTTTTCCCACCATTGCAGCACAGCCATTTACCTCCAACTTGTAGAGATTCTTGACTTGAATCCCTATCCTCTTGGTTTGACCCGTTGTTTCATCTCGCAGGAAATCTTTTCCATCACTGAAAACAACTTCATAACCTCTATCCTCCAACATCGCGACTGAGACCAAGTTATTCTTTAGACCTGGAACATGCATAACATATTTCAACAGAAATGGTTTACCTAACTCCCTCTCAAAGGTAATGGTACCAATTATGGTCACACTGTATCGCCCATCATCGCCCATCTCTATATGCGTTTGGAGATCTTTCTCCTCCAAGTCGTTGAACAACTCCTTATCTCTCGTCATGTGGAAGGAAGCACCACTATCAAGATACAACACTAACCCCATTGCACTTGAAACCAAGAATGTGATCAAGGATAAATCAATTTCAAATTTTGAGGCAAGCGCCTCACAAAATACAACTCTAGCAGCGTTCTTGTTCTTATTTTTTTGTGGGAAGTTAGTGGCGAGATGCCCATGTTCGTGACAGTGAAAACACTTCACCTTGGACAAATCTAGCTTCTTGCCTTTAGCCTTGGATTTTAGATGGGATTTATTCCCCTTCCCTTTCCTTTCTTTGGTAGCTAAATCACAATCCTCTTCATCATCATGTTTTGATGAAGGGCCATCCCTAGTACTTTGCCTTATCTCATCCTGCACTAGATCCAACCAAAGTCGCTCCCAATCCGGCAGTTTCTCTTGTCCATTGATAGAGTGTTGATAACTGTGCCAACTCTTCAGAAGTCCAAGGAGAGACAATCTCACCAAGTCATCATCAGCAGCTTTAATTCCCACACTTCCCAGCTCATCCCTACATTGGACAAACTTCATGAGATACTTTGGAATACTATCGCCCTTCTCCATTTTGATTTTTCTGAGTTTATCTTTCAACACCAACTTCCTATGGTTGCAACCTCTTTGGAAAAGATCTTTCAAAGCCTTCCACATTGAAAATGGAGTGGCTTTCCCATGAAGGCTTGACACAATATGATCTTTCACACCCTCCAACAGAATTCTTCTCGTCTTCGCTACTTTCTTTTGCCATGCGTCAAGCAATGCAACATTCGTCGAAGTGGGCTTAGGAACATCGCTATCGATGAACTCTTTAAAGCCATTATCTTCAAGCAGCACCTCCATCCTGTCCTTCCAGGATATGTAGTTCGAGCTTCCCTCGAGTGCATACTCCAACCGCAACCCAGTGAAAGCCATTTAAATGTTTACTCAACTGTCGCACCAAGAAATTCTTGTAGCAAATTCAAATTGTTCCACCAACACAAACTCAACACTGCTTGAATATTGCAATCTTCAGTGATTAACACTGCTCTAATACCATGTAAAAATTTATAAACACAATAATGTATTTCGAGACTCCCCAGATCTAACAATTTTATCCACTGTTAAATAAATAATCCTTCTACTCAATTCTTTGCGGAAATTAAATCGCCAATTGCAAACACATATGAATAAAAATCAATCTCACATAACAAGATGTTTTACCAAGAAAGCTTAAAGCTGAAAACCCCAACTATCATATATTATGTATAGCATGCAATCATGAAATAATATCATACAAATCTCAGCTCATAGAGCTCTCAGTACAATATACAATCGTCTCACACTGTCATATAAAAATCGGTTCACATATGCACCAATTTACTGCCTCCTGACAGTATTCCTCCACTACGCAATCCCTGCTGAAGAAGATCCCTGAATGAATTCGATCTTGCCTTGCCTTTACTGTGAAATCCTCATTGGAAAATCCAATGTGTGTGTAGAAGAATTTCATGCATCACTATAGTCACAAATGATAGTCAAATACACCCTTTCACCTATCTGTCCACTAGGTCTCCACTAGATCTGACATGCAAGCATTTAACTATTGTATTTATTCAGTTGCGAGTAAGACACTGCTTTTGAATTAATTAAATAATTAATTCACTAATCTCTCACTAGTGTATCTTTAGTTACAACTAGCACAACTAAGTTTAACTCACTTAACTGAGTTAAACTAAAGACCAACTCCCATAACTACTCTTCCAACTCTGTTACAACTCTACCACAATCAGTTATAACGAAGTCTGTCATGCATGAGTCACCAACCAAACTTGGAATGTGTAATTCCTTTAGCTAACTGGTTTGCCACATCAGTTAAATAAAATCAAGTGCTCCAAGAGAATAAGTTATTATTTATTGTCTGATTATCATTAAGGGCTAATAATAATCGACATGCATTCTATTTTTAGATATGCGATCTATAAATAGACTTTGCCCATGTTCTAAAAATAGAAACTCATCTAAAGATATAATTTTCTCAACCATATAGAATCAGCATGCTGCTAATTTTAGAATATGCTCACCATTCTAAAAATAGACATACACCTAAAAATAGCCTGCAGGCCCCACCTAGTGAAGGTGCTTAATTTTCACTAGGATCATCATCTTGTTGAATCTCAACATGGGTAGTTTGCCTAAAATACAACTGATATTTTACTATCCTTGAACCTTTGTCTCAACTGGGTATCCACCAGAATTAGCATGCATGCAGCTATAAATAGTGAATCATCAGCTACTTGGTAGATCACTACTGGTGAATTAAATCTATTTTAATTCACTTGATCTTCCTCTAGCTCATCAAATAATTAGAACTAGTTAAACTGATTTTAACTCAATTATTGTGAGTTAAATAATCCCACCCACACTACACTAGTGCTACAACTACAACTGGACCCTGTTAATAATAGAATCACTCTACATGTCTATCCTTAGACCCTCAACTCGAAATTCTTGAGCTAACTAAGTCTATTACACTTAGTTAACTATTAAAAGTTGTTATGAGATAACATTACAATTAATTTTCCAATTTATTCAATAAAATGGCTTGCACACTAATGTATCGCTAGGACCCATCAATGTGTGACCTGTGATCCACACTAGTGTATGTGTTGCATTTTCTTGTTGAATTTCAACAATACTTTGGTTAAGCCATACTCTTCAAAAAAATTTAGATTTACTCTAATTTGTAAGTTATACAATGTTCCAATAATATTTTCCTTAACATATTTAGTTTGTTTATAGTTTTTGGAAAGCTTATATGATATTTAGGAAGAATAAGGCACTAGCATTAATTTAAAATTATCAAAGTTAATTCATTCATACAAATTTATTTTTCTTTTATTTAAACTTTACATCCCCACAAACTCTTCACCTTCATATAAAAAACACTTTTTTCCTTTACTTTTTGTATGGGAATCCTAAGCACTTTGTAACGTCTACCCATAAAACATTAGAAATATTTACCATGAAAAAAAAATCTTTTACAACCTAGTAGTAAAAATCTAATAACATGATTTATATCTACTAGAACTTTTTACCTATGCATACAGTTTTAATATTTATCTACCATAAGCAATATTTCATAAACTTACATTACATTTAAAATCCTTGGGGTTTAATCCCCTAGGTCTGTATCCGCATATGTATATAGAATATTAAACTTCCAATCCCATGGTAAGGCTATTTTTTTTTTTTTGGTAGTTTAGACTAATCTTAAACCTACGGGTTTCGAACGGGTGACCTTGCATACGAAATTCCTTAACAGTGCACCCCATCACCAACTACTCTACACCACGTGGGCTCCATGGTAAGACTATTTAATAATCCATCACAATCTCTTTCAAACATATATTATGAAGCACCTTACTAAAGGGGATATAATACGATTTTTAATCATTACTGTATAATAATTATTTGACGGATTATATTACATTGAGTTATAGTCTTGATACCCTGCCAACTAGCTGCATCCGCAAACTCGAAGGTGAAGATTTAGTTGTACAGTAAAATTGATTATTTTAAATACTGTTTTTAATACCCACATCACCAGGTTGGCATACACAGGGTCATCTCTGATCTTGGCATGTGGGAATTTCTCAACCCTTAAATAATTATCAAATCTACGGTTGAATGTGGGTTGCAGGTGGTTAGGGTGTCACCCTAACCACTTTCATTTTTTATTTTGCACTCTGTAAACTCTACAACATTTTCCTGGTCCATGGCTCCACTACTCGTTGCTATGTTTAGTGGCGAGGTAAATACCTTCTCACCCCTCTCTGGTCATACAGTAATGTCACTTTTCACATGTTGTTCTTTGTGATGCTCTGTTGATACCTTCTTCTCGGTGCTGAGGTGCTCCACCATTTCTTTACATTTATGGTATCTTGGTTGTGCTGACAATCTCACTCTGTCGATGTGCTGATGCATTCTTCTCCATTCTATGGCTTTGCATCCTTCAGAAAAGTCTGTTCGAATTCGACTAAGCTGGCTCAGGTAAACCTTTACAGTTATGCGAAGTTTTAATGAAGGAATTTGCAATTATTTAGTTTTGAATACACATTTACAGACTTTGTAACTTTTTTTCTCTTCTTAGGGCTTATGGTTCTAGATTTACAATCACATAAGAGGTAATTTCTAAACCGGTACCCGTGCTTGCATATTTTTATCATCTCCTTAATTTTTGGAACTTTTAATTTGGTATTTACGTAATGAGCATTGCCAATGGTTGTGGCAGGTAACCTATCACCAAATTCTACCTCCTACAACACTATTAGCTTGGTTTTAGCTAGCCTAAGATGTTTCCTCTATGCATGTTCAGGTACCTGACTCCTCTGATGTCTCTGTTGAGACAATTCCAGTCCCTTTCGAATTGATGTAGTTATAAAATGAGGCTCTGTGATTTTTAATATTTTTGTCGAGGGCATTTAGATTTTGGTTATAAACTTCTAGCCTGTCAAGTCTTTCAAAGACAGGGAAAAATTTAATGATGGATGTTAATCTTAAAGTTTAAAAACTTGGCGAATCTTAGTAGTCTCCAATATGTGAATTGTAAAATTTTTGATGTTATTTTTGTAAAAATATTTATTTTTTTAATCATTTTATATTAGTATATATAATTTTTTGACAATTTTTAGGGTAAAATATTTTTATACTATAAAATTTGGGTGAATCAATTTTTAAAAAAATGGGAATTGGCGAATGTTTTTTTTGGAAAAAGCATGGAAAATTAGCCCACTTTCGAATATTAGCCCCTAAAATTTTCCATGTTCAAAGAAGGAAAAATCTTGTTTAAACTGTGCTTATGATTTTTGGATATGGAGGGTTAAAAACCCATTTTGATCCTCAAAGGACATATCGTTTCCTAATTATGTCTTGTTGTGAATTCTTAGTTTTCTGGCTCATCCCCCTATAGTGTTAAGTCTGTAATGTTAAATATTGATTCATTATATAAACTTTGTCTACTATACATGATAAATTTATGGTCTTTTGGTTTGTGCTGCAACAACATTTTTCACCATGCATGTAGAACCATTACTATTATTTTACCATGTATTTGCAGTATATTTTCATAATCACCCCTTCAAGGGAAGTGTATGGTTTTTCATGATTCTTACGGATATTTTTGCATGGTTTCCACCCTCTGGGGTTTATCTGTATATTCTCTTTAGTTCTTATAATTTATTTGTGGTGTTAGCTTAAAAGAAGATATTCCAAAGATATATACTACAGTTATAATCTTAATTCCTTCCTTATTGTTCCTTCAGGAAATTGTTCTGTTTTCAATAAATTTTATTCTCTACAGATCTTTCATTATTTTACTGTAATGATAATATCAGGAAGTTGTTCGGTTTTCAATACATTTTATTCTCCATAGATCTTTCATTCTTTTACTATAATGAAAATATATGACACAGTGAGTTTAAGCTATTCAGTTGTTCTTTTATCTTGAACTCAAAAATAGCACCTCTATGGTTCGACTACTACATTCAATAATTTTCCTCCTTTCATTTTTTTTAATAAGTTCCCCCCCCCCCCCCAGGTGTCTGGATCATCTGTAAATAAAGAGGGTTTTCTTCCCAACCCTCAGTCTGTGTACATTTATGCCATTTGAGGGAAGACTGTCGTGTCTGGGGTTTTATTTCGGATGGAGCTAACTATTTCATCAGTCATCTCCTTCATTACAAGGTTCTCAAGATTAAATCACTAAGTTGTTCAATTTTAGTTATATAGACCTTCCTTCGCACATAGGGGTACAATTTTCCGAATTGGATTACTCTAATCCAAAGCAAGAGGGTTTTTAGCTATCAAGAATTAAATATTTAAATCTAAACTGATACAGTGCTATTAATCATTTCATCATAGAGTTTATCTCATTCTAAATTTACAACACATAGAAACTCTTTCCAGAATTAAAGTACTTATAAAAACAAAGGAACACTTAATTCTATTCCTTTTAGGTTTATAGTACCTACTTCAGATGAACAGGGCTGATGGTATCCTCCCAACCATGAGAGAGGCTATTACGTCCTCTGCTCCCCCCGTGCTCCTCTCCAGAGTGAGATTATTTAGTAGTTTCTCTAGAGAGAGACCTCAAGACCATCGTTCAATCTCTTCTCCCATTATCAGGTTTTGTCAGAGTTCCACTAGCTCCAACCAGCTCTGGACACTCAGCACCTTCCAGCTATCTTGTTGTATTCTTTTTCTTTTTCACATAACCCATTTTCCTCATTAGGGTTTTCTTTTAATTCCTAGAGGAAAGTTAACTGTCAAATAATTTCTTTTAATCTAACCACTCTGGTAACTTGGACACTTAACTGTCAGTTTATGGAAACCACTCCATGATTAATCTTTATAAAAATAAGAATTAAAATTTTGTTCATAATTTTCTTAATACACTAATTAAGCTAGTTTAACTTAAACAAGTTAAATGTATCAATTAAATAACATAACAAATCAAATCTAGGTATTACATCTTCCCCCACTCAAGGTAAACACCATCCTTGGTGTTTTACTCCATTTCACTGAATAATTTTGGATAGGCCTCTTGAATGAATATTTCATCTTCCCAAGTAGCCTCCTCTAGGCCAAAGTGCTTCCACTGCACTTTAACTTCGGTGATGGCTTGCGTCCAGAGCGTTATTTCTCTCTGCTCGAGAATACGTTGAGGTTATACCAGAAACTCATCATCTCGTTCGACCTGTAACCAGCAAATATTTGAATTATTCAAAGTGCTAATTATCTTATTAGGATTCTTACTTTTCAATTCAATCCTACCTAAATGTTCTACCAATGAATTATGTTCTTTCAGGCATGCACATATATTTTCAATAGGACACATGAAACACATTGTGCACCTGAATGTGTCCTGCTAAAGCTAGCTGGTAGGCTACTGGTCTCACTCTTTCTAAGATTTGGAAAGGTCCACAGAACCAGGGGGGAACTTGGCGCAAGTATTCCACCTTAAGGTGCTCTTCTTGGGTCTAATTCTCACATAAACACGATCACCCACTTCGAATTCTCGGTAGGTCCTCTTCCTATATACATACACTTTCTGCCGATCCTGGGCAGCTTTTAGATTTTTCTGGATCTTCTTCACTTCTTGTTCCATCTCGGCCAATGTTTCAGGTCCAAGCATTAGCTTGGTCTCTGGGCTACTCCAGTTAATGGGTGTCCGACATTTCATTCCATATAATGCTTCAAAGGGACTCATCCTGAGGGATCCTTGGTATCCATTATCATAAAAAAATTCTACGAGTTGTAAATAATCTTCCCTCTTCGTACGTTGTTGCATTACATACATCCACAACATGTCCTCTAGAATTTGATTCAATCGTTCCGTTTGACCATCTATCTATGAATGGTACGTAGTATTGAATTTAATTTGTGTGCTTAGACCATTGAACAGGGCCTTCCAAAAAGCAGAGGTGAAATTTACATCTCTGTCTGAGATAATTGTTTTCGGTATGACGTGTAATATAAACACTTCCCTCATAAAGATATCGGAAATCTATACAATATTATAATTTGACAGTACCAGAATAAAGTGAGTTTCCTTGCTCAATCGATCGACTACCACCATTATTCAGTCATTGTGTCGCTTTGTTTTTGGTAGGCCTGTAATAAAATCTAACGATATAACTTCACACTTCCATTCCAGCAAGAGAATAGGTTGCAACAGCCCTGCTGGGTGCTGATATTCCACCTTGAACTGTTGACATTCCAAACATTTAGTCAAATAATCATCAATAGTATTACGCATTCCCGGACAAAAGTAGTCTTTTCTTATTGTTGTTAACATTTTTTGGTAACCAGGGTGTCCAGAATAATAATTTCGATGATATTCATCTAAAATCAGTTCCTTTAAACTCATTCAATTAGGAATACATATTTTCTCTCGAAATGTGAATAATTTTTCATTGATGATCTTGTACACTTTTTTCTTTCCTTGCTCTTATTCTTGTTGTGTTTGCTGCCATAGAAACTGATATTCAGGATCATGTTCCGCAGCCTCCTTCACTTTTTCTTGGAATTTAAATTCCACCTGATTAAAATAAAGTTCATACACACAGTGTAATTTTATTCTTAAAGCCTCAGCGACACGATTTTATTTTCCCTTAACGTGCTAAATTTCAAAATCAAATTCACTTAAGAATGTGTTCCAGCTAGCTTGACAAGAATTCAAGTCATTTTGTTTAAAATAATTGGTCAAACTACTGTGATATGTTTTTAATACAAATCTTTTTCCCAATAGGTAGTGCCTCCATACCTTCAATGTGTGCACTACTGCAGTTAGCTCTAGATCATATGCAGAATATCGTTGTTCATGATCTTTCAGCTTCTTAGACTTGTAAGCCACAAATTTTATGTCTTGTGTCAGTACAACTCCCACTCCTTCTTTGCAAGCATCGGTGGAAATTTCAAATTCCTTGTTTGGATTAGTGACCTTTAATACAGAGGTTGTAGTCAGTAATTGTTTTAACCACTTGAATCTAGTTTGGCACTCGTTGGTCCATTTAAGCACTCGTCCTTTCCGTTGTAATGAAGTTATAGGGAAAGAAATCTTAGAGAACCCCTCAATAAAATGCCGATAATAGCCAGCCAACCCCATGAATGATCATATGTCTACTACGTTCTTAGTTACTCTCCATTCCATGATAGTTGTTATTTTTTCAGGGTCTATTGCTATACCCTCAGCAGAAATAACATGGCCTAAATATTGACTCTAATATTTATAAAAATCACACTTTTTAAATTTGGCATAAATTTGACGTTCTCTCAACATTCTTAACACTATTTATAAGTGTTCTTTATGCTCCTCCATATTTTTTGAGTAGATAAGTATGTCGTCAGTAAATATTAAAACAAACTTATCCAAAAATGGATGAAAGATGCCATGCATTAAACTCATGGATGTTGCTGGTGCGTTGGTTAAACCAAATGGTAAAACCACAAATTCATAGTGCCCATATCGGGTACAGAAAGTTGTCTTATAGATGTCTTCATCCTTCATCTATATTTTATGGTACCCATATTTTAGATCTAATTTTGAAAAGACAGTTGTGCCTTTTACCTGATCAAATAGATCATATATCCATTGCAACGGGTATTTGTTCTTAACATTTAGTTTGTTAAGCTGTCTATAATCCATGCACATTCGCATAGTAGCATTTTTCTTCTTCAATAACATTACTGGTGCCCCCCAAGGAGACACACTAGGATGGATATATCCCTTATCTAACAACTCCTGTAATTGCATTTTCAACTCAGTTAATTCATGTACAATCATTCTATATGGTGCACGTGATATTGGTGTTTCCCCTGGCATTAAGTCGATGGTGAAATCAATGTCTCATTTTAGAGGTAATCCAAGTACATTTTCTAGAAATACATCCATAAATTCTTCTACCACCGGTATATTCTCTATCATAGGGGTCTTATCTTTAGAATTGGAAAATCCCACTTGAAAACATAAATCTGACAACCTTTTCTGATGCATTTTCCCAACTGGGATGCAGTAATAGGACGCAGTTGAAGTGGTTTCTTAATCCCTTGCAATTCCTGGCGTGTTTCATCTTCTGCCTTGAAATAAATGATTTTCTCTTTGTAGTCTACTAGTGACCAGTGCAATTTGTTACACCAATTTTTGGTCATCTAACCTGTTACTATTAGATGGACTAAAGTACACCATGTAAGACCAATTTTACCATAGTAAAATTTCTCTCACTATGAAAAAGAATTTAATAACCCATAGTCTAAATAGGAAACCCCGTGAGGAATAATTGAATAAATCCTTGTTTTTTTTATTTTCCTCAAGGGATAATTAATTAAACCACTGTTTAATTAATATTCATGGTCATATTTAACCCAAAATAGGAAAATTAATTAGATAAGTCATTATTTACCTTACTATTTTCTAGGAATAATTATTTAAAACATTATTTGATAATATTCCTTGTTAAATTTGACTAAATCATTTAAAAATAATTGAATAAATCATTATTTATTTAATTATTACTTAACCGCATTGTTAAAATAATAAATAAATCATTTATTTATTTATTATTTATAAATAAAGGGATTTGACCAAATTCAAATTCTTTTTCCCTCCAACAAAAATAATAAAATATTCCATAAAATTTGGATCTAGATTTGGTTAATAATATTTTAATTATGCACCAATATCTATACTAACTCAATATTTTGTTATAAATAGAAGGGTTTTTCCATTCATTCACTACCTTTTGTTTCCTAGAGATCACTCTTGACCTATAATTTTGGTCTCACTTTGATCCTCCCATCATTGTCATGTGTTTCTACTTTTTCCTTGTGAGCTCCCTTTGAGTTCCATTTTTCTCTGAATTTTCTACATCATCAAGAGAGAGAGAGATCTTAGATCTGAAGCTTTGAGGACAACAAGAACCCATCCCATTGAGGGGAACTAGTAACATCTTTCTATTTTCCCTTCCCATGTGTCATAATACAAAAAAAATCTTTAAAAATTCTTGTCTTGTTCATTAGATGCATGGAGCAACTCTTGCTTATTATTTGTTGTTTAATGTCTTTAACTGCATAGATCTGGATTTCTGTAGCATTTATTCTGATCACTAACTGCATATATAAGGAAATTGACAGCAATCTTTGATGTTAGGGTTTTTTTTTATGCCCAGCTAAAGTGAGCTTTTTTCGTACGCTTGGGATTAGAATTCACACTAATAGCTGGCGACTCCACAAGGGTTTTTAATTACGACCGCTATCGTTTTTCAGATCCCTGCCTGACCAGTTGCTTCAACCCCTTGGGTTTTTCTTCAACTTCTTATTTTTCATTTCTTGATTTTGTTTTTAACCTTTAAAACCCTAAAACAGTAAAAATTATAAATTTCATGTGTTTCTGGGTCCTTTGTGTAGGTAACAGGTATCAGCCGCAGTAGAGACGACACTTTTTTCTGAAACCTACTCCTGAGACAGCCGGAAGTGAAAGTCACACTCTTCAGGCCAAAAAATGTGACCTCAGCTCTAAGGTAGAGGAAAACAACCTGAAAACTGCTACCTCAGTAGAAAACAAGTCAGAAACTATAACCTGTACTTTTTGTGGGATTTTTATTTTTATTTTTTTGGGTTTGACTGGGGCACTGTTCAGTGTTATTTAACCTCCCTCTTCACCTGTCTTGGAACTATACTTGCTTATTTTTCCTCGTCGAAGTAGGAACCAAGCCCCTTAGGGCTTTAGTATGCTTCCACATTTTTAAGAGGATTTTAGCTTAAGTAGGTCCTCTGAGATTTCAGTGTTTTTCAACCGTTTTTCAGATCTGAACCTGTACTTTCAGATCCATTTAAAATCGGTTATTTATCCATCCAAAACACCTATTTTTAGTTTTGTTTGGTCCTCCTTTGGGGTTCACCCTATTTCCCTTCAAGTTGTAGCCTTTCACCACCTTTTTACAACATTTTTCTCTCTGGTTTTTTGTTGTTTTTTGTTGTTTTCTACCCCTCCTTCCAGCAGATATGACCTTTAGATCCTTGTCCCTCCTGACTTTAGATCCATTGGCTTTTTTTTGTTTTTTGACTAGAATTAGCCCACCCATAGACTAGTTGTTGGGAAGCCCTCCTCATTGGGTTTAAATTGATGCATCTTTAGCTGTTTATTTTATTGTCGCATTCAGTTTCCTTTACTATCATTTTGAGTTTTATTTATAGTTATACAACATCGTTTTTCTTTTTTCTCTACACACCTCTGGGATTAAATAGAATTAACACACTTATCACATACACGAACACTCTAAGAGAAGAGAGTCTGGTTTACACCACCAAGCCAAGACTTAAACATTGTAATCAGTTGATCGTGCACCTCCCTGCCCTTGTTTACCTCTCTTCCTTATTGGGTTTTGTGTCTCTTTACCATAAATGTGTCTACAAGGCATTTATCCTAGAGTCTCCCAGGCCTTCATCCTTAGTTTGCATTAGGAAGACTTACTCCTCCGCGTAGGGTTCGAGTTCATCCTCCACTGAGTCCCCATTCTGACTCTGATTCTGGTTCATCGGGTTCCCCTTCTGGTTCTATCCATGGCTGTCCTCCACCTTTCACCTTTATCATGTCTGGTTCACGACCTAATGCTGGTGGTAGCCCCGGCCCTAATGCTGGAAATTTCCTAGTGGTGCCACAATAGGAACTATTTTGGTTTCTCCCTTGCTTCCTTTCATGCCAGGCCTAAGCCTTCCTGATTTTAGCCAGTTTATTGACAACCCCATACACCATGATCATGGTTTCCCTGCTATGCCAACCAAGCTTCCTTTAGAAATCCCCAAGTTTGAAGGAAATGGCTGAGAGCATTAGGGGAATTTTGAGGTCTAAAATGGGCCTCCTAAGGAAATTATAGAATAATAGTGGAAATAATAAAATAATATTTTATTACATCATCAAATTTTAGAGGGAAAAAGAAAAATACATTTTAAACTCCCATTTTCAACTTATCTCCCAAAGTTTTTACTCAAATTTCAAGCACGATTACTCATTGGATGCAAAATTTAATTCCTCATCCAAGGAGTACCCATGTTGTATACTTTTGATGGACCCTTCTATATTAAAAATGACAAATACATGAAAAGCGTGATTAAAATCACGTTTTTTAATGTATTTCTCATTTTTCATGTAGCAGGGTCCATCGAAAGTATGCAACATGGGTACTCATTGGATGTAGAATTAGATTTTGCATCCAACGAGTACTCCTGCTTGAAATTTGAGTAACATATTTGGGAGATAAGTTGAAAATACGAGTTGAAAAAGTAGTTTTATTATTTTATTATTTTTCAATCTTTTTACCCTTTTACTTAAAAAATGGTGAATCATCCCCCATGGTTGACATCATCATCTTGAATCCTATTGGTTCTTATAAAGTTTATATTGGTTGTACATTTTTCTTAGGAGGCCCACTTTAGACCTCAAAATTCCCCTAATAGATCCTACCAACCATGTTCATTCTTTCCACATGTGGTGTTTGTCTAACTCCATCACCGACGACTCTGTCCATCTTCGGTTATTCCAGCGTATTCTTACTGGAGAAGCTTCCAAGTGGTATCTCGACCAGGCCTCATCCTCTCATACTACTTTTGTGACTCTTTCCAAGGCTCTTCTATCTTATTTCCAACTCCCCCTTCACTATGATGTTAGAAAATTGAATATTACAGAGCAATGCAACATATAAAATATGTGGAAAACAGAAGAACACAAAACACATAAAACCAGAGAGACACAGATATACATGGTTTACCCAGTTTGGGCTACGTCCACCCTGAATAGCCAGTCCTTCCTTTCTATTATCCAACAAAATGAAGAGACACAACCTACAGCAGATCCGCTGTAATATCCTTTGTTCTCTCTCACAGTCTCCTATCTTTTTCTCACTCCGAGAATACACATACATTACACAGCCACAATACAATACCCTCATAAAAGTGAGGGGTTGCCTTCTAGGGAAAAAAACCCTAAACTAAACATAACTTCTACCGTCAGATCATCTGCCTAATGAACGGCCCAGATTGACTAGAAATTACTATACTTTACAAGGCAATTTTACATCTGTTTTTAGCTTCGGGGGTGCTGCCCCCGAAACCCCCTGCTAGGGGGGGAGGGGCTCCATAAAGTCGCAGTCGCCCCCCGTGGACCCCCCAAGCAGCATTTAATTACGGGCGGTGTTGCCACCCCAATTAAGGTACAGGGGTCCAACGCTGTGATACAAAATAAACAAGATAATCAGGCTCCACACCCAATAATCTCCCACTTGGAGACTGATTGTAGCAACTCCACCGCTGCTTCATTTGCTGGACAATGAATCCTCTTTTGACCTGGTTGTTTCTCATCTTCATTGTCATCCTTGAAGACCAATTGAAACTGAGCATATTCTCAGTTTCTCCCTGGTTACAACTTTTGTTAGCATAGCTACAGGATTCTGGCTAGTGTGTATCTTTTCTAGCTTCAACTGTCCATCTTCCAATACTGACCGTATGAAATGGTACTTGAGCTCTATGTGTTTATTCCTGGAATGAAATGTTGAGTTCTTTGTAAGATGAATGGCACTTTGGCTATCACTGTATAATGTGCCCATATCATGCTTCTTACCCAATTCATCCATAAACCTTTGTAACCAAATCATTTCCCTACTATCCTTTGTAGCGGCAACATACTCTGCTTCTGTTGTTGAAAGTGCAACAACACTCTAGATTTTTGAAACCCAATTGACAGTTGTTCCACCTACAGTAAATACATACCCTGTAGTGCTCCTCCTGCTATCTTTGTCACCTGCCATATCTGCATCAACATATCCCTGTAGAGCAATGTTTGAACCACCAAAGCATAATGCTTGATTTGTGGTACCTCTCAAATATCTAAGAATCCATTTCACTGCCATCCAATGTTCTTTTCCTGGATTTTTCATGTACCTTCTTTCAAATCCCACTGCATGTGAAATATCAGGCCTTGTGCAGACCATTGCATACATTAAGCTTCCAACTGCTGATGCATATGGAACTTTAGACATATAATCCATTTCTTCTTGGGTCTTGGGGCACATCTCCTTACTAAGTTTGAAATGGCTATCAAAAGGTGTACTAACTGGTTTTGCATTCTGCATATTAAATCTTTTCAACACCTTTTGTATGTACTCATTCTGAGACAGTGTTAATTTGCGATTTTTCCTGTCTCTAGTTATTCTCATACCAAGGATTTTTTTTGCAGCTCCCAAATCCTTCATTGCAAATGAATTTGCCAATTTTCTTTTGAGCACATTTATTTCCTACATGTTAGACCCTGCAACAAGCATGTCATCTACATACAATAACAATATAATATAGCTGCCATCATTTTGCCTTTTTAGATAAACACAATGATCATAGTGACATCTAGTATAACCTTGTTCAGACATAAACTTGTCAAATTTTAGATACCACTGCCTTGGAGCATGTTTTAAGCCATACAAGCTCTTCTTTAACCTACACACTAATTTTTCTTTCCCTTTGACCTCATATCCTTCTGGTTGCTCCATATAGATCTCTTCCTCCAAATCTCCATGGAGAAATGTTGTCTTTACATCTAACTGTTCAAGATGTAAATCTTCCGCTGCTACAAGACTTAAAACAGTTCTGATCGAAGTCATCTTAACAACAGGAGAAAATATTTCATCAAAATCAATACCTTTCTTTTGTGCAAATCCCTTCACCACAAGTCTAGCTGTGTACCTCTGTTTTCCTCCATCTTCTTCCTTCAGCTTGTAAACCCATTTATTCTGCAATGTAGTTTTACCCGCAGGCAACCTGACTAAGTCCCAAGTCTAGTTATGCATTAAGGAGTCCATCACTTCTTCCATGGCTAGCTCCCACCTTTTCCTGCTTTCAACCTACATTTCTTCTTCATAACATTCAGGTTCACCAGAATCATTCAACAACAAATAATATAATGAAGGAGAGTATCGTCCAGGGGGTCTACTTATCCTGGTAGATCTTCTAACACCACTTTCAGGTGTTTGAGGTTCCTGTTGTTGTTATGGTGGTTGTTTTTGTTGTGGCTGTTGATTATTATTATTTTTAGGCACCTTTACATTTTCTGTGATCTCATCAAGAACTGTGTATTCTTTGTTTTCTTTTTCCTGTTTCTTTTCCTGCAACTGATTCTTATACAAGACCTTTTCATTGAATATTACATCTCTGCTCCTAGTGATTTTGTGATTTTCGTAATCATATAAGCAATAACCAAAATCATTAACACCATATCCAATAAAGGTACATTTCTTTGATTTTTCCTCAAGCTTTGTTCTATTTTCTTTATTAATATGGACAAAGGCCTCACAACCAAAAGGCTTTAAAAAAGAGTAGTTTACCTTTTTGCCTATCCTTGCTTCCTCTGGAATACCACCATCCAAGGAACTTGAAGGCCCTCTGTTTATTAGATAAATAGCAGTATCTACAGCATCTGCCCAAAATTGTAAAGGAAATCATGCATGCAACCTCATGCACCTTGCACGCTCCATGATTGTTCTGTTCATCCTTTCTGACACACCATTTTCTTGTGGTGTTCTTGGAACTGTCTTCTCTCTACGAATTCCATGCTCTGAACCGTACTTATCAAACTCTTTGCTGCAATATTCACCTCCATTGTCTGATCTAAGACACTTCAACTTCCTTCCTGTCTCAATCTCAACCAAAGCTTTCCATTTCTTGAAATTATCAAATACATCAGATTTATTATGAATACAATAAATCCAAGTTTTTCTAGTTGCATCATCAATAAAAGTAACATAATAATGAGAGCCACCAAGAGATGATACCTGAGCAGGTCCCCATACATCTGTATGCACAAGCTCTAATTTTTCGCTCTTCTTTTCTTTCCCAACTCTGAGAAATCTGACTCTCTTATGTTTTCCATAAATGCAATTCTCACAGAAATCCAAATCAACATTCTTCAAACCTGGCAACAAATTTCTTGAGCAAATAATCTTCATCCCCTTCTCAGTCATGTGTTCGAGCCTATGATGCCATAATGCTGCATCGGATCCTTTGGAAGTTAAAGCATTAACAGAGTTATAAATACCATTGCATAAATACAATGTACCAACATTTTCGTCTTTTGCTATTACCAGGGCTCCTTTGGTGACCTTCCATGTTTTATCTGTGAAAGTTATCACGCAACCTTCACTACCTAACTGCCCTGTTGAAATCAGGTTTTTCTTCAGATCTGGAACATGCCTTACCTCCTTTAATAGCCATTAGTTTCCATTTTGTTGTTTTACAAGAAATTTACCCATTCCAACAATTTTACATGGTTTATCATCACCCAAACAGACTTGTCCAAAATCTCCTTGAATATAGTCATGAAAATATTTCTTATCTGGTGTGGCAAGGAATGAGGCCCCTGAATCTACTACCCAAGAATCAGTAACATTTTCGAAATAAAGAATCAAAGCATCTTATAACACATCACCTGTCACATTTTCTTCATGATTGTTTTCTTTCTATTCATCTCCTTCTTTTCCCTTCCAAGATCTATAGTCTTTCTTTAGGTGTCCTTTCTTTTCGCATTTCCAGCACACTATCCCCAATCTGGACTTGGATCTGCCTTTCCTTCATTTACTGTGATATCCCAAGCTCTTTCCTCTTTCCATTCTTCTTCCCCTAGACTCTACACTCAAAGCATTACCCGATGTCTCACCGGAGCTTTTCCGTCGCATTTCCTTGCTAAGGATAGCACCGACAACATCATCAAACTTTAAAGTATTAGATCCAGAGACAGAGTTACTAATGGCCATAACTAAACCATTCCAGCATTCTGGAAATGAGCACGGAAATAACAGAGCTCTAACTTCATCATCAAATTTTACCCCTACAGAACTTAACTGACTGGTAACTGTATTAAAATCATTTAAATGGTCTACAACAGATCCACCTTCCGACATCTTCATATTAAATAAATGTTTCATAAGAAATACCTTGTTTGAGGCCAAGGGTTTTTCATATAATTTCGCCAATGCCTTAATCAAACACTCTGTTGTTGTTTCCTTCGAAATATTAAAGGCTATCGACGCCGCAAGGCACAATCGTACTGTTCTGAGTGCCTTTCTATCGAGAATCTCCCATTCTTTGTCTGTCATAGCTGTCGGCTTCTTTGTTTTTCCGCTCAATGGTAGGTATAGATCTTTCTGATACATATAATCTTCCATCTGCATCTTCCACAGTGGGAAGTTTTGGCCGTTAAATTTCTCGACCCTAAATTTACCATCTTCTGCCATTGCTCCCACTCGAACCAGGACCCTTCTTTCCTGCAATTTTATCAGCCAAATAGACCTTCGGCTCTGATACCAATTGTTAGAAAATTAAATATTACAGAGCAATGCAACACATAAAATATGCGGAAAACACAAGCACACAAAACACATAACACCAAAGAGACATAGATATACGTTGTTCACCCAGTTTGGGCTACGTCCACCCTGAACAGCCAATCCTTCATTTCTATTATCTAGCAAAATGAAGAGACACAACCTATATCAGATCCACTGTAATATCCTTTGTTCTCTCTCACAGTCTCCCTATCTGTTTCTTGCTCTGAGAATACACACACATTACACAGCCACAATACAATACCCTCATAAAAGCGAGGGGTTGCCTTCTAGGGCAAAAAACCCTAAACTAAACATAACTTCTACCGTCAGATCATCCACCTAATGAATGGCCTAGATTGACTAGAAATTGCTATACTTTTACAAGGAAATTTTACATCTATTTTTAATTTTGGGGGCACCGCCCCCGAAACACCCCGCTAGGGGGGGGGGGGGGGGGCTCGATAAAGTCGCAGTCGCCCCACAGGAAGCGTTTAATTACGGGCGGCGTTTTTGCCCCCATTAAGGTACAGGGGTCTGACACTGTGATACAAAATAAACAAGATAATCAGGCTCCACACCCAACATATGACACTGGTACCAAACTCTTGACCTCTTTTCGTCAAAATTTTGCTACTCGCCTATCTTACCATATTCAAGAATGGCACAGAAGGAAGAGCCTATGTCGAGCACTTGATTTCGAAGACCATGTCTACATGGACTAGTTTCTCAGATCCCTTTTTCCTGCTATTGGAAAATATGTCGCATCTCACTTTCCTCAAACTGAGGAAGCTTCCCTCTATATCGCGTTGAAATATGACCTGATCTATGTACAACCTGGTTACATTTATATCCTCTTACTTGATCTCCCTAGAACCGGTGGTGCCAACGCACCGAGGGCATCCCATGTCGCCGACGGTATCATTGGATCCCTTTCACATCCGTACACTCATCGTCCCATGGGTTATGGTTTCCCTCAGGGAGGGGCCAACTCCTCCAACACCTTTCCCCCTCCCGACAACATGTATTCAAGATACAGTATGCCTCCTCCTTTTGCCCAACTTGTTTAACCCAATTTTGCCCAACCTCCTTATTATCAGTATCCGTAGCCTGGTGCTCTAGCTCCTCCAACATTAGCACCTTAGCCTCCCTTTCCTTCTCAAGCTCCACAGCAATAGCCACCCCCCCAAGGTTAGGTGTATGCAAAACAGATTGCAACTAATCCTCCTACTTCCAAAAAGAAGAGGAAAGGAAACCATAACCAAGCCGCTCCAGGTAATCCTTGAAACAATCCCCAAGGGAATACATCTAACACTTCAAACCAACAACAGGGAACTCAGCCCAAGTAGGACAGGCTTATTCGCATGAGTAAACCATGTTCTTGTTGTGGTGTCTATGGCCACTATACCCATGATTGTCCTCTTTTACCTCATATGCGCCATATGTGGGAAGCTCAAGCAACATCTCCAGGACAACAAGCCTCCCCTTCGATTCCTCCTAATGTTTCCCCTACTCAAATGGTTGTGTTTAACAATCCTTTCCACCAGCAAGAATATGTGGCTACCCAACCCCCTGAAGGTTAGGTGGAAACTCAACCTCCTCCATCTAGTACCTCTTATTACCAAATCCTCATGATGAACTCTGACCAACCCAATACCACTGACATCAACCTTCAGACTCAATCCCATCAGTACAACAAGCCCCCCACTACGTCTGCCACCGAGCCCCCGCCTTCAGGTCCCGCGGATCCTCTTTCGACATGCAATGGTCCTTTACTGATCCCTCAGACTAAGGCATAGGTTCATACCAATATCCCCAAGGGACCATTATGCCAAAATGTTACTTTCAGAAAATATGCCCACTCCTATAGTATAGTAGGTGACTTTTCACAATCCCCTACCGCCATGTCAACGTTGGAAGTCCTCTAGTCGTGCCCTTCACAATTAAAAGCTCTACTAACTACTATGGGAATTGTGGATCCTTCATATGATCATTTAATTGTCTTCGATGTCAAAAATTCAGAGCATCCCCCCCTTCCTACATCTGTCGCCTTCCAAATCTATGTCAAGATCCAGAATTTCAACGTCTCCCTTTGTATCATTAACGAGGGGGCATCCACTTGCGTGATGTTCACTTTTATTTGGAAGAAACTCGGATCTCCTGAGTTAGCCCCTTCCACTATCACCCTCCGTACACAGGATGGCCACTCTTCTCATCCCCTTGGAATGTTCTGCAATTGTCCTATTACTCTTGCAAGCAACACTTTTTGTGTTAACATTGAAGTCATTGATGCCCCCTTATACTACAACATTATATTGGATCATAGCTACACTTATGAGATGTTTTTTTTTCCCATCTGTGGTTCACCGTAAGATGTGATTTCCTCATAATGGAACGATTTTCACCGTCTATCAGTTGAAATATTACGAACTAAAGTCTTAGACCTCTCCAGATTCCATTATCTCTTCGTGGCCAACAAAAAAATAGTCGAACCTCTGACCATTGTCTCACCCAGAGTGTATAAATATTCCTTTTTGCTTGGTTCATTCTCTAGTCTCGCCCCTCTTACCTCTGACCCTACCTCGCCGAATGTTTGCATGCTGCAATCGTCTTGGTCTGACCTCAAACGGACTAGTTCGACTAGCTAGCAGCCCCGCCCTCTGCAACCTAATCCTAGTACTTCGACTCAGCCTTCAGGACCCCCTCCTCAAGGCCCCTCATTTGTATTTGGTGTCCATGATGCTCTCTATCCCCTTGGAATGGTTCCCCCAGGCCTTAATCATCTCGAAGTTGTCTTGCCTTGCCATTACCCCTCCGGTCAGATACCGCTTTTCGCTCCCCCTCCTGGAGTATTTTCGGTACCTGTTATGGCTACCTTATCTCTTCCTAACATGACCCTGGGATCCCAGTCTGGTACATTGATCCCCTAACCAATATCCCTCATAGTCAGCCCAAACCTTATACAGCTTTGACCCCGGTCCAACCGGTTTCCATGACCCGTCCCTTTGCTTCTATGCCTCAACCACCTCAACAAGGTCTCACCCCTGTTGCAAAAGCCTCAGTTGAGGGGGGAAAAGCCTGCAAAAAGGAACCTAAGGATAAGGCTACCCAAACAACCCTTGCTCCTCCTCAACCTCCAAAGTGTACCCCCCCCCCCCACCATGTGCTTTGTGTGATTTTGTCGGTCATGCCACCCATAATTGTCCTGAATTGCGTCGTATCAAGCCCATGATCAATGTCATGTTTCCTAAGTCTAAGGTCCCCGAAGCCCCTTTTAATTTATCGACTACATCTAAGAAACCCAAGATTGTGCACACAAACCACCCCTGTGCTTTATGTGATCTCCATGGCCACTATACCCACCTATGTCCCCGCCTTGCAGACTACTGAACCTCTTTCGATGTAGTTCGCCAGTACGAGGCCGACCACCATGATTCCGCCTCTCTTTTACTTGTGCATTATGCTTCAGGTGAACCAAAGGACACATCCACTCCCATTGGCATTCCCCCTCCCAATTTCGAGATGATGAAGCCTGCGGCCACTATCTTCTACCTGTCATCATCTATGAGATCCATGGTGGAAAACCCCTCTAGGGCTTCCCATTCTGTTTCACTTGACCTCCCTTAAGAAATCACCCTAGGCTAAACATCGGTGGAACCTTCATCTACTTTTTCTTCTCTCACCCTCTGTGACAATGCACATGTGAACCTCTCTTCTCATGATGATGAGTTAGGTAGCTTTGTCGTGTCATGTGGTTATCCTTCCACTAGTCACCCCATCTTCTACTGTGATGATGACATCATGGAAGCTTTTTCCACCCCTCAATTCATTTATCCAACCCATAATAAAAATGGAACCATCCATGTCTATGGTGACTTTCATGACCTAAGCACAAACTACCCCCAAGGCGGTCCCCCCACACCATCCCCTTTTCAATGTGCGGAGGTAGAAATTCTACACATAACACTCTCTCTAGCAGTGCTTGTTTGATTTCTGCCTTTCATTTAGGTTGCCAACATTTTTCATCATCCTCTCACTCATTGTCTTATGGCACCTTTCAGATGGACCCCCCGCACACACAATATATCGTTTATGCCGCTGGTGCAAGTCGCTACTCCCGAAATCTAGCCTCGACAACCTGGGTTCGCTTGTCCTCTCTAACGGCATATGCATCGGTACTGCCACCAATAACCAGGATGAATATGATGTAGTGATAGTTTTATTAACCGATTCCCTTTTCCGCCGCATCCTTCACACTCATGTTCATTTAGATTCCTTGTTGATTGTGATGTAATTGAATGGTGTTTATCGTGTGCATAATCATGTCCTTTTTAGAAGATATTTACGAGTGAAGATTTTGATGCGTGAAATTGAAATAATTACATTCAGTTGTGTACCTAGAGCACAAAATCACTATGTAGATAGCATTGCAAACAATATTCTAGATTGGTATTTATCACACGCATTTAACACAAGACAATAACAATAAACCATAAAACGACGCATATCCATTATATGTGTCGTTCAAAATGTTTTAGAGTCCATCAACTCTGATAAACATGATATTCCCATAGCATGTTACAAAATATCAAAACAAGGGGCACCTCATGCCCCTACATCTAATCACTATCTGGAGGATCTCGGACCAATGGTTCGGCTCTCGCAGCCCATAGATCGTGCATCCCCTATCCGACCATTTCCATGCACCGCATGACTCCTCACCACTCTGAGGGTAGACCAATACATGGCTCTATGTATTGGTCATCAAGGTCTTGCCAGCCGTGCTCTGAAACACCGATCAGCAACCTCTCACATCTACGACAAATTTCCTCTAGGAGGGCCACTGCATCTTCATTTTGTGGTCCCCTCGATCTAGTAGGTGTTGCAACCCCTGATACTGCAAGTTGTCTCATACACCCAGTCGATTTCACCGATGCTATATCTGCATACCAAAAGTGAATGAATCAATACCATACACAATATTCTGAAACTTTAAAATCTACATAAAAGATATGCAACTTTTCACTTACCATCTGGCCCCCATGCTCGACCGGGCTGTAGTGGCAAGTCCAGGTACCCACGATAGTTCATCCCACTATAGGGATAGTCGTCTATGTACAATGGCATATGATCCCAATGCGCAAAAAATTCTAGTTGGAACACTCGTCTGACTGCCCCACCTCCCCCTCTACATAGCAGCCGCCCCCAGCTATGCATACTGGGCTCTTGTGGGCCCCCATCCTGAATCTGTATACGAGGTCACAATGTTAAGATCTTCTCAAAGAAGAACGAGCAAAGAACTATGCCATATGCACATTCATGGTTCACCTAGCACTTGCATAGCAACAACTATCATTTCAATGATAACAACATCATCTAGGACCACCCATAGTAGGTCCAACTCAATACACTCTCAACAAGCATCATCTGACCCCAGTGATGTGGTGGAGCACCTGGTTGCCCAGAATCTGCAGCACTGTTGCGGCTATAGCACAATTCTCTAGCCTCTCTAGATCTCGGATTGGTATCCGTATCCCTTTGACATGGACACCCGATCGATAGTGACGCTCTACAAACTCCATGATGTTCCACCCTCGCGGTAACACTAGTTGTGTGATTCTCCGCATCCCAAGTGGCAGGAGACCGGTCAACAAATATATATACTGGACGGTCAGCTCAATCCAGTGCCCTTGCTCTATAAATATCTCATGATCCGAATCCCAATAGTTGTCAATGGGCCAACAAGGGCTCTTCTGCTCTCATCAAAGGGTTCTCCACAAACTTCAAGACCCCAAACCTGGCCAATGTAGCACGGACTACATTATCCTCTCGGATCTCATAACATAATGTGTCCAGGTCTCTCTCTCTCTAGTTCATCCTCAACTCTACCATACCTGCACAAAAACCATCACTTTTGTCAGCGTACAGAAAGGAAAGACTGAATCATAACCATAAAATCCCAGCTCTTAGCCAAAAAAAAACACTAAATCCCATTTCCCTAACAGGTTGCACTTTTATGGCCATTTGTGGGATAGGTCGTAGTTTTCTTCCAAATACCTGCTACCCAGGTCGCAAAAAAGGACCCAAAAACTGCGACCCGACCGTGAAGAGTAGTTGGGGTCTGTTCCTGAGCTCTAGGTGCTAAAATTGAAATTTTAATCCACTGAATTGAAAGAGTATCGTTAGGCCTCTTACCTGCAACTTACGGATCTCGATTCCAACGGTCGTTTTGTCCACTACGATCGCCACAATATTTAGGGCATTTTCTCCTCTCTTTATTCACCACAGCCACACTTGCAAATGAATCAAATTGGAGGGAAAATGCCTTATTAAAAGAGAAACCCCAGATTTTTCTTTCACCAGCTATGACCAAACCATAGCTCGGTTTGAAAAACCATCAGCACCATTGGACATCTCTCACGGAGCTCTCAAATGGGTATCCTTTCATTTTTGGTGATTTGATACTTCATCTGGACGCATTTCTTCCCAGAAGGGTCACTTCACCGCTTCTCCAAATCGAATTTCTTCACTTGCGAGACTTGTACTTGGGCACCACTGTGCCTTCATACTTGTCTATGTTCGTGTTGATTTTCTTCATGAGTAACCATCTTGTACTCATGTTTTTAGAGTCCCCACTGGGCCTGTTCTATGTGGCAGCATCATCGATTCGCCCTTGTTAAAGCATACGAGTTGAGGCATCATCGCATCCATGGATTCTGTCCCAAGTTTCATTTATTTCCCGTGACAGACTTCCATCCTTGATTTCTTTGCCCCTCTCTCGTGTCACACATTTGGCCCCCAGTCATACTGTCCCCTATCCCCTCTGGAGTCGAGTCAGTAGCTACTAGGTCATTCATGCCCTTTATCCCCTAACAAGGGAAGTCGTCAGCTCGTTACTCAGTACCCCCCATTCCACCATCATCCCTGGTGTCAGTCTCTCTGTCACTCTACTATTATCCCTCGTGCCTTAGTTGAGGACTCCTTATTGCCTCACCTATGGCGAACCTCCTTCTGTCGACATCATCTTATTCATTTCAGAAGATAGGTCTAGAGGGTAGTGTACCTTGGTTCTAGCTTCCACTCTTGCTCGATGCCTCGGATCAAGAAAAGGGACCCTTTATTTCCTTTTGACTTGATTTCTTCTCAGTTTTAGCTCCTCATGGCATGATCGAGATCCATATACTTGATGGTTCAGTGATGCAGCAGATTGTACTAGTGATTCTCGGGTGTGTGTGAGATGTTTCAGACCTCATGAGGGGGTGGCCCTTTAGGTAGCCCCCCACATGCCCGGATGACTTCTCTACTACAGCCTTGGATGAAGCTCCATATATTTGATGGTACAAGCCTCATCCGCTTACAGCGCCTTTTTAGTTTTCATGTATCATTTAGATTTTGAGAGCCCTTTCCTGTTTTACAGGGCCTCTTTGGTTGTACTTATATCTCATGCACTCAGATATTATTGTATAAGTCATGGCTGTTGTCTGAGGCACAGTATGTATGTGGGATCCATTATCATGTTTTTTATCTAACCCATGTTTATGCCAGCATGTACTATATAGTTTAGTCCCATGTTTAGTGGACGCACCATTATTATTTGTGCTTCGTTATCTCGGTGGGAATAGTTATGCCTCCCCGCCTCATGTAGAACAGGTGCTCACTCATAAAAGAGACTTGTCACACCTATAAGTCTTGCCTCCTTAGGGTCTTTTCCTCTCGCACTTCAGTCTGCCTTATATTTCTCTCTCTCTGACTCCCCTTCGATGTCTAGTGATTTTGTTCTTACAACGTACTTTGATCATACGATTAGCTCCTGACGCTAGCACGTTGGGGGGGAATCTATTACACCAATTTTTTTTCATCGAACCTGTTACTATTAGATGGACTAAAGTACACCATGTAAGACCAATTTTACCATAGTAAAATTGCTCTTACTATGAAAAATAATTTAATAACCCATAGTTTATTAAGTTATTTCTGATCTAAACAGAAAATCCCATGAGAAAAAATTGAATAAATCCTTGTTTGTTTGATTTTCCTCAAGGTATAATTAATTAAACCACTGTTTAATTAATATTCTTGATCATATTTAACCCAAAACAGGAAAATTAATTAGATAAATCATGATTTATCTTATTATTTTCTAGGAATAATTATTTACAACATTATTTAATAATATTACTTGTTAAACTTGACTAAATCATTTATAAATAGTTGAATAAATCATTATTTAATTAATTATTACTTAACAACATTCTTAAAATAATAAATAAATCATTTATTTATTTATTATTTCTAAATAAAGGGAATTGACCAAATTCAAATTCTTTTTCCCTCCAATAAAAATAACAAAATATTCCATAAAAGTTGGATCTAGATTTGGTTAATAATATTTTAATTATGCACCAATATCTAGAATAACTAAATATTTTGTTATAAATCGAAGGGATTTTCCATTCATTCACTACCTTTTTTTGCCTAGAGATCACTCTTGATCTATAATTTTGGTCTGACATTGATTCTCCTATCATTGTCATATTTTTCTAATTTTTTCTTGTGAGCTCCCTTTGAGTTCCATTTTTGTCTGGGTTTTCTACACCATCAAGAGAGAGAGATCTTAGATCTGAAGCGTTGAGGACATACAAGAACCCATCCCATTGAGGGGGACTAGTAGCATCTTTCTATGTTCCCTTCCCAAGTGTCATAATACAAAAAAAAAATATTTAAAAATTATGGTCTTGTTCATTGGATGCATGGAGCAACTCTTGCATATTATTTGTTTTTTAATGTCTTTAATTGCATAGATCTAGATTTCTGTAGCATTTATTCTGATCACTGACTGCAGATCTAAGGAAATTTACAGCCATATTTGATGTTAGGGTTGTTTTTTAAGCACAACTAAAGTGAGCTTTTTTTGTATGCTTGCGATTAGAATTCACACTAACAACTGGCGACTCCACAAGGGTTTTTAATTACGACTGCTGTCATTTTTCAGATCCCTGCATGACCATCTGCTTCAACCCCTAGGGTTTTTCTTCAACTTCTTATTTTTCATTTATTGATTTTGAGTTTAACCTTTAAAACCCTAAAACAATCAAAATTCTAACTTCCGTGTGTTTCTGGGTCCTTTGCGCAGGTAACAAGTATCATCCGCAGCAGAGATGGCACTTTTTTCTGAAACCTGCTCCCAAGATAGCCGGAAGTGTAGGTCACACTTTTTGGGCCAAAAAATGCGACCTCAGCTCTAAGGTAGTGGAAAACAGCCTGAAAATTGTGATCTCAGTGCAAAATAGGTCACAAATTGCGACCTGTAATTTTTGCGGGATTTTTTCTGTGATTTTTTTGGGTTTGTCTAGGGCATTGTTCAGGGTTGTTTAACCTCCCTCTTCACCCATCTTGGACCTATAATTTATTAGTTTTACTTGTCGAAGTAGGAACCAAGCCCCTTAAGGCTTCAATACACTTCCACCTTTTTAGGAGGACTTTAGCTGAAGCGGGTCCTCTGAGATTTCAGTGTTTTTCAACCATTTTTTAGTTTTGAACCTGTAATTTCAGATCCATTTCAGATCAGTTATTTATCCATCCAAAACACCTCTTTTCTATTTTTTTTGGTCCTCCTTTAGATTTCACCTCATTTCCCTTCAGGTTGTAGCCTTTTGCCACCTTTTTTGCAGCATTTTTCCCTCTGGTTTTTTGTTGTTTTCTGCCCCTCCTTCCAGAAGATCTGAACTTTAGATCCGCGTCCCTCCTGACTTTAAATCCATTGGCCATTTTTTGTGTTTTGACTAGATTTTTCCCACCCATAGACTAGTTGTTACGAAGCCCTCCTCCTTTGTGTTAGAAAATTATATATTATGGAGCAATGCAACACATATAATATGCGAAAAATACAAGCACACAAAACACATAAAACCAGAGAGACACAGATATACGTGGTTCACCCAATTCGGGCTACGTCCACCCCAAACAGCCAGTCCTTCCTTTCTATTATCCAGCAAAAATTGAAGAGACAAAACCTACAGCAGATCCGTTGTAATATCCTCTTTTCTCTCTCACAGTCTCCCTATCTGTTTCTCACTCTGAGAATACACACATAATACACAGCCACAATACAATACCCTCATATATACAAGGGGGTTGCCTTCTAGGGCAAAAAACCCTAAACTAATCATAACTTCTACCGTCAGATCATCCGCCTATGAACAGCCCAGATTGACTATAAATTACTATACTTTTACAAGGCAATTTTACATCTTTGAGTCGAGGCACTTTAGGAAACCCCATGAGGGGAGCTCAAAAAAGCAACTACACGCCCCCTAGACCCCCTGGCGGCGAACAGGGGTCCAACGCATATTTAAGCCCCTTTTTAGGTACAAGGGTCCAATCATGGCAATCCCAAAGTAACATAAGTCTCAGACTACACCCCAACAATCTATAGGCCAGTTGTGTAACTCCACCGCTGCTTCATTTGCTGGACAATGACTCCTCTTTGGACCTGGATGTTCCTCATCTTCATCGTCATCCTTGAAGACCAATTGAAACTGAGCATGTTCTTATTTTCTCCCTGGTTACAAATTTTTTTAGCATATCTGCAGGATTTTGGCTAGTATGTATATTTTCCAGCTTCAACTCTCCATCTTCCAATACTGACTGTATGAAATGGTACTTGAGATTTATGTGTTTAGTCCTGGAATGAAATGTTGAGTTCTTTGCAAGATTAGTGGCACTTTGGCTATCACTGTATAACGTGCCCATATCATGCTTCTTACCCAATTCATCCATAAACCTTTGTAACCAAATTATTTCTTTACTAGCCTCTGTAGCAGCAACATACTCTCCTTCTGTTGTTGAAAGTGCAACAACACTTTGGATTTTTGAAACCAGCGGCGGTTGTTCCACTTCTGATAAATACATATCTATATTGCTCCTCACATTATCATCTTTTACCATATCATCAACATATCCTGTGGGCAATGTTTGAACACAAACATAATGTTTTGATTTTTGGTACTCTCAAATATCGAGAATCCATTTCTTGTGATCAATCTTCTTTTCTGAATTATTCATGTACCTGATTACAACTCCCACTACATGTGCAATATCAGGCCTTGTGCAGACCATTGCATACATTAAGCTTCCAACTGCTGATGCATATGGAGCTTTAGACATATAATCCATGTCTTCTTGGGTCTTGGGGAACATCTCCTTACTAAGTTTGAAATGGCTAGAAAAAGGTGTACTAATTTGTTTTTCATTCTGCATATTAAATATTTTCAACACCTTTTCTATGTACTCATTCTGAGAGAGTGTTAATTTGCGATTTTTCCTGTCTCTGGCTATCCTCATACCAAGGATTTGTTTTGCAACTCCCAAATCCTTGTTTTAAATAAATTGCAATTTTCTTTTGAGCACATTTATTTCCTGCATGTTAGACCCTGCAAGAAGCATGTCATCTACATACAATAACAATATAATATAGCTACCATCATTTTACCTTTTCAAATAAACACAATTATCAGAGTGACATCTAGTATAACCTTGTTCAAACATAAACTTGTCAAATTTTAGATACCACTGCCTTGGAGCCTGTTTTAAGCCATACAAGCTCTTCTTTAGGCCGCACACTAATTTATCTTTCCCTTTGACCTCATATCCTTCTGGTTGCTCCATATAGATCTCTTCCTCTAGATCTCCATGGAGAAATGTTGTCTTTACATCTAACTGTTCAAGATGTAAATATTCTGCTGCTACAAGACTTAAAATAGTTTTGATTGAAGTCATTTTAACAACAGGAGAAAATATTTCATCAAAATCAATACCTTTCTTCTGTGCAAACCCCTTCACCACAAGTCTAGCTTTGTGCCTCTATTTTCCTCCATCTTCTTCCTTCAGCCTGTAAACCCATTTATTCTGCAATGTAGTTTTACCTGCAGGAAACCTGACTAAGTCCCAAGTTTGGTTATGCATTAAGGATTCCATATCTTCTTCCATGGCTAGCTCCCACTTCTTCCTGCTTTCAACCTGCATTTCTTCTTCATAACATTCGGGTTGCCCAGAATCATTAACAATAAATAATATAATGAAGGAGAGTATCGTTCAAGGGGTCTACTTATCTTGGTAGATCTTCTAACACCACTTTCAGGTGTTTGAAGTGCCTGTTGTTGTTGTGGTGGTTGTTGCTATTGTGGTTGTTGATTATTATTATTTTCAGGCACCTCTACTTTTCCAGTTATCTCATCAAGTACCGTGTATTCCTTGCTTTCTTTTTCCTGTTTCTTTTCCTACAACTGATTCTTATACAAGACATTTTCATTTAATATTACATCTCTGCTCCTAATGATTTTGTGATTTTCATAATGATATAAGCAATATCCATAATCATTAACACCATATCCAATAAAGGTATATTTCTTTGATTTTGCCTCAAGCTTTGTTCTATTTTCTTTATTAATATGGACAAAGGCCTCACAGCCAAAAGGCTTTAAAAAAGAGTAGTTTACCTTTTACTCCATGCTTCCTACGGAATACCACCATCCAAGGAACTTGAGGCCCTCTGTTGTTAAGGTAAAACATGTTCTGAAGCATACGCCAAAATTATTGATAGTAAACTGATTCTCTCTGGTCATTGTCATATTTTTCTACTTTTCTTGTGAAACCCTTTGAGTTCCATTTTTGTCAGTTTTCCACACCTCAGAAGTGTTGAATGAGGCTTTAGGACATCCGAGGCAATACATTGAGGGGGACTAGTAGCATCTTTCTATGTTCCCTTATTTTTGGAGTTGGCTTCACAACATTCGGTATCAGAGCTCTGGATTCTAGGGTTTCGCTGCTCCAAACAGGTCATCGTGGAATTTTTTCTACAACGTTTTTTATACGAAGGTTCAGAAGCTGAAATTCGTAGAGCGCGAAGCCGAGATCCTGAGGAAATGTTTCTAAGAATTTTAGAGCTTGGTTCGCAATATTTCCGGAGATATGGTCTATGGAAGTTAGGGCTTTTTCAGGCTCTCGAATTTCATCTCAAAGAGGTGATCGTGGGAAAATATTCATAACTCTCTTTCTGAGCATTGGATTGGAATTTTGTAAAAAGCGGCCACAATTGCACGGAATGTAGTTTTATTTCTATCAATTTCAGAGCCGAAGGAGGAAACAATGACACTTTGCAAGTCGTACAAGTTCAACTCTCCTTTAAGAACTATTCCTAGTGGGTGAAGTTGGGAGACTGAACATAACTTTCTGTGAAGAATCCCCAACAAAGTTAGACCTATATCATTGAAGAAGGATTAGAAGGGCTACCTGTTAAAGGAACCCAAATTTTAGATATTGAAGTTGCAAAATTACAAATATAATTCAGTTTCAATATCGAGCTCCTCAAAAGCAAGAAAAGTCTGTGTATTTATTTTTTCAAATTGCATAAGTCTTGTTTGAAAAAACAATTTTAAGTGATTCCAAGGGAATATTAAGCATAAATATCAATATTGGGTTCTAAAATTCCCCATAAAAATAATTCAACACCCATTAATCCCTCATAATACTCTACTATGACTCATGATGATGAATAATTGCAACATGATCTATCAAAATTACAAGAGCAAGTGCACCAAATTTCGCTCTCGTAAAGAGCAACAAAAAATGAAATGGAAGTTTTGAAGAAAGGCATGGAAGCGAAGATGGATGGTTTGAAGAATAATATGGATGGTTTGAAGAAAGGCGTGGAAGCTACGATGGATGACATGGAAGCTAAGATCGATGGAAAAATGAAAGACAACATGGAAAACATGAAGAATTATCTAAAAGCAGACATGGAAGGTTTGACAAAGTTGATACAAGAAATGATTCCTAATGGCGAAAATATAGTAGAGGAAACTCATGATGAGAGCAAAATAAATGTTAATCGTGATTTCATAAACTCTAATGTTGGATTGAAGAGCCACCATATTCCAAAGACGGATATGAGGAATTTTGATGGCAAGGATCTCGTAACATGGATACTACAGATGGAGCAATATTTTGATCTCAATAATGCGCCAAAACACACAAAAGGTACGCATTGAAACTTTACATTTAGAACAAAATACATTTGTATGGTATCAATGGCTTTACTCCCATAAAAAAATTGTCACTTGGTCAATTTTTACGGAGGAAATGATAGCACATTATGAGGATACAAAGAGAAACACCTTCTTTAGCCAATTGATAAATCTCAAACAAAACGGTTTAGTGGGGGAGCACATTGAGGACTTCCAAAAATTGAATATAAGGGTAACTGATATTCCAGAGGAACACAGGATTGATCTCTTCATAGGTACTTTAAAGGATAACATCCAACATGAAGTTCGCGTTTTGGAACATGATTCATTGGAGAAGGCATTCAGGTTGGCAAGAAAAATTGAATGTAAAATTATGGTGACAAGGAAGCCTACCACTCACTTCTATAAAGAGGGAAGTGTTGCTACTCCTAGATTTCCACAACCTACAAGGTTGACACCACAACAATTGGAAGAAAAAGAGCAAAAGGGCTTTGCTACAGTTGTGATAGAAAATACACTAAAGGTCATAAGTGTGCTGAGAAGAAATTATTTTACATAGATTGTGAAGAGGAGGAAGAAAATGAAGAAGAAACTTCAAAAGTAGAGGATATACACTAGGAAGAAACCCTAGAAGAAGAAGAAATGAGTTCGACCATATCATGTAATGCATTGACGAGAATTACCACTCCTAAAACTCTCAAGATAGAAGGACATATCAAGAAGAAAAAGGTGATAGGGTTGATTGATTCGGGTAGTACCCATAATTTTATTCATTGTAAGGTAGCCAAGGAATTGAATTGTTTCCTATACCAAACACCAGAATGTTAGGTGATGGTCGCAAATGGAGGAACTATAAATTTCTCTGAAAAATGACATAATATCAAGCTAGCCATGGGGGAATATGTATGGAATAGTCCAATGCTTTCCATCCAAATGGGAGGTGTTGATGTTGTACTAGGAGTACAATGGTTACAATCTTTGGGGACGGTAGCTTTTAATTTTCAAGAACTTTCTTGAAATTTTTTTCGGAAGGAAAGGAAATCAAATTACGGGGTATCGCAGGAAAGCCAGGAAAGATAACAAGCTCTAATGTCATGACAAATCTTCTGAAGAAATAACAACGGGGCGTAATTGCACAATTATTCTCACTAGAAGTTCCATCATCAAAATCATCTATTTCTCCAGATCTCCAAAAAGTCTTGGACAATCATTCCAAGGTGTTTGATACTCCCAAAGGACTCCCACCTATTCATGATAATGATCATGCTATTCATTTGATTACAGGAAGTGTTCCTCCAAACATCAGGCCTTACAGATATTGTTATGTCCAAAAGAGCTAAATTGAACGTATGATTGCAGAAATGTTAGAGGCTGGTATAATTCAACCTAGTCAAAGTTCTTTCTCTGCTCCAGTAGTATTGGTGCACAAGAAAGATGGATCATGGCACATGTGTCCGGATTATAAGGAGCTCAATAAGCTCACTATTAAAGATAAATTTCCCATTCCTATGATTGATGAATTATTGGATGAATTACATGGAGCAATTTATTTTACCGAGTTTAATCTTTGTTCATGATATCATCAAATTAGAATGAAGACTGAAGATATTCCGAAAACAAAATTTCGAACTCATGAGGGTCATTATGAATTTTTGGTCATGCCTTTGGCCTTACCAATGCACCTTCTAAATTTCAAGGGTTGATGAATTCCATTTTCAAACCTTCCTTAGAAAATTTGTGCTAGTATTTTTTGATGATATACAAATCTACAATAGGTCTTGGAAGGATCATGTTCAACATGTTGAAAGGGTGCTCAAACTATTGGAGGAGAAACAATTATATGCAAAAACATCCAAATGTTTCTTTGGAGTACAAGAGGTGGAATATCTGGGTCATATTGTATCTCACAAGCGTGTTAAGGTAGAACCTAACAAAATTAAAGCCATTAAGGAATGGAAAGTCCCCACAACCATAAAGAAATTGCACGGATTTCTTGGGTTAACAGGGTATTATCGCAAGTTTGTTAAGAATTATGGGAGAATAGTAGCACCTCTAATAACATTATTGAAGAAAGATGAATTTTCATGGACTCCTGAAGCAACTAAGGCCTTTGAACATCTTAAAGAGGCAATGTGCCTAGCACCAGTCTTAGCTATGCCAGACTTCACAAAAACCTTTATTGTGGAATGTGATGCCTCAAGAAATGGAATTGGTGCTATTTTAATACAAGAAGGAAGACCCATTTCTTTTGAAAGTTGTTAAATCAAAGGAAAGTATTTAGAAAAGGATATTTATAAGAAGGAAATGTTGGCAATACTACATGCACTAAAGAAATGGAGACCTTACCTAATGGGAAGGCATTTCAAGGTAAATTTGATCATGATAGTCTTAAACACTTTTTGGAACAAATACTATCTTCAGAAGAGTAGCAAAAATGGGTCACAAAGATGTTGGGTTATGACTTTGAAATCATCTACAAAAAAGGGAAGCTAAATGTTGTTGCAGATGCACTCTCAAGAAAGGATGAAGAGGTGGAAGCATTGCTTTGTGCCATTTCAATTATCCAACCAGATTGGATAACCGAAGCAAGGGATGAATGGAAGAAGGACGAAAAAGAGTGGACTCTCATTCAAAAGTTGGAGCAAGATCCTAGTACATATGATACATTTAGTTGGAAAAATGATTCCTTATGGTACAAATATCGCTTATATATTTGGAAGAATTCCAAACTAAAACAAAAGACTCTTTTGGAATTGCACACGATAAACACCATTCAATTGCATGACAAGCATCAAGGAATCAAAACGAAAATGAAGGTGAAGGATGCGACGGGAAAGGGCATCGACTAATAAACCTATCACTGCATCATATTTTTCCTGGTTATTGGTGGCAGTACTGATACATACACCGTTAGAGAGGACAAGCGAATGCAAGGAGGTGAAAATGGCCTAGGCTACTGAGGCTAGATTCTGGGAGTAGCGACTTGCACCATCGGCATAATTGATATATGGTGTGGACTAGGAGTCTATCTGAAAAATGCCACAAGACAATAAATGGGAGGATGATGAACAATGATGGCAACTTGAAGGCAAGGTAGAAATCAAACAAGCACTGCTAGAGGGAGTGATATGGGTAGAATTTCTACCCCCCGCACACTGAAAAGGGGATGGTGTGGGGGAACTGCATTGGGGGAAGTTTGTGCTCAAGTCATGAAATTCACCATAGACACAGATGGTGCTATTTTTCTTATGGGATGGATAAATGAAGTCAAGGGTGGAAAAAGCTTCCATGATGTTGTCATCACAGTAGAAGATGGGGTGACTGGTGGAAGGATGACGACATGACGCATAAAAGCTACCTAATTCATCATCATGAGAAGAAAGGTTCACATGCGCATCGTCACAGAGGGTGATAGAAGAAAAAGTAGATGAAGGATCCACCGATGTTGAGCCTAGGGTGATCGCTGAAGGGAGGTCAAGTGAAACAGAAGGGGAAGCCCCAGAGGGGTCTTCCACCGTGGATCTCATAGATGATGACAAGTAGAGGATAGTGGCCATAGGCTCTGTCATATCGACTTCGGGAGGGGGAATGTCAATGGGAGTGGATGTGTCTTCTGGCTCGCTCGAAGCATAACGTGCAAGTAAAGGAGAGGCATACTCACGGTGGTCGGCCTCATACTGGCGAACTACGTCCAAATAGGTGCAGTAGTCTGCAAGGTGGGGACAGAGGTGGGTATAATGGCCATGGAGATCACACAAAGCATAGGGGTGCTTTGTGTGCACCATCTTGGGTTTCTTGGATGCAGTCGGTAAAGTAACAGGGGATTCAGGGACCGTAGACTCAAGAAATGCGACATTGATCATGGGCTTGATATGAGGGAATTCAAGATAATTATAGGTGGCATGACCAAAAACATCACACAAAGCACATGGGAGGGTACGCTTTAGAGCCTGAGGAGGAGCATTAGTTGTCTAGGAAACCTTGTCCTTAGGTGCATTTTTGTGGGGTTTTCGCCCCTCACCTGAGGCTTTCGCAATAGGGGCAGGATCCTGTTGAGGTGGCTGAGGCACAAAAGCAAAGGGAGGGGTCATGGTGACCGGTTGGACCGGGGTCAATGCTGTATAAGGTTTGGGTTGACCAGGTAGGATATTGTCTGGGGGGTCAATGTACCAGATTGGAATCCCAAGGGTCATGTTAGGAAGAGACAAGGTAGCCATAACAGGTACAAAAAATACTCCAGGAGGAGGAGCGAGAAACGGTATCTGACCGGAGGAGTAATGGCCAGGCGGGACAACTCCGAGATGGTTAAGGCCAAGGGGAACCATTCCAGGGGGATAGAGAGGATCATTGGCACCAGATGCATATGAGGGGCCTTGAGGAGGGGGTCCTGAAGGCTGAGTCGAAGTACTAGGAGCAGGTTACGGAGGGCAGGGCTACTGGCTAGTTGAACCAGTCCATTTGAGGTCGAACTGAGACTATTGCATCATGCGAACAATCGATGAGCTAGGGTCAGAGATGAGAGGGGGGAGAATAGGGAATGAACCAAGAAAATATGAATATTTATAGACTCCAGGTGAGACACTGGTCGGAGCTTCGACTATTTGTTTATTGGCCACCGAAGAGATAATGGACACTGGAGAGGTCTGAGACTTCGGTCCGTAATATGTCAACTGATTGATGGTGATGATCTTTCTGTTATGAGGAAAGCACATCTTACTGTGAACCGCAGATGGGACAACATACATCACATAAGTGTAGCTACGACCCAATAGAATGTTGTAGTCTAAGGGGGCATCAATGAATTTAATGTCAACACAAACAGTCTTGCCCACAAGAGTAATAGGAAAATTACGGAACATGCCAACGGGCTGAGAAGAGTGGCCATCCTACACAAGGAGGGTGATAGTGGAAGGGGATAACTCAGGATATTCAAGTTTCTTCCAAATAGAAGTAGAAATCACACAAGTGGATGCCCCCTCATCAATGATACAATGGAGACGTTGGCATTCGAGATGTTGACAGGGATTTGGAAGGTAACGGATGGAGGAAGGGGGGATGCTCTGACTTGTCAACATAGAATACCTTCAAATGATCATCTAAAGGATCCACATCACCCATAGCAGTCAATAGAGATTTTAGTTGTGAAGGGCATGACTGGAGGACTTCCAGCGTTGACATGGTGGAAGGGGATTGTGCCAAGTCATTTACTATACTGTAGGAGTGGGTGGATTTTACAAAAGAAGTGTTTCGACGTAATGGTCCCTTGGGGATCTTGGTATGGACCTCTGCCTTAGGCTGAGGGATTAGTAAAGGACCATTGGGTGTTGAAAGAGGGTCAGTGGGACCTGAAGGCAGGGGCTCGATGGCAGACGTAGCGGGGGGCTCGTTGTACTAACGAGACCGAGTTTGAAGGTTGAGGTAAGTGGTATTGGGTTGGTCAGAGTTCATCATAAGGATCTAGGTAATCATAGGTGACATATGGAGGAGGTTGAGTGGCCGACTGAATTTTAGGGGGATGGGCAGCTACATATCCTTGCTGGGGGAAAGGATTGGTAAACACAACCAGTTGAGTAGGGGCAGCATTAGGAGGAAATGAAGGGGAGGCTTGTTGTCCTCGAGATGATTCTTGAGCTTCCCACATCTGAGGTAAAAGAGGACAATCATGGGTATAGTGACCATAGAAACCGCAACAAGAACAAGGTTTACTTGTGCGAATAGCCCTGTCCTAATTGGGCTGAGCGCCCTGTTGCTAGGTTGCAGTGTTAGATGTATTCCCTTGGGGATTGTTTCCAGGATTACCTGGAGCATCTTGGTTATGGTTGCTTTTCCTATTCCTTTTTGAAGTAGGAGGATTAGTCAAACTCTTCTATGCATACACCTGACCCTAAGGGGGGGTGGTTACTATTTTGGAGCTTGAGAAGGCAATGGAGGATGAGGTGCTAATGCTAGAGGAGCTAGAGCACCAAGATGTAGATAGGGATAATAAGGAGGTTGGGCAACATTGCGGTAAATAGGTTGGGAAAAATGAGGAGGCATACCATATCCTGGATACATGCTTCCGGGAGGGGGAAAAGTGATGGAGGAGCTAGCCCCTCCTTGAGGGAAACCATAACCCATGGGAAGATGAGAGTACAAATGTGAAAGGGATCTAATGATAATGTACGAGGGATGGGATTCCCCCAGTGCATTGGCACCACCTGGTCTAGGGAGATCAGGTTAGAGGGTATAAATATAACCAGGTTGTGTGTAGATCAAGTCATATTTCAACGCAATCTTGAGGACAACTTCCTCAGTATGAGGAAATTGAGATGCAAAATCTTTGTGAATAGCAGGAAAAAGGTATTTGAGAAACCAATCCATGTATACATAGTCTTCGAAAGCAGGGTCTCGACATAGGCTCTTCCTTCTACGCCATTCTTGAATATGGTCAGATGGGCGAGTAGAAGAAGTTTGATGGAAAGAGGTCAAGAGTTCGGTACCGGTGTCATAGCGAAGGGGGAGCTAGAAATAAGACAGAAAAGCCTTGGCAATGGTCAGAAAAGTAGTATGAGAGGAGTAGGCGTGGTCGACATATCACTTGGAAGCTTCTCCAGTAAGCATACACTGGAATAACCGAAGACGGATAGAGTCATCGGTGATGGAGTTAGACAAACACCACATGTGGAAAGAACGAACGTGGTTGGTAGGATCCTCTCCAGCATTTCCTTCAAACTTGGGGATGTCTGAAGGAAGATTGGTTGGCATAGCAGGCCAACCAGGATCATGGTGTATGGGGTGATTAATCAACTGGCTAAAATTAGGAAGTCTTAGGTCTGCCATGTAAGGAAGCAAGGGAGTAGCCAGAAAAGTTCCTATTGTGGCACCACTAGTAGAATTTCCAGCATTTTGGCCTGGGCTACCACTAGTGTTATGTCCGGAACCAGGCATTATGAAAGTGAAAGGTGGAGGAGAGCCAGGGATATAACCAAAAGGGGAACTTGATTAACCAAAATCATAGTCAGAATGGGGACTCGGTGGAGGACGAAATCGAACCCTACGCGGAGGAAATATTCTTCCTAACGGAAACTGAGGATGAAGGCCTGGGAGTCTCCAGGATAAATGCCTTGGGGGCGCAATGATGGTAAAGAGACATGGAACCCAATAATGAAGAGAGGTAAACAAGGGCAGGGAGGTGCAGGATCAATTGATTACAATGTTTAAGTCTTGCCCTGGTGGTACAAACTAGGCACTGTTCGCTTAGGGTGTGCGTGTATGTGATAAGTGTGTCAATTATAATTAAGCCCATACGTGTGTAGATAAAACTAAAGCCTTAAGATACATGTGTATAGATACCAAGAAAAAATACGTGTGTAGAGAAAAAAGAAAAAATATGTTGTATAACTGTAAATAAAACTGAAAATTACAGTAAAGGAAACTGAATGCGACAGTAAAATAAATAGCTAAAGATGCATCAATTTAAACCAAAGTGTTGGGTGTGGAGCCTGATTATCTTGTTTACTTTGTATCACAGCATTGGACCCCTGTACCTTAAAAGGGGCAGCAACACCGCCCATAATTAATCGCTGTCGTGGGGGGTCCACAGGGGGGGTGGTAGCACTTTTCGGGGCAGCGCCCCCGAAGCTAAAAACATATGTAAAATTGCCTTGTAAAAGTATAGTAATTTCTAGTCAATCTGGGCCGTTCATAGGCGGATGATCTGATGGTAGAAGTTATGATTATTTTATGGTTTTTTCCCCTAAAAGGAAACCCCCTTGTATATATGAGGGTATTGTATTGCAGCTGTGTACTATGTGTGTATTCTCAGAGTGAGAAATAGATAGGGAGACTGTGAGAGAGAACAAAGGATATTACAGGGGATTTACTGTAGGTTTTGTCTATTCAATTTTTGATGGATAATAAAAAGGAAGGATTGGTTGTTCGGGGTGGACGTAGCCCAAACTGGGTGAACCACATATATCTGTGTCTCTCTGGTTTTATGTGTTTTGTGTGCTTGTATTTTTCGCATATTTTATGTGTTTCATTGCTCCATAATATATAATTTTCTAACAACTGGTATCAGATTCGAAGGTCTATTTGGCTGATAAACTCGCAGGAAAGAAGGGTTCCTGGTTCGAGTGGGAGAAACGATGGAAGATGGTAAATTTAGGATCGAGAAATTTAACGGCCAAAACTTCTTGTTGTGGAAGATGTAGATGGAATATTATCTGTATCAGAAAGATCTGTACCTACCATTGAGCGGGAAAACAAAGAAGTCGATGGCCATGACAGACGTGGAAGGGAACATTCTCGATAGAAAGGCACTCAGAACAGTATGATTGTGCCTTGCGATGTCAGTCGCCTTCAATATTTCGAAGGAAACAACAACAGAGGGTTTGATGCAGACGTTGGCAAAACTATATGAAAAACCCTCAGCCTCAAACAAGGTATTTCTTATGAAACGATTATTTAATATGAATATGTCGGAAGGTGGATCTGTTGCAGACCATTTAAATGATTTTAACACAGTTACCAGTCAGTTAAGTTCTATAGGGGTAAAATTTGATGATGAAGTTAGGGCTCCTTTATTTTTGTGCTCATTTCCAGAAAGCTGGAATGGTTTAGCTATGGCCATTAGTAACTCTGTCTCTGGATCTAGTACTTTAAAGTTTGATGATGTTGTCGGTGCTATCCTTAGTGAGGAAATGCGACAGAAAAGCTCTGGTGAAACATCAGGTAATGCTTTGAGTGCAGAGTCTAGGGAAAGAAGAATGGAAAGAGGAAAGAGCACAGGTTATCGCAGTAAATCAAGGAAAGGCAGATCCAAGTCCAGATCGGGGATAGTGTGCTAGAAATGTGGAAAGAGAGGACACCTAAAGAAAGATTGTAGATCTTGGAAGGGAAAAGAAGGAGATGCACAGCAAGAAAACAATCATGAAGCAAATGTGACAGGTGATGTGTTACAAGATGCTTTGATTCTTTGTTTCGAAAATGTTACTGATTCTTGGGTTGTAGATTCAGGGGCTTCATTCCATGCCACACCTGATAAGAAATATTTTCATGACTATGTTCAAGGAGATTTTGAACAAGTTCGTTTGGGTGATGATAAACCCTGTAAAATTGTTGGAATGGGTAAAGTTCTTGTAAAACAATAGACTGGAAACCAATGGCTACTAAAGGAAGTAAGGCATGTTCCAAATCTGAAGAAAAATCTGATTTCAACAGGGCAGTTAGGCAGTGAAGGTTGTGTGACAACTTTGACAGATAAAACTTGGAAGATCACCAAAGGAGCGCTGGTAATAGCAAAAGGTGAAAAGGTTGGTACATTGCATTTATGCAATGGTATTTCTAACTCTGTTAATGATTTAACTTCCAAAGGAGTAGATGCAGGATTATGGCATCATAGGCTCGGACACATGAGTGAGAAGGGAATGAAGATTCTTCACTCAAGAAATTTGTTGCCAGGTTTGAAGAATGTCGATTTGGATTTCTGTGAAAATTGCATTTATGGAAAACAAAAGAGAGTCAGATTTCTCAGAGTTGGGAAAGAAAAGAAGAGCGAAAAATTGGAGCTTGTGCATACAGATGTATGGGGACCTGCTCAGGTATCATCTCTCGGTGGCTCTCAGTATTATGTTACTTTTATTGATGATGCAACTAGAAAAACATGGATTTATTGTATTCAGAATAAATCTGATGTATTTGATACTTTCAAGAAATGGAAAGCTTTGGTTGAGATTGAGACATGAAAGAAGTTGAAGTGTCTCAGATCAGACAATGGAGGTGAGTATTGCAGCAAAGAGTTTGATAGGTACTGTTCAGAGCATGGAATTCGTAGAGAGAAGACAGTACCAAGAACACCACAAGAAAATGGTGTGTCAGAAAGGATGAACAGAACAATCATGGAGCGTGCAAGGTGCATGAGATTGCATGCAGGATTGCCTTTACAATTTTGGGCAGATGCTGTAGATACTGCTGTTTATCTAATAAAAAGAGGGCCTTCAAGTTCCTTGGATGGTGGTATTCCAGAGGAAGCATGGACAGGTAAAAAGGTAAACTACTCTTTTTTAAAGCCTTTTGGCTGTGAGGCCTTTGTCCATATTAATAAAGAAAATAGAACAAAGCTTGAGGCAAAATCAAAGAAATATACCTTTATTGGATATGGTGTTAATGATTATGGATATCTCTTATATGATTATGAAAATCACAAAATCATTAGGAGCAAAGATGTAATATTAAATGAATAGGTCTTGTATAAGAATCAGTTGTAGGAAAAGAAACAAGAAAAAGAAAGCAAGGAATACACGGTACTTGATGAGATAACTGGAAAAGTAGAGGTGCCTGAAAATAATAATAATCAACAACCATAGTAGCAAAAACCACCACAACAGCAACAGGCACTTCAAACACCTGAAAGTGGTGTTAGAAGATCTACCAGGATAAGTAGACCCCCTGAACGATACTCTCCTTCATTATATTATTTATTGTTCACTGATTCTGGGGAACTTGAATGTTATGAAGAAGCAATGCAGGTTGAAAGCAGGAAAAACTGGAAGCTAGCCATGGAAGAAGAGATGGAATCCTTAATGCATAACCAAACTTGGGACTTAGTCAGGTTTCCTGCAGGTAAAACTACATTGCAGAATAAATGGGTTTACAGGCTGAAGGAAGAAGATGGAGAAAAACAGAGGCACAAAGATAGACTTGTGGTGAAGGGGTTTGCACAGAAGAAAGGTATTGATTTTGATGAAATATTTTCTCCTGTTGTTAAAATGACTTCAATCAGAACTATTTTAAGTCTTGTAGTAGCATAAGATTTACATCTTGAACAATTAGATATAAAGACAACATTTCTCCATGGAGATCTGGAGGAAGAGATCTATATGGAGCAACCAGAAGGATATGAGGTCAAAGGGAAAGGAAAATTAGTGTGCAGGCTAAAAAAGAGCTTGTATGGCTTAAAACAGGCTCCAAGGCAGTGGTATCTAAAATTTGACAAGTTTATGTCTGAACAAGGTTATACTAGATGTCACTCTGATCATTGTGTTTATCTGAAAAGGAAAAATGATGGTAGCTATATTATATTGTTATTGTATGTAGATGGCATGCTTGTTGCAGGGTCTAACATGCAGGAAATAAATGTGCTCAAAAGAAAATTGGCAAATTCATTTGCAATGAAGGATTTGGGAGCTGCAAAACAAATCCTTGGTATGAGGATAACTAGAGACAGGAAAAATCGCAAATTAACACCGTCTCAGAATGAGTACATAGAAAAGGTGTTGAAAAGATTTAATATGCAGAATGCAAAACCAGTTAGTACACCTTTTGCTAGCCATTTCAAACTTAGTAAGGAGATGTGCCCCAAGACCCAAGAAGACATGGATTATATGTCTAAAGTTCCATATGCGTCAGCAGTTGGAAGCTTAATGTATGTAATGGTCTGCACAAGGTCTGATATTTCACATGCAGTGGGAGTTGTAAGCAGGTACATGAATAATCCAGGAAAATAACATTGGATGGCAGTAAAATGGATTCTCAGATATTTGAGAGGTACAGAAAATCAAGCATTATGCTTTGGTGGTTCAAACATTTCTCTACAGTGATATGTTGATGTAGATATGGCAGGTGACAGAGATAACAGGAGGAGCACTACAGGATATGTATTTACTATAGGTGGAACAACTGTCAGTTGGGTTTCAAAAATCCAAAGTGTTGTTGCACTTTCAACAACAGAAGCAGAGTATGTTGCTGCTACAGAGGCTAGTAAAGAAATAATTTGGTTACAAAGGTTTATGGATGAATTGGGTAAGAAGCATGATATGGGCATGTTATACAATGATAGCCAAAGTGCCATTCATCTTGCAAAGAACTCAACATTTCATTCCAGGACTAAACACATACATCTCAAGTACCATTTCATACGGTCAGTATTAGAAGATGGAGAGTTGAAGCTGGAAAAGATACACACTAGCCAGAATCCTGCAGATATGCTAACAAAAGTTGTAACCAGGGAGAAACTGAGAACATGCTCAGTTTCAATTGGTCTTCAAGGATGACGATGAAGATAAGGAACATCCAGGTCCAAAGAGGAGTCATTTTCTAGCAAATGAAGCAGCGGTGGAGTTGCTACAATTAGTCTCCAAGTGGGAGATTGTTGGGTGTGGAACCTGATTATCTTGTTTACTTTGTATCACGGCATTGGACCCCTGTAACTTAAAAGGGGCGGCAACGCCGCCCGTAATTAATCACTGCCGTGGGGGGTCCAGGGGGGGTGGCAGTGCTTTTCTGAGCCCCCCCTTGGCGGGGGGTTTCGGGGGCATCGCCCCCAAAGCTAAAAAACAGATGTAAAATTTCCTTGTAAAAGTATAGTAATTTATAGTCAATCTAGGCTGTTCATAGGCGGATGATCTGACGGTAGAAGTTATGATTAGTTTAGGGTTTTTTGCCCTAGAAGGAAACCCCCTTGTATATATGAGGGTATTGTATTGTGGCTGTGTATTATGTGTGTATTCTCAGAGTGAGAAACAGATAGGGAGACTGTGAGAGAGAACAGAGGATGTTACAACGGATCTGCTGTAGGTTTTGTCTCTTCAATTTTTGCTGGATAATAGAAAGGAAGGACTGGCTATTCGGGGTGGACGTAGCCCGAATTGGGTGAACCACGTATATCTGTGTCTCTCTGGTTTTATGTGTTTTGTGTGCTTGTATTTTTCGCATATTATATGTGTTGCATTGCTCCATAATATATACTTTTCTAACACAAAGGAGGAGGGCTTCGTAACAACTAGTCTATGGGTGGGAAAAATCTAGTCAAAACACACAAAATGGCCAATGGATTTAAAGTCAGGAGGGATGCGGATCTAAAGTTCAGATCTTCTGGAAGGAGGGGCAGAAAAAAACAAAAAACCAGAGGGAAAAATGTTGCAAAAAAGGTGGCAAAAGGCTACAAACTGAAGGGAAATGAGGTGAAACCTAAAGGAGGACCAAAAAAAATAGAAAAGAGGTGTTTTGGATGGATAAATAACTGATCTGAAATGGATCTGAAATTACAGGTTCAGATCTGAAAAATGGTTGAAAAAAATTGAAATCTCAGAGGACCCACTTCAGCTAAAGTCCTCCTAAAAAGGTGGAAGTGTATTGAAGCCTTAAGGGGCTTGGTTCCTACATCGACAACTAAAAATAAGAAATTATAGGTCCAAGATGGGTGAAGAGGGAGGTTAAACAACCCTGAACAATGCCCTAGACAAACCCAAAAAAATCACAGAAATAATCCCGCAAAAATTACAGGTCGCAATTTGTGACCTATTTTTCACTGAGATCACAGTTTTCAGGCTGTTTTCCGCTACCTTAGAGCTGAGGTCGCATTTTTTTGCCCAAAAATTGTGACCTGCACTTCTGGCTATCTTGGGAGCAGGTTTCAGAAAAAAGTGTTGAGATAAATGCCTTAGAAATCAGCCACTTCGAGGGGGAAACCTCCAATATATTACATAAATGAACAATTCTTGGATGATACAAATGACAAAACCTCCTTTCTATATATAGGAGTCCATGGGGCCACGATGTAATCCTAGTGGGGCCACAATGTAATCCTATCTGACCTAACAATAATAAATTAAGGGAAAAATAATAACAATATGGGGGTTATAGGAGTACAACAATAACAATAAGGGGCTTACACTAAGAACAATAAGGGACTATACTAGTAATATAAGGACCTAACACTGCACTATAAAGATCTCATGATCTGGATCCCAATAGCTGACAATTCGGGCCAACAAGGGCTCTCATGCTCTCTTCAAAGGGTTCTCAACAAAATTCAGGACCCCAAACCTGGCCAATGCAGCACAGACTACATGATCCTCTCGGATCTCATAACATAATGTCCAGGTCTCTCTCTCTCTCGAGTTGATCTTCAACTCTGCCATACCTGCACAAAACCATCACATTTTTCAACATACAGAAAGGAAAGACTGCATCATAACCATAAAATCCCAGCTCTCAGCCAAAAAACAACACTAAATCCCATTTCTGTGACAGGTCACACTTTTCTAGTCATTCCTGGGATAGGTCACATTTTTCTGCCCAATACCTGCTACCCAAGTCGTAGAAAAGGCCCCAAAAAGTGTGACCCAACCATGAAGAGGATCAGGGGTCTGTTCCTGAACTCTGGGTGCCTAAACTGAAATTTTAATCAAGTGAATTGAAAGAGTATCGTTAGGCCTCTTACCTGCAACTAACGGATCTAGATTCCAATGGTCATTTTGTCCACTACGATCGCCACAAGATTTAGGGAATTTTCGCCTCTTTACATTCACCACATCTACACTTTCAAATGAATCAAACTAGAGGGAAAATGCCTTATTAAAAGAGAAACGCATATTTTTCTTTCGCCAGCTATGACCAAACCGTAGCTCGATTTGACAAACCGTCAGCACCATTGGAAATCTCTCACCGAGCTCTCAAATGGGTATCCTTTCATTTTTGGTGATTTGATACTTCATCCCGATGCATTTCTTCCCAGAAGGTCACTTCACCGCTTCTCCAAATCAAATTTCTTCACTTGCGACACTTGTACTTGGGGCACCACTTTTCCTTCATACTTGTCGATGCTCATGTTGATTTTCATTGTGAGTAACCATATTGTACTCATGATTTTATGGTCCCCACCGGGCCTGTTCTGTGTGGCAGCATCATCGAGTCGTCGTTATTATAGCATTTGATTTGAGTCATCACCGCATCCATGGAGTCTGTCCTGAGTTTCCTTTGTTTCCAGTCACAGTCTTCCATCATTCATTCCTTTGTCCCTCTCTCATGTTGCACATTTTGGCCCCCATTCATACTGTCCCCTATCCCCTCCGGATTCGAGTAAGTAGATGTCAAGTAATTCATGTCCTTTATGCTCTAACAAGGTAAGTCGTTAGCCCACTACTCAGTACCCCCCATTCCACCATAATCCCTGGTGTCAGTCTCTCAGTCGCTCTACTATTATTCCTCGTGCCTTAGTTGAGGATTCCTTATTGCCTCACCTATGGCGGACCTCCTTTTGTCGACATCAGCTTATTCATTCTAGAAGACAGGTCTAAAGGGCGGTGCACCTTGGTTCCAGCTTCCACTCTTGTTTGGTGCCTCGGATCAGGCAAAGGGACCCTTTATTGCCCTTTGACTTGATTGCTTCTCAATTCCAGCCCCTCATGGCATGATCGAGATTCTTATACTTGATGGTTCAGTGATGCAGTAGATTGTATGAGTGATTCCCGAGTGTGTGTGAAATGTTTCATACCTCATGAGGGGGTGGCCCTTCAGGTAGCTCCCCACATGCCTAGATTACTTCTCTACTACAACCTCGGATGCAGCTCCATAGATTTAATGGTTGAGGCCTCTACTGCTTGCAACACCTTTTTAGTTTGCATGTATCATTCAGATTTTCAGAGCCCTTTCCTATTTTACAGGGCCTCTTTGGTTGTACTTATATCTCATGTACTCAGATATTATTTTATAAGTCCTTGATGTTGTCCTAGGCACAGTATGTATGTGGGATCCATTATCATGTTTTTTTTCTGGCCCATTTTTATGCCAGCATGTACTATATAGTTCAGTCCCATGTTTTTTGGACACGCCATTATTATTTGTACTTTGTTATCTCGGCGGGCATAGATATGCCTCCCCCGCGTCATGTAGAACAGGTACTCACTCATAAAAGAGGCTTGTCACACCTGTAAGTCTTGCCTCCTTAGGGTCTTGTCCTCTCGTGCTTTAGTCCACCTTATATTTCTCTCTCTTTGAAACCCCTTTGGTGTCTAATGATTGTGTTATTATAACGTGCTTTGGTCATACGATTAGCTCCTAACGCTCGCACGATAGGGGGCAATCTGTTACACCAATTTTTGGTCATCTAACTTGTTACATTAGATGGGCCATAAGACCAATTTTACCATAGTAAAATTGCTCTCACTATGAAAAAAATTTAATAACCAATAGTTTATTAAGTTATTTCTGGCCTAAACACGAAAACCCATGAGGAGTAATTGAATAAATCCTTATTTGATTGTTTTCCTCAAGGGATAATTAGTTAAACCATTGTTTAATTAATATTCCTAGTCATATTTAACCCAAAACAAGAAAATTAATTAGATAAATCATTATTTATCTTATTATTTTCTAGGAATAATTATTTAAAACTTTATTTAATAATAATCCTTGTTAAATTTGCCTAAATAATTGAATAAATCATTATTTATTTAATTATTACTTAACCACATTCTTAAAATAATAAATAAATCATTTATTTATTTATTATTTCTAAATAAAGGGATTTGACCAAATTCAAATTCTTTTTCCCTCCAACAAAAATAATAAAATATTCCATAAAAATTGGATTTAGATTTGGTTAATAATATTTTGATTATGCACCAATATCTAGACTAACTCAATATTTTTTTATAAATATAAGGATTTTTCCATTCATTCACTACCTTTTGTTGCCTACAGATCACTCTTGATATATATTTTTGGTCTGACTTTGATCCTCCCATCATTGTCATATTTCTCTACTTTTTGCTTGTGAGCTCCCTTTGAGTTCCATTTTTGTCTGGGTTTTCTGCACCATCCAGAGAGAGAGATATTAGATCTGAAGCACTGAGGACATACAAGAACCCATCCCATTGAGGGGGACTAGTAACATCTTTCTATGTTCCCTTCCCAGGTGTCATGATACAAAACAATTGTTTAAAAAATCTTGTCTTGTTCATTGGATGCATGGTGAAACTCTTGCTTATTATTTGTTGTTTAATGTCTTTAATTGCATAGATCTAGATTTTTGTAGCATTTATTCTGATCAATAACTGCAGATCTAAGGAAATTGACAACCATCTTTGATGTTAGGGTCGTTTTTTATGCACAGCTAAAGTGAAATTTTTTCGTACATTTGCGATTAGAATTCACACTAACACACTTCCAGCAAATCCATTCCCAGTAAAATGTCATAATATCTTAAAGGTAGGACGTTCAATACAAATTTTATGTGTTGGTTTCCAAACTCTAGGGGACAGTTGGAAACTTTAGCATTAACTCTCCTATTGGCCCTTATGGCCAATTGTACTAGCCAAGGGTCTTTAAACTTCTGGCTCTGCAAATCACACTTCTTTACTATCGTGGGATTTACATAACTTAAACTGGCGCCAGGATCAACCAAAATTGAAACATTTTGGGAGTACAAGTTACCCTCTAGCTCAATCATGGTTGGTTGATAATTTGCTTGCCGATCCTCAAGCGTTGTATTAATTCTTGGTATATTTCGTGCCACGTCTCCTATTGTATATTCCTCTTGCAAGTTAGTTGCAATATTGTTCTTCCCACGATGAGGGCAGCTCTTATAGTAATGTGCATCACTGCATCCCCAACATTGTAACAGCAGCTTCTGGATCTGTCCATGTTTGGGTCTACTAGAAGCTTCTGTGGGTCTCTCTTCAGCTGGCCACCTGGTCTTTTGCTGATTTCTTCCCTGTTGTCTATTTATTGTATTTCTGGCAGTATTTTTATAGTTTCCAGATCTACTGCTCCTGAAATTGGAATTATTTTTATGTACCTTCTTTGGCGGCCAATTCCTACGAGCTTCTCCTTTCACCTTGGACTGTTGGTAGCACATACGTGCCTTTCGTATCACCTCATCCATGGTTTTTGGATTTAAAAGCTCGATTCTTTCCTTCATGTGGGTAGGTAAACTACTCAAGAATCATTATACTTTTTATTTTTCGTCTCTCAGGTACGGTACATACCTTAATAGGGAAGTAAATTTTGTAATGAATTCATCCATTGTCATCTGTCCCAATATCAAATCGTGAAATTATTGAGAATTTTCATCATAAAAGCGCTCGGTTAAATATTTGTCCTTAAAATATTGCTAGAATTCGTCATGAGTCACATTCTGGTCTTCGATTCCTCACACGTTCTTGACTTCCTCCCACAATAACATGGCTTTTTCCCGCAATTGATAGATATCCAAGCGAGCTTTCAATTTATTATTATATTCATAGACCTGAAAATATTTATTCATGTTAATTATCCATGCCTCTGCTACCTCTTTTGCCTCTTCGTCGAATGTAGGAGGTTAATTTTTCAGAATTCACCTTGCAGCTCTACTTTTTGTCCTTTTCATCTCTTTTTCGTCTGAGACATTTCTTGACTCAGCTTCATTATAATTCTAGTTCTTCTTACTCCGCTGGGTGTGGCTAATCTCCGACTTATCATTAGTTTGATGTCGTTTTTCACCCTCTTCCCGAGTATTTCTTTTGGGGCCGGGCTGATTTGTTCCTTTATTTTGTCTATCTGAAAGAATTTTAAGAATTCCTTCCTGTTCTCGCAATAAGCTCTCATTATCACTCCTCACTCGAACCATCTCTTCTTGTAATTATTGCACAGTATCTAATAGTCTACTAGTCTGTCGTTGTTGTTATTTGAGTAGTCTATTGGTTTGTTGATGTTGGTCCATGCTCAGCTGCACCCACATTTATGGATTTATTTCTGGGTTAGTCTGGGGGTGTGCATCCCCTGTAGTCCTTGGAGCCTGATGTACCGAGCCTCTCCTCATTGTACTCTATCAATTTCTTCTTCTTATTTATGTACACAGTTTACACATCAATTTGTTATTTAAGTGACCCAACAGGGTCCCAACGTGTGAACACTACTCTGATACCACTTGTAACGTCTACCCATATAACGTTAGAAATATTTACCATGAAACAAAAATTTCTTTTACAACCTAGTATAAAACTCTAATAACATGATTTATATCTACTAGAACTTTTTACCTATGCATACAGTTGTAATATTTATCTACCATAAACAATATAGCATAAAATTAAATTACATTTAAAACCCTTTGGGTTTAATCCCCTAGGTCTGTATCTTCATATGTATATAGAATATTAAACTCCCAATCCCTTGGTAAGACTATTTAATAATCCATCGCAATCTCTTTTAAACATACATTATGAAGCACCTTATGGAATGGGATGTAATACGATTGTTAATCATTACTGTTCAATAATTATTTGACGGATTATATTACATTGAGTAATATTCTTCCTACCCTGCCAACTAGCTGCATCCGTAAAATCCAAGGTGAAGATCTAGTTGTACAGTCAAATTGATTATTTTAAAGATTGTTTTTAATACCCACATCACCGAGTTGACTTACACGAGGTCATATATGATCTTGGCATGTGGATGTTTCTCAGCCCTTAGATATTTATCAAATCTACGGTTGAATATGGGTTGGGGATGGTTAGGGTGTCACCCTACCCCCCAAACCCTAACCACTTTCATTTTGATTCTACGCTCTGCCGGCTCTGCAACTTTTCCCGGTCCATGGCTCCGTCGCTCGTTGTTTCGTTCAGTAGCGAGTTAAATACCTTCTCAGCCATCTATGGTCATCCAATAATGTCACTTTTCACCTGTTGTTCTTTGCGACACTCTGTTGATACCTTATTCCCGGTGCTAAGGTTTTCCACCGTTTCTTTACAGTTATGGTATCCTCGTTGTGCCGACATTCTAGCTCTTTCATTGTGTCAATGTGTTCTTCTTCGTTCTGTGGCTTTGCATCCTTTGGAAAAGTCTGTTCGACTTCAACTAAGTTGGCTCAGGTAACCCTATATAATTATGTGGAGTTTTAATGAAGGAATTTGCAATTACTTAGTTTTGAATACACAGTTACAGACTCTGTAACTTGTTTTCTCTTCTCAGGGCTTATCGTTCCAGATTTACAATCACATAAGAGGTAATTTATCAACCAGTACCCGTGCCTACATATTTTTATCGTCTCATTAATTTCTGGAGCTTTTAATATGTGTTTTACGTAATGAGAATTATTTGTGCCAAGTAACCTATCACCAAACCCTACCTCCAATAGCACAATTAGCTTGGTTTCAGCCAGCCTAAGATGTTTCCTCTATGCATGTTTAGGTACCTGACTCCTCTGTTGTCTCTATCGAGACAATTGCAGTCCCTTTCGAACTGATGTAGTTATAAAATGAGGCTCTGTGATTTTTTATTTTTTTTTCGAGGGTATTTAGATTTTGGTTATAAACTTCTAGCTCACCGAGGCTTTCAAAGAAGGAAAAATCTTGTTTAAACTATTCTTACGATCTTTGGATATGGAGGTTTGAAAACCCATTTTGTTCCTCAAAGGACAGTTCGTTTCCTAATTATGTCTTGCTGTGAATTCTTAGTTTTTTGGCTCAACCCTCCATAGTGTTAAGTCTCTAATGTTAAATATTGATTCATAATATAAAATTTGTCTACTATACATGATAAATTTATGGTCTTTTGGTCTGTGCCGCAACAACCTTTTTCGCCATGCATGTAGAACCATTACTATTATTTTACCATGTATTTACAGTGTATTTTCATAATCACCCCTTCGAGGGAAGTGTATGGTTTTTCATGATTCTTACAGAGCTTTTCGACATGGTTTACACCCTATGGGGTGTATATGTATATTCTCTTAAGTTCTTATAATTTATTTGTGGTGTTAGCTTAAAAGAAGATATTCCAGAGATATATACTACAATTGTTATAATCTTAATTCCTTCCTTACTGTTCCTTGAGGCAATTGTTCTGTTTTCAATACATTTTATTCTCTACAAAGCTTTCATTCTTTTATGGTAATGATAATATCAGGAAGTTGTTTGGTTTTCAATACATTTTATTCTCCATAGAGCTTTCATTCTTTTACTGTAATGATAATATATGACACAATGAGTTTAATCTATGCAGTTATTCTTTTATCTTGAACTAGAAAATAACACCTCTACGGTTCGACTGCTACATTCAGTAATTTTACTCCTTTCATTTTTTTTTTATTAAGTTCCCTCCCCAGGTGTCTGAGCCATCTGTAAATAAAGAGGTTTTTCTTCTCAACCCTCAGTCTGTGTACATTTATGCCACTTGAGGGAAGACTATCATGAAAGGGGTTTTTATTGCGCATGGAACTAACTGTTTCGTCGATCATCTCCTTCATTACAGAGTACTCAAGCTTAAATCACTAAGTTGTTCAATTTTAGTTATATAGACCTTCCTTTGCAGATAGGGGTGCGGTTTTCCGAAATGGATTACTCTAATCTAGAGCAAGAGGGTTTTCAATTATCAAGAATTAAATATTTAAATCTAAATTGATACAATGCTATTAATCATTTCATCATAGAGTTTATCTCATTCTAAACTTACAACACATATAAATTCTTTCCATAATTAAAGTACTTATAAAAACGAAGGAACGCTTAATTCTATTCCTTTCAGGTTTATAGTACCTACTTTAGATGAACAGGGCTGGTGGTATCCTCCCAACCATGAGAGAGGCTATTACGTCCTCTGATCCCCACTCGCTCCTTGCCAGATTAAGATTATTTAGCAGTTTCTCTGAAGAGAGACCTCAAGACCATCGTCCATTCTCTTCTCCCATTATTAGGTTTTATCAGAGTTCCACTGGATCCAACTAGCTCTGGACACTCCCCGCCTTCCAGCTATCTTGATGTACTCTTTTCCTTTTGCACATAACCCCTTTTCCTCATCGATATTTTATTTTTATTCCCAGAGGAAAGGTAACTGTCAAAAAAACTTCTTTTAATCTAAACACTCTAGTAACTTGGACACTTAACCATCAGTTTATGGAAACCACTCCAAAATTAATCTTTATAAAAATAAGAATTAAACTTTTGTTCATAATTTTCTTAATATACTAATTAAGCCAATTTAACTTAAACAAGTTAAATGTATCAATTAAATAACATAACAAATCAAATCCAAGTATTACACACTCCAATAAAAAAAATACACCAAATTTAAGAAATTACTTCTAACATAGCATATTTGTATCATGCATAAATTATTTGATTTCCAATATTTATTTTTTCAACTTTTTTTAATAATGTTTTCCAATTTTTATTTAATTATATTAATAATTTTATATAAAAAATCCATAAAAAGAAACCAAACACAATATTTAAATTTATATCTACATCTATTTATATATAATTTTATAATTTTTTTTTTACCAAATTTTTATATAGTACATATTTTATAAAAATTTAGCACAAGACCATAAATCAACCAAAGTATATATATATATATAGTTGTTTTCTTGTATTTTATTAGAATCCCCTATTTACGAGAAAAATAAGATGATGGTAAAAAAAATTACAAATAAATTGTTTAATGAAATTCTAAATGAAAAAAACATGAAATAGAGAAAAATTATGAAATATTTCTTAAAAAAATTGTAAAATTTATAACATTAACCATTTTATCATTATCAATATTACAGTGTTTTTATAATAAATTTGAAATATTTAAAAATACATTAAAGAAATTATATTTTTAATTATTTATAAATTTCAAATTTATATTTAACATTTTTTTAATGATGATGATGATGATAATGATAGTTAACGTCCTTTGAGACCAATGCGATCTATCGGACCTTAAGAGAGGAGAAAAAATCTAAGTTTGATTCTTCAAAATCTTGGTTTTATGGTCAAAGAGAAGGGAAATAAGGGCTCCAAGATCGCTATAGGTGGGTTGGCTTAATAGGTAAATAAGATTAGAAGTGTGACAGATGGTAGGGAATTGAGAGCGAATGTGAGTAAGAGTCGAGCAGTCTAAAAGGAAGTGTTTTTCATCTTCCACCTGCTTAGAATCACAGATCTGGTAGATTTTATCGTTCCAAGGGGTCTTAGGAATAGACCACTACCCGGTCTCACTCTGAAGCTCATGGGAATTATTTTTTATCTTAGTGATGTTTATTTTTTTCTTATTGTTAGACAACACAGTGGGATAGGTCTGATTATCAAGGGTGGGGTTGATTACTTCCTTATAGTATCTTAGCTTCCTTTTACCCTCCAGCTCCTGATCCTCCCACAACTTGTCCTTAAACTTGGAGGTAATAGTATTTTTGATATTATCTTTTCTCCCCATACTAACCTCCTTATTCATTTCCCAATGGTTGAGCCAGGACTGGGCATCCTTATGCCACCCGTGCCTGAGGCGAAGGTGAGGGTTTTGATTACAGTTAGAAGAAATTTTAGGGAGCCTTTTTTATTCCATGTTGTCAAGCTTCCTCTTATACATCAGATATCTAAACATAGTTGTACTTTCAATGGAGGACAAACCAAATTCGATCAAGTGGACAGGATAATGAGTATTTCCCTTGATCTTAAGGTTGTAGGTTATGAATTTCTTTTGAATCACCTAAATCTTCCTCCATGACTGTCTGGATATACTGCAACCCGAAACTTCACATCCATATAAGACAACACTAGTGACAAGGGTCTCAAAAAAGAACCTCTTTTTACTCTAAATATAAAAATAAACTAACTTACCATTGTTTTCAAGCTCATAATAATAATTTTTTCTCAAAAAAAATTTCTCAAAAATAAATTTTAACAATGTAAAATATAACACTTATATTTATTAATATTTTATTTAATATAATAGTACTTTATCAGAAATAAGGACCGATAAAATCAAAATAATTTAAAAACGTTGTATTTAAATATAATAAGAATATTTTATTTAAAAAATTCCTCATTAGTTTGTATTGAAACTTATAAGGAATATATATCTACATATGAAAGTTTATCCTACTTCCTTCCTATGTAATTATAATATTGGACCATTCCATTATAGTGCAAGTTATATTTGATTTTGCTAACTCAGTATTTTTATTATTCAATCTTAAACTTTGAATTCTATGATTTTGTAAAAGATCATGGTATTCTAATTTACTTTGAATAACTTTAAATCACATGTTATTGAAAAGTTTAATTGGGTGATTAAAAATAGGTGAATCTGGACATTTACTTTTTTAGCGCAAGATAATCACACCCATACGTTGAGGTCCACCTCCTTTTTGTCCATTTCAAGACTTATGTCTTTTTCAATTATACGTACCTCCCTCGAACAATCAGAGTTCCGTGGTTCCACCATCAAATCTACGGGAATTTCTTTTACAAAGTTCCGCCAAGCATAAAAAATCTACGGGATTTTCTTTTACGAAGTGCCAACAAGCATCAAATCTACGGGATTTTCTTTTTCAAAGTGCCCACACGCTTAAAGAATGTGCATCAGTACTCAATGTTGTGAATGTATTACGGCTTATATTTCTGGTCTTAACTTTTTAGATTTTTTTTGAGAAAGAAAAAATTTTGGCTTATATAATTTGTTAGTTCATATTGCTTACATTTGATGGTCTTACATTAATCTTCGGTGATAAGTTTGTAGTGAAAAAACCATATCTTCATGTCTGTCTTTGCATCTGACATTAAATTTTAATAGAGAACATTTAATAAATCAAAACAATAAAAAAAACTATAGTGTATCGTAGTAGTCACAGCCTATCTAAAATAGCGCTGCCTACACAAAAAGTCCCATGTTCGCCACAGTCACCCAGCAAGAAGCATTTCAAAACATCTAAACTTTTCATGGTAGATCAGAGTCCTTCATCCACAGTCGATCGACAGCTCCAAAAAAAAATACATGACAAAAGTGTCCCTAGAAAAATTTTCCTTCTCTGGTTACTGGAAAACATAGACCTGTCAAAATACCAAAAAACAAAACAAAAAACATGATAAAAAATCATGTAAAATTCACCGAACCCACTGCTCCTTGCCCATCCGCGTCCACCAATTCATATTGCATAATTCCAAATACACCATTCAGCCCTTTCTTTGATAATCTATCTGCCTGGGAATTCTTCTCCTGGAATATGTGCTGAAAGTTAATAGTATTGAAAGTGTCCCTTAAAACTTTAATGTGCTCCATCTAAGTCACAAGATGGCCAGGGAAAAGATTGGTTCCCTTGTTGAGATGCTCAATAAGAACCATCGAATCACCAAACACCGAAAGGTTATCGATACACAACTGAGAGGCAAACCATAATAATCCCCACAAAGCCAACACTTTCGCTCTCATATTAGTTCCTATTCCACCAAACCAATGGATCTTATAATGACATAGTGGCGAAATCAACAACCAAGCGGCACACCCACATCTTGAATGTTGAGAAGCGCCATCAAAGAAACTGGCAGGATAGTGAATCTCAATGGGCCGCATACGCTTTGATAGGTCCACCAGAGGCCTCTGCGCAGTTTTCAATTTTTCCCAGAGTTGAATGATATTATTAGCAGTGCCCTCTGGGCTGCTTCTAATCTCTTCAAATATCAATTTGTTCTTGCTGCACCAAATGAACCAAGGGAACAAAGATGGTAGAATTATGAGATTATGACTTTTATTGAGTCCCCATGTTATAAAGTCTTTAGTATTCTCAATTTCTGGGATTTGCATCTTAAAAAATTTACATAACTCCTGTAATTCTTTTCTAGCATAAAAGCATTTGTAAAAGAGATGTGGATTATCTTCTCCCTCCATCTTGCATAAACTACAAATACCAAGCCCTATCTTCCCTTTCCTCATCATGTTGTCTATTGTAAGATTTTTATTTTTTAGAACAAGCCATAAGAACAGCTTCATTTTTCGTTGGGCATTAGTCTCCCATATGCCCTTTAAAAATCTGATCTTAGCCTCCTGGATTGAATGGGATTGGAGTTTGTAATATAAATCTTTCACAACCAGCGTACCTTTCTCTAATGGCCCATTCCAAGTCACCCTATCACCACCTTTGTTCCAAAGAAAACCCCGACTTCTCAAATCCGCAATATAAACTCCCCACTCCCCTATAAGATGATCCGGTAACTGAAATATCTCCGCCTTTGTTTTTAGATAATGTATATAGAGACCACTTTTTATTTTGTAGATTTCATATAAATTTAATAAATTTTAATTTAAAATTTAACTTGTGTTTTTTAATGGAAAAAAATTATATATCATATTATTGAAAAAACATATTAAATTGAAATTGGATAAAAAATGAAAAATATATATGTACTTAAATTTTTATATTATTTTTATTTATAAAATATAAATTAGTTAATTTATACTAATTTAAGTTACACTACATTATTGTTTTTAATTAATTATTAAAAAATATTGAGAACAAGAATCTGTATTGCTAAACCACTTTTACAAAATAAAAATGACAACATACCACAAATAGGCAAATAACTTTTACATCAATAGAAACAAAAAAATAAAGTTCATCTATATTTATTAGCATTTACCGTTTACCGAATCTTCCACCAAAACTTGGATTGTATAAATTTTAACAACCGCATGTAATTGCATCACCATTCATTGCCTTTTATCACTTTGACATGTGATGTGTATTTAAAGGTGACACACTGAAGTGCCAAATCGTTCCGAGGTTTGCTTTCGTCGTCCTTCGCTCATGAGTACCACCCAATTCCTTATAATTTTCTTGACACTTGCATGGCCATACCTTAAAAGATTATCAAATGGTTTTCATTGGAAGCTTCGACTAATTAGTTTTGTTCAAGAATAATTTCCTAATTCAAAGTTTGAGCAAGATAGAATCTAAAAAGACTAAAAAGAGTCGATTTCACTTGGTGTTGTTTTCAGTTAAAGTGTTTAGGAATTTTGTCTAAATGGACAATTTCGTTCTAAGGTTTTGAGTTTGTTGGGGTTGAGAGACCCGATGACTCGTGGTTCTAGACTTGCAGTAGAGGCTAATGTTTATGTCTTTCTTTGGGTGAGCGGGGTGGTCGGGGCCTTCATGGGACTCTCTGGCATCTGATTGAATCTCCCTCTATGGCGTGGAGTCTCTCCACTGTAGGCTCGACAGTGGAAATTATTTCTCAATTCTGTGGAAAAGGCATATGGTCGGTCCAAGGGAGACGAGTTTAGTCCTAGGTGGTGTCTGAGTGGTTTACCTGTGAATGTAAAATGCTCCGCCAGAGGGGTCGAGGCAGGCGTGGCGAGGCTCCTCGGGGTGATACACAAGCTCGAGTTGGAAGATAAATTGTTGAGCTTGGTGTGGGAGGGCCAGACAGTGTGTTAAATGTTGAAGTTGCCCAAGAATTTGAGTGAGTGCCCAGACCAATTGCGACCCTACACTCTTTGGAGTCTATTGTTGGTCAACTTTAGGGGGTCATGGAAAATTTGGAGTTGCGACAATAACAACATGATGATTGAATGAATTGATCACATTTTTAAATGACATTCAACATAATTAGTGGAGGATGATGGAAAAGATGTATTCAATCCGGCGAAGCCAACGACACACAATGGAGTGGTTGGACCAAATTGAAGGAAGAATCGATCACCTAGAACACCATGCTCATGAAGTATTACATCCCTTGGACCCCCTAAATGTTGGGCATGACCTCACTCCTCTGCAAAATTTCTTATGATGGTTAGTTTTGTTTGCATACTTGAAGTTTTTTTTGTGCTTATGTGTTTTTGGGTTAAGGATTGTCTATAATATATGGAATTTTTGTTTTTGTTTTTGTATATCTCTCTTGGCTAACAAAGCTGGTTGGAGCGAAGTCGGAAGAGAAATGCTTAATTGGAAAATCATTTATACTATTTTGTCCGAATAATAAAATCATTTTTATCGACAAAAAGATTATTTTTTAATAAAATAAAATTTAAATATTAGTAGAAAATAATAAAAATTTTACTATAATTACCAAAAAAAATTGAAAATAATAATTATATTCCATAATACTATATTTTTGATATTGCAGTAATGAATTTTAATAAATATAATTATTTACGATTTATCAATTTTAATTAACCATCCTCATAATTTTAAGTTTATTTTTTAATAATTTTATTTAAAAAATAAATAAATATTAATAAATTTATATTATCATATTTATTTATATATAGATAGATACTTTCCTATATGAGTAGCTTTCAAATAATATAACTTTTTAACTATAACCCTATTATGAATGTCATAAACTAATAAATGATTTTTAAAATGTTATAGGTTTTTGACTAAATACCATTTAGTCTTATAAATTTATTATTTTTTATTTAATATTAAGGACATTATATTGTTTTAGTCTAACCAATATGTTTTTTGCTTTGAAAGTTATGGAAATTTTCGCAAGATTTTAATAAAATCTAACAGGGATTTTTGTAAATCCAAGTTACAACGGTTAAACTTCAAGATTTTGGGTGCCCCAAAGGTTTTTGATGGTGTTGAATCCATTTCCACCATCTTTTTCTTGTCTGCCTCCGCCTCCATAAACGACACCCATTATATTATTTTAATTATTTTATTTTGTATATTTTTTTATATAAAAATATTTATAAAATATATATTAGTGTGGTTTTATAAATTGAATTATTGGTAAACAAAGTATTTATTTCATGATATAACTAAAAAACCATAAAAATTAACTAGTTTATAATTTTTATTTTAAATTATTATTATTAATATTAATGATAAATAAATTAATATATAAGTTAAATATGACAACATTATTTAATTAATCAATTTAATTAAAAAGGTAAAAAGAGCATAACTATTTTGAAGATAAATCTCAAGCTTTAATTTGATTTTGAAGATATTTGATGCAGAGCATCTACTCAAAGTCAAAAGTCAAAGAAGAAATCAGACCTTAGGGTCTTGACATTTGTCCAAAGAGGGACTATTGTAAAGAGACAGTATAAAACTCATATAAAAAGTATTTTATTTCTTAGTGAGCATTGATAGAGAATATGCTTAGTTGTTAGGTGTCAATGAGTGTCGAGTCAATGTAGAAAATCCCCTTAAGAAATGGGATATTAGAGAGAGTATTTTTTGTTTATGCTAAGAAGATAGGAGAGTCATAAATTAGGATTTCCTTAGAATAGAAATCAGTTACAAGTTTGTAGGAGTTGAGTGAGGGCTAGATAAGCTCTGAATTGTTATAAATTAATTGTAAGCTCCGAGAGAAGGGAGGCCAATTTAAAAGAAAGAATATTAGGCCAAGAGATAGAGGCGAGAGCCGAGAGGAAGAGGAAAAACTAACAAAGATGATTAGGCCTGAAGTATAGTAGAGAGGAGAAGCCCAAGAACCGAGAGGGTTCTATTGAAGAGATGAGGGCCATGTAAAAGCTTAGCGTACTAAGACCGAATGTAAGCAAGTTTTTTTATATCTCTACATTTTCTTAGTTAATGAGAAATCGAATTCATAGTGACTGTGTTTTGTTTCTGTTATACGCTGAGTGATCCATAATAGAACGAATTCGATATCGGTGAAGTCATTAACTGAGTGCTTGAATTTTAATTGAGTGAATAAGTCTTTATGAGTGATAAGGACTTAAAGGCTGGGTAGAATCTGTACGATTCAAGTCTGGAGCAATTAAAATTTGTGTACAGGCCGAGAAAGAGAAACAAATCCAAATTCTAGGTTTGAGGAAGCAATACAGAAAGATGTTATGTATTCAGGCTTGAGACAGTGTAATGGTTATACGAATAACCAGAAGAACAAGCTCAGGAGAGATTAGCGCTTTTAAATACTGAACACGCTTAGGAAGAATAGCATGAAGGAAACAGAAGTGCAGAGTGGTAGTGGTCAAAGAAACAGAATAAAGCTCAGGAGAGAGTTGCAAGTGAGAAGACGAACTTACAAGCGGCGACTGTCGAAAAAAGAGTAAAGACTAAGGCAACAAAAGCCTTTAGAATATTTCCAAAGGAAGGAAATGGAAGGTGGGCATTAAAACTGCAAAGATCAGTTTGAAAGATGAACGACTAAGATAACACCACAAGATAAATTAGGGAAGTTGCGAAGAGGAGCCACGTGTCGGGGAGTAGCCAAGTGCACATCGCAATAGGCGATCCTTTTAATTATATGTTAAGACTTGGCAAGTAAGTTAATTGAGTTGCGATGTGAAGTCGAGCAACAAGGGCACAGCTGAACCGTTAGATATGGGCGAGATCAATGGTGGAGATTAAATCGCACCTAGGGCGATTTCGCAAACTGAAGATTTTAGTGTTCAGCGTCAAGACATCACGCGGTAAGTTATTTTTGATGCGATGCGATTTGATCGCATATCGCATAGGACAGGGGATACGTTTATTGTTAAATATTAAAATTTGCGACAATGACGGAGAGTTCGATGCGAATTGTGAATGTGTTAAGTTATGAATCTCCGAGGAAGTAATTTATGAGAGGCGTGAAGTGCGATCTGCTGTGATTGGTCACCGTTTGTGTGGGACCATAATCGAAGGGGAAGCCTCGGTTCACGTGAAGCGGTCACGTGTAGAAACGAAGAAAGGAAAGAAAGATAAGTTTAGGCATTTAAAGGTTAAAAGTGCATAAGTAAAGGATGGCTTTAAGTTTCCACTAAAGTTTATTTCCGCGTGTAAAATTGGAATATATACTCAATTACGAGTATTAAGTCTTGGGAATGGGCAGACTTGTTTATAGTTCTGTGTATGTGGGTGTAAGCGGCCTTTTGGATGCATCATTTGGTATCAGAGCGAGTTAATGAAAAGTTGTTATAAATAAAGATTGTAGAGCTAAACTATGCATAAGACATTTGGTAGCAGAACAAAATAAGATTCAACATGAACTTAAGAAGAGATTGGAGAAGCATACAGAAATCACAATGATGGTTGTTTTCTTGTGGAGAATGGAGATTCACTTGAATGTGAAGAGTGGATGGAGACTGCTTGTGAAACCATGTAGGTATTGTTTTATTTAACTCTGATTTGAGTTTTGCAGGATAAAAGACAGATTGAAGATTAATAGTTGCAGCTAATGAAGTATCTCAGCAAAAGAAGATCACAACCTTAAGAAGTAGTGATGAAGGAAGCTGGTAAGGATTTCTGAGTGAAAGAAGAGTGTGGCCAGAACTTAGTATTTCATTTGTGATTGAAATACAAGAGGAAAATTGTGTTCTCAAAAGTACAGATGAGTTGAAGCCTAGAAGGAGCATTGGAATGCTCAAATAAAGTTCCAGAGAGTGGACTAGTGGCCAAGTATAGACGAAATCTTGGCGAGGTAAATGTAGCGGGGAGGACTTGCTATTGTAGAGGCTTAAGTACAGCTCATAGTGAGTGAGGAAATCATAGAGATAGAGGAGAGATGACTACTGATAGTCATAGAAGAGGTTCTAAGAGATACCACAATAGAAGAATGGTTAAGAAATATGTCAAAGTAGATGGCATGGATGAAGAGTATGAGAGAGAAAAGGCTGAGATAAGAATGCAATTTAAATTGTTGATAAAGTTTTTCCAGAGGAGTAAAGAAGACCAGTGATTTGGTTACAGAATGAGAAAGAAAATGAAGTGGCATAAGCTACAAGAGAAGATAGAACAACAGGTGAATATGAACTTAATAGAGGAGATGAGGAAGCTTGAGCAGATTATTGATGTTGAATTGAGGACAGAGAAGCTCTAAGGAGTTGAGCTACAACAAGACAAAGTTGTTGTAGATGAACAAGTTTCTTTTGAACTTGAAGATGGAGAAGTGATGTCTGAAACATCAGTTGAGGCAATTGAGCCTTATGATTTTGAAATTAATAATTTGTGTATGTTTGCAGGTGATGTCAAAGAAGAAAAAGAAGAGAGACATAATTTGAGTTTTGAGACGATTAGATCTCATATGGAAGTTCATACACAATTGGAGAGAAATATTGTTTTTCAGCATGCTAAAGTTGAAACAGAGGAAGTTTGGCTCACAATGACGACCAAAAGCAAGAAGAAGTGGAGAAGGATATCAAGAAACCAAGTGAAGTGCTTGAGGAGGCTGATAAGAAGACCATTGAAGATTTTCTAAGTCATGTAGAGGACTTAGAATAGCAAGAGGAAGATTTGGTGACTAGATCATCAAATGAGACGATTGGGTCTTGTGATTTTGAGATTGATAATTTGACTTTGTTTGCAAGTGTTGTAGAAGGAAATCCATCTCTTGGAATTGTCTTGAATGAAGTTGAGAATTTTCAAGCAAAGTAGGATGATGATTGTATTTCAGATGAAAATCAAGTTGAGTTATTATAGCAGAAGGAGTTCATAAATTTCTTGCTTAGTGAAGAAAGTATCTCCAAGGAAGATGAGACAGTTATGTCTCATATGAAGGAACCTGTTATTGTTGAGGACATGGAGGAATTGGCTTATCTGATTGACCAAATGAAGACTGTTGGACATATATCTAAAGCTGTCACATAGATAGACGATCATAATTTTATTCTGATGAAGAATGAGGAAGTAATGTCACCAAGAAATTGGACTTGTTACAAAGAAGGAGATATTGAGGATTGTATAGAGTATTTGGAAGAAGTTCCAAGTGAGATGGCAGATTTTTGGCATGAGCTAAGTATTTTGGAGAATAGACTAACAAGTCAAAGAATGAATATTCTAAATGTACAATTGAAATTGGACAAAAGTGAGGCATGCATTTCTTATGCTAAAAAGGAATCAGTCTTAGAACTGAAGGAAGTTGAACTGACTACCAGGATTAGTCAAAGAATTGAAGAACAATCACTGAGGGTTGTCAAGGAAAAGGAAGAAAGGTATTCTGGAATTGATGAACAACATAGTGATGAGGTGTTTGAAGGGAATCAGGTAGAAAGTGAATGGCTGAAATATTTGTTGGAAGCATCTGAGTATGATTTTTTTATCAAAGATATTGAAAAAAGGTTGATTGGAGATGAGATGAAAGTTCAGAAGCAACAACACGATAAGGATGTAAGGGTGATAGTAAGAATCCAAAAAATTCAAAGAGAAGATAACAAACAACAGTTTGAAGATAATTGGCAGAGTGAGTATCAGTTAGAAGATAAATTGGACATGGAGATTGAAAAAATAATAAAGTTGATGATCAAGGTGTCTCAGAAGAAGACAACAACAAGGAAGAAAAGCAACAACAGCGAGAAAAAGATAGCAGAAGAATGTGAGAGCATAGTCAGTGGGGCAATACAAAATAAAGTATGGAGACCTACAGAACAACAACAAATAACAACAGCAACAACCAAAGAAAAAATACAGAACATAGTTTGGGATCTAGGAGGACAAATATTAAAGACACGTGATCTAGAGATCATGATTATTTCACCTAGGGAGTCTAATGCAGGAGCGTCTGCTCTAAGTCAAAATTCAAAGAATAAATCAGACCTTAGGGTCTTGACATTTGTCCAAAGAGGGAGTATTGTAAAGAGACATTATAAAACTCATGTAAAAAGTATTTTATTTCTTAGTGAACATTGATAGAGAATATTCTTATTTGTTAGGTGTTAATGAGTGTTGAGTCAATGTAACAAATCCCCTTAAGAAATGGGATATTAGAGAGAATATATGTTGTTTATGCCAAGAAGATGGGAGAGTCATAAATTAGGATTTCCTTAGAATAGAAATCAGTTACAAGTTTGTAGGAGTTGAGTGAGAGATGGATAAGCTCTGAATTGTTATAAATTAATTGTAAGCTCTAAGAGAAGGGAGGCCAATTTAAAAGAAAGAATATTAGGCCAAGAGATCGAGGGAAGAGTCGAGAGGAAGAGGCCAAACTAACAAAGAATATTAGGCTTGAATTATAATAGAGAGGAGAAGCCCGAGAATCGAGAGGGTTATGTTGAAGAGATGAGGGCAATGTAAAATCACAACGTGCAAAGATAGAATGTAAGAAGTTTTTTTTTTTTGTATCTGTACATTTGCTTAGTTAATGAAAAATCAAATTCATAGTGATTTTGTTTTGTTTCGGTTATGCACAGTGTGATCCATAATAGAACGAATTCGATATCAGTGAAGTAATTAACTGAGTGCTTGAATTTTAATTGAATGAATAAGTATTTCTAAGTGATAAGGACTTAATCGCTGGGTAGAATCTATATGATTCCAGTCTAGAGCAATTAAAAATTGTGTGCAGGCCAAGAAAGAGAAACAAATCCAAATTTTGGATTCAAAGAAGCAATACAGAAAGATGTTCTGTATTCGGGCTTGAGACAGTGTAATGGTTATACGAATAACTAGAAGAACAAGCTCAGGATAGATTAGTGTTTTTAAACACTGAACAAGCTCATGAAAGATAGCGTGAAGGAAACGTAAGTGCAGATCGGTAGCGGTCAAAGAAACAGAAGAAAGCCCAGGAGAGAGTTGCGAGTGAGAAGACAAAGTTACAAACGGCAACAGTCGAAAACAGAGTAAATACAAAGGCATAAAAAGCCTTTAGAATATTTCCAAAGGAAGGAAATGGATGGTGGTGATTAAAATTGCAAAGATCAGTTTCAAAGATGAATGGAAAAGATGACACGAAAAGATAAATTGGGGAATTTATGAAGAGGAGCCACGTGTTGGGGAGCAGCCAAGCGCACATCACAATCGGCTATCCTTTTAATTATATGTTAATAATTGGAAATTAAGTTAATTGAGTTGTGATGTGCAGCCAAGCAGCAAGGGCACAACGAAACCATTAGATATGGGCGAGATCAATGGTGGAGATTAAATCGCACCTAGGGTGATTTCTTAAACCGAATATTTTAATGTTCAACGTCAAACATTGCGAGGTAAGTTATTTTTTATGCGATGCGATGTGATCGCATATCGCACAGGATAGAGGATATGTTTATTTTTAAACATTAAAAGTTGCGACAACGAAGGAGAGTTTGCTGCGAATTACGGAAGTGTTAAGTTATGAATCTACGGGAAAGTAAGTTATGAAAGGCGCGAAGTGCAATCTGCTATGATTAGTTACCGTTTGTGTGGGATCATAACCAAAGGTGAACTCTCGGTTCACGTGAATCAGTCACGTGCAGAAACGAAGAAGGGAAAGAAAGGTAAGTTAAGGCATTTAAAGGTCAAAAGCGCATAAGTAAAGGATGGGTTTAAGTTTCCGCTAAAGTTTATTTCTGCATGTAAAATTGGAATATATACTCAGTTGCGAGTATTAAGTCTTGGGAATGGGCATACTTGTTTAAAGTTTTGCATATGTGGGTGTAAGCAACCTTGAGAACAAGAATCTTGCTAAACCACTTTTACAAAATAAAAATGACAACATCCCACAAATACCACAAATAACTTTTACATCAATAGAAACAAAAAATAAAGTTCATCTATATTTATTAGCATTTACCGTTTACCGAATCTTCCACCAAAACTTGGATTGTATAAATTTTAACAACCGCATGTAATTGCATCACCATTCATTGCCTTTTATCACTTTGACATGTGATGTGTATTTAAAGGTGACACACTGAAGTGCCAAATCGTTCCGAGGTTTGCTTTCGTCGTCCTTCGCTCATGAGTACCACCCAATTCCTTATAATTTTCTTGACACTTGCATGGCCATACCTTAAAAGATTATCAAATGGTTTTCATTGGAAGCTTCGACTAATTAGTTTTGTTCAAGAATAATTTCCTAATTCAAAGTTTGAGCAAGATAGAATCTAAAAAGACTAAAAAGAGTCGATTTCACTTGGTGTTGTTTTCAGTTAAAGTGTTTAGGAATTTTGTCTAAATGGACAATTTCGTTCTAAGGTTTTGAGTTTGTTGGGGTTGAGAGACCCGATGACTCGTGGTTCTAGACTTGCAGTAGAGGCTAATGTTTATGTCTTTCTTTGGGTGAGCGGGGTGGTCGGGGCCTTCATGGTGCTAATGTTTATGTTTATAATTTTTTTTTAATTATATATTTTAATATATAATTTGGAAAATTATTTATATTGAAATATTTAATTAAAATAATCTTTATTATTTCAATGCAATCTCATTTTTCACTTGTTTTCCTATAAGTATTATTTTATCTTATTCTTCTTTCCTCTTTTTGTCTTTTATGAAAGTAAAGATATAATTTTTAATTCTAAATAATTAAATTAATTAAATAAAAATATCAATTAATTAAATAAAATATGAAGTATCAAGAATAATTTCTTAATTCAAAGTTTGAGCAGGATAGAATCTAAAAAGACTAAAAAGAGTCGATCTTACTTGGTGTTGTTTTCAGTTGAAGTGTTTAGGAATTTTGTTTAAATGGACAATTTCATTCTAAGGTTTTGAGTTTGTTGGGGTTGAGAGACCTGGTGACTCGTGGTTCTAGAATTGCAGTAGAGGCTGATGTTTATGTCTTTCTTTGGGTGAGCGGGGGCCTTCATGGGACTCTTTGGCATCTGATTGAATCTCCCTCTGTGGCGTGGAGTCTCTGCACTGTAGGCTCGACAGTGGAAATTATTTCTCAATTATGTGGAAAAGGCATATGGTCGGTCCAAGGGAGACGAGTTTGGTCCTAGGTGGTGTCTAAGTGGTTCACCTATGAATGTAAAATGCTCCGCTAGAGGGGTCGAGGCAGGCGTGGCGAGGCTCCTCGGGGTGATACACAAGCTCGAGTTGGAAGATAAATTGTTGAGCTTGGTGTGGGAGGGCCAGACAGTGTGTCAAATGGTGAAGTTGCCCAAGAATTTGAGTGAGTGCTTAGACTAATTGCGACCCTACACTCTTTGGAGTCTATTGTTGGTCAACTTTAGGGGGTCATGGAAAATTTGGAGTTGCGACAACAATAACATGATGATTGAATGAATTGATCACATTTTTAAATGACATCCAACATAATTAGTGGAGGATGATAGAAAAGATGTATTCAATCCGACGAAGCCAACGACACACAATGGAGTAGTTGGACCAAATTGAAGGAAGAATCGATCACCTGGAACACCATGCTCATGAAGTATTACATCCCTTGGACCCCCTAAATGTTGGGCATGACCTCGCTCCTCTACAAAATTTCTTATGATGGTTAGTTTTGTTTGCATACTTGAAGTTTTTTTTGTGTCTATGTGTTTTTGGGTTAAGGATTTCCTATAGTATATGGAATTTTTGTTTTTGTTTTTGTATATCTCTCTTGGCTAACAAAGCTGGTTGGAGCGAAGCCGAAAGAGAAATGCTTAATTGGAAATTCATTTATACTCTTTTGTTCGAATAATAAAATCATTTTTATCAACAAAAAAAATATTTTTTAATAAAATAAAACTTAAATATTAGCATAAAATAATAAAAATTTTACTATAATTACAAAATTTTTATTTTGAAAATAATAATTATATTCCATAATACTATATTTTGATATTGTAGTAATGAATTTTAATAAATATAATTATTTACGATTTATAAATTTTAATTAACCATCCTCATAAATTTAAGTTTATTTTTTAATATTTTTATTTAAAAAATAAATAAATATTAATAAATTTATATTATCTTATTTATTTATTTATAGATAGATACTTTCCTATATGAGTAGCTTTCAAATAATATAACTTTTTAATTATAACCCTATTATGAATGTTATAAACTAATAAATGATTTTTAAAATGTTATAGGTTTGGACTAAATACCATTTAGTCTTATAAATTTATAATTTTTTGGACATTATATTGTTTTAGTCTTACCAATCTATTGTTTGCTTTGAAAATTATGGAAATTCTCGCAAGATTTTAATAAAATCTGGTAGGGATTTTTGTAAATCCAAGTTACAACTGTTAAACTTCAAGATTTTGGGTGCCCCAAAGGTTTTTGATGGCGTTGAATCTATTTCCACCATCTTTTGCTTGTCTGTCTCCGCCTCCATAAACGACACCCATTATATTATTTTAATTATTTTATTTTTTATATTTTTTATATAAAAATATTTATAAAATATATATTAATGTGGTTTTATAAATTAAATTATTGGTAAACAAAGTATTTATTTCATGATATAACTCAAAAACCATAAAAATTAACTAGTTTATAAATTTATTTTAAATTATTATTATTAATATTAATGATAAAGAAATTAATATATAAGTTAAATATGACAACATTATTTTAATTAATCAATTTTATTAAAAAGGTAAAAAGAGCATAAATGTTTTGAAGATAAATCTCATGCTTTAATTTGATTTTGAAGATATTTGATGCAGAGCATCTACTCAAAGTCAAAAGTCAAAGAAGAAATCAGACCTTAGAGTCTTGACATTTGTCCAAAGAGGGACTATTGTAAAGAGAAAATATAAAACTCATATAAAAAGTATTTTATTTCTTAGTGTGCATTGATAGATAATATGCTTAGTTATTAGGTGTCAATCACTGTTGAGTCAATGTAGCAAATCCCCTTAAGAAATGGGATATTAAAGAGAGTATTTTTTGTTTATGCTAAGAAGATAGGAGAGTCATAAATTAGGATTTCCTTAGAATAGAAATCAGTTACAAGTTTGTAGGAGTTGAGTGAGGGCTGGATAAGCTCTAAATTGTTATAAATTAATTGTAAGCTTCGAGAGAAGGGAGGCCAATTTAAAAGAAATAATATTAGGCCAAGAGATAGAGGCGAGAGCCAAGAGGAAGAGGCCAAACTAACAAAGAAGATTAGGCCTGAAGTATAGTAGAGTGGAGAAGCCCGAGAACCGAGAGGGTTTTGTTGAAGAGATGAGGGCCATGTAAAAGCTCAGCTTGCAAAGATTGGATGTAAGAAAGTTTTCTTTATATCTCTACATTTTCTTAGTTAATGAGAAATCGAATTCATAGTGACTGTGTTTTGTTTCTGTTATGCGCTGAGTGATCCATAATAGAACAAATTCGATATCGGTGAAGTCATTAACTGAGTGCTTGAATTTTAATTGAAAGAATAAGTCTTTGTGAATGATAAGGACTTAATGGCCGGGTAGAATTTGTACGACAAGTATGGAGCAATTAAAAATTGTGTGCAGGCCGAGAAAGAGAAACAAATCCAAATTCTAGGTTCGAGGAAGTAATACAGAAAGATGTTCTGTATTCGGGCTTGAGACAGTGTAATGGTTATACGAATAACCAGAAGAACAAGCTCAGGAGAGATTAGCGCTTTTAAATACTGAACACGCTTAGGAAGGATAGCGTGAAGGAAACAAAAGTGTAGAGTGGTAGTGGTCAAAGAAACAGAAGAAAGCTCAGGAGAGAGTTGCGAGTGAGAAGACGAAGTTACAAGCAGCGACAGTCGAAAAAAGAGTAAAGACTAAGGCAACAAAAGCCTTTATAAGATTTCCAAGGGAAGGAAATGGACGGTGGGGATTAAAACCGCAAAGATCAGTTTCAAAGATGAACGACTAACATAACACCACAAGATAAATTGGGGAAGTTGCGAAGAGGAGCCACGTGTCGGGGAGCAGCCAAGCGCACATCGCAATTGGCGATCCTTTTAATTATATGTTAAGACTTGGCAAGTAAGTTAATTGAGTTGCGATGCGAAGTCGAGCAACAAGGGCACAACGGAACCATTAGATCTGGGCAAGATCAATGGTGGAGATTAAATCACACCTAGGGCGATTTCGCAAACCGAGGATTTTTGTGTTCAACGTCAAGACATCACGCAGTAAGTTATTTTTGATGCGATGCAATTTGATCGCATATCACACAGAACAGGGGATACGTTTATTGTTAAACGTTAAAATGTGTGACAGCGACGGAGAGTTCGCTATGAATTGCGAAAGTGTTAAGTTATGAATCTGCGGGGAAGTAATTTATGAGAGGCGTGAAGTGCGATCTGTTGTGATTGGTCACCGTTTGTGTGGGACCATAACCGAAGGGGAAGCCTCGGTTCACGTGAAGCGATCACATGCAGAAACAAAGAAAAGAAAGAAAGATAAGTTTAGGTCTTTAAAGGTTAAAAGCGCATAAGTAAAGTATGGGTTTAAGTTTCTACTAAAGTTTATTTCCACGTGTAAAATTGGAATATATACTCAATTACGAGTATTAAGTCTTGGGAACAGGCAGGCTTGTTTAAAGTTCTGTGTATGTGGGTGTAAGCGACCTTGTGGCTGCATCATTTGGTATCAGAGCGAGTTAATGAAAAGTTGTTATAAATGAAGATTGTAGAGCTAAACTATGCATAAGAAATTTGGTAGCAGAACAGAATAAGATTTAGCGTGAAATTAAGAAGAGATTGGAGAAGCATAAAGAAATCACAATGATTGTTGTTTTCTTATGGAGAATGGAGATTCACTTGAATGTGAAGAGTGGATGGAGACTGCTTGCGAAACCATGTAGGTATTGTTTTATTTAACTCTGATTTGAGTTTTGCAGGATAAAAGACAGATTGAAGATTGATATTTGCAACTAATGAAGTATCTCAACAAAAGAAGATCACAACCTTAAGAAGCAATGATGAATGAAGCTGGTAAATATTTATGAGTGAAAGAAGAGTGTGGCCAGAACTTATTATTTCATTTGTGATTGAACTACAAGAGGAAAATTGTGTTCTCAAAAGCACAGATGAGTTGAAGCCTAGAAGGAGGATAGGAATGCTCAAAGAAAATTCCAGAAAGTGGACTAGTGGCCAAGTATATAGGAAAGCTTGGCGAGGTAAATGTAGCAGGGAGGACTTTCTATTGCAGAGGCTTAAGTATGGCTCATAGTGAGTGAGGAAATCATAGAGATAGAGGAGAGATGACTACTGATAGTCCTAGAAGAGGTTCTAAGAGAGACCACAGTAGAAGAATGGTTAAGAAATATGTCAAAGTAGATGGCATGGATGAAGAGTATGAGAGAGAAAAGGCTGAGATAAGAATGCAATTTAAATTGTTGATAAATTTTTTTCAGAGGAGTAAGGAAGACCGAAGATTTGGTTACAGAATGAGAAAGAAAATGAAGTGGCATAAGCTACAAGAGAAGAGAGAACAACAGGTGAATATGAACTTAATTGAGGATATGAGAAAGCTTGAGCAGATTATGGATGTTGAATTGAGGACATAGAAGCTCTAAGGAGTTGAGCTACAACAAGACAAATGATCCAGGTGGATATCGGTGGCCACCCACCTATTCCATTTGGACCAGCACCATCAATCCTTGCAGCTTTTCACATTCAGCACAACTTACTATTTTTAGCAGGTTTTCAGGTCCTCCACTCTCGGAGCCGTTTTGGGGGCTTAATGATCCAGGTGGATATTGGTGGCCACCCACCTATTCCATTTGAACCCCCATCATCAGTTCTTTCAGTTTTGAAGTTGCAACAAAACTTACTATTTTTAGCAGTTTTTCGGGTCCTGAACTTCCGGAGCCGTTTTGAGGCCCTAAACGATGTTTTTTGGGCATCGTTTTACCAACGAATTTCATGGAATGAATTTCGTCCCGAAAGTTGTGGTCCTCGGACAGAGCTTTCTAATGATGTATCATGTGCGTCAAACGGAGATCGGATGCCAAAGTTACGCCCCCGGGAAGTTGAACCACCAATTTACCCAAACGGGCGCCCATGGTTTTGGCGCCTCATCTCCTATGGTTAGGTTTTTGGACGTTTCGGATTCTACATTGTTTCTCGACAATAAATAGGCCCTCGAGCCTCATTGTAACACAATTCAGAGGTCGGTAGCCACCACATCCCTTCTCAGAGATTCTCTACCAGCACCCTATCTATTTTATTTTCATTATGTCTGTAAGCATATTTCTGTTATTTGATATCATTGAAATGACGCATTATTTCCGCTGCATCTCTATGTTTATGGTTATTTCTGTATTCTGTTGCGTTCCTGCATAAATCCGGATCAACAAAGTTGCTAGAGATGAACAAGTTTATTTTAAACTTGAAGATCGAGCAGTGATGTTTGAAACATCGGTTGAGGCAATTGAGCCTTATGATTTTTAAATTAATAATGTGTGTATGTTTGCAGGTGATGTCAAAGAAGACAAAGAAGAGAGACATAATTTTAGTTTTGAGACAGTTATATCTCATATGGAATTTCATACACAATTGGAGAGAAATATTGTTTTCCAGGATGCTAAAGTTGAAAACAGAGGAATTTTGGCTCACAATGATGACCAAAATCAAGAAGAAGTGGAGAATGATATCAAGCAACCAAGTGAAGTGCTTGAGGAGGCTGATAAGAAGACCATCGAAGATTTTCTAAGTCATGTAGAGGACTTAGAACAACAAGAGGAAGATTTGGTGACTGGATCATCAAATGAGACGATTGGGTCTTGTGATTTTGAGATTGAGAATTTGACTGTGTTTGCAGGTGTTGTAGAAGGAAATCCATCTCTTACAATTTTCTTGGATGAAGTTGAGAATTTTCAAGCAAAGTAGGATGATGATTGTATTTCAGATTAAAATCAAGTTGAGTTATTACAGCAGAAGGAGTTCATAAATTCCTTGCTTAGTGAAGAAAGTATCTCCAAGGAAGATGAGACAGTTATGTCTCATATGAAGGAACCTGTTATTGTTGAGGACATGGAGGAATTGGCTTATCTGATTGACCAAAGGAAGACTGTTGGACATATATCTAAAGCTGTTACAGAGATAGACGATCATAATTTTATTCTGATGAAGAATGCGGAAGTAGTGTCACCAAGAAATTGGACTTGTGACAAAGAAGGGGATATTGAGGATTGTATAGAGTATTTGGAAGAAGTTCCAAGTGAGATGGCAGATTTGTGGCATGAGCTAAGTATTTCGGAGAATAGACTAACAATTCAAAGAATGAATATTCTAAATGTACAATTGAAATTGGACAAAAGTGAGGCATGCATTTCTTATGCTAAAAAGGAATCAGTCTTAGAACTGAAGGAAGCTGAAATGACTACCAGGTTTAGTCAAAGAATTGAAGAACAATCACTGAGGGTTGTCAAGGAAAAGGAAGAAATATATGCTGGAATTGATGAACAACATAGTGATGAGGTGTTTGAAGGGAATCAGGTAGAAAGTGACTGGCTAAACTATTTGCTAGAAGCATATGAGTATGATTTTTTTATCAAAGATATTGAAAAAAGGTTGATTGGAGATGAGATGAAAGTTCAGAAGCAACAAGACGATAAGGATGTAAGGGTGGTAGTAAGAATCCAAAAACTTCAAAGAGAAGATGACAAACAACAGTTTGAAGATAATTAGCAGAGTGAGTACCAGTTAGAAGATAAACTGGACATGGAGATTGAAAAAATAATAAATTTGATGATCAAGGTGTCTCAGAAGAAGACAACAACAAGGAAGAAAAGCAACAACAGCAAGAAAAATACAGCAGAATAATGTGAGAGCATATTCGGTGGGGCAATACAAAATAAAGTATGGAGACCTACAGAAAACAAAAAATAACAATAGCAACAACCAAAGAAAAACTACAAAACGTAGTTTGGGATCTAGGAGGACAACTATTATAGACACATGATCTGGAGATCATGATTATTTCACCTGGGGAGTCTGATGTAGGAGCATCTCCTCTAATTCAAAAGTCAAAGAAGAAATCAGACATTAGGGTCTTGACATTTGTCCAAAGAGGGACTATTGTAAAGAGACATTATAAAACTCATGTAAAAATTATTTTATTTCTTAGTGAGCATTGACAAAGAATATTCTTATTTGTTAGGTGTTAATGAGTGTTGAGTCAATGTAACAAATCCCCTTAAGAAATGGGATATTAGAGAGAATATATGTTGTTTATGCTAAGAAGATGGGAGAGTCATAAATTAGGATTTCCTTAGAATGGAAATCAGTTACAAGTTTGTAGGAGTTGAGTGAGGGCAAGATAAGCTCTGAATTGCAATAAATGAATTATAAGCTCTGAGAGAAGGGAGGCCAATTTAAAAGAAAGAATATTAGGCCAAGAGATAGAGGGAAAAGCCAAGAGGAAGAGGCCAAACTAACAAAGAAGATTAGGCTTGAAGTATAGTAGAGAGGAGAAGCCTGAGAACCGAGAGGGTTATGTTTAAGAGATGAGGGCAATGTAAAAGCACAATGTGCAAAGACAGAATGTAAGAAGGTTTTTTTTGTATCTGTACATTTTCTTAGTTAATGAAAAATCGAATTCATAGTGACTGTGTTTTATTTCTGTTATGCACAGAGTGATCCATAATAGAACAAATTCGATATCGATGAAGTAATTAACTGAGTGCTTGAACTTTAATTGAATGAATAAGTATTTCTGAGTGATAAGGACTTAATGGCTGGGTAAAATCTATATGATTCCAGTCTAGAGCAATTAAATTGTGTGCAGGCCAAGAAAGAGAAACAAATCCAAATTCTGGATTCGAAGAAGCAATACAGAAAGATGTTCTGTATTCGGGCTTGAGACAGTGTAATGGTTATACGAATAACCAGAAGAACAAGCACAGGAGAGATTAGCACTTTTAAATACTGAACAAGCTCAGGAAAGATAGCATGAAGCAAACGTAAGTGCAGATTGGTAGCAGTCAAAGAAACAGAAGAAAGCCCAGGAGAGAGTTGCGAGTGAGAAGACGAAGTGACAAGCGGCGACAGTAAAAAACAGAGTAAATACTAAGGTAGAAAAAGCCTTTAGAATATTTCCAACGGAAGGAAATGGATGGTGGTGATTAAAACCGCAAAGATCAGTTTCAAAGATGAACGGCTAAGATGACACGAAAAGATAAATTGGGGAAGTTGTGAAGAGGAGCCACATGTCGGGGAGCAGCCAAGCGCACATTGCAATCAACTATCCTTTTAATTATATGTTAATACTTGGAAAGTAAGTTAATTGAGTTGCGATGCGAAGCCGAGCAGCAAGGGCACAATGGAACCGTTAGATCTGGGCGAGATCAACGGTGGAGATTAAATCGCACCTAGGGCGATTTCGCAACCGAATATTTTAATGTTCAACGTCAAACATTGCACGGTAAGTTATTTTTGATGCGATACGATGTGATCTCATATCACACAGGATAGGGGATACGTTTATTTTTAAACGTTAAAAATTGCGACAACGAAGAAGATTTCATTGCGAATTGCGAAAGTGTTAACTTATGAATCTGCGGGGAAGTAAGTTATGAGAGGCACGAAGTTCAATCCGCTATGATTAGTCACCGTTTGTGTGGGATCATAACCGAAGGTGAAGCCTCGGTTCACGTGAATCAGTCACATGCATAAACAAAGAAAGGAAAGAAAGGTAAGTTAAGGCGTTTAAAGGTTAAAAGCGCATAAGTAAAGGATGGGTTTAAGTTTTCGCTAAAATTTATTTCTGCATGTAAAATTGGAATATATACTCAGTTGCGAGTATTAATTCTTGGGAACAGGCATACTTGTTTAAAGTTCTGCGTATGTGGGTCTAAGCAGCCTTTTGGTTGCATCAATATTCAATGGAGGTTAAATCCCTAACACCTTAAATTATTATATGGATGATAGGGATTTAACCTTTATAGAATATTCTTAGTAGTATAAGAAAATCAAATGTTCCAAAGTAATTGTGCCTTTTTTTCCATTTTAATTAAATTGATTAATTAAAAAAAATATCATATAAACAAGTGCCATATGAAGTGTGAGATATGAGTTTTTGGGCATGTAGTATTTATAAGCCATGGTATTACCCCATGGTTGTAACCAATATTAAGAATTTCATGATAAAGTTAAGATGAATCTCTATGGTCGATAATCTTGTCACATGTTTTTGTAATGTGTGTGTTTAACTTATATATTGATTATTTTTATCTTTAATAATAATAATAATTTTGAACAAAGTTATAATTTAGTTAAATTTTATGGCTTTTTAATTTTAGCAATGTGAGTTGAAGAATTGTTTTGGTGCTTATTATGGATTGATACTTATCAATGTTTCACAACCATTTAATTTATATAGTTATGCTAGTTGATAATTAAAATAGCATAGTGATATAATATAAATCGCTCGTAGGTGTCAATTCCTAATTTCAAAGCACTTACTTTATTAAAACCCCATGTTACTAAAGTTAAAAATATATATAAGCTAACTAAATTATAACTTAATTTAATTATTATTATTATTATGAAACATATATACATTTAAAAAACCAAATTTTAAACATTTACTAGCAGCTTACCTATGGACATGAAGGAACGGTTGGAATTTGACAACCCCAAAACTATGGATGATGTTGGAATAAAAGCTTGAATTTGCTACCAGCAGATGCAGAAGAAAGATAAAAAGAAAATTTGGGCAGTTAAAAAGGGGAAATAAATATACATAACAACAAAAATATTAAAGGCATCAATTTCAAGAGTGCCCATAAATGGTAGCAAGGAAAAAATGGAGAGAAGGGTCAACGGAAATCCCAACTGCATAATGAATCTAACATAGTAGAAGAACCCCCCAAACCTGAAGGCAACCAACTCCAAAAACCACCCCTAAAATGTTGGGGCTGTGGAGGACCACATTATGTGAATAACTTCCCCTATTGTGGGAGGCTCGAACCAGTATCTAACATTGATGAAGCTTCAAAAATGTGAGAAGTGGAAAAAATTATACCGAAAATTAATGTTGCGTTAGAAGATCGTCAGGCGGAATATCAACCCAACATGATCGAAGTCAAAGGTAAGCTCTTCAAACACATTTTTTCTAGTTTAATAGACCCTGAAGCCAATTTAAGTTGCATAAGTCCTAAAGAGGTAAAATTGTGTCAATTACAAGTATACAAAATTAAAATTCCATGGCTAGTCCAACTAGCTACAGGAGCGAAAAGAAGAGCGGTAGCTAAGGTAGAGAATTGCTTAGTGGAGCTAGTTAAGAGACTAGCCACAACTAGTTAAAGTAGAGAATTCTCTAGCTAAGGTGGAGAATTTTATGTTTACATAAATTAAAAACCTATTGATTTTATGTTAATAGACTTTATAGATTACAATTTTTTAAAATAAAATAGTAATCTTTAGTTTCTATTTTGTTCTTCTTATTATGAAAACTAAAAATGACATACCTGTAGAAAATCTCTAACACAACTATAATACCATGTAGAAATTATATCAATGGATTCAATCCGATCATGCGATGTACTAAAGCAAGATATTGAATAATTCTACAAAATTTTCAGAATATAAAAAATTTTCGCTCACTCAAATGCAAGTAAGAGAAAGAATTAAATCAATACACAACACTAGATATTCCTGGGGAAAGAAACTGCTCAAAACCCCTCCATCTTTATTGTATAATCAACCAAGGAATCATGAAACAATACAATGTATTTGTGATCACCACAACCTCATACACTCTACCAATTTCTTCACACTAATCTAAGAAAAATTGGACAAACACATAGCCAATTATCAACCTACCCTCAGCCTACCCTGCTTATGCAATCCCTATAGAATTAATCCCCTATTAAATATGAGATTGAGCCTTCCTTGATTGCGCAATTCATCAAGGGCTTCCCATGGTATTACAACTGCACCTGGGTTGTAGAAATTTATAAACACAATAATGTATTTCCGGACTCCTTTTATCTTACATTTTTATCCACTGATAAATACATAATCCTTCTACTCAATTCTTTGCAAAAATTAAAACGCCAATTGAAAACACATATGAAGAAAAATCAATCGCACATAACAAGATGTTTTACCGAGAAAGCTTAAAGCTAAAAACCCCAACTATCATATATTATGTATATCACGGAATCATGAAATAATCTCATACAGAGCTCAGCTCATAGAGCTCTCAGTACAATATAAAATTGTCTCACACTGCCATACAAAAATTGGTTCAGAAATGCACCAATTTACTTCCTCCTGGCAGCCTACCTCTACTGCACAATCGCTACTGAAGAAGATCCCTTAATGAATTCGATATTGCCTTACCTTTACTGCGCAATCCTCATTGCAACTCCAATGTGTGTGTAGATACATTGAATGCATCACTATAGTCACAACTAATAGTCAAACACACCCTTTCACATGTCTTTCCACTGGGTCTCCACTAGATATGACATGCAAGTAGTTAATTGTTGTATTTCTTTAGTTGCAAGTAAGACACTGCTTGTGAATTAATTAAATAATTAATTCACTCATCTCTCACTAGTGTATCTTTAGTTACAACTAGCAAAACTGAGTTTAACTCACTTAACTGAGTTAAACTCACTTAACTGAGTTAAATTAAATAACAACTCCCATAATTACTCTTCCAACTCTGTTGCAACTCTGCCACAATCAGTTATAATGAAGTCCATCATGCATGGGTCACTAACCAACCTTGGAATGCATAATCCTTCAGCTAACTGGTTTTCCACATTAGTTAACTGAAATCAAGTGCTCCAAGAGAATAAGTTATTATTTATTGTCTGATTATCATTAAGGGCTAGTAATAAATGACATGCATTCTATTTTTAGATATGCGATCTATAAATAGAATTCACCCATGTTCTAAAAATAGAAACTCATCTAAAGATAGAATATGCTCAACCACCTAGAATCAGAATCCTGCTAATTTTAGAATACGCTCACCATTCTAAAAATAGACATATACCTAAAAATAGCTTGCGAGCCCCACCTAGTGAAGGTGCTTAATTTTCACTAGAATCATCATCTTGTTGAATCTCAACACTTCCTCTCAACAAGAAAGGGATTATCCTTCACCTCGATCCTATCTATATGGTATTCAAATTTTCTCCTCGTGAGCGCCTTCATCAGAATATCTGCATCCTGATCTTCCGTAGGAATGTACTAAAGCAACATGATCTTCCATTGCACACAATCTCTGATATGATGATACCGGATATCTATATGCTTAGATATATCATGAAACACAGGATTAATCGAGAGTTTAATGCAACTCTGATTATCACAATGAATCACTGTAGGATCTAAATGAGAACAGAACAAACTGACTAGGATCTTCCTCATCCAGATAGCCTCACATGCAGCTTCACTTGCTTTCATGTATTTCGCTTCTGCTAAACTAAGTGCCACAGGTCTCTATTTCCTAATGTACCAAGAAACAGTTGTAGATCCGAAACTGAAACCCATCCTGATGTGCTCTTTCTGTCCGTTGGGCTACGTGCCCAATCTGCATCCGTGAAGCCATGCAACTTCACCTCATCTATCTGTCTGTACCATAAGCCATACTTAGATGTGCCCCTGAGATATCTCAGGACATGCTTTCCCGCCTTCCAAAATATTTTGGTAGGATTAACCATCGCTTGACTAATCTGGTTCACCGCATAGCATATGTCTAGTCTTGTATTAACTAAATACATGAGCGAACCCACAAACTGTCGAAAGACAGTAGCATCCACTACCTCTGTCGATGTAGCATCCTATTTCCTCCAGTTTCCTGGAAGAGGAGTATCCATGGGTTTGCAACCCTCCATGTGAAACTTACCGAGTATCTCCCGAGCATACTTGCCTTGAGACACAAAATTTCACCATCTCACTGCCATATTTCCAATTCGAGGAAATAATGAAGGAGGCTCATATCCTTCATCTCGAACTCCTTTGCAAGGTCCTCCTCGCATGAGTGTATCATCTACTCATCACCAGTTAGTATTAAATCATCAACATAAAGAACAATGATTAAAATATTACCCTCCACCAGAATATGGTATAGGTTTGCATCCGCCTCACTCTTGGTGAAGCCAAGTCCAGTGAAATCGTTGTTGATTCGAGTGTACCAAGCACGAGGTGCTTGCTTCAGCTCATACAGTGCTATTTTGAGTCTGCACACATGCGACTCGCTGCTGAAGATCTCAAATCCTTCAGGATGCTCAATGTACACTTCTTCCTCAATGATCTCATTAAGGAACATAGTCTTCACATCCATCTGATGAATGTGCCAACCCATCTGCGCTGAGAGAGCAAGGATGGTCTTTATGGAAGAATATATTGCAATAGGTGAAAAGGCTTCTTCATAATCAATCCCCTCGATCTGTGAGAAGCCCGGGCAACAAACATTTCCTTATACTTCTCAACACTCCCATCAACAGCTTGCTTTACCTTGTAGATCCATCTTTAACCTACCATTGATTTATCAACCGGCCTTGGAACAATTTTCCAAACACTATTTCTGACAATGGATTCATACTCCTCCACCATTGCATCTACCCATGTGGGCTCCTACACTGCTTCCTAAAAATAATATGGCTCTGTCACAATACATTTTCTCATGAGAGCCATGTATCCAGTGAATCGATCAGGAGACTGCCTCTATCTGCGTTGTGAAGTAGGGGCTCCTACATTCTGTGCCGCATCAAGCCTCAACCTCTCAGCTTCTGTGGTACACAATCTACCAGTTCTGATGTTTGGCTCTGCATGAGTGGACTCATCCACTCCATGATCCTCCTACGTGTCTGATCCACATATAGAGGCTCATCTTTGGGAACAAGCAGTTCCTCCTCTGCATGCAAGTGTAACTCCCTCTCAAGTGACAACTTCATGGCTTTCTCCTCATTGAATTTATATCCTGTCGCACCACAGTCATTCAACTGTTTGTAAAATACACACGATAATTATGGGGTGTTTTTGTGTACCCCACAAATATCCCAACTTCAGCAGTCGGCTCCAGCTTCTTCCTGGCGTTCTTGGTCACATGAACATAAACAGATGAGCCAAAAATCTTAAAGTGAGAAACATCTGGTTTCTTACCAGTAAAAGCTTCTTCAGGTGTACTCATGACAAGTACTCTATGAGGACAACGGTTTTGCACATAAACCGCAGTGTTGCATGCTTCCACCCACAAGTGCAATGATAGGTCTTGATCATGCAGCATAGCTCGTGCAGCACCCACGATCATTTGGTTCTTCCTCTCTGCGACCCCATTCTACTGTGGGTTATGAAGTGCTATGAGTTCTCTTCGAATTCCTTCTTTGCTACAAAAGTCTTTGAATTCATTCGAGATATATTCACCACCATTATCGCTTTGCAGAGCCTTCACTTGCTTCCCTGACTCTTTCTCCACCAATGCTTTAAACTCACAGAACTTTGAGAATTTTTTATCCTTCTTCTGCATGAATAATATGCAGCATCTACGAGAATAGTCATCAACATAAATAACATAATACCTGTGTTTTGTTGTTGAAGCAACCAAGAATGGTCCACACACGTCTGTGTGAACTCTCTCCAGGTCCAACGAAGCATGGTTCTCGTTTTCATGAAAGGTGGTCTTCACAAACTTACCCATAGTACATCCCTTTCATTGATCTATCTGGACAATTGTACCCTTGGGAATTCCAGTATAAATTTGTTGCAAAATGTTCAGGGAACCATGGTGAAGATGGCCCAATCGCCTGTGCCATAATTCTCCCTCATCCCAGCTCACCACTTCTTCTTCTTTTCCCACCATTGCAGCACAGCCATCTACCTCCAGCTTGTAGATATTCTTGACTCGAATCCCTATCTTCTTGGTTTGACCCGTTGTTTTATGTCGCAGGAAATCTTTTCCATTGCTGAAAACAACGTCATAACCTCTGTCCTCCAACATCGCGACTAAGACCAAGTTCTTCTTTAGACCTGGAACATGCATAACATATTTCAACATAAATGGTTTACCTAACTCCCTCTCAAAGGTAATGGTACCAATGTCGGTTGCCCTATATCTCCCATCGTCACCCATCTCTATATGCATTTGGAGATCTTTCTCCTCCAAGTCGCTGAACAACTCATTATCTCCCATCATGTGGAAGGAAGCACCAATATCAAGATACCACATTGATCCCATTACGCTTGAAACCAAGCATGCGATCAAGGAGAAATCAATTTCAAATTTTGAGGTAAGGGCCTCACCAGCTGCAGCTCCAGTAGCCTTCTTGTTCTTCTTTTTCTGTGGGCAGTTAGTGGTGAGATGCCCATGTTCTTGATAGTGAAAACACTTCACCTTGGACAAATCCAGCTTCTTGCCTTTAGCCTCGAATTTTGGATGGGATTTATTCCCCTTCCCTTTCCTTATTTGGCAGCCAAATCACAATCCTCATCATCATCATGTTTTGATGAAGAGTCATCCCTGGTACTCCACCTTATCTCGTCCTGCACTTGATCCGACCAAAGTCGCTCCCAATCTGGTAGTTTCTCCCGTCCATTGATAGAGTCTTGAAAACTATGCCAACTCTTCAGAAGTCCAAGGAGAGCCAAGCTCACCAAGTCATCATTAGCAACTGTAACTCCCACACTCCCCATCTTATCCCTACATTGGAAAAACTTCATGAGATACCTTGGAATACTATCGCCCTTCTCCATTTTGATTTTTTTGAGTTTATCTTTCAGCGCCAACTTCCTATGGTTGCAGCTGCTTTGGAAAATATCTGTCAAAGCCTTCCACATTTTAAATGGAGTTTCTTTCCCATGAATGCTTGACACATAAATGGTCTTTCACACCCTTCAATAGAATTCTTCTCATCTCGCTACTTTCTTTTTCCATGCGTCAAGCAATGCAGCATCCGTCGAAGTGGGCTTAGGAACATCGCTATCGATGAAATCCTTCAAGCCATTATCTTCAAGAAGCACCTCCATCCTGTCCTTCTAGGATATTTAGCTTGAGCTTCCCTCGACTGCATACTCCAACCGCAACCCATTGAAATTCATTTCAATGTTTACTCAACTGTCGCACCAAGAAAATCTTGCAACAAATTCGAATTGTTCCTCCAACACAAACTCAACGCTGCTTCAATATTGCAATCTTCAGTGATTAACACTGCTCCGATACCATGTAGAAATTTATAAACACAATAATGTATTTCCGGACTCCCCAAATCTAACAATTTTATCCACTATTAAATACAGAATCCTTCTACTCAATTCTTTGCGGAAATTAAATTGCCAATTGCAAACACATATGAAGAAAAATCAATCACACATAACAAGATGTTTTACCAGGAAAGCTTAAAGCTAAAAACCCCAACTATCATATATTATGTGTATCATGGAATCATGAAACAATCTCATACAAAGCTCATCTCACAGAGCTCTCAGTACAATATATAATCGTCTCACACTGTCATATAAAAATTGGTTCACACATGCACCAATTTACTGCCTCCTGACAGTCTGCCTCCATAGCACAATCCCCGCTGAAGAAGATCCTTGGATGAATTCGATCTTGCCTTGCCTTGACTGTGCAATCCTCATTGGAAACTCCAATGTGTGTGTAGAATAATTTCATGCATCGCTATAGTCACAACTGATAGTCAAACACACTCTTTCACCTATCTATCCACTAGTTCTCCACTGGATCTAACATGCAAGTAGTTAACTATTGTATTTCTTCAGTTGCAAGTAAGACACTACTTGTGAATTAATTAAATAATTAATTCACTAATCTCTCACTAGCGTATCTTTAGTTACAACTAGCACAACTGAGTTTAACTCACTTAATTGAGTTAAACTAAATAACAACTCCCATAACTACTCTTCCAACTCTATTACAATTCTACCACAATCAGTTATAACGAAGTCCATCATGCATGAGTCACCAACCAACATTGGAATGTGTAATTCCTTCAGCTAACTGGTTTGCCACATCAGTTAACTGAAATCAAGTGCTCCAAGAGAATAAGTTGTTATTTATTGTCTGATTATCATTAAGGGCTAATAATAATCGACATGCATTCTATTTTAGATATGCGATCTATAAATAGACTTCGCCCATGTTCTAAAAATAGAAACTCATCTAAAGATAGAATTTTCTCAACCATCTAGAATCAGCATGCTGCTAATTTTTAGAATATGCTCACCATTCTAAAAATAGACATACACCTAAAAATATCCTGCGGGCCCCACCTAGTGAAGGTGCTTAATTTTCACTAGGATCATCATCTTGTTGAATCTCAACATGGGTAGTTTGCCTAAAATACAACTAATAGTTTACTATCCTTGAACCTTTGTCTCAACTAGGTATCCACCAAAATTATCATGCATGCAACTATAAATAGTGAATCATCAGCTACTTGGTAGATCACTACTAGTGAATTAAATCTATTTTAATTCACTTGATCTTCCTCTAGCTCATCAAATAATTAGAACTAGTTAAACTGATTTTAACTCAATTATTGTGAGTTAACTGATCCCACCCACACTACACTAGTGCTACAACTGCAACTGGACCCTGCTAATAATAGAATCACTCTACATGTCTATCCTTATACCCTCAACTTGAAATTCATGAGCCAACTAAGTTTATTACACTTAGTTAACTATTACAAGTTGTTATGAGATAGCATTACAATTAATTTTCCAATTTATTTAATATAATGGCTTGCACACTAATGTATCGCTAGGACCCATCAATGTGTGACCTGTGATCCACACTAGTGTATGTGCTGCATTTTCTTGTTGAATTTTAACAATACTTTGGTTTAGCCATACTCTTCACAAAATTTTAGATTTACTCTAATTTGTAAGTTATACAATGTTCCAATAATATTTTACTTAACATATTTAGTTTGTTTATAGTTTTTGGAAAGCTTTTATGACATTTACGAAGAATAAGGCACTAGCATTAATTTAAAATTATCAAAATTAATTCATTCATACAAATTTCTTTTTCTTTTATTTAAACTTTATACCCCCACAAACTCTTCACCTTCATGTAAAAAACACTTTTTTCCTTTACTTTTTGTATGGGAATCCTAAGCACTCGGTAACGTCTACCCATAAAACATTAGAAATATTTACCATGAAAAAAAAATATTTTACAACCTAGTAGTAAAACTCTAATAACATGATTTATATCTACTAGAAATTTTTACTTATGCATACAGTTTTATTATTTATCTACCATAAACAATATTTCATAAACTTACATTACATTTAAAATCCTTGGGGTTTAATCCCCTAGGTCTGTATCCGCATATGTATATAGAATATTAAACTTCCAATCCCATGGTGAGACTATTTTTTTTTTTTTGGTAGTTTAGACTAATCCTAAACCCACGGGTTTCGAACGGGTGACATTGCATACATACTGACTTAATAGTGCACCCTATCACCCACTTCTCTACACCACGTGGGCTCCATGGTAAGACTATTTAATAATCCATCGCAGTCTCTTTCAAAGATAATTATGAAGCACCTTACGGAAGGGGATATAATACGATTTTTAATCATTATTGTACAATAATTATTTGACGGATTATATTACATTGAGTAATAGTCTTGCTACCCTGCCAACTGGCTGCATCCGCAAACTCGAAGGTGAAGATTTAGTTGTATAGTATAATTGATTATTTTAAATATTGGTTTTAATACCCACATCACCAGGTTGGTATACAGGGGGTCATCTTTGATCTTGGCATGTGGGAATTTCTCAGCCCTTAGATCTTTATCAAATCTACAATTGAATGTGGGTTGTGGGTGGTTAGGGTGTCACCTTAACCACTTTCATTTTTTATTCCACGCTTTATCAGCTCTGAAACTTTTTCCTGGTCCATGGCTCCACTGCTCGTTGTTCCGTTTAGTGGCGAGGTAAATACCTTCTCGCCCCTCTCTGGTCGTACAGTAATGTCACTTTTCACATGTTGTTCTTTGTGATGCTCTGTTGACACCTTCTTCTCGGTGTTGAGGTGCTCCACCATTTCTTTACATTTATGGTATCTTGGTTGTGCCTACATTTTGGCTTTTTCGATGTGCTGATGCATTCTTCTCCATTCTGTGGCCTTGCATCCTTTGGAAAATTATGTTCGACATCGACTAAGCTGGCTCAGGTAAACCTTTATAGTTATGCGGAGTTTTAATGAAGGAATTTGCGATTATTTAGTTTTGAATACACATTTATAAACTTTGTAACTTTTTTTCTCTTCTCAGGGCTTATCGTTCTAGATTTACAATCACAGAAGAGGTAATTTCTCAATTGGTACTCGTGCCTGCATGTTTTTTTCATCTCATTAATTTCTGGAACTTTTAATATGGTATTTACGTAATGAGCGTTGCCTATGGTTGTGGCAGGTAACCTATCACCAAATTCTACCTCCTACAACACGATTAGCTTGGTTTTAGTTAGCCTAAGATGTTTCCTCTATGCATGTTCAGGTACCTGACTCCTCTGATGTCTCTGTTGAGACGATTCCAATCCGTTTCGAATTGATGTAGTTATAAAATGAGGCTCTGTGATTTTTAATATTTTTGTCGAGGGTATTTAGATTTTGGTTATAAACTTATAGTCTGTCGAGTCTTTCAAAGAAGGAAAAATCTTGTTTAAACTGTGCTTACGATTTTTGGATATGGAGGGTTGAAAACCCATTTTTTTCCTCAAAGGACATATCATTTCCTAATTATGTCTTGCTGTGAATTCTTAGTTTTATGGCTCATCCCTCTGTAGTGTTAAGTCTATAATGTTAAATATTGACTCATAATATAAACTTTGTCTATTGTACATGATAAATTTATGGTCTTTTGGTCTGTGCTGCAACAACATTTTTCGCCATGCATGTAGAACCATTACGGTTATTTTACCATGTATTTGCAGTATATTTTCATAATCACCCCTTTGAGGGAAGTGTATGGTTTTTCATGATTCTTACGGAGATTTTCGCATGGTTTACACCCTCGAGGTTTTATCTGTATATTCTCTTTAGTTCTTATAATTTATTTGCGGTGTTATCTTAAAAGAAGATATTCAAAAGATATATACTACAGTTGTTATAATCTTAATTCCTTCCTTATTGTTCCTTCAGGAAATTGTTCTGTTTTCAATAAATTTTATTCTCTACAGAGCTTTCATTATTTTACTGTAATGATAATATCAGGAAGTTGTTCGGTTTTCAATACATTTTATTCTCCACAGATCTTTCATTCTTTTACTATAATGATAATATATGACACAGTGAGTTTAAGCTATTCAATTGTTCTTTTATCTTGAACTCGAAAATAACACCTCTACGGTTCGATTACTACATTCAATAATTTCTCTCCTTTCATTTTTTTTAATAAGTTCCCTCCCTAGGTGTCTGGACCATCTGTAAATAAAGAGGGTTTTCTTCCCAACCCTCAGTCTGTGTACATTTATGCCATTTGAGGGAAGACTGTCGTGTCTGGGGTTTTTATTTCGGATGGAACTAACTATTTCGTCAGTCATATCCTTCATTACAAAGTTCTCAAGATTAAATCACTAAGTTGTTCAATTTCAGTTATATAGACCTTCCTTTGCACATAGGGGTACAGTTTTCCAAATTGGATTACTCTAATCTAAATCAAGAGGGTTTTCAGCTATCAAGAATTAAATATTTAAATCTAGACTGATACAGTGCTATTAATCATTTCATCATAGAGTTTATCTCATTCTAAATTTACAACACATAGAAACTCTTTCCAGAATTAAAGTACTTATAAAAACAAAGGAACACTTAATTCTATTCCTTTTAGTTTTATAGTACCTAATTCTGATGAGCATGGATGATGGTATCCTCCCAACCATGAGAGAGGCTATTACATCCTATGCTCCCCCCATGCTCCTCTCTAGAGTGATATTATTTAGTAGTTTCTCTAGAGAGAGATCTCAAGACCATCGTTCAGTCACTTCTCCCATTATCAAGTTTTTTCAGAGTTCCACTGGCTCCAACCAGCTCTGGACAGTCACCACCTTCCAGCTATCTTGTTGTATTCTTTTCCTTTTGCACAGAACCCCTTTTCCTCATTAGAGTTTTCTTTTTATTCCCAGAGGAAAGTTAACTGTCAAATAATTGCTTTTAATCTAACCACTCTGGTAACTTGGACACTTAACCGCCAGTTTATGGAAACCACTCCATAATTAATACTTATAAAAATAATAATTAAAATTTTGTTCATAATTTTCTTAATACACTAATTAAGCTAGTTTAACTTAAACAAGTTAAATGTATCAACTAAATAACATAAAAAATAAAATCTAGGTATTACAACTTCCCCCATTCGAGGTAAACACCATCCTTGGTGTTTTACTCCATTTCAGTGAATAATTTTGGATAGGCCTCTCGAATGAATATTTCATCTTCCCAATTAGCCTCCTTTGGGCCAAAGTGCTTCCACTGCACTTTAACTTCGGTGATGGCTCGCCTCCATAGCGTTATTTCTCTCTGCTCAAGAATACGCTGAGGTTCTACCAGAAACTCATCATCTCGTTCGACTTGCAACCAGCAAATATTTGAATTATCAAAGTGCTAATTATCTTATTAGGACTCTTACCTTTCAATTCAATCCCACCTGAATGTTCTGCCAATGTATTATGTTCTTTCGAGCATGCACATATATTTTCAATAGGACACATGAAACACATTGTGCACCTGAATGTGTCCTGGTAAAGCTAACCAGTAGGCTACTGGTCCCACTCTTTCCAAGATTTGGAACAGTCCACAGAACCAGGAGGGAACTTGGCACAAGTAGTTCACCTTAAGGTGCTCTTCTTGGGTCTAATTCTCACATAAACATGATCACCCACTTCGAATTCCTAGTAGGTCCTCTTGCTATATACATACACTTTCTGCCAATCCTGGGCAGCTTTTAGATTTTGCTGGATCTTCTTAACTTCTTGTACCATCTCGGCCAACATTTCAGGTCCAAGCATTAGCTTGGTCTCTGGGCTACTCCAGTTAATGGGTTTCCGACATTTCATTCCATATAATGCTTCATAGGGACTCATCCTGAGGGATCCTTGGTATCCATTATCATAAGCAAATTCTATGAGTTGTAAATAATCTTCCCTCTTCATAGGTTGTTTCATTACATACATCCGCAACATGTCCTCTAGAATTTTATTCAATCATTCCATTTGACCATCTGTCTATGGATGGTACATAGTACTGAATTGAATTTGTGTGCCTAGACCAATGAACATGGCCTTCCAAAAAGCGGAGGTGAAATTTACATCTCTGTTTGAGATAATTTTTTTCGGTATGACGTGTAATCTAAACACTTCTCTCATAAAGATATCAGAAATCTGTACAATATTATAATTTGACAATACTGGAATAAATTGAGTTTCCTTGCTCAATCGATCGACTACCACCATTATTGAGTCATTGTGTTGCTTTGCTTTTGGTACGCCTGTAATAAAATCTGACAATATAACCTCACACTTCCATTCCAGCAAGAGAATAGGTTGCAACAGCCCTGCTGGGTGTTGATGTTCCACCTTGAACTGTTAACATTCCAAACATTTAGTCAAATATACATCAACACAATTACGCATTCCCAGCTAAAAGTTGTATTTTCTGATTGTTGTTAACATTTTTTGGTAACCAGGGTGTCCAGAATAAGAATTTTGATGATATTCATCTAAAATCAGTTCCTTTAAACTCATTTAATTAGGAATACATATTTTCCCTCGAAATGTCAATAATTGTTCATTGATGATCTTGTACTCTTTTTTCTTTCCTTGCTCTTCTTCTTGTTGCATTTGCTGCCATAGAAACTGATATTCAGGATCATGTTCCGCAGCCTCCTTCACTTTTTCTTGGAATTTAAATTCCACCTGATTAAAATAAAGTTCATACACATAGTGTAATTTTCTTCTTAAAGCCTCAGCGACACGATTTTATTTTCCCTCAACGTGCTAAATTTCAAAATAAAATTCACTTAAGAATGAGTTCCAGCTCGCTTGACAAGCATTCAAGTCAGTTTGTTTAAAATAATTGGTCAAACTATTGTGATATGTTTTTAATACAAATATTTTTCCCAATAGGTAGTGCCTCCATACCTTCAATGTGTGCACTACTGCAGTCAACTCTAGATCATATGGAGAATATCGTTTTTCATGATCTTTCAGCTTCCTAGACTTGTAAGCCATAACTTTTATGTCTTGTGTCAATACAACTCCCACTTCTTCTTTACAAGCATCGATGGAAATTTCAAATTCCTTGTTTGGATCAGCGACCTTTAATACAAGGGTTGTGGTCAGAAATTGTTTTAACCACGAATATGGTTTGGCACTCGTTGGTCTATTTAAGCACACATCCTTTTCGTTGTAATGAAGTTATAGGGAAAGAAATCTTAGAGAACCCCTCAATAAAATGTCGATAATAGCCAGTGAACCCCTTAATGATCATATGTCTACTACGATCTTAAGTACTCTCCATTCCATGATAGTTATTATTTTTTCAGGGTCTATTGCTATACCCTCAGCAGAAATAACATGGCCTAAATATTGAATCTACTCTTTATAAAAATCACACTTACTAAATTTGGCATAAATTTGATGTTCTCTCAACATTCTTAACACTATTTGTAAGTGTTCTTTATGCTCCTCAATAGGTTTTTAGTAGATAAGTATGTTGTCAATAAATATTAAAACAAACTTATCCAAAAATGGATGAAAAATGCCATGCATTAAACTCATGGATGTTGCTGGTGCGTTGGTTAAACCAAAAGGTAAAACCACAAATTCATAGTGCCCATATCGGGTACAGAAAGTTTTCTTATATATGTCTTCATCCTTCATCTGTATTTTATGGTACCCAGATTTTAGATCTAATTTTGAAAAGACAGTTGCGCCTTTTACCTGATCAAATAGATCATCTATCCATTGCAACGGGTATTTGTTCTTAACAGTGAGTTTTTTAAGCTATCTATAGTCCATGCAAATTCGCATAGTAGCATTTTCTTCTTCAATAACAGTACTGGTGCCCCCCAAGGAGACACACTAGGAAGGATATATCCCTTATCTAGCAACTCCTGTAATTGCATTTTCAACTCAGTTAATTCATGTACAATCATTCTATATGGTGCACGTGATATTGGTGTTGCCCCTGGCATTAAGTCGATGGTGAAATCGATGTCTCATTTTGGAGGTAATCCCAGTATATTTTCTAGAAATACATCCATAAATTCTTCTACCACCGGTATATTCTCTATCATAGGGGTCTTATCTTTAGAATCGGAAAATCCCACCTGAAAAACATAAATCTGACAACCTTTTCTGATGCATTTTCCCAACTGGGATGCAGTAATAGGATGCAATTGAAGTGGTTTCTTAATCCCTTGCAATTCCTGGCGTGCTTCATCTTCTGCCTTGAAATAAATGATTTTCTCTTTGTAGTCTACCAGTGACCAGTGCACTTTGTTACACCAAATTTTTAGTTATCTAACCTATTACTATTAGATGGACTAAAGTACACCATGTAAGACCAATTTTACCATAGTAAAATTTCTCTCACTATGAAAAATAATTTAATAACCCATAGTTTATTAAGTTATTTCTGGTCTAAACAAGAAAACCCATGAGGAATGATTGAATAAATCCTTGTTTGTTTGATTTTCCTCAAGGGATAATTAATTAAACCACTGTTTAATTAATATTCATGGTCATATTTAACCCAAATAGGAAAATTAATTAGATAAGTCATTATTTACCTTATTATTTTCTAGGAATAATTATTTAATAATATTCCTTGTTAAATTTGACTAAATCATTTATAAATAATTGAATAAATCCTTATTTATTTAATTATTACTTAACCGCATTCTTAAAATAATAAATAAATCATTTATTTATTTATTATTTCTAAATAAAGGGATTTGACCAAATTCAAATTCTTTTTCCCTCCAACAAAAATAATAAAATATTCCATAAAATTTGGATCTAGATTTGGTTAATAATATTTTAATTATGCACCAATATATAGACTAACTCAATATTTTGTTATAAATAGAAGGGTTTTTCCATTCATTCACTACCTTTTGTTTCCTAGATATCACTCTTGATCTATACTTTTGGTCTCACTTTGATCCTCGCATCATTATCATATGTTTCTACTTTTTCCTTGTGAGCTCCCTTTGAGTTCCATTTTTGTCTGAATTTTCTACATCATCAAGAGAGAGAGATCTTAGATCTGAAGCGTTGAGGACATACAAGAACCCATCCCATTGAGGGGGACTAGTAACATCTTTCTATGTTCCCTTCCCAGGTGTCATAATACAAAAAAATTCTTTAAAAATTCTTGTCTTGTTCATTAGATGCATGGAGCAACTCTTGCTTATTATATGTTGTTTAATGTCTTTAACTGCATAGATCTGGTTTTCTGTAGCATTTATTCTGATCACTAACTACATATATAAGGAAATTGACAGCCATATTTGATGTTAGGGTTTTTTGTTATGCCAAGCTAAAGTGAGCTTTTTTCGTACGCTTGGGATTAGAATTCACACTAATAGTTGGCGACTCCACAAGGGTTTTTAATCACGACTGCTATCGTTTTTAAGATCCTTGCATGACCAGCTACTTCAACCCCCTGGGTTTTTCTTCAGATTCTTATTTTTCATTTCTTGATTTTTTTTTAACCTTTAAAACCCTAAAACAGTAAAAATTCTAACTTTCGTGTGTTTCTAGGTCCTTTGTGCAGGTAACAGGTATCAGTCGCAGCAGAGACGACACTTTTTTTCTGAAACCTACTCTCGAGACAGCTGGAAGTGAAGGTCACACTCTTCGGGCCAAAAAATGCGACCTCGGCTCTGAGGTAGAGGAAAATAACCTGAAAACTACGACCTCAGTAGAAAACAGGTCAAAAACTGTAACCTATACTTTTTGTGGGATTTTTTCTGTGATTTTTTTGGGTTTGTCTGGGGCATTGTTTAGGGTTGTTTGACCTCCCTCTTCACCTGTCTTGGAACTTTACTTGCTTAGTTTTACTCTTTGAAGTAGGAACCAAGCCCCTTAGGGCTTTAGTATGCTTCCACCTTTTCAAGAGGAGTTTAGCTAAAGCAGGTCCTCTGAGATTTCAGTGTTTTTAAACCATTTTTCAAATCTGAACCTGTACTTTCAAATCCATTTCAGATCAGTTATTTATCCATCCAAAACACCTCTTTTCAGTTTTGTTTGGTCCTCCTTTAGGGTTCACCCTATTTCCCTTCAGGTTGTAGCCTTTTGCCACCTTTTTGTAGCATTTTTCTCTCTGGTTTTTTGTTGTTTTCTGCCCCTCCTTCCAGCAGATATGATCTTTAGATCCATGTCCCTCCTGACTTTAGATCCATTGGCCATTATTTGTTTTTTGACTAGATTTAGCCCACCCATAGACTAGTTGTTGGGAAGCCCTCCTCATTGGGTTTAAATTGATGCATAATTAGCTGTTTATTTTATTGTTGCATTCAGTTTTCTTTACCATCATTTTGAGTTTTATTTATATTTATACAACATTGTTTTTCTTTTTTCTCTACACACGTCTGGTCTTAAGTAAAATTAACACACTTATCACATACATGCACACCCTAAGAGAAGAGCGTCTAGTTTACACCACGAGGCCAAGACTTAAACATTGTAATCAGTTGATCCTACACCTCCTTGCCCTTGTTTACCTCTCTTCCTTATTGGGTTTTGTGTCTCTTTACCATCATTGCATCTGCAAGGCATTTATCCTGGAGTCTCCCAGGCCTTCATCCTCAGTTTTCGTTAGGAAGACTTACTCCTCCGCATATGGTTCAAGTTCTTCCTCCACCGAGTCCCCATTCTAACTCTAATTCTAGTTCATTGGGTTCCCCTTCTGGTTCTATCCATGGCTCTCCTCCACCTTTCACCTTCATCATGTCTACTTCAGGACCTAACACTGGTGGTAGCCCCGGCCCTAATGCTAGAAATTCTCCTAGTAGTGCCGCAACATGAACTATTCAGGTTGCTTCCTTCCTTCCTTACATGGCAAGCCTAAGCCTTTCTGATTTTAGCCAGTTGATTGATGACCCCATACACCATGATCCTGGTTTCTGTACTATGCCAACCAAGCTTCCTTTATAAATCCCCAATTTTGAAGGAAATGGCTAAGAGGATCCTACCAACCATGTTCGTTCTTTCCACATGTGATGTTCGTCTAACTCCATCACCGATGACTTTGTCCATCTTTAGTTATTCCAACGCAGGATCCTCCTCCTCTCATACTACTTTTGCGACTCTTTCCAAGGCTCTTCTATATTATTTCCAACTCCCCTTTCACTATGACACTGGTACCGAACTCTTGGCCTCTTTCTGTCAAACTTCTGCTACCCGCCTATCTGACCATATTCAAGAATGGCTCAGAAGGAAGAGCCTATGTTGAGCCCCTAATTTCTAAGACCATGTCTACATGGACTAGTTTTTCATATCCCTTTTTCCTGCTATTGGAAAAGATGTCACATCTCACTTTTCTCAGACTGAGGAAGCTTCCCTCTAGATTGCGTTGAAATATGACCTGATCTATGCACAACCTGGTTATGTTTATACCCTCTTACCTTATCTCCCTAGACCCGGTGGTGCTAATGCACCGGGGGAATCCCATTTCACCGATGGTATCGTTGGATCCCTTTCACATCCGTACACTCATCCTCCCATGGGTTATGGTTTCCCTCAGGGAGGAGCCAACTCCTCCAACACTTTTCCCCCTCCTGGCAACATGTATCCAGGATACGGTATGCCTCCTCCTTTGGCCCAGCCTGTTTACCCCAATGTTGCCCAACCTCCTTATTATCAGTATCCGTAGCCTGGTGCTCCAGCTCCTCCAACATTAGCACCTCAACCTCCCTTGCCTTCTCAAGCTCCACAACAATAGCCACCCCCTAGGGTCAGTTGTATGCGAAACATAGTGCAACTAATCCTCCTACTTCCAAAAAGAAGAGGAAAGTAAACCATAACCAAGCCACTCCACGTAATCCCAGAAACAATCCCCAAGGTAATACATCTAACACTCCAACCCAACAACAAGGCGCTCAGCCCAAGTAGGACAGGCTTATTCGCACGAGTAAACAGTGTTATTGTTGCGATGTCTATGGTCACTATACCCATGATTGTCCTCTTTTACCTCAGATGTGTCAGATGTGGGAAGCTCAAGCAGCATCTCGAGGACAACAAGCCTCCCCTTCAGTTCCTTCTAATGTTGCCCCTACTCAAATGGTTGTGTTTAACAAACCTTTCCACCAGCAAGGATATGTGGTTTCCCAACCCCCTGAAAGTTAGGTGGAAACTCAACCTCCTCCATTTGGTACCTCTGATTACCAGATCCTCATGATGAACTCTGACCAACCTGATACCACTGACATCAACCTTCAGACTTGGTCCCGTTAGTACAGGAAGCCCCCCACTACGTCTGCCACCGAGACCCTGCCTTCAAGTCCCACAGATCCTCTTTCGACACGCAATGGTCCTTTACTGATCCCTCGGCCTAAGGCACAGGTTCATACCAATATCCCCAAGGGACCATTATGCCAAAACGTTACTTCTGGCAAAGACGCCCTCTCCTATAATATAGTAGGTGACTTTGCACAATCCCCTGCCCCCATGTCAACGTTGGAAGTCCTCCAGTCGTGCCCTTCACAATGAAAAGCTCTGCTAACTACTATAGGAATTGTGGATCCTTCAGATGATCATTTAATTGTCTTCGATGTCGAAAAGTCAGAGCATCCCCCCCTTCCTACATCTGTCACCTTCCAAATCCATGTCAAGATCTGGAATTCCAATGTCTCCTGTTCTATCATTGACGAGGGGGCATCCACTTGCATGATGTTCGCTTTTATTTGGAAGAAACTTAGATCTCCTGAGTTATCCCCTTACACTATCACCCTCTGTGTGTAGGATGGCCACTCTTCTCAGCCCCTTGGCATGTTCTGCAATTGTCCTGTTACTGTTGCAGGCAATAATTTTTGTGTTGATGTTGAAGTCACTGATGCCCCCTTATACTACAACATTATATTGGGTCATAGCTACACTTATGAGATGTCTGTTTTCCCATCTATGTTTCACCGTAATATGTGATTTCCTCATAACGGAAATATTTTTACCATCTATCAGTTGAAATATTACGAACTGAAGTCTTATACCTCTCCAGAGTCCATTATCTCTTCGGTGGCCAATAAACAAATAGTCGAACCTCCGACCATTGTCTCACCCAGAGTCTATAAATATTCCTCTTTGCTTGGTTCATTCTCTGGTCTCCCCCCTCTCATCTCTGACCCTAGCTCCCCGAATGTTTGCATGCTGCAATCATCTTGGTCCAACCTCAAACGGACTGGTTCGACTAGCCAGTAGCCCTGCCCTATGCAACCTGACCCTAGTACTTTGACTCAGCTTTTAGGACCCCCTCCTCAAGGCCCCTCATTTGTAGTTGGTGTCCATGTGTTGGCCGGATAAATTGTTCTTGCGGACAAGACCGATCTCCCTAGTGTCAGAAGACAATCTAGCAACAAACGAACAACTAAGTTTGTCTTTCTCTAGATATATTCGTTTTACAAATAAATGTTATGAAGGTGTTGATCCTACCTTAGATCAAAATGCTTATTTGCAGTCGTAAAGCTTCCATCGCAACAAGAATCCTTTTGTCGATCTGCAATCACAAACAAGAAAATATCCATAGCACCTGTATAACAAATAATTATAAAACATACCTATCATAGTGATCAAGGAATCTATGAAATAAATGATCAAACAACAGCTTATTGAAATAAACAATCGAACGACAATTTATTGAGAAAAACAGAACTTGATTGTATTAATCTTAAAATATACAGAAGAACCTTACAACCTTAGCCTTGATGTTCGAAATGCCTTCCTGGGGTCCGAAGCAGGAATTTCCTCTACTTTGATAAGTCTTGCACTCTTCTTTCAGGAGCAAAAAGAGGTATGTGATCTTTCCTCTCAAAATCTCAGCAGAAAGAAGACTAAATCTTAACAGCACTTCAGCTCAATCACACATAAAGCTTGAATTCCAATTCTCAATCTCCAAAAGCTTCACCCAAAAATCTTAACTTAACAATCTTAACTTTTTGAGGCTACCCAATGCCTCCTTTTATAGAGCAGATGAGGAGGTTAGGATTCCACCTTTAAAGGGATAGAATCCTCCTTCAAAGGGATAGGCTCCTCACATCAAGGGATTAGTTCCTTAAGGTGTGGGATACATGCACCTTACTAAAGCGTACTCATCCCCAAAAATCTCATCTAGAACCTTCTAGAATTGACCAAAATTCAACTTTTTCAGTTTAATTTCGCGCTTTTTTGACTTTACAGGAAGTCCGCGGGCATAACACTGGAAAATTATGTTCTAGAACGTAGTTCCTCTTCACATTACCTATGTACCCTAGCTAGGAACGCATGTAGTCTTCATTTTACCTGCGTATCCAAGGATTTTTTGAGTTTTAAGGGTTTTTCCTCCATTTTTAGGGTTTGGAATGAGGAACAAAGGTTGTAAGACTTGCAGAGGAGGTAAGTATGAGTGTCAATGAGCTCATACAGTCAGCAGAATGTTAGGGTGACATTTTTTAGTGTAACAGATTGCCCCCGAAAGTGCGAAGTCTGGAATAGATGAAGATGAAATCTGTCATATATGAAGAGTGAAGTACTTTATCATTTCAAGGATCATCCTGTGGACACCCCAGTCGGAACCTGTAAAAACATTCAATGCAAAATATATATATGTAATCATATCATCGCTGAGGTAGTCATTCCCATACTCAGATCAAAAACTAACTAAACTTGTTCTGATACAGAAATGATTTTAATATTACATCAATAGTGTAGACACAGCATGGGCGCAGCCATATGTAATGAATAGTCTACTGTATAATAATAAAACTCCTCGCAGCCTGGATGGTAGAAACTAGATCCAGGGTCTTGATTTCTACTTCCCGAACTAGTACGATTCTATCCATGCGATTAAATGTGTTGAAGTCGAACATGGTAGAAACCACTTGATTATCAGTCAATGATGTAAACTGTTAACAAGTGTGAGAGAAACCACCAGTAATGTCAATGGCTTTCAAAGTACTCAGTACAATCCATGAAATGTGAATGAATGAGCTGAAGTCGAACATGTCACGGAATCATTCGATCGAAGGTCAATGATGCAACCTGTTGTCGAAGGCGAGAAACCTGCCATTTAGGCATGCAGATTTCAAGTTACTGACGATTTCTAGATAAACTTCCTAGATAATGAGCTGTCGTCGATAGAAAGTGATCCGTCGTAGGCAAGCCCACAACACGAAATCATAGATCAAGTTTTGAAAATATATTGGCAAGGACTGACTCAGGGACGGTCAAAATGGATGACTGATATTTTGCAGATGAATGGTTTATTTGACCTGTCCTCTTGAACACATAACGACACTGCAGATGGATTGGTGACAATTGACCCAAAGATAATACCCAGAAACCGGTTGAAGACTTTCAATATGGTTTGATTAACTGTTAGGCAAAGGATTTTCCCAACCCAGGTGAACAAAAAAGTGTCGTGTTCAAGAGTGGTTAACTGGTTTTCCGAATAATCAAAATGTAACAAACATGTTCGTTTTTATCTCTTTTCCCCCACCATTTCTGGCAAGTACCTCTTTATTTTTGACAAGCTTGAGGAGGATAACATTTTCTTGTTTATAAGCTCATCCTTCAGATGAGTCCAACTTAGTTTGAGATTCGAACCCTAAGAAGGAGTGGTTCGTTCCTGTTAAAAATTGAACAGGTCCTTTACTGTTAAATTTTAACGAGTCCAGTATAGGAGAAACTCGGTGTTTTTCAATTTTAGGGAGTCAGAAGAAAAAACTTAAGAAAACTCCGTGGGTGTACTTTTTCGTAAATTTAGTCTCTCGAGCCCAAAATAGGATAAAATAATGCGGGAGAGAACTATATTGACCGTATTTAGTCAACGTATACCTTTTTCGTAAATAGTCCATTTCAGTCCGAAAAAGGGGTAAACTTATACTGAAGGGACGATCATTCATTTACTTTAACGAGTTCGAATAATCAAGTGCTTGACAATATTTTCAATTTTAGAGAGTCTAAAAAGGGCTTAAAAGAGAACTCCAAGGTTTCGCTTTTTCGTAAGTTTTAACGAGTTCGAAAAATGGATAAAAATATACTCAGTAGTTTCACTTTTTCTGTAAATTTTAACGAGTTCAAAAAAGGGATAAAAATGTACTCATTTTCATGTTTTTTATGAGAATGAAATATAGCAAAATAATCTCGGGATTTTCATGAGTTTAACGAGTCTTGAAAATAACCGAAATTTACTCAAGATAAGTTTCATTTTTACAAAAGCTTGAAACGGACAGAAAACTGTGCTTGATGCCCCCTAAGCATAACTGCTAGAGTGCATGCCCCCCCAGCTTCATTTCATTCAACTAAGTACACTGCTGGTAATTAATAGCTGGATGGAATGAAGGTTCATTTACGAGATCATATGAAAGACCCGACCTAAAACTGTAAGAAAATTATGCAAAAACTGAAATAATTAACCTAAATATATGACTTAACTTTTACGAGATCTAGTCAAAGACTCGACTCAATTAGGGGAGGATTTATTTCATTTTTTAATGAGCTTGACACAAGAAAAGAACTATGCTCATGGCAACGTGTTTCATTTTTTAACGAGGTTGACACAGTAAAAGGAACTCTCCTCACACTTGATTCATTTTTTAACGAGGTTGACTCAGTAAAAGGAACTATCCTCATAAACTACTTATTTCTAATCTATTAATCTATTCTCTACAATCTACCTACTGATTCATTTTTTAATGAGGTTGACATAGGAAAAGAACTGTCCTCATCGTCGACTGATTCATTTTTTAACGAGGTTGACACAGTAAAAGGAACTCTCCTCACCAGCCACTGATTCATTTTTTAATGAGGTTGACACAGTAAAAGGAACTTTCCTCGCACTCACTGATTCATTTTTTTAATGAGGTTGACACAGTAAAAGGAACTTTCCTCGCATTCACTGATTCATTTTTTAACGAGGTTGACACAGTAAAAGGAACTCTCCTCGGAGACACTTGTTTCATTTTTTAACGAGGTTGGCACAGGAAAAGAAATATCCTTGTACCTGACTGATAATGGCTTCCAACAAGAAGAAACACATGTCAATGGACACACCTTGATCATGGCTTCCAAGAGGTCTTCATCAGATGGAAGAAAAGTTCTATGAAAGGAACACATGTCAAGGGACTCAAAAGTGATAAGAAAATCGCGTTCAAATAATCCCATAGAGTTTTCCATGTCAATTACCGGATCTAAGTCCAAGGAAGACGAGAAAATAGTGAGAGGCTCGCTTACATCGGTAACTGAAAACTTGGGACTAGTTGCCACATAATTAACCCGTGGCGGGGTAGATACCACTTTAGAATCAGGAACATTTAGGGGTGTCATATTATTGATAGTCGAAACAAGACTAGGGAATGAAAGTTGGTCTACAGTCACAATATTGCCATTGTGAGGGAAAGACATCACGCGAAAGAGTGTTGATACGACAGCTTTCATTGCATAAAGATAGTCTCTCCCAAGGAGTAAATTGAAATCCAAGGGGCCTCGAACTACCATAAGATCAATATAGACAATTTTACCTTCCAAAGTAATAGAGAACTTAGGAAGGATCCCTAAAGGTTCACTAATGGTTCTGTTAAAAGCTTTCAGATTCTGCGTAATAGGCATAAGCTGAGGGGAACCCAAAGCTTTCCAAGCATTTGAGGATAAAATACTAACAGAAGCACCTTCATCTACCTGTGTGCGGTGTATGTCCCTACTACCAAACTTCACAATGATTTGGAAAGGGATGGAGGAAGGAAGACGAGGTTCTGTCAGTCTATTCCAATCAAAGGAAAAGACCTCGGTACTTGGAGGGGGTTCTGTAGAAATAGGTGAAATGCACCCCGACGTAGAATAATCTGATGTAACAAGAAGAACCTGAGCGGTATGAAGTTCACTCTCTACAGGGAGAATGGGATTGACCTAATTTGAAATCGAATCGACCACTTGATCAACTAATGGATCATCAACCTGAGTGGGATCGACTGTACTTGAAACTAGATCAATCACTCCGTCAGTTGACGGTAGGTTGGGAGAAAGTTTACGGTAACCAGTTGGAAATTCTTGTTGTGGAACAGTAAGGTTTTCCAAAAATTTTGAGGCTTCATCTATATGAGGGCAAATGTGAGTTTGATGACTCCCTTTGCATAACTTACAAGGAAACCTAACTATACCCTTTTTCCCAGGAACCTGACTATCACTGGTTGATGGATCAATGGAAAGTTGATGAGATTTTTCTGACCATACTTCCAAGACCTTAGGAATACCGGGACAATTGATAAGGAAGTGGTCACCCTTACAGAGCCTGCAAGGGTATTTGGGTTTACGTTGCATGTTGGAGGTTTCCTCAACACAACTAACACTTACAGCCATGGTTGGTTGGTTGACTTGTTTCTTATCTTGCTTCTTCTTCTTCTTCTTCTTCTTTCCTTTCTTCTTCTTCTTAGCCACCTGGTTACTAGCGTCCAGGCTTTTACCAAGTGAAGAGGAAGAACTGGAGGAAGAAATATTAGGCGAAGAAGGTAAAGGGTCAACAGAAGGTTGGTGATGTTAAGATGGTGAACTCTATTGAAGTGAAGCATCCGATTGAGGTGGAATAATTGGAGTGTTCGGGGCCAACGAAGTTGAAAATAACCATATCGGTAAACCTATTGTAAATCCAGGTAATGACAATGTAGCCATATAAGGAAGACCAACATTTCCAAAGAAAGGAAAAGTACTAGGATTCTCGTTAAGAGGGGTTCCTTGGTTGGTAAATTCCGGAACAGTTTCCATTATATTCAACTTCAGTGAATTTTATTAACAATTTAAAACTAAAATTAACAATTCACAATTCACACCTAACAATTAAAATTCACAATTCACACCTATGGTCTCAAAAAGTAAAAACAAAAAAATTAACACGCGCTATCAAATCTAGGAGTTAAACCACACACAAACAGTAACTTCCCGTACTAAAAACACTAGTTAGTGATGAAATCCAACAAAGTAGAATTTAATACAGAAAGGGCGGTTGGAACAGTTACCCCGACAACCTGCTTAATGAAACAAATTGGCACAAGTTTCTTCACAAAACCATCTCGAGTGAAGAGAACCCCCCAGAGAGTCCAAGTGAGTCTAGTCGACGTATGCTCCAGGTACAGTGAGATCTTTCCTTCACCGTCACCTTAGGAAATAATCTTAAGTTTATGGACACTAAGGTTACCAACAGTAACAAATACAACTAGGGGAATAGTCTACGATCCGATCTCACGCGCAAGGGCAGAGTAACAAAGCTCAATCCCCTTGAAGGCTCCTCGACATGGTTAATCCGAGGTTTACCGACAAGTGACCCCAGGCTCCTCGACAATGGTTAATCCGAGGTTTACCGTTTGTAATGCGCGCAAAATCTTCTATCTTCCCCAATGAAACAGAATTGATTGTCTCAAAGGTTCGGACATGATCTCGTGATTGACTTCTTTAAGAGAAGCTTCCCAGATTGTACCAATTACAATTGGATTTATTTCCTACCGCAAGATTTATCTACTTGTTTGTCTTTGCTGCTTTGGAAAGTTAACTACAACCTATTCCAAAGCACTAATCCTGAGCTAGATTGGTGAAAGAGCCCTAAAAATGTAAAAATTACTAGATGAATTTTAATTAAGCGCTGTGTTATTTAAGCTGTTATTACTCAAAAGGGTAAATGGATATGAAACCAATGGTGTTATGACCCGACCCAAAACTGAATGCAATCGAATATGATAATGTAATCTTTTCAATTCGATGAATCCTAACTAAAGTAAGGAGAGAGCTTCCAACAATGCAAAAAATTGATCACTAAGAGAAAATATAACAAATTATCTAATGCACTAATTTCATTAAGAAAAACTAATGCAAATCAATCCCAAAACAATTTTTTTATTTTTGTGTTTTTAAAACAAGCATAAAAACATCTAAATTCAAATCACAGAAACTGATCTAAATCTACGATTGATTTTTCAGAATGTAAACTATGCAGTTGCAATCTATGCACAATTCACATGAAAAGTATGCAAATGTAATCTATGCACATTTTTCATTCATATTCTGAAAATGAGAATTCTAATTATGAAAATGTGATCTATGCAAGAGAATTCTCAAACACAAGATGATTCTAATGTAATCTAGGAACCAATCAAGTGCAAGTCAAGAAAATCGGGTGAGAGTTCTAAAGATCAAAAAACACTCAAAGGCGATTAACACTCATATTGAGACAAAAGCAAAAAGATGTAAAATTGTGAAAAGACTGAGACAAACCTCCAAGTAATGACCAAAGGAAATCAAATTAAGAATTTCTCAAAAAAGAGACTCAAAACACCCAATTAACGGAGATTGATGAAATGAAGAATTTGCTGAAAGAAACTCATAAACAAGGATTTTTGACAGAAAAATACAAATCTGGGTAGATGCTAAGAATCCTAAATCAAATCTAAACTAAACTAGAAAAAATAAATCTAAAGTTTTTCCAAAATTTAACAGGGTCCGCAAGCTCCCAGAAGTAACAAGTGCAGTCCCACACTGTTTACTTAAGGAAAGTGCGAATCTGCCCGCACTGTGTAAAAGAACAAAGTGCAGTCCCTAGAAAAGTTCAAGAAAAACGTAATAGATTTCAAAATTTTCAAAAACAGAGAAAACCTAAGCTACCCAGGCAGATATCCATCAATCAAAAACCAAGAAAAAACATTTCCTCAAATCAAAATAAAAGAGAACCAAAAACAACAAGTTCTTTCCCCAGCGAAGTCGCCAATTTGTTGGCCAGATAAATCGTTCTTGCAGACAAGACCGATCTCCCTAGTGTCAGAAGACAATCTAGCAACAAACGAACAACTAAGTTTGTCTTTCTCTAGATATATTCGTTTTACAAATAAATGTTATGAAGGTGTTGATCCTACCTTAGATCCAAATGCTTATTTGCAGTCGTAAAGCTTCCATCGCATCAAAATCCTTCCATCGCAACAAGAATCCTTTTGTTGATCTGCAATCACAAACAAGAAAATATCAATAGTACTTGTATAACAAATAATCATAAAACATACCTGTCATAGTGATCAAGGAATCTATGAAATAAATGATCAAACGACAGCTTATTGAAATAAACAATCAAACGACAATTTATTGAGAAAAACAGAACTTGATTGTATTAATCTTAAAATATACAGAAGAACCTTACAACCTTAGCCTTGATGTTCGAAAGGCCTTCCTGGGGTCCGAAGCAGGAATTTCCTCTACTTTGATAAGTCTTGCACTCTTCTTTCAGGAGAAAAAAGAGGTATGTGATCTTTCCTCTCAAAAGCTCAGCAGAAAGAAGACTAAATCTTAACAACACTTCAACTCAATCACACATAAAGCTTGAATTCCAATTCTCAATCTCCAAAAGCTTCACCCAAAAATCTTAACTTAACAATCTTAACTTTTTGAGGCTACTCAATGCCTCCTTTTATAGAGCAGATGAGGAGGTTAGGATTCCACCTTTAAAGGGATAGAATCCTCCTTCAAAGGGATAGGCTACTCACATCAAGGGATTAGTTCCTTAAGGTGTGGGATACATGCACCTTACTAAAGCGTACTCATCCCCAAAAAATCTCATCTAGAACCTTCTAGAATTTACCAAAATTCAACTTTTTCAATTTAATTTCGCGCTTTTTTGACTTTACAAGAAGTTCGCAGGCATAACACTGGAAAATTGCGTTCTAGAACGCAGTTCCTCTTCACATTACCTGCGTACCCTAGCTAGGAACGCATGTAGGCTTCATGTTACCTGCGTATCCAAGGCTTTTTTGAGTTTTAAGGGTTTTTCCTCCATTTTTAGGGTTTGGAATGAGGAACAAAGGTTGTAAGACTTGCAGAGGATGTAAGTATGAGTGTCAATGAGCTCATACAATCAGCAGAATGTTAGGGTTACATTTTTTAGTGTAACACCATGATCCTCTCTATCCCATTGGGACGGTTCCCCCAAGCCTTAACCATCTCAAATCCGTCTCGCCTTTCCATTACCCCTCTGGTCAGATACCGTTTCTCGCTCCCCCTCCTAGAGTATTTTTGGTAACTGTTATGGCTACCTTGTCTCTTCCTAACATGACCCTGGGGATCCCAGTCTAGTACATTGATCCCCCATCCAATATCCCTCCTAGTCAGCCCAAACCTTATACAACTTTGACCCTGGTCCAACCGGTTCCCGTGACCCCTCCCTTTGCTTTTGTGCCTCAGCCACCTCAACAAGGTCCCGCCCCTATTTCAAAAGCCTCAGGTGAGGGGGGAAAATCTCGCAAAAAGGAACCTAAGGACAACGCTACCCAGACAACCCCTTCTCCTCCTCAACCTCCAAAGCGTACCCCCCCTGTGTGCTTTGTGTGATTTTTTCGGTCATGCCACCCATAATTGTCCTGAATTGCATCGTATAAATCCCATGGTCAATGTCGTGTTTCCTAATTCTAAGGTCCCCGAAGCACCTTTTACTTTACCGACTACATCCAAGAAACCCAAGACTATGCACACAAACCACCCCTATGCTTTGTGTGATCTCCATGGCCACTATACCCACCTCTGTCCCCGCCTTTCAAACTACCAAACCTCTTTGGATGTAGTTCGTCGGTACGAGGCCGACCACCATGAGTCTGTCTCTCATTTACTTGTGCGTTATGCTTCGAGTGAACCAGAGGACACATCCACTCCCATTGACATTCCCCCTCCTGATTTCGAGATGACGGAGCCTGCGGCCACTATCCTCTACCTGTCATCATCTATGAGATCCACGGTGGAAGACCCCTCTGGGGCTTCCCATTCTGTTTCGCCTGACCTCCCTTCAACAATCATCCTGGGCTCAACATCGGTGGATCCTTCATCTAATTTTTCTTCTGTCACCCTCCATGACAATGCGCATGTGAACCTCTCTTCTCATGATGATGAGTTAGGTAGCTTTGTCGCGTCATGTGGTTATCCTTCCACCAGTCACCCCATATTCTACTATGATGACGACATCGTGGAAGAATTTTCGACCCCTCAATTCATTTATCCAGCCCATAAGAAAAATGGCACCATCCGTGTCTATGGTGACTTTCATGACCTAAGCACAAACTTCCCCCAAGGCGGTCCCCCCACACCATCCCCTTTTAAATGTGTGGAGGTAGAAATTCTACACATAACACTCCCTCTAGCAGTGCTTGTTTTATTTCTGCCTTGCGTTTAGGTTGCCAGCATTGTTCATCATCCTCTCATTCATTGTCTTATGGCACCTTTCAGATGGACCCCCCGCCCACACCATATATCGATTATGTCGATGGTGCAAGTTGCTACTCTGGGAATCTAGCCTTGACAACCTAGGCCATTTTCACCCCCTTGCATTCACTTGTCTCCTCTAACGACATATGCATCGGTACTGCCACCAATAACCAGGATGAATATGATGTAGTGATAGGTTTAATAACTGATTCCCTTTTCCGCCGCATCCTTCACATTCATGTTCATTTAGATTCCTTGTTGTTTGTGATGCAATTGAATGGTGTTTATCATGTGCATAATCATGTCCTTTTTAGAAGATATTTACGAGTGAAGATTTTGATGCGTGAACTTGAAATCATTACATTCAGTTATGTAACTAACACAAGACAATAACAACAAACCATAACAACAAAATCACATGCATTTCACACAAGACAATAACAAGAAACCATAAAATGATGCATATCCATTATATTTGTCATTCAAAATGTTTTAAATTCCATCAACTCTGATAAATATGATATTCCAATAGCATGTTACAAAAAATCAAAACAAGGGGCACCTCATGCCCCTACATCTAATCACTATTTGGAGGATCTCAGACCAATGGCTCAGCTCCGACAGCCTGTAGATCATGCATCCCCTATCTAACCATCGCCATGCGCCGCATGACTCCTCGCCACTCTGAGGGTAGACCAATACATGGCTCTAAGTATTGGTCATCAAGGTCTTTCCAACCGCACTCTGAAACACTAATCAACAGCATCTCACATCTACGATGGATGTCCTCCAGGAGGGACACTGCATCTTCATTTTGTGGTCCCCTCGATCTAGTAGGTGTTGCAACCCCTGATACTGCAGGTTGTCCCATATACCCGGTCGATTTCACTGGTGCTATATCTGCATACCAAAAGTGAATGAATCAATACCATATACAATATTCTGAAACTTTAAAATGCACATAAAATATATGCAACTTGTCACTTACCATCTGGCCCCCATGCTCGACCGGGCTGAGTGGCAAGTCTGGGTACCCATGATAGTTCATCCCACTATAGGGATAGTCATCTATGTACAATGGCATATGATCCCAATGCGCAAAAAACTTGGGTCAGAACACTCGTCTGACTGCCCCACCTCCCCCTCTACACAGCAGCCACCCCCAGTGGTGCATCATGGGGTCTTGTGGCCATCCTGGATCTGTATACGAGGTCACAGTGTCAAGATCTTCTCAAAGAAGAGCGAGCAAAGCACTATGCCATATGCATAGTCATGGTTCACCTGCCACTTGCATAGCAACAACTATCGTTTCAGTGATGACAACATCATCTAGGCCCACCCATAGTAGGTCCAACTCAATACACTCTCAACAAGCATCATCTGACCCTCAGTGATGTGATGAAGCGCTTGGTTGCCCAGGAGCCGCAGCACCGTTGCGGCCATAGCATGAGTCTCTAGCCTCTCTAGATCTCAGATCGATATCCGTATCCCTTTCACATGGACACCTGGTTGACAGTGACGCTCTACAAACTCCATGATGTTCCACCCTCGCAGTAACACTAATTGTGTGATTCTCACCATCCCAAGTGGTGGGAAACTGGTCGGGAAATATATATCCTGGACAGTCAGCTCAATCTAGTGCCCTTGCTTTATAAATATCTCATGATCCGAATCCCAATAGCTGACAATGGGCCAACAAGGGCTCTTTTTCTCTCATCAAAGGGTTCTCCACAAACTTCAAGACCCCAAACCTGGCCAATGCAGCATGGACTACATGATCCTCTCAGATCTCATAACATAATGTGTCTAGGTCTCTCTCTCTCCAGTTGATCCTAAACTCTGCCATACCTACACAAAAACCATCACATTTTTCAGCGTACAGAAAGGAAAGACTGCATCATAACCATAAAATTCTAGCTCTCAGCCAAAAAACAACACTAAATCCTCTTTCCCTGACAGGTTGCACTTTTATGGCCATCCCTGGGACAGGTCGCAGTTTTCTTCCAAATACTTGCTACCTAGGTCACAAAAAAGGACCCAAAAGTGCGACCCGGTTGTGAAGAGGAGCAAGGGTCTGTTCCTGAGCTCTAGGTGCTAAACTGAAATTTTCATCCACTGAATTGAAAGAGTATCGTTAGGCCTCTTACCTACATCTAACAGATCTCGATTCCAACAGTCGGTTTTTCTGCTACGATCGCCGCAAGATTTAGGGCATTTTCTCCTCTCTACATTCACCACAGCTACGCTTGCAAATGAATCAAATTGGAGGGAAAATGCCTTATTAAAAGAGAAACCCCATATTTTTCTTTCGTTAGCTGCAACCAAACCATAGCTCGGTTTGAAAAATCGTCAACATCATTGGAAATCTCTCACCGAGCTCTCAAATGGGTATCCTTTCGTTTTTGGTGATTTGATACTTCATCCCGACGCATTTTTTCCCAGAAGGGTCACTTCACCGCTTCTCCAAATCGAATTTCTTGACTTGCGACACTTGTACTTGGGGCACCACTTTTCCTTCATACTTGTCTATGTTCGTGTTGATTTTCTTCATGAGTAACCATCTTGTACTCATGTTTTTACAGTCCCCACTGGGCCTGTTCTGTGTGGAAACATCATCGAGTCGCCCTTGTTAGAGCATCCGAGTTGAGTCATCATCGCATCCATGGATTCTGTCCCGAGTTTACTTTGTTTCCCATGACAGACTTCCATCCTTCATTTATTTTTCCCTCTCTCGTGTCGCAGATTTGGCCCCCAGTCATACTATCCCCTATCCCCTCCAGAGTCGAGTCAGTAGCTACTGAGTCATTCATGCCCTTTATCCTCTAACAAGGGAAGTCGTTAGCTCGCTACTCATTACCCCCCATTTCACCATCATCCCTAGTGTCAGTCTCTCTGTCACTCTACTATTATCCCTCGTGCCTTAATTGAGGACTCCTTATTGCCTCACCTATGGCGGACCTCCTTCTGTCGACATCATCTTATTCATTCCAGAAGACAGGTCTAGAGGGCAGTGTACCTTGGTTCCAGCTTCCACTCTTGTTCGATGCCTCAGATAAGGCAAAGGGACCCTTTATTTCCTTTTGACTTGATTTCTTCTCAATTTCAGCTCCTCATGGCATGATCGAGATCCGTATACTTGATGGTTCAGTGATGCAGCAAATTTTACCAGTGATTCTTGGGTGTGTATGAGATGTTTCAGACCTCATGAGGGGGTGGCCCTTCAGGTAGTCCCCCACATGCCCAGATGAATTCTCTACTACAACTTCAGATGAAGCTCCATAGATTTTATGGTTCAAGCCTCATCCGCTTGCAGTGCCTTTTTAGTTTGTATGTATCATTTAGATTTTGAGAGCCCTTTCTTGTTTTACAGGGCCTCTTTGGTCGTACTTATATCTCATGCACTCAAATATTATTTTATAAGTCATGGCTATTGTCTGAGGCACAGTATGTATGTGGGATCCATTATCATGTTTTTTATCTGGCCCATGTTTATGCCAGCATGTACTATATAGTCCAGTTCCATGTTTAGTGGACGCACCATTAATCTTTGTGCTTTTTTATCTCGGTGGGAATAGGTATGCCTCCCCACCTCATGTAGAACAAGTACTCACTCAAAAAAGAGACTTGTCACACCTGTAAGTCTCGCCTCCTCAGGGTCTTGTCCTCTTGCACTTCAGTCTGCCTTATATTTCTCTCTCTCTGACTCCCCTTCGGTGTATAGTGATTTTGTTCTTACAATGTACTTCGATCATACGATTAGCTCCTAATGCTCGCACGTTGGGGGGAAATCCGTTACACCAATTTTTGGTCATCTAACCTGTTACTATTAGATGGACTAAAGTACACCATGTAAGACCAATTTTACCATAGTAAAATTGCTCTCACTATGAAAAATAATTTAATAGCCCATAGTTTATTAAGTTATTTCCGGTCTAAACAAGAAACCCCATGAGAAAAAATTGAGTAAATCCTTGTTTTTTTTATTTTCCTCAAGGTATAATTAATTAAACCACCGTTTAATTAATATTCTTGGTCATATTTAACCCAATACAAGAAAATTAATTAGATAAATCATGATTTATCTTATTATTTTCTAGGAATAATTATTTAAAACATTATTTAATAACATTACTTGTTAAGTTTGACTAAATCCTTTATAAATAATTGAATAAATCATTATTTAATTAATTATTACTTAACAAAATTCTTAAAATAATAAATAAATCATTTATTTATTTATTATTTCTAAATAAAGGGATTTGACCAAATTCAAATTCTTTTTCCCTCCAACAAAAATAACAAAATATTCCATAAAAGTTGGATCTAGATTTGGTTAATAATATTTTAATTATCCACCAATATCTAGAATAACTCAATATTTTGTTATAAATAGAAGGGATTTTCCATTCATTCACTACCTTTTGTTGCTTAGAGATCACTCTTGATCTATACTTTTGGTCTGACTTTGATCCTCCTATCATTGTCATATTTTTCTACTTTTTTCTTGTGAGCTCCCTTTGAGTTCCATTTTTATCTGGGTTTTCTGCACCATCAAGAGAGAGAGATCTTAGATCTGAAGCATTGAGGACATACAAGAACCCATCCCATTGAGGGGGACTAGCAACATCTTTCTATGTTCCCTTCCCAGGTGTCATAATACAAAAAAAAAATTAAAAATTATGGGCTTGCTCATTGGATGCATGGAGCAACTCTTACTTATTATTTATTGTTTAATGTCTTTTACTGCATAGATTTATATTTCTGTAGCATTTATTTTGATCACTAACTACAGATCTAAGGAAATTGACATCCATCTTTGATGTTAGGGTTGTTTTTTATGCACAAATAAAGTGAGATTTTTTTGTACGCTTGAGATTAGAATTCACACTAACAATTGGCGACTCCACAAGGGTTTTTAATTACGGCCGCTGTCATTTTTCAGATCCCTGCATGACCAGCTACTTCAACCCCTAGGGTTTTTCTTCAACTTCTTATTTTTCATTTCTTTATTTTGAGTTTAACCTTTAAAACCCTAAAACAATAAAAATTCTAACTTCCGTGTGTTTCCGGGTTCTATGCGTAGGTAACAATTATTAGCCGCAGCAGAGATGGCACTTTTTTTTAAAACCTACTCCCAAGACAACCAGAAGTGTAGGTCGCACTTTTTGGGCCAAAAACTGTGAACTCGGCTCTAAGGTAGCAGAAAATAGCCTAAAAACTGCGATCTCAACGGAAAATAGGTCATAAACTGCGACCTGTAATGTTTGCGGGATTTTTTCTGTGATTTTTTTAGGTTTGTCCAGGGCATTGTTCAGGGTTGTTTAACCTCCCTCTTCACCCGTCTTGGACCTATAATTTCTTATTTTTACTTGTCTAATTAGGAACCAAGCCCCTTAAGGCTTTAGTACGCTTCTACCTTTTTAGAAGGACTTTAGCTGAAGCGGGTCCTCTGAGATTTCAGTTTTTTTCAACCATTATTCAAATCTGAACCTGTAATTTCAGATACATTTCAGATCAGTTATTTATCCATCCAAAACCCCTCTTTTCAACTTTTTTTTTGTCCTCCTTTAGGTTTCACCTCATTTCCCTTTAGGTTGTAGCCTTTCGCCACCTTTTTTGCAGCATTTTTCCCTCTGGTTTTTTGTTGTTTTTTGCCCCTCCTTCCAGAAGATCTGAACTTTAGATCCCCATCCCTCCTAAATTTAAATCCATTGGCCATTTTGTGTGTTTTGACTAGATTTTCCCCACCCATAGACTAGTTGTTGGTAAGCCCTCCTCCTTGGGTTTAAATTTACGCATCTTTAGCTGTTTATTTTACTATCGCATTCAGTTTCCTTTACTGTCATTTTCAGTTTTATTTACAGTTATACAACATATTTTTTCTTTTTTCTCTACAAACATATTTTTTCTTTGTATATCTACACATGTATCTTAAGGCTTTAGTTTTCTCTCCACACATATGGGCTTAATTAAAATTAACACACTTATCACATACACGCACACCCTAAGCGAAGAGCGCCTAGTTTGTACCACCACGACAAGACTTAAACATTGTAATCAATTGATCCTGCACCTCCCTGCCCTTGTTTACCTCTCTTCCTTATTGGGTTCCATGTCTCTTTACCATCATTGCGCCCCCAAGGCATTTATCTTGGAAACTCCCAGGCCTTCATCCTCAGTTTCTGTTAGGAAGACTTACTCCTCCGTGTAGGTTTCGATTTCATCCTCCACCGAGTCCCCATTCTAACTATGATTTTGGTTCATCGGGTTCCCCTTTTGGTTCTATCCCTGGCTCTCCTCCACCTTTCACCTTCATCATGTCTGGTTCAGGACCTAACACTGGTGGTAGCCCCGGCCAAAATGTTGGAAATGTTACTAGTGGTGCCGCAATAGGAACTATTCCGACTACTCCCTTGCTTCCTTACATGGCAGGCCTAAGCCTTCCTAATTTTAGCCAGTTGATTAATAACCCCATACACCATGATCCTGGTTGGACTGCTATGCCAACCAATCTTCCTTTAGACATCCCCCAGTTTGAAGGAAATGCTGGAGAGGATCCTACCAACCACGTTCTTTCTTTCCAAATGTGGTGTTCGTCTAACTCCATCACTGATGACTCTATCCGTCTTTGGTTATTCCAGTGTATGATTACTGGAGAAGCTTCCAAGTGGTATGTCGACCAGGCCTCCTCCTCTCATACTAATTTTGTGACCCTTGCCAAGGCTTTTCTGTCTTATTTCCATCTCCCCCTTCGCTATGACACCAGTACCGAACTCTTGACCTCTTTCCGTCAAACTTCTTCTACCCGCCCATCTGACCATATTCAAGAATGGCGCAAAAGGAAGAGCCTATGTCAAGACCCTACTTTCGAAGACCATGTATACATGGACTGGTTTCTCAAATCCATTTTTCCTTCTATTCACAAAGATTTCGCATCTCACGTTCCTCATACTTAGGAAGCTGCCATCAATATTGCGTTGAAATATGACCTGATCTACGCACAACCTGGTTATATTTATACCCTCTTACCTGATATCCCTAGACCCGGTGGTGCCAACACACCAGGGGAATCCCATCCCTCAGATAGTATCATTGGATCCCTTTCATATTTTTACACTCATCCTCCCATGGGTTATGGTTTCCCTCAGGGAGGGGCCAGCTCATCCATCACTTTTCCCCCTCCCGGCAACATGTATCCAGGATACGGTATGCCTCCTCATTTTTCCCAGCCTGTTTACCCCAATGTTTCCCAACCTCCTTATTGTCCCTATCTGCAGCCTGGTGCTCTAGCTCCTCCAGGATTATCACCTCATCCTCCCTTTCCTTCTCAAGCTCTGCAATAGTAGCCACGCCCTCCCCCAGGGTCAGGTGTATGCGCAGCAGAGTGTGACTAATCCTCCTACTTCCAAAAGGAAAAGGAAAGGAAACCATAACCAAGATGCTCCAGGTAATCTTGGAAACAATCCCCAAGGGAATACATCTAACACTGCAACCCAGCAACAGGGCGCTCAGCCCAATCAGGACAGGCCTATTTGCACAAGTAAACCTTGTTCTTGTTGCGGTTTCTATGGTCACTATACCCATGATTGTCTTCTTTTACCTCAGATGTGGGAAGCTCAAGAAGCATCCCGAGGACAGCAAGCCTACCCTTCATTTCCTTCTAATGCTGCCCCTACTCAACCAGTTGTGTTTACCAATACTTTCCCCCAACAAGGATATGTAGCTGCCCAACCCCCTAAAAGTCAGGCGGCCACTCAACCTCCTCCATATGGCACCTATGATTACCCGAATCCTCATGATGAACTATGACCAACCCAATACCACTTACCTCAACCTTCAAACTCTGTCCCAGCAATACAACGAGCCCCCCACTACGTCTTCCATAGAGCCCCCGTCTTCAGGTCCCACTGACCCTCTTTCAACACCCAATGGTCCTTTACTGGTCCCTTAGCCTAAGGCAGAGGTCCATACCAAGATCCCTAAGGGACCATTACGTCGAAACGCTGCTTCTGGAAAATCCGCCCACTCCTACAGTATAGTAGATGACTTGGCGCAATCCCCTGCCACCATGTCAATGGTGGAAATCCTCCAGTCATGCCCTTCACAACTAAAATCTCTAATAACTGCTATGGGTGATGTGGATCCTTTAGATGATCATTTGAAGGTCCTCTATTTTGACAAGTCAGAGCATCCCCCCTTCCTCCATCCGTTGCCTTCGAAATCCCTGTCAACATCCTGAATGCCACGGTCTCCATTGTATCATTGATAAGGGGGCATCCACTTGCGTGATGTCCACCTTTTTTTGGAAGAAAATTGGCTATCCTAAGTTATCCCCTTCCACTATCACCCTCCGTGTGTGGGATGGCCACTCTTCTCAGCCCCTTGGCATGTTCCGCAATTGTCCTATTACTCTTGTGGGCAAGACTGTTTGTGTTGACATTGAAGTCATTGATGCCCCCTTAGACTACAACATTCTATTGGGTCGTAGCTACAATTATGCGATGTCTGTTGTCCCATCTGCGATTCACCGTAAGATGTGCTTTCCTAATAATAGAAAGATCATCACCATCAATCAATTGACATATTACAAACTGAAGTCTTAGACCTCTCTAGAGTCCATTATCTCTTCGGTGGCCAATAAAAAAGTAGTTGAACCTCCAACCAGTGTCTCACCCAGAGTCTATAAATATTCATATTTTCTTAGTTCATTCCCTAGTCTCCCCCTTCTCATCTCTGACCCTATCTTGTCAATTTTTTGCATGATGCAATAGTCTCAGTCCGATCTCAAATGGACTGGTTTGACTAGCCAGTATCCACGCCCTATGTAACCTACTCCTAGTACTTCGACTCAGCCTTCAAGACCCCCTCCTTAAGGCCCCTCATATCCAGCTAGTGTCAATGATCCTCTCTATCCCCCTAGAATGGTTCCCCCTGACCTTAACCATCTCATAGTTGTTCCGCCTGACCATTACTCCTCCGGTCAGATACCGTTTCTCGCTCCCCCTCCTAGAGTATTTTTTGTACCTGTTATTGCTACCTTGTCTCTTCCTCACATGACCCTTGGGATTCCAGTTTGGTACATTGATCCCCTAGCCAATATCCTACCTGGTCAACCCAAACCTTATACAGCTTTGACCCCGGTCCAAAAGGTTTCCATGACCCCTCCCTTTGCTTCTGTGCCTCAGCCACCTTAACAGGATCTCGCCCCTATTGCAAAGGCCTCGAGTGAGAGGTGAAGACCCCAAAAAAAGGCACCTAAGGACAAGGTTGCCTAGACAACTGTTGCTCCTCCTTAGCCTCCAAAGCGTACCCTCCCATATACTTTGTGTGATGTTTTCGTTCATGCCACATATAATTGTCCCAAAGTACCTCATATCAAGCCCATGATAAATTTCGTGTTCCCTGAGTCTAAGGTCCCTGAATCCCCTGTTAATTTACCGACTGCATCCAAGAAACCCAAGACTATGAACACAAACCACCCCTATGTTTTGTGTGATCTCCATGGCCACTATACCCACCTCTTTCCCCACCTTGCAGACTACTGCACCTCTTTGGATGTAGTTCGCCAGTATGAGGCCGACCACCATGAGTCTACCTCTCCTTTACTTGCGTGTTATGCTTTGGGTGAGCCAGAGGACACATACACTCCCATTGACATTCCACCTCCCGATGTCGATATGACGGAGTCTATGGCCACTATCCTCTACCTGTCATCATCTATGAGATCCATGGTGGAAGACCCCTCTGGGGCTTCCCCTTTTGTTTCACTTAACCTCCCTTCAGCGATCACTCTGGGCTCAACATCGGTGGATCCTTCATCTGCTTTTTCTTCTATCACCCTCTGTGACGATGCGCATGTGAACCTCTCTTCTCATGATGATGAATTAGGTAGCTTTTCCGCGTCATGTGGTCATCCTTCCACTAGTCACCCCATCTTCTATTGTGATGATGAAATCATGGAATATTTTTCCACCCTTGACTTCATTTATCCATCCCATAAGAAAAATAGCACCATCCGTGTCTATGGTGACTTTCATGACTTGAGCACAAACTTCCCCCAAGGCGGTCCCCCCACACCATCCCCTTTTAATTGTGCGGGGGATAGAAATTATACCCATAACACTCCCTCTAGCAGTGCTTGTTTGATTTATGCCTTGCCTTCAGGTTGCCAACATTGTTCATCATCCTCTCATTTATTTTCTTGTGGCACTTTTCAGATAGACTCCCCGTCCACACCATATATCAGTTATGCCGATGGTGCAAGTTGCTACTCCAAAAATCTAGCCTTGGTAGCCTGGGCCATTTTCACCCTCTTGCATTCGCTTGTCCTCTCTAACGGCGTATGCATCAGTACTACCACCAATAACCAGGACGAATATGATGTGGTGATAGGTTTATTAGTCGATGCCCTTTCCCGTCGCATCCTTCACCTTCATTTTTGTTTAGATTCCTTGATGTTTGTCATGCAATTGAATGGTGTTTATCGTCTGCATAATCATGTCATTTTTAGAAGATATTTACGAGTGAAGCTTTTGATGTGTGAATTTGAAATCATTACATTCAGTCATGTACCTAGAGCACAAAATCACTATGTAGATAGCATTGCAAACAATATTCTAGATTGGCATTTATCACACGCATTTAACACAAGGCAATAACAATAAACCATAAAACGATGCATATCCATTATATGTGTGGTTCAAAATGTTTTAGAGTCCATCAACTTTGATACATATGACATGCCCATAGCATGTTACAAAAAATAAAAACTGGGGGAACCTCATCCCCCTACATCTAATCACTATCTGGAGGATCATGGGCAATTGGCTCGGCTCCGACAGCCCGTAGATTGCGCATCCCTTTTCCAACCATTTCCATACGCCACATGAATCCTCAGCACTCCGAGGGTAGACCAATACATGGCTCTATGTATTGGTCATCAAGGTCTTACCAGCCGCACTCTGAAACATAGGTCAGCAACCACTCACATCTACGACGGATTTCCTTGAGGAGGGCCAATGCATCCTCATTTTGTGGTCTCCTCGATCCACTAGGTGCTGCAACCCCTGATACTGCAGTCTTTCCCATATACCCAGCCGATTTCACCAGTGCTATATCTACATACCAAAAGTGAATGAATCGATACCGTATACAATATTCTGAAACTTTAAAATGCACATTAAAGATAAGAAACTTTTCACTTACCATCTAGCCCCCATGCTCTACCAGGCGGAAATGGAAAGTCCGAGTCCCCATGATATTTCATCCCACTATAGGGATAGTCATCTATGTACAATGGCATCTGATCCCAATGCGCAAAAAACTTGAGTCAGAACACCCGTCCGACTACCCCACCTCCCCCTCTACACAGTAGCTATCCCAAACAGCGCATCTTGGGCTCTCGCAGGTCCCCATCGTGGATCTGTATGCGAGGTCACAGTGTCGGGATCTTCTCAAAGAATATCAAGCAAAGAACTGTGCCATATGCATAGTCATGGTTCACCTGCCTCTTGCATAGCGACAACTGTCATTTCAGCAATGACAGCATCATCTGGGCCCACCCATAATAGGTCTCACTCAATAAACTCTCAACAAGCATCATCTGACTCCTAGTGATGTGGTGGAGCACCTGGTTTCTAAGATCCACATCACCAATGCGGTCATAGAACGAGTCTCGACCCTCTCTATATCTTCGATCGGTATCTGTGTCCCTTTCCAATGGACACCCAGTCGACAGTGGCGTTCTGCAAACTCCATGATGTTCTTCCCTAGCGGTAACACTGGCTATGTGTTTCCCGCCATCCCAAGTGGCAGGAGACTGGTCAGGAAATATATATCCTGAATAGTCAGCTCGATCTGGTGCCCCTGCATGTTGTGAAACCAGCTTCAAAAATAGAATAAAAGAGAGATCAACGCCTTAGAAATCAACCACTTCAAGGGGGAAACCTCCAATATATTCATAAATGAACAATTATTGGATGATACAAATGAAAAAACCTCCTTTCTATATATAGGAGTCCATGGGGCCAAAATTTAATCCTAGCCGACCTAACAATAATAAATTAAGGGCACAATAATAACAATATGGGGGTTACAGGAGTACAACAATAAAAATAAGGGGGTTACACTAAGAACAATAAGGGACTATACTAGTAATATAGGGAACTAACATGCTCCTCTCCTTCAAAAACGTGTTGTCCTCAACGCTTGAGTAGCTCTGGGTGCTTTTGTATGAAATTCTCTTCCTCCCATGTAGAATCTTTAGTGGGTAAGTTCTTCCATTTGAAGAGATACTCTGAAATTTATTGATTTCGTAGTTGTCGAGTTCTTGTTTTCGTGACTGCTTCAGGTTCAAATATGGTTTTTCCTTCCTCATCAAGTTCTGGCAATATTGTTTGAACTGGAATTTTGTCCCCTATAACATTTTTTAAGCATGAAACATGGAAAACTAGATGCACTTGCGAAGAAGTAGGAAGCTCCAATTTGTATGCCATAGTACCAATCTTTTTCAAAAACTTGTAAGGACCATAATACTTTGGTGATAATTTATTATCCTTCTTAGCTTGCTTGAGGGACATTTTTTTGTATCGTTGTATCTGTAAAAATACCCATCCTCCCACATCAAAAATTCTCTCACTGTGATGTTGATCTGCCTATTGTTTCATTCGATTCTGTGCCAAATTTAGGTTATCCTTTAAGAGTTGGAGAACTTCTTGTTGATGCTCGATGTGATTTGCCACTGCCTGAACCCTAGCATTTTCCCTTAAAGAAGATGTGATGGATGGTGGATGATATCCATAAAGTGCCATAAATGGGGTCATTTTTGCTGCAGTATGGAAGGAAGTGTTATACCACCATTCAGCGAGAGGTAACCACTTGACCCATTGTGCTTGCTTATCAAATACAAAACAATGAAGATATCCTTCCAAACATTTATTCACTATCTCTATTTGACCATCGGATTGAGGATGATAAGATGAGCTATGAGCTAGTTGAGTACCCAAACAAGAAAATAATTCCGTCCAAAAATTTCTTGTAAAAATGGGATCTCTGTCACTTACAATAATCTTCGGGTTTCCATGTAGCTTTTGAATTGTTTCCATAAATGCAGTAGTAACCGTACTTGCTTTAAATGGATGAGATAATGCACAAAAGTGTGCATACTTGGTAAGTCTATCAACTACCACCATGATGACACTCTTTCCTTCGGACTTAGGTAAACCTGTGATAAAATCCATTGAAATCTCCTCCCAACGTTGACTTGGAATTGATAAAGGTTGTAGAAGTCCCGGGGTCTTAATTGTTTCCACTTTATTCTGCTGGCAAACCAAACATTCCGCCACAAAATTTTGAATATCAGATTTAAGGCCATCCCAAAAAAAATCTTTCTTCACCCTCTGGTAAGTTTTTAAAAATCCTGAGTGTCCTCCTAAAGGAGAAGTGTGCAATTCCAGAAGAATCTTTTGTTTTAGTTGGGAATTCTTACAAAGATATAAGCGGTCTTTGTACCATAAGGAATCATTTTTCCAACTAAATGTATCAGATGTACTAGGATCTTGCTGCAACTTTTGAATGAGTGTCCATACATCTTTGTCCTTCTTCCATTCATCTCTTGCTTCGGTTATCCAATCTGCTTGGATAATAGAAATGGCACAAAGCAATGCTTCCACCTCTTCATTCTTTCTTGAGAGTGCATCTGCAACAACATTAAGCTTTCCTTTTTTGTAGATTATTTCAAAGTCATAACCCAACATCTTTGTGACCCATTTTTGCTGCTCTTCTGAAGATAGTCTTTGTTCCAAAAAGTGTTTAAGACGATCATGATCAGTTTTTACCTTGAAGTGTCTTCCCATTAGGTAAGTTCGCCATTTCTTTAGTGCATGTAGTATTGCTAACATTTCCTTCTCATAAATAGGTTTCTGTAAATACTTTCCTTTGATTGGACGACTTTCAAAAGCAATGGGTCTTCCTTCCTGCATTAAAACAACACCAATTCCATTTCCTGAGGCATCACATTTCACAATAAAGGTTTTTGTGAAGTCTGGCGTAGCTAAGACCGGTGCTAGGCACATTGCCTCTTTAAGATGTTCAAAGGCCTTAGTTGCTTTAGGAGTCCATCAAAATGCATCTTTCTTCAATAATGTTGTTAGAGGTGCTGCTATTCTCCCATAATTCTTAACAAACTTGCGATAATACCCTGTTAACCCGAGAAATCCTCGCAACTACTTTATGGTTGTGGGGACTTTCCATTCCTTAATGTCTTTAATTTTGTTAGGGTCTACCTTAACACCCTCGTGAGATACAATATGACCCAGATATTCCACCTCTTGTACTCCAAAGAAACATTTTGATGTTTTTGCATATAATTGTTTCTCCTCCAATAGTTTGAGCACCCTTTCAACATGTTGAACATGATCCTTCCAATACCTATTGTAGATTAGTATATCATCAAAAAATACTCGTACAAATTTTCTAAGGAAGGGTTTGAAAATGGAATTCATCAACCCTTGAAATGTAGAAGGTGCATTGCTAAGGCCAAAAGGCATGACCAAAAATTCATAATGACCCTCATGAGTTCGAAATGTTATTTTCAGAATATCTTCAATCTTCATTCTAATTTGATGATATCCTGAACGAAGATCCAACTTGGTAAAATAAATTGCTCCATGTAATTCATCCAATAATTCATCAATCACAGGAATGAGAAATTTATCTTTAATAGTGAGCTTATTAAGCTCCCTATAATACGGACACACGCGCCATGATCCATCTTTCTTGTGCACCAATACTACTGGAGTAGAGAAATAACTTTGACTAGGTCGAATTATACCAGCCTCTAACATTTCTGCAATCATACATTCAATTTCGCTCTTTTGGACATAAGGATATCTGTAAGGTCTGATGTTTGGAGGAACACTTCCTGGAATCAAATGAATAGCATGATCATTATCACGAATAGGTGGGAGTCCTTTGGGAGTATCAAACACCTTGGAATGATTTTCCAAGACTTTTTGGAGATTTGGAGAAATAGATGATTTTGATGTTGGAACTTCTAGTGAGCATAATTGTGCAATTACGCCTTGTTTTTCTTTCTTCACAATTTTTTTCATGACATTAGAGCTTATAATATTTCTTGGATTTCCTGCGATACCCCGTAATTCGATTTCCTTTCCTTCCGAAAAAAATTTCAAGAAAAGTTCTTGAAAATTAAAAGCTATCGTCCCCAAAGATTGTAACCGTTGTACTCCCAGTACAACATCAACACCTACCATTGGGATGGAAAGCATTGGACTATTCCATACATATTCCCCCATGGCTAGCTTGATATTATGGCATTTTCCAAATCAATTTATAGTTCCTCCATTTGCAACCATCACCTAACATTCTGGTGCTGGGTATAGGAAACAATTCAATTCCTTGGCTACCTTACAATGAATAAAATTATGGGTACTACCCAAATCAATCAACACAATCACCTTTTTCTTCTTGATATGTCCTTCTATCTTGAGAGTTTGAGGAGTGGTAATTCCCGTCAATGAATTTCATGATATGGTCAGAGTTTGAGGAGCGCACTTATGACCTTTAGTGTATTTGCTATCACAACTGTAGCAAAGCCCTTTTTCTCTTTTTTCTTCCAATTGTTGTGGTGTCAACCTTGTAGGTTGTGGAAGTCTAAGAGTAGCAACACTTCCATATTTTTATATGTGAGTGGTAGGCTTCCTTGTCGCCATAATTTTACATAAAAAATTTCTTTCCAATCTGAATGCCTTCTCCAATGAATCAGGTTCCCAAATGCGAACTTCATGTTGGATGTTATCCTTTAAAGTCCCTATGAAGACATAAATCTTGTGTTCCTCTGGAATATCAGTTAACCTTATATTCAATTTTTTGAAGTCCTCAATGTGCTCTGAAATTGAACCCTTTTGTTTGAGATTTATCAATTGGCTAATGAAGGTGTTGCTCTTTGTATACTCATAATGTGCTATCATTTCCTCCGTAAAAATTGACCAAGTGACAATTTCTTTACAAGAGAAAAGCCATCGATACCATACAAATGTATTTTGTTCTAAATGTAAAGTTGCAATGCGTACCTTTTGTGTGTTTTGCGCATTATTGAGATCAAAATATTGCTCCATCTATAGTATCCATGTTATGGGATCCTTGCCATCAAACTTCCTCATATACATATTTGGAATATGGTGGTTCTTTAATCCAACATTAGAGTTTATGAAATCACGATTAACATTTATTTTTTTCTCATCATGAGTTTCCTCTACTATATTTTCGCCATTAGTTATCATTTCTTGTATCAACTTTGTCAAACCTTCCATGTCTACTTTTAGATCATTCTTCATGTTTTCCATGTTGTCTTTCATTTTTTCATCGATCTTAGCTTCCATGTCATCCATCTTAGCTTCCGCACCTTTCTTCAAACCATCCATATTATTCTTCAAACCATCCATATTCACTTCCATGCCTTTCTTCAAAACTTCCATTTCCTTTTTTGCTGCTCTTTGCGAGAGCGAAATTTGGTACTCTTGCTCTTGTAATTTTGATAGATCATGTTGCAATTATTCATCTTCGTGAGTCATAGTAGATTATTCTGAGGACTTAATGGGTGTTGAATTCTTTTTAGGAGGCATTTCAGAACCCAATACTGAAATATATGCTCAACGGGCCCTTGGAATCACTTCAAACTGATTTTTTTACAAGACTTATACAATTCAGGAAAAATAAATACACACATTTTTCTTGCTTTTGAGGAGCTAGACATTGAAACTAAATTATCTCTATGATTTAGGATCTTCAATATCTGAAACTTGGCGCTGAGGTAGCACTCTGAATCCTCTTTCGAATGCCATAGGTCTGAATTTATTTGGATTCTTCAAGGTAAAGTTATGTCCAATCTCCCACAATGACCTAATTATGGATTGGTTCAGTAGAGTGAACTTGTACGACTTGCAAAGTGTCATTGTTTCCTCCTTCAGCTCTGAAATTGATAGACAGAAAACTACAGTCCGTGTACTTGCGGCCACTTTTTACAAAATTCCAATCCAATGCTTAGAGAGAGAGAGTTATGAATATTTTCCCACGATCACCTCTTTCAGATGAAATTCAGGAGCCTGAAAAAGCCCTAACTTCCACAGACCATATCTCCAGAAATATTGCGAACCAAGCTCTGAAATTTTTTGAAAATTTTCCCCAGGATCTCGGCTTTGCACTCTACAAAATTCACTTCTGAACCTTCGTATAAAAAACGTTATAGTGAAAATTCCACGATGACCTGTTTGGAGCAGCGAAACCCTAGAATCCAGAGCTCTGATACCAAATGTTGTGAAACCAGCTCCAAAAATAGAAAAAAAGAGAGATCAACGCCTTAGAAATCAGCCACTTCGAGGGGACAACCTCCAATATATTACATAAATGAAAAATTCTTGGATGATACAAATGAAAAAACCTCCTTTCTATATATAGGAGTCCATCGGGCCACAATGTAATCCTAGCCGACCTAACAATAATAAATTAAGGGCACAATAATAACAATATGGGGGTTACAGGAGTACAACAATAACAATAAGGGGGTTACACTAAGAACAATAAGGGACTATACTAGTAATATAGGTAACTAACACTGCACTATAAGGATATCATGATCTGGATCCCAATAGCTGACAATCTAGGCCAACAAGGGCTCTCCTGCTCTCATCAAAGGGTTCTCCACAAACTTCAGGACCCAAAACCTGGCCAATGCAACAAAGACTACATGATCCTCTCGAATCTCAGAACGTAATGTCCAGGTCTCTCTCTCTCCAGTTGATCCTCAACTCTGCAATACCTGCACAAAACCATCACATTTGTCAACATACAGAAAGGAAAGACTGCATCATAACCATAAAATCCCAACTCTCAGCCAAAAAACAACACTAAATCCCATTTCCGTGAGAGGTCACAATTTTCTAGCCATTCCTAGGATAGGTCATAGTCTTCTGCCCAATACCTGCTACCCAGGTCGCAGAAAAGGCCCCAAAAAGTGCGACCCAACCGTGAAGAGGAGTAGGGGTCTATTCTTGAGCTCTGGGTGCCTAAACTGAAATTTTAATCAAGTGAATTGAAAGAGTATCGTTATGCCTATTACCTGCAACTAATGGATCTTGATTCCAACGATTGTTTTGTCCACTACGATCGTCGCAAGATTTAGGGAATTTTCTCCTCTCTACATTCACCACATCTACACTTGCAAATGAATCAAATTGGAGGGAAAATGCCTTATTAAAAGAGAAACCCATATTTTTATTTCACCAGTTGCAACCAAACCGTAGCTCAATTTGAAAAACCGTCAGCACCATTGGAAATATCTCACCGAACTCTCAAATGGGTATCATTTCATTTTTGGTGATTTGATACTTCATCCCGACGCATTTATTCCAAAAGGGTCACTTCACCGCTTCTCGTGTTGATTTTCGTTGTGAGTAACCATATTGTACTCATGTTTTTATGGTCCCCACCAGGCCTGTTCTATGTGGCAGCATCATCGAGTCGTTGTTGTTAGAGCATCCGAGTTGAGTCATCATTGCATCCATGGAGTCTGTCCTGAGTTTCCTTTGTTTCTCGTCACAGTCTTCCATCCTTCATTGCTTTGTCCCTCTCTCATGTCGCACATTTTGGCCCCCATTAATACTATCCTCTATCCCCTCTGGAGTCGAGTCAATATATGCCACGTAATTCATGTCCTTTATTCTCTAACAAGGTAAGTTGTTAGCCCGCTACTCAGTACCCCCCATTCCACCATAATCCCTGGTGTCAGTCTCTCAATCACTCTACTATTATTCCTCTTGCCTTAGTTGAGTATTCTTATTGCCTCACCAATGGCGGACCTCCTTCTATCGACATTAACTTATTCATTCCAGAAGACAGGTCTAAATGGCAGTGTACCTTGGTTACAGCTTCCACTCTTGTTTGGTGCCTCAGATCCAGCAAAGGGATCCTTTATTGCCCTTTGACATGATTTCTTCTCAATTCCAGCTCCTCATGGCATGATTGAGATTCATATACTTGATGGTTCAGTGATGCAGTAGATTGTACTAGTTATTCTCGGGTGTGTGTGAGATGTTTCATACCTCATGAGGGGGTGGCCCTTCAGGTAGCTCCCCACATGCCCGGATTACTTCTCTACTACAACCTCAGATGTAGCTCCATAGATTTAATGGTTGAGGCCTCTGCTGCTTGCAATGCCTTTTTAGTTTGCATGTATCATTCATATTTTCAGAGCCCTTTCCTATTTTACAGGGTCTCTTTGGTTGCCTTCTTTCCTAATATCCTTTACCCCAAGATATTATTCATATATTCTCAAAACAAAACAGCTACAGAACACGGTATATGTATGAATCCATTATCCTTCTTTTATGCAGCCCCTTTTATGCAATATGCCTATAGTTGATATGTTGTGGACACACCATTATTGTTGCCACACTTTTATCTCGGGCATAGATGGCTGTCTGCCCTCCTGTGAAACAGTGCTCTTCTGAGAGTTTGAGTCAACGCCAAACTAATTGGAACATTTAATTTGTTCTATATCATCTGGAGGTGGTCAAAATGGGTGATTACATGAGAAGAATAGAAATACTCCATGGTGTGAAGGATCATTGAGTAGATATCATTGCCTTCCAGTGTGAAAAGGGACATTTTCATGAGGACAAGGTCAAGTTGACCAAGTCAAACAACGCAGTGATAGGAGGTGGAGATCATCTTATGAGACAGCACATTGAAAGAGAAGGGAATTTTCCTTGACAGAGGAAACCCTAATGAGTGGGACCCATGAAGAGGGAGCTTGCATTTGTTTAAAAGGAGGGCAAGGCAGCCATGGTTACTCATGCTTATGGTTATTTATTTCTTGGTCTGCTTAGACTATTTGCAGTCTCCTGTTTTTTAGCAGAGTTGCAGTGTTTTTTAGCATAAGGAATTCTTGTTTAGGATTCCTTATCCTTCTTGAGAGGCGTCTTGAGGGATTGCACTTAATTTTTATCACATCTAGGCTCAAGGCCAAGCCACCTCCTTCAACTACAACGTTATTTCTGTTGAAGTATAACGTTGTGTTGCAAGGTGTTGCAGTGGAGGTTCCACAACACCATTCCTTGGCTTGTTTTTCAGAGGAGGGAGCCTTATTTCCTTTGGGAGATTAGTAAGGAAGGATTCATAGAATATTTCAGATCTTGGCACTTGGAAAACAAATTATATTCCACCTACAGCGCAGTATCCCTCATTGACTGTGTTATTTTCAAAGTAAATTTGCAGTGAGGGTTTGCAATGTTGATTGGAGGGTGAGATCTTCAGTGATAGGATCAACCTTTCATTGGAAGATCCATTGAAGGAGGTCTACTCATATTATGCATCATCTTCATCCATCTCCATCTAGTTCCAGTTATTGAGTTGCAGCTGCTACTGCAACTCCGGCATTTCTACAGTTTTTCCATTTTGTGTATATTCCAGCCAATCCTTCTAAGGATTGTTGTATTGTTGCTTCCAGGGGTTGAGATCTTGTTCCCCCATCTATTTTGATTTGTAAATTTCTATATCCATGTATTGAAATATTTTTGCAGCATTTCTCCATAATAGACTGCACAGTCATAGCCTGGGTTTATACATATATAGTAGTGTTCTTCATTTTATTGTACATGTGTTGTTAAGGCTTGCATTTCCTTGCTTGAGTGATTGTTTCCTCAAGGATTTGTACTCTCTTTACTTCTATAACATCACGTGTTGGCTATCTACATCTCCATGTATTCAGGCTTAATAAGATAACGTTGTTGCTCCCTTTCTTGTTCCTACATTGCTGCAGCCCCTTCATTGGGCACTTATTCAAGACAACTAGGTGTGGGAGACATGTTTAACCCACCTAGAGTGATTTATTTTGAGCCTCCTCTTGGATTTCGGTCTTAGATACATTGATCTAAGGGATATCGGTCTTGGTTTCAAATCATGTAGCAGCCATCCCTGAAAAATGTGTTTTTCAGGCATGCCTTGCTAGTATATACCATTTTGGGATATTACAGTGGTATCAGAGCTACCATATTGGCTCAGCCTGTGGATTTCAGATCCAATCAGAAGAAAAGAAGGAGAGGAGAACAAAATGATGAAGAGGATGAGATTAATCTCATCAATTTTCAAATCTAAGAAGAAATAAGGAAGATACAATGGAACTCTAAGAGGGTTTCAAGAAGAAGAAAGCTACAGTGAGACCTACAGAATGTTTCAATAAGAAGATGAAGGACCATGCACTTCCTATTCTCACAGAGATGGAGAAAATAAGCATGAAGGACAATTGGATCATCATATTCTGAGTGATTGCCTTGTTGAGTACAAAACTCAACCTAGAGCCTTCAAGGAGACTCTAGCTTTTCCACAGTTCATCCAGTTGAAGGAAGATAAGAGACCATGCAGCAAAAGAGGAATCAAAGGCAATAGATTTTTGTTGTCTACATTTGATGGGTCATCTACAACAAGAGCTTGGGTGAGGAATCTGGAAGCATTTTTTCTACTACATCCTGTAGTGGAGAAAGAGGTTGTTGAGATCTCAGCGCTGCACCTAGAAGGTGAAGCCCACATTTGGTGGTTCAGCCATTTGCACCATGCAAGAGTGTCTACTCTTGCTATTTTTTCTCAAAATCTGATCAAGAAGTTTGACAATAGAAGAACAGAAAAGGAGGAGCCCTCACCACCACTTGAGGAGTCTTGTACTAACGTTGTCACACTCATGGAGGAGCAGCCACTTACATCAGCAGTTGGGGCAGCCAACACATTGGAGGAAGGAACTCTTGCAGCCCTACAAGAAATTCCCAAATCTCATCAAGGCATGAAAAAATTTCCACTATCTATTATTGCAGCAAATCCTTTTGGAAGTTGAGGAAATTTTCTTTTACATGACCACGGGTCAAATCACATTGCTAATCTAGAGCAGCAGGATTGCATTGCGTTGTCTAAACTTGAGTGGTTCAAGAAAGAGGTGAACCATCATCCTCATGCACCTTTGTTGAGTTGCACACAACCCTTGAGGTTGGGATGTAAAATTTTGGAGGATGAAATAAACCATGATAAAAAAAATCCTACAAAAAACCATATGTTTTTCTTTGAGTTGGAGCATGAAGCAGCCACTACACCTCTAGAGAAACTATTAGTGCCCATAGTAATGAGGCTTCTCCTTCTTCACATTTGGATCTTGATATATTCGAGATGGTCATGGGCATGACATATTTCCTAAGGGATCTCCAAGGAGGTGCATTTCAACATCCCATGAAATGCAAATTGAAGAAACTAGTTTGGGAGGATGGTAGCTCTTATTGGAGGGGTACCAAGATGGAGAGTGATGGGAGACATCCACAAGGAGCTGAGTGGATTTGGATGGAGAGTAAGAGGCTAGTGAGCCACTTGCAAATCTATGACACAGGGCAGCAAGAAGCAATGCTGCGTTGGCTCCTCTTGAGGGAATTTGGCCATCATGAGACATATCCTTTTCCAAGGGGTATGTGGAGGGGAGAAACTTGGCAGGATACTTGCATCTTTGGGCAGCAAGGAGTGTGTATACATTGTGTTGATATGACATCCATATCAATCATTATGTTGTCATCACATGATTTTTATGACGAGAGTATGGGGAGGCAGCAGAATCTTGTGTTGCTATGGTTACACACGGGAGAGTATGGGAAGAAATTTTCCCATAATTATCATGGTATTTCTGGAGAAAGGGAAGGCACATCCAAAGTGCAAAGAGGCTACCCTTCATCATTTAAGGAGGAGGGGAAGGTCCTCTCACATAGCAGCATGATGGTGGATGGCTTTGGCATGTGGAATGTCAAACGGAGAAGTCATAGAGTGACAAGAGCCTTGTTACTAAGGCCTACAGTGTTGTCCCTTGAGAGCATGTTTATGTTGATGGAGTGTTTCAAAGGGAGTAGGCACCCTCTCTTATTGCAGACTTTTATAAGAAGATTCTCATGGGAGGACTCACTCATGAACCTCACCTTCAGCTCACACATGATGCATGGTAAGAAATACATTTATGTGCTTGTTGATTAATCTATTGAGTATTTGTATCTTCTCACCATATGTAAATAGTGCATTGCTCCACAAGAGAGCAAGGTTATTCATGGGTTCCATGGTCACTTTAGGGCCAAATTTTGTAATTATGATAACCCATATCTACATGACTTTGGGCCAGTGTTTTATTGTTTTGATTGGACACAGCTGATATATACTGTTGCTTACTACTTCTTAGTAGATGAGCTAACATGCATAGTTGAAAATACTTTGGAGGACAACTTGCCACTTGATGTTCCAAATTAGAAGTTGAAAAGACTGCGTTGTATCCACCATGGAGACCATATGTATCATCCAAACTGGCACATAACCTTCAGCAATTTTCTGATTTGGATGCCATATGGAAATGATGTGCCATTCATTTTGAATGGAATTTTTTGGGCCAACATGATGCATGACTTTGGAGGGAGGGTCTTTGAGGATCCAACCTTTGTCTCGCCATTTGAGGGCAACCTTATTGCAGCCCAAGATCATCATTTCCTCTACACTTGTCATGGGTGGAGAGGAAGACAGCGTGGGGTAGGCCACTTTGCCTATCATGTTCAGCCATTCAGCCCACCTTCCTTGCAGGAGCTTAAGGTGGAGGAGATCTTTCATGAGTTGCCATGTGGGAGGGTGACTCATTTTATATGGATGATAGCTTGGGGGTGGAGGTTTCATATGGGGATGACAGTTTCCCATACACTTCAGAATCCATGCCTTGAGAGGACCTCTAGACATCACTTTGCTATCCTCTTGAGTATTTCACCTTTACATGATGATACCTTGATAGCTAACTTGCATGTTGAGGAGGAGAAATGTGGAGATTTGATTGATGAGATAGCATCTTTTTACTTGGAGTTCATCATACATGGATGCTACAGGGAGATGAGGAGGAATAACTTAGTTCTATCCTTGCACTTGCTTGAGGACAAGCAATCTTTGAGAGGGGAGGACTGTAATGTTCCCAAAATTAGCATGAAGCTAATTGGAACATTGATTTTGTTTATATCATCTAGGAGGTGAATAAAATGGGTGAGGAGACCCATGAGAAGGAATAAAATCCCTCATAGTGTGAAAGGGATCATTAGATTAGCTATATTTTGCACCTTCCAGTGTGAAAAGGGACATTTGCATGAGGACAAGGTCAAGTTGACCAAGTCAAACAGCATAGTGATAGGAGGTGGAGATCATCTTGTGGGATAGCGCAGTTAAAGATGAGGGAAGTTTCCTTGATGGAGGAAACCCTAATGAGTGGGACCCATGGAGAGGGAGCTTGCATTTGTTTAAAATGAGGGCAAGGCAGCCATGGTTACTCATGCTTATGATTATTGATTTCTTGGTCTGCTTAGACTATTTGCAGTCTCCTGCTATTTAGCAGAGTTGCAGTGTTGTTTAGCACAAGGAATTACTGCTTAGGATTCCTTCTCCTTCTTGAGAGGCCTATTGAGGGATTTCACTTCATTTCTCCACATCTAGGCTCAAGGCCAAGCCACCTCCTTCAACTACGTTATTTATGTTGAAGTATAACGTTGTGTTGCAGGGTGTTGCAGTGGAGGTTCCACAGCACCATTCCTTGGCTTGTTTTTTAGAGGAGGGAGCCTTCTTTCCTTTGGGAGATCAATAAGGAAGGATTCAGAGCATATTGCAGATCTTGGCACTTGGCCAACACATTCTATTCCACCTACAGTGCAGTATCCCTCAGTGACTGCATTATTTTCAAAGTACATTTGCAGTGAGGGTTTGCAGTGTTGATTGGAGGTTGAGATCTTCAATGATAGGATCATCATTTCATTGGAAGATCCATTGGAGGAGGTCTACTCATTTTGTGCATCATCTTCCTCCATCTCCATCTAGTTCCAGTTATTGAGTTGCAGCTACTACTACAACTCCGTCATTTCTGCAATTTTTCCATTTTGTGTATATTCCAGCCAATCCTTCTAAGGATTGTTGTATTGTTGCTTCCAGGGGTTGAGATCTTGTTCCCACATCTATTTTGAGCTGTACATTTCTATATCCATATATTGATATCATTTTTCAGCATTTCTCCATAATAGACTGCACAGTCATAGCCTGGGTTTATACATATATAGCAGTGTTCTTGATTTTATTGTACATGTGTTGTTAAGGCTTGCATTGCCTTGCTTGAGTGATTGTTTCCTCAAGGATTTGTACTCTATTTACTGGTATAACATCACTTGTTGGCTATCTACATCTCCATGTATTCAGGCTTAATAAGATAATGTTGTTGCTCCCTTTCTTTTTCCTACATTGTTGCAGTCCCTTCAATGGGCACTTGTTCAAGACAACTAGGTGTGGGAGACCTGTTTAACCCACCTAGAGTGATTTATTTTGAGCCTCCTCTTGGATTCCGGTCTTAGATACATTGATCTAAGGGATCCAGGTCTTGGTTTCAAATCCTGTAGCAGCCATTCCTGAAAAATGAATTTTTCAGGCATGCCTTGCTAGCAGGTCCCATTTTGGGATATTACATACTCACTCATAAAAGAGACTTGTCACACCTGTAAGTCTTGCCTCCTTAGGGTCTTGTCCTCTCGCACTTCAATCTACCTTATATTTCTCTCTCTGTGACTCCCCTTCGGTGTCTAATGATTGTGTTATTATAACGTACTTTGGTCATACGATTAGCTCCTAACGCTCGCACGATAGGGGGGAATATGTTACACCATTTTTTGGTCATATAACTTGTTACAATTAGATGGACTAATGTACACCATGTAAGACAAATTTTACCATAGTAAAATTGCTCTCACTATGAAAAATAATTTAATAACCAATAGTTTATTAAGTTATTTCCGGTCTAAACAGGAAAACCCATGAGAAGTAATTGAATAAAACCTTATTTGTTTGATTTCCCTCAAGGGATAATTAATTAAACCATTGTTTAATTAATATTCCTAGTCATATTTAACCCAAAACAAGAAAATTAATTAGATAAATCATTATTTATCTTATTATTTTCTAGGAATAATTATTTAAAACTTTATTTAATAATATTCCTTGTTAAATTTGACTAAATCACTTATAAATAATTTAATAAATTATTATTTATTTAATTATTACTTAACCACATTCTTAAAATAATAAATAAATTATTTATTTATTTATTATTTCTAAATAAAGGGATTTGACCAAATTCAAATTATTTTTCCCTCCAACAAAAATAATAAAATATTCCATAAAAGTTGGATCTAGATTTGGTTAATAATATTTTGATTATGCACTAATATCTAGACTAACTCAATATTTTGTTATAAATATAAGGATTTTTCCATTCATTCACTACCTTTTGTTGCCTACAGATCACTCTTGATCTATACTTTTGGTCTGACTTTGATCCTCCCATCATTGTCATATTTCTCTACTTTTTGCTTGTGAGCTCCCTTTGAGTTCCATTTTTGTCTGGGTTTTCTACACCATCCAGAGAGAGAGATATTATATCTGAAGCACTGAGGACATACAAGAACCCATCCCATTGAGGGGGACTAGTAACATCTTTCTATGTTCCCTTCCCAGGTGTCATAATACAAAACAATTGTTTAAAAATTCTTGTCTTGTTCATTGGATGCATGGAGAAACTCTTGCTTATTATTTGTTGTTTAATGTCTTTAACTGCATAGATCTGGATTTCTGTAGCATTTATTCTGATCACTAACTGCAGATCTAAGGAAATTGACAACCATCTTTGATGTTAGGGTTGTTTTTTATGCACAGCTAAAGTGAGCTTTTTTCGTAGATTTGTGATTAGAATTCACACTAACACACTTCCAGCAAATCCATTCCCAGTAAAATGTCATAATATCTTAAAGGTAGGACGTTCACTAAAAATTTTATGTGTTGGTTTCCATCCTCTAGGGGATAGTTGGAAACTTTAGCATTAACTCTCCTATTGGCCCTTGTGGCCAATTGTACTAGCCAAGGGTCTTTAAACTTCTGGCTCTGCAAATCACACTTCTTTACTATCGTGGGATTTACATAACTTAAACTGGCGCCAGAATCAACCAAAATTGAAACAGTTTGGGAGTACAAGTTACATTTTAGCTCAATCATGGTTAGTTGATAATTTTCTTACCGATCCTCAAGCGTTGCATTAATTCTTGGTATATTTCGTGCCACGTCTCCTACTATATATTCCTCTTGCAAGTTAGTTGCAATCTTGTTCTTCCCACGATGAGGGAAGTTCTTATAGTAATGTGCTTCACCGCATCCCCATCATTGTAACAGCGGCTTTTGGACCTGTCCATGTTTGGGTCTACTAGAAGCTTCTGTGGGTCTCTCTTCAGCTGGCCACCTGGTCTTTTGCTGATTTCTTCCCTGCTGTCTATTTGATGTATTTATGGTAGTATTTTTATAGTTTCCAGATCTACTGCTCCTAAAATTGGAATTATTTTTATGTACCTTCTTTGGCTGCCAATTCCTACGAGCTTCTCCTTTCACCTTGGACTGCTATCGACCATGGTTTTTGGATTTAAAAGCTCGATTCTTTCCTTCATGTGGGTAGGTAAACTACTCAAGAATCGTTGTACTTTTTCTTTTTCGTCTCTTAGGTACGGTACATACCTTAATAGGGAAGTAAATTTTGTAATGAATTCATCCATTTTCATCTGTCCCAATCTCAAATCGTGAAATTATTGAGAATTTTCATCATAAAAGCGCTCAGTTAAATATTTGTCCTTAAAATATTGCTGGAATTCGTCATGAGTCACATTCTGGTCTTCGATTCCTCACACGTTCTTGACTTCCTCCCACAATAACATGGCTTTTTCCCATAATTGATATATAGCCAAGCAAGCTTTCAATTTATTATTATATTCATAGACTTGAAAATATTTATTCATGTTAACTATCCATGCCTCTGCTACCTCTTTTGCCTCTTCGTCGAATGTAGGAGGTTAATTTTTCAGAATTCACCTTGCAGCTCTACTTTCTGTCCTTTTCATCTCTTTTTCATCTGAGACATTTCCTAACTCAGCTTCATTATAATGCTAGTTCTTCTTACTCCACTGGGTGTGGCTAATCTTCGACTTATCAATAGTTTGATGTCATTTTTCACCCTCTTCCCGAGTATTTCTTTCAGGGTCGGGTTGATTTGTTCCTTTATTTTTTCTATCTAAAAGAATTTTAAGAATTCCTTCCTGTTCTCGCAATAAGCTCTCATTATCACTCCTCACTCGAACCATCTCCTCTTGTAATTGTTGCACAGTATCTAATAGTCTACTAGTCTGTCGTTGTTCTTATTTGAGTAGTCTATTGGTTTGTTGATGTTGGTCCATGCTCAACTGCACCCAAATTTATGGATTTATTTATTAGTGCTTGAATTTTAATTGAGTGAATAAGTCTTTATGAGTGATAAGGACTTAAAGGCTGGGTAGAATCTGTACGATTCAAGTCTGGAGCAATTAAAATTTGTGTACAGGCCGAGAAAGAGAACCAAATCCAAATTCTAGATTTGAGGAAGCAATACAGAGAGATGTTATGTATTCAGGCTTGAGACAGTGTAATGGTTATACGAATAACCAGAAGAACAAGCTCAGGAGAGATTAGCGCTTTTAAATACTGAACACGCTTAGGAAGGATAGCATGAAGGAAACAGAAGTGCAGAGTGGTAGTGGTCAAAGAAACAGAATAAATCTCAGGAGAGAGTTGCGAGTGAGAAGACGAAGTTACAAGCGGCGACTGTCGAAAAAAGAGTAAAGACTAAGGCAACAAAAGCCTTTAGAATATTTCCAAAGGAAGGAAATGGAAGGTGGGGATTAAAACTGCAAAGATCAGTTTGAAAGATGAACGACTAAGATAACACCACAAGATAAATTGGGGAAGTTGCGAAGACGAGCCACGTGTCGGGGAGTAGCCAAGTGCACATCGCAATCGGCGATCCTTTTAATTATATGTTAAGACTTGGCAAGTAAGTTAATTGAGTTGTGATGCGAAGTTAAGCAACAAGGGCACAGCTGAACCGTTAGATCTGGGCGAGATCAATGGTGGAGATTAAATCGCACCTAGGGTGATTTCGCAAACCGAAGATTTTAGTATTCAGCATCAAGACATCACGCGGTAAGTTATTTTTGATGCGATGCGATTTGATCGCATATCGCACAGGACAGGGGATATGTTTATTGTTAAATATTAAAATTTACGACAACGACGGATATTTCGATGCGAATTGTGAATGTGTTAAGTTATGAATCTGCGAGGAAGTAATTTATGAGAGGCGTGAAGTGTGATCTGCTAGGATTGGTCACCGTTTGTGTGGGACCATAATTGAAGGGGAAGCCTCGGTTCACGTGAAGTGGTCACGTGCAGAAACGAAGAAAGGAAAGCAAGATAAGTTTAGGAATTTAAAGGTTAAAAGTGCATAAGTAAAGGATGGCTTTAAGTTTCCGCTAAAGTTTATTTCCGCATGTAAAATTGGAATATATACTCAATTACGAGTATTAAGTCTTGGGAATGGGCAGACTTGTTTACAGTTCTGTGTATGTGGGTGTAAGCAGCGTTTTGGATGCATCATTTGGTATCAGAGCGAGTTAATGAAAAGTTGTTATAAATGAAGATTGTAGAGCTAAACTATGCATAAGACATTTGGTAGCAGAACAAAATTAGATTCAACATGAACTTAAGAAGAGATTGGAGAAGCATAAAGAAATCACAATGATGGTTGTTTTCTTGTGGAGAATGGAGATTCACTTGAATGTGAAGAGTGGATGGAGACTGCTTGTGAAACCATGTAGATATTGTTTTATTTAACACTGATTTTAGTTTTGCAGGATAAAAGACAGATTGAAGATTGATAGTTGCAGCTAATGAAGTATCTCAGCAAAAGAAGATCACAGCCCTAAGAAGCAGTGATGAAGGAAGCTGGTACGGATTTCTGAGTGAAAGAAGAGTGTGGCCAGAACTTAGTATTTCATTTGTGATTGAAATACAAGAGGAAAATTGTGTTCTCAAAACTACAGATGAGTTGAAGCCTAGAAGGAGCATTAGAATGCTCAAAGAAAGTTCCAGAGAGTGGACTAGTGGCCAAGTATAGACGAAATCTTGGCGAGGTAAATGTAGCAGGGAGGACTTGCTATTGTAGAGGCTTAAGTACAGCTCATAGTGAGTGAGGAAATCATAGAGATAGAGGAGAGATCACTACTAATAGTCAAAGAAGAGGTTCTAAGAGATACCACAATAGAAGAATGGTTAAGAAATATGTCAAAGTAGATGGCATGGATGAAGAGTATGAGAGAGAAAAGGCTGAGATAAGAATGCAATTTAAATTGTTGATAAATTTTTTCCAGAGGAGTAAAGAAGACCAGTGATTTGGTTACAGAATGAGAAAGAAAATGAAGTGGCATAAGCTACAAGAGAAGAGAGAACAACAAGTGAATATGAACTTAATAGAGGAGATGAGGAAGCTTGAGCAGATTATGGATGTTGAATTGAGGACAAAGAAGCTCTAAGGAGTTGAGCTACAACAAGACAAATTTGTTGTAGATGAACAAGTTTCTTTTGAACTTGAAGATGGAGAAGTGATGTCTGAAACATCAGTTGAGGCAATTGAGCCTTATGATTTTGAAATTAATAATTTGTGTATGTTTGCAGGTGATGTCAAAGAAGACAAAGAAGAGAGACATAATTTGAGTTTTGAGACAATTAGATCTCATATGGAAGTTCATACACAATTGGAGAGAAATATTGTTTTTCAGCATGCTAAAGCTGAAAACAGAGGAAGTTTGGCTCACAATGACGACCAAAAGCAAGAAGAAGTGGAGAAGGATATCAAGAAACCAAGTGAAGTGCTTGAGGAGGCTGATAAGAAGACCATTGAAGATTTTCTAAGTCATGTAGAGGAATTAGAATAGCAAGAGGAAGATTTGGTGACTGGATCATCAAATGAGACGATTGGGTCTTGTGATTTTGAGATTGATAATTTGACTGTGTTTTCAAGTGTTGTAGAAGGAAATCCATCTCTTGGAATTGTCTTGAATGAAGTTGAGAATTGTCAAGCAAGGTATGATGATGATTGTATTTCAGATGAAAATCAAGTTGAGTTATTATAGCAGAAGGAGTTCATAAATTCCTTGCTTAGTGAAGAAAGTATCTCCAAGGAAGATGAGACAGTTATGTCTCATATGAAGGAACCTGTTATTGTTGAGGACATGGAGGAATTGGCTTATCTGATTGACCAAAGGAAGATTGTTGGACATATATCTAAAGCTGTCACAGAGATAGACGATCATAATTTTATTCTGATGAAGAATGAGGAAGTAATGTCACCAAGAAATTGGACTTGTTACAAAGAAGGAGATATTGAGGATTGTATAGAGTATTTGGAAGAAGGTCCAAGTGAGATGGCAGATTTTTGGCTTGAGCTAAGTCTTTTGGAGAATAGACTAACAAGTCAAAGAATGAATATTCTAAATGTACAATTGAAATTGGAAAAAAGTGAGGCATGCATTTCTTATGCTAAAAAGGAATCAGTCTTAGAATTGAAGGAAGTTGAACTGACTACCAGGATTAGTCAAAGAATTGAAGAACAATCACTTAGGGTTGTCAAAGAAAAGGAAGAAAGGTATTCTGGAATTGATGAACAACATAGTGATGAGGTGTTTGAAGGGAATCAGGTAGAAAGTGAATGGCTGAAATATTTGGTGGAAGCATCTGTGTATGATTTTTTTATCAAAGATATTGAAAAAAGGTTGATTGGAGATGAGATGAAAGTTCAGAAGCAACAACACGATAAGGATGTAAGGGCGATAGTAAGAATTCAAAAACTTCAAAGAGAAGATAAAAAACAACAGTTTGAAGATAATTGGCAGAGTGAGTATCAGTTAGAACATAAATTGGACATTGAGATTGAAAAAATAAGAAAGTTGATGATCAATGTGTCCCAGAAGAAGACAACAACAAGGAAGAAAAGCAACAACAGCAAGAAAAAGATAGCAGAAGAATGTGAGAGCATAGTCAGTGGGGCAATACTCAATAAAGTATGGAGACCTACAGAACAACAACAAATAACAACAGCAACAACCAAAGAAAAAATACATAACATAGTTTGGGATCCAGGAGGACAAATATTAAAGACCCATGATCTGGAGATCATGATTATTTCACCTAGGGAGTCTAATGCAGGAGCGTCTGCTCTAAGTCAAAATTCAAAGAATAAATCAGACCTTAGGGTCTTGACATTTTTCCAAAGAGGGACTATTGTAAAGAGACATTATAAAACTCATGTAAAAAGTATTTTATTTCTTAGTGAGCATTGATAGAGAATATTCTTATTTGTTAGGTGTTAATGAGTGTTGAGTGGAGAGTCATAAATTAGGATTTCCTTAGAATAGAAATCAGTTACAAGTTTGTAGGAGTTGAGTGAGGGATGGATAAGCTCTGAATTGTTATAAATTAATTGTAAGCTCTGAGAGAAGGGAGGCCAATTTAAAAGAAAGAATATTAGGCCAAGAGATAGAGGGAAGAGTCGAGAGGAAGAGGCCAAACTAACAAAGAATATTAGGCTTGAAGTATAATAGAGAGGAGAAGCCCGAGAATCGAGAGGGTTATGTTGAAGAGATGAGGGCAATGTAAAAGCACAACGTGCAAAGACAGAATGTAAGAAGTTTTTTTTTTTGTATCTGTACATTTGCTTAGTTAATGAAAAATCAAATTCATAGTGATTGTGTTTTGTTTTTGTTATGCATAGAGTGATCCATAATAGAACGAATTCGATATCAGTGAAGTAATTAACTGAGTGCTTGAATTTTAATTGAATGAATAAGTATTTCTAAGTGATAAGGACTTAATGGCTGGGTAGAATCTATATGATTCCAGTCTGGAGCAATTAAAAATTGTGTGCAGGCCAAGAAAGAGAAACAAATCCAAATTTTCGATTCAAAGAAGCAATACAGAAAGATGTTCTGTATTCGGGCTTGAGACAGTGTAATGGTTATACGAATAACTAGAAGAACAAGCTCAGGAGAGATTAGTGTTTTTAAATACTGAACAAGCTCAGGAAAGATAGCGTGAAGGAAACGTAAGTGTAGATCGGTAGCGGTCAAAGAAACAGAAAAAGCCCAGGAGAGAGTTGCGAGTGAGAAGACAAAGTTACAAGCGGCAAAAGTCAAAAACAGAGTAAATACTAAGGCAGAAAAAGCCTTTAGAATATTTCCAAAGGAAGGAAATGGATGGTGGTGATTAAAATCTCAAAGATCAGTTTCAAAGATGAACGGCAAAGATGACACGAAAAGATAAATTGGGGAAGTTATGAAGAGGAGCCACGTGTTGGGGAGCAGCCAAGCACACATCACAATCGGCTATCCTTTTAATTATATGTTAATACTTGGAAATTAAGTTAATTGAGTTGCGATGCGAAGCCAAGCAGTAAGGGCACAATGAAAATATTAGATATGGGCAAGATCAACAGTGGAGATTAAATCGCACCTAGGGCGATTTCTTAAACCGAATATTTTAATGTTCAATGTCAAACATTGCGCGGTAAGTTATTTTTGATGCAGTGCGATGTGACCGCATATCGCACAGGATAGGGGATATGCTTATTTTTAAACATTAAAAGTTGCGACAACGAAGGAGAGTTTGTTGCAAATTACGAAAATGTTAAGTTATGAATCTACGGGAAATTAAGTTATGAGAGGCACGAAGTGCAATCTGCTATGATTAGTTACCGTTTGTGTGGGACCATAACCAAAGGTGAACTCTCGGTTCACGTGAATTAGTCACGGGCAGAAATGAAGAAGGGAAAGAAAGGTAAGTTAAGGAATTTAAAGGTTAAATGTGCATAAGTAAAGGATGGGTTTGAGTTTCCGCTAAAGTTTATTTCCGCATGTAAAATTGGAATATATACTCAGTTGTGAGTATTAAGTCTTGGGAATGGGCATACTTGTTTAAAGTTATGCATATGTGGGTGTAAGCAACCTTTTGGTTGCATCAATATTCAATGGAGGTTAAACCTTAAATTATTAGATGGATGATAGGGATTTAACCTTTATAGAATATTCTTAGTAGTATAAGAAAATCAAATGTTCCAAAGTAATTGTGCTTTTTTTCCATTTTAATTAAATTGATTAATTAAAAAAATATCATATGAACAAGTGCCATATGAAGTGTGAGATATGAGTTTTTGGGCATGTAGTATTTATAAGCCATGGTATTACCCCATGGTTGTAACCAAGATTAAGAATTCCATGATAAAGTTAAGATGAATCTCTATGGTTGATAATATTGTCACATGTTTTTGTAATGTGTGTGTTTAACTTATATATTGATTATTTTTATCTTTAATAATAATAATAATTTTAAACAAAGTTATAATTTAGTTAACTTTTATGGTTTTTGAATTTTAGCAACGTGAGTTGAAGAATTGTTTTGGTGCTTATTATGGATTGATACCTATCAATGTTTCCCAACCATTTAATTTATATAGTTATGCTAGTTGATAATTAAAATAGCATAGTGATATAATCTAAATCGCTCGTAGGTGTCAATTCATAATTTCAAAGCACTTACTTTATTAAAATCCCATGTTACTAAAATTAAAAATATATATATATAAGATAACTAAATTATAACTTAATTTAATTATTATTATTATTATTATTATTATGAAACATATATACATTTAAAAAACCAAATTTTAAACATTTACTAGCAGCTTACCTATGGACATGAAGGAACAGTTGGAATTTGACAACCCCAAAACTATGGATGATGTTGTAAGAAAAGCTTGAATTTGCTACCAGCAGATGCAGAAGAAAGATAAAAATAAAATTTGGGCAGTTAAAAATGGGAAAATAAATATACATAACAACAAAAATAATAAAGGCATCAATTTCAAGAGTGCCCATAAATGGTAGCAAGGAAAAAATGGAGAGAAGGGTCAGCAGAAAGCCCAATTGCAGAATGAATCTAACACGGTAGAACAACCCCCCAAACCTGAAGGCAACCAACTCCAAAAACCACCCCTACAATGTTGGGGCTGTGGAGGACCACATTATGTGAACAACTTCCCCTAATGTGGGAGGCTCAAACCAATATCTAACATTGATGAAGCTTCAACAATGTGAGAAGTGGAAAAAAGTATACCGAAAATTAATGTTGCGTTAGAAGATCGTCAGGCGGAATATCAACCTAACATGATTGAAGTCGAAGGTAAGCTCTTCAAACAATTTTTTTGTAATGGACCCTAAAGCCAGTTTAAGCTGCATAAGTCCTAAAGTGGTAAAATTGTGTCAATTACAAGTATACAAAATTAAAATTCCATGGCTAGTCCAACTAGCTACAGGAGCAAAAAGAAGAGTGGTAGCTTAGGTAGAGAATTGCTTAGTGCAGCTAGAAGATCAATCTATAAAGATAAATTTGAATGTTTTTTCTCTGGGGTCCTATGATATCTTAATCGAGATGGACTGGTTGGAGGTCCATTTGTCTCTAGTGAATTGTAAAGAAAAGACTTTCAGCTTCTTGAATGAGGTAGGAATGAGGTGCAAAGTGCAAGAAATCAGAAGGCTTGTGCAGTTAAGACCAATTACTACCTCCCAATTATAGGAATTATAAAAACAATATGTATACAAATGGATTCAATCTGATCATGCAATATTCTAGAGCAAGATACTAAATCCTTCTACAATTAATTTGCGGAAATCAAACACGATCGCACAATCACACCAAGTAAGAGAAAGAAGCATATCAATCGCACAACACAGATATTTTTCCTGGGGAAAGATTTATGCTCAAAACCCCTCTATATTTACTGTATAATCAACCAAGGAATCATGAAATAATAAAATGCACCCTACTCACAAGAGTCTGTTGCACTCTACCAATTGTCTCACACTGATCCGAACAAAATCAACCAACACTATTCCAATTTCCTGCCTCTACTCATCCTTCCTTGCTTGTGCAATTCTAAGAGAATTAAATCCCTATTATTTAGGAATTTCAGCCTTCCAAAACTGTGCAATACATGTAATATCCCAAAATGGGATCTGCTAGCAAGACATGACTGGAAAATGCATTTTCCAAGAATGGCTACTACAGGATTTGAAACCAAGACTTGGATCCCTTAGATAAATGTATCTAAGACAAAAATCCAAGAGGTGGCTCAAAAGAAATCCCTCTAGGTGGGTTAAGCAGGTCTCCCACACCTAGTTGTCTTCAGAAAATGCCCGATGAAGGGACTGCAAACAATTCTTGAACAAGAAGTGGAATAACAACGTATTTTACAACCATGAACTCATGAAGATCTGAATAACCAACAAATGTTGTTATAGCAGTAAAGAGAGTAAAATTCCTTGAGGAAACATCCACTCAAGCAAGGCAATGCAAGCCTCAACAATACATGTACAAGGAAATGAAGAAAGACTACCATCCTCCCAAATTAGATTCATGTCTTTGCACTTCATGGGATTTTGAAATGCAATCTTCTCAAGGATCAATTTGATCCCATAGGACCCAAATAGGTGGTAGGAAAAAACTTCCCATCATTATGTGTGTGGCTCAAGGAATGTCCAACACAAGCATGAGAGATTTTATCCATCCTAAGACGTCCTCCATCTTCTATCTGCTCCTCCTTGAATCCATGAAGATTCAAGTGTGAGAAAGGAAGAAAATCCTTGCACTCCCTGATGAGTTGAAGTGCACTTCTAATGAAATCTCTCCATGAGATCTCCCTCTCAACAATAGTCCTCCAAAACCAATGAGGTCTTGGATTTACTGAAAGTAGAAGTTTCTCTTTGAGCTGAGAGGAGCTCATTGAGAAAGGGTCATCTAGAAAGGAGAAAGGTCTTCTCACTTCAAGATGTCTACTATCTTCCATCCTTCTCTTCAAGTCTTCAAACCCCAACCTCAAATGTGACATGCAATCCAACAATGGCTCATGAGGATGATGGTTTATTTCCTTCTTGAATGTTTCAATGTTGCACAGTGCAATGCAACCAAGTTGCTCTAGATCAGCAATGGGATTTGACCCTTGGTCATGTAAAAGAAAATTTCCACAACTCTCAAAAGAATTTGCTGCAACAAAAGATAGTGGAAATATTTTCATACCTTGATAAAATTTGGGAACTTCTTGTAGGGCTGCAAGAGTTCCTTCCTCCAAAGTGTTGGCTGCCCCAACTGTTGATGCATGTGGCTGCTCCTCCATGAGTGTGACAACGTTATTACAAGACTCCTCAAGTGGTGGTGTGAGCTTTTCCTCCTTTGTTCTTTCTCCATCAAAGGTTTTGATCAACCTTTGAGTGAACTCTGCAAAAGTTCTCACCCTTTCATGGCTCAAGTGGCTAAACCACCAAACATAGGCTCCACCCTCCAAGTGCAGTGCTGAGATTTCAACATCTTCCTCCCCTGGTACAGGATGTAGTAGGAAAAATGCCTCCAACTTCCTCACCCAAGCTCTTGCTGTAGATGACCCATCAATGGTGGACAACATAAATCTATTGCCTTTGATTTCTCTTCTGTTGCAGGGTCTCTTCTCTTCCTTCAACTGGATGAAATGTGGAAAAGCTAGAGTCTCCTTGAAGGCTCTAGGTTGAGATTTGTACTCAACAAGGTACTTACTTAGAGTCAAATGATCCAAGTATCTTTCATGTTTGTCTTTTTCTTCATGAGAATAGGAAGTGCATGGTCCTTCCTCTTCTTTTTCTTCCATTTTCTTGACCTCCTTGGAGAGGTCCCTTCTGGATCTGAAAATTAGTGAGAGAAAGCTCATCTTCTTCATCACGTTGATCTTCCTTTGTCTTTTTGGGCTAAGACTCACAAGCTGAGCCAAGAAAGCTGCTTTGATACCACTGTAATATCCCAAAATCGGGCATCTCAACAAGCATGCACTAAAAACGCATTCCCAGCAACATATGCAATAAAATAGTGAAATGGACTCTTGGATCCTGTATATTAGTCATTATACAACCTAAATCCAAGAATAGAGCTAAAACAAATCAAACTAGGTGGGTTAAACAAACCTCCCACACTAGTGTAGCTGAAAACGACCAAAAACCCCAAACAGTGCAACACAAGGATTTCTACATAAAAGTGATTGCACATTATAAAGAGGGTTTTAACTCATAAAATAGGATAACAAGTAGATCTACTCATATATTGATTAATAATGCTGAAGAACAAAGATCTAGTCTCCTTATACAAAATACAAGAGAACCTGACAAGGGTTTATTGTCAAAACACTCTGCATACAAATGTGATCTTCAGAAAATTACTGAATAATCACTGCAAAATTGAAGCATAAGAGTGTAGAAGGCTGATAGATGACTAATATGATGTATATCCCTCAAGGGATTCCTCCCATGAAAGGTTGGACCTTTCAATCACAAGAAAACACTACAATGGAGCCACTAGACCATCTGTTGAATGCTGCCTCCAAAATAATGCATTCCCTAGCTAGAACAATGCTAGGAATGAAGGGTAAATATGTGGTCTGATACCACAGATCTGAAATATGCTTTAGAGCTCTCCAAACAAGTCCCTCAAGTGAAGGAAATATCCCTCCAATGAGAAACTATCTTAGAAACCGGGATTCCAATCCCTTCCACTGCTGCACCCAACTGATACCACTGTCCCTTCCAGTGCTTGCTCCCCCATATTTCTTGAGCCTGATATTGTCATATCATTATATTATCATTTTTTATGTTGCAGTGTCTCCATTAGACTGCGCTGATATAGCCTTATGTATTTCCTATGTAGCAGTGTTCTCATAATTTCTTGTACATGTCCTATTGAGGCTTTCATAGCCAAGCTTGAGTGATTGATTCCTCAAAGAATTGTACACATTTGCTGCTATAATATCAAAGCTAAGGCTATTTGTATCTTCATGTCTCAAAGCTCCTAATAATAATGATGTCATTCCATTGTATGTTCATGCATTGTTGCAGTCCCTTCATCGGGCACTTTTTGAGGACATCTAGGTGTGGGAGATCTGTTTAACCCACCTAGAGGGATTTCTTTGGAGCCTCCTCTTGGATTTAGAACTTAGACACATTGATATAAGGGATCGAGGTCCTGGATTCAAATCCTGTAGCAGACATTCCTGGAAAATTCATTTTCCATTCATGCCTTGCTAGCAATTCCCATTTTGGGATATTACAGTGGTATCGAAGCAAGATCTTTGGCTCAGCCTGTGGACTTCAAGTCAAAGTGATATAAAGGAAAGAGTAAGGACATAATGATGAAGATGATGAGTTTACTCTCATCACTTTTCAGATCCAGTAAGAACCTCTCTGAGGAGGTTGAAAAAGAAGAAGAGAAAAGGAGCAGTGGAACTCCTAGAGAGTTTCAAGAGCAGGAAGAGCCATGCACTTCCTATGATCAGGAGGAAAGACCATTGTTGCAGAGAGCTCCAGGGAAGCGGGACATATCCTTTCCTTTTGAGAGGAAGGACAAATTTCCGGAGGATGGAGGACACTTGGATCACATGGTTCTAAGTGAATACCTTGTTGGGTACAAATCCCAACCTAGAGCCTTCAAGGATACTCTATATTTTCCTCAATTCATCCATTTGGGGGAAGAGAGAAGACCTGGTGGCCAAGGAAGAATCAAGGGCAATAGGTTTCTATTGTCTACTTATGATGGGTCATCTGCAGCAAGGGTTTGGGCAAGGAGGCTTGATGCATTCTTCCAACTACATCTAGTGGTAGAGGAGGAGGCTGTAGAGATTTCAGTGCTGCACCTAGAGGGTGAAGCAAAGATTGGGTGGTTCAGCCATTTGAGCCATGAAAGAATGGTTACTTTTGATGAATTTACTCAAAGGTTGATTGAAGGCTTTGCTGAAGGAAAATCTCAAGAGAAGAAGCCCTCGCCACTAGTGGAGGGGACTTGTACCAGCACTGTCACAGCTATGGGGGATCAACCCTCAACTTCTTCAGTTGCAGGAGCCAAACTATTGGGGGGAGAAGCCCTTACATCCATGCAAGATACTTCCAAAGTTCATCAAGGTATGCCTAACTTTTCATCTCCTATTGTTTCAGCAAATCATATGGAGGATTGTGTACCATTGCACACTGCTCATTTGGGACAGCATGATTGCACTACGTTGTGTAACCTTGGTTTGATCAAGGAAGGGCTAAGACATCATCCTAATGGGCCACTGATGGGGGAGCAAGCACCCTTCCACTAATACCACTGTAATATCCCAAAATGGGATCTGCTGGCAAGGCATGACTGGAAAACGCATTTTCCAGGAATCGCTGCTACAGGATTTGAAACCAAGACCTGGATCCCTTATATCAATGTATCTAAGACCAAAATCCAAAGGAAGGAAATGGATGGTGGAGATTAAAATCGCAAAGATCAGTTTCAAAGATGAACGGAAAAGATGACACGAAAAGATAAATTGGGGAAGTTATGAAGAGGAGCCACGTGTTGGGGAGCAGCCAAGCGCACATCACAATCAGCTATCCTTTTAATTATATGTTAATACTTGGAAATTAAGTTAATTGAGTTGCAATGCGAAGCCGAGCAGCAAGGGCACAACGAAACCGTTAGATATGGACGAGATCAATGGTGGAGATTAAATCGCACCTAAGGCGATTTCTTAAACCGAATATTTTAATGTTCAACGTCAAACATTGCGCGGTAAGTTATTTTTGATGTGATGCAATGTGATCGCATATCGCACAGGATAGGGGAAATGTTTATTTTTAAACATTAAAAGTTGCGACAACGAAGGAGAGTTTGTTGCAAATTACGAAAGTGTTAAGTTATGAATCTACTGGAAAGTAAGTTATGAGAGTCGCGAAGTGCAATCTGCTATGATTAGTTACCGTTTGTGTGGGACCATAACCAAAGGTGAACTCTCGGTTCACGTGAATCAGTCACGTGCAGAAACGAAGAAGGGAAAGAAAGGTAAGTTAAGGCATTTAAAGGTTAAAAGCGCATAAGTAAAGGATGGGTTTAAGTTTCTGCTAAAGTTTATTTCCGCATGTAAAATTGAAATATATACTCAGTTGCGAGTATTAAGTCTTGAGAATGGGCATACTTGTTTAAAGTTCTGCATATGTAAGTGTAAGCAACCTTGAGAACAAGAATCTTGCTAAACCACTTTTACAAAATAAAAATGACAACATCCCACAAATAGGCAAATAACTTTTACATCAATAGAAACAAAAAATAAAGTTCATCTATATTTATTAGCATTTACCGTTTACCGAATCTTCCACCAAAACTTGGATTGTATAAATTTTAACAACCGCATGTAATTGCATCACCATTCATTGCCTTTTATCACTTTGACATGTGATGTGTATTTAAAGGTGACACACTGAAGTGCCAAATCGTTCCGAGGTTTGCTTTCGTCGTCCTTCGCTCATGAGTACCACCCAATTCCTTATAATTTTCTTGACACTTGCATGGCCATACCTTTTTTTTTTTCAGAAAGTTGCATGGCCATACCTTAAAAGATTATCAAATGGTTTTCATTGGAAGCTTCGACTAATTAGTTTTGTAGAAAGTGTTCCGTACAGTTTCAGGTGCATGGTTTACCTAATGATATGGAAAATGGTTTTTCCTATTTTATAAATTTATTTTATATTTTGTTTTGAATTTTTATATAATTAATTTAATAAAATACTTAATATTTAATATAATTTTAGAAATTAAAATGAGAAAACATAATTTATTATATAATTTTTTTTAATTATATATTTTAATATATAATTTGGAAAATTATTTATATTGAAATATTTAATTAAAATAATCTTTATTATTTCAATGCAATCTTAATTGAAAATTCATTTATACTCTTTTGTCCGAATAATAAAATCATTTTTATCAACAAAAAAATATTTTTTAATAAAATAAAACTTAAATATTAGCAGAAAATAATAAAAATTTTACTATAATTACAAAGTTTTTATTTTGAAAATAATAATTATATTCCATAATACTATATTTTGATATTGTAGTAATGAATTTTAATAAATATAATTATTTACGATTTATAAATTTTAATTAACCATCCTTATAAATTTAAGTTTATTTTTTAATATTTTTATTTAAAAAATAAATAAATATTAATAAATTTATATTATCTTATTTATTTATATATAGATAAATACTTTCCTATATGAGTAGCTTTCAAATAATATAACTTTTTAATTATAACCCTATTATGAATGTCATAAACTAATAAATGATTTTTAAAATGTTATAGGTTTGGACTAAATACCATTTAGTCTTATAAATTTATAATTTTTTGGACATTATATTGTTTTAGTCTTACCAATCTATTGTTTGCTTTGAAAATTATGGAAATTCTCGCAAGATTTTAATAAAATCTGGCAGGGATTTTTGTAAATCCAAGTTACAACTGTTAAACTTCAAGATTTTGGGTGCCCCAAAAGTTTTTGATGGCGTTGAATCTATTTCCACAATCTTTTGCTTGTCTGCCTCCGCCTCCATAAACGACACCAATTATATTATTTTAATTATTTTATTTTGTATATTTTTTATACAAAAATATTTATAAAATATATATTAATGTGGTTTTATAAATTAAATTATTGGTAAACAAAGTATTTATTTCATGATATAACTCAAAAACCATAAAAATTAACTAGTTTATAATTTTATTTTAAATTATTATTATTAATATTAATGATAAAGAAATTAATATATAAGTTAAATATGACAACATTATTTTAATTAATCAATTTAATTAAAAAGGTAAAAAGGGCATAAATGTTTTGAAGATAAATCTCATGCTTTAATTTGATTTTGAAGATATTTGATGCAGAGCATCTACTCAAAGTCAAAAGTCAAAGAATAAATCAGACCTTAGAGTCTTGACATTTGTCCAAAGAGGGACTATTGTAAAGAGAAAATATAAAACTCATATAAAAAGTATTTTATTTCTTAGTGAGCATTGATAGAGAATATGCTTAGTTGTTAGGTGTCAATGAGTGTTGAGTCAATGTAGCAAATCCCCTTAAGAAATGGGATATTAGAGAGAGTATTTTTTGTTTATGCTAAGAAGATAGGAGAGTCATAAATTAGGATTTCCTTAGAATAGAAATCAGTTGCAAGTTTGTAGGAGTTGAGTGAGGGCTGGATAAGCTCTAAATTGTTATAAATTAATTGTAAGCTCCGAGAGAAGGGAGGCCAATTTAAAAGAAAGAATATTAGGCCAAGAGATAGAGGCGAGAGCCAAGAGGAAGAGGCCAAACTAACAAAGAAGATTAGGCCTGAAGTATAGTAGAGAGGAGAAGCCCGAGAATCGAGAGGGTTTTGTTGAAGAGATGAGGGCCATGTAAAAGCTCAGCTTGCAAAGATCGGATGTAAGAAAGTTTTTTTTATATCTCTACATTTTCTTAGTTAATGAGAAATCGAATTCATAGTGACTGTGTTTTGTTTCTGTTATGCGCTGAGTGATCCATAATAGAACGAATTCGATATCGGTGAAGTCATTAACTGAGTGCTTGAATTTTAATTGAAAGAATAAGTCTTTATGAATGATAAGGACTTAATGGCTGGGTAGAATCTGTACGACAAGTATGGAGCAATTAAAAATTATGCGCAGGCCGAGAAAGAGAAACAAATCCAAATTCTAGGTTCGAGGAAGTAATACAGAAAGATGTTCTGTATTCGGGCTTGAGACAGTGTAATGGTTATACGAATAACCAGAAGAAAAAGCTTAGGAGAGATTAGCGCTTTTAAATACTGAACATGCTTAGGAAGGATAGCGTGAAGGAAACAGAAGTGCAGAGTGGTAGTGGTCAAAGAAACAGAAGAAAGATCAGGAGAGAGTTGCGAGTGAGAAGACGAAGTTACAAGCAGCGACAGTCGAAAAAAGAGTAAAGACTAAGGCAACAAAAGCCTTTAGAAGATTTCCAAGGGAAGGAAATGGACGGTGGGGATTAAAACCGCAAAGATCAGTTTCAAAGATTAACGACTAACATAACACCACAAGATAAATTGGGGAAGTTGCGAAGAGGAGCCACGTGTCGGGGAGCAGCCAAGCGCACATCGCAATCGGAAATCCTTTTAATTATATGTTAAGACTTGGAAAGTAAGTTAATTGAGTTGCGATGCGAAGTCGAGCAACAAGGGCACAACGGAACCGTTAGATCTAGGCGAGATCAATGGTGGAGATTAAATCACACCTAGGGTGATTTCGCAAACCGAAGATTTTTGTGTTCAACGTCAAGACATCACGCAGTAAGTTATTTTTGATGCGATGCAATTTTATCACATATCACACAGAACAGGGGATACGTTTATTGTTAAACATTAAAATTTGTGACAACGACGGAGAGTTCTCTATGAATTGCGAAAGTGTTAAGTTATGAATCTGCGGGGAAGTAATTTATGAGAGCCGTGAAGTACGATCTGCTGTGATTGGTCACTGTTTGTGTGGGACCATAACCGAAGGGGAAGCGTCGGTTCACGTGAAGCGATCACATGCAGAAACGAAGAAAGGAAAGAAATATAACTTTAGGTGTTTAAAGGTTAAAAGCGCATAAGTAAAGGATGGGTTTAAGTTTCCGCTAAAGTTTATTTCCGCGTGTAAAATTGGAATATATACTCAATTACGAGTATTAAGTCTTGGGAACGGGCAGGCTTGTTTAAATTTCTGTGTATGTGGGTGTAAGCGACCTTGTGGCTGCATCATTTGGTATCAGAGTGAGTTAATGAAAAGTTGTTATAAATGAAGATTGTAGAGCTAAACTATGCATAAGACATTTGGTAGCAGAACAGAATAAGATTTAGCGTGAACTTAAGAAGAGATTGGAGAAGCATAAAGAAATCACAATGATTGTTGTTTTCTTGTGGAGAATGGAGATTCACTTGAATGTGAAGAGTGGATGGAGACTGCTTGCGAAACCATGTAGGTATTGTTTTATTTAACTCTGATTTGAGTTTTGCAGGATAAAAGACAGATTGAAGATTGATATTTGCAGCTAATGAACTATCTCAACAAAAGAAGATCACAACCTTAAGAAGCAGTGATGAATGAAGCTGGTAAGTATTTATGAGTGAAAGAAGAGTGTGGCCAGAACTTATTATTTCATTTGTGATTGAACTACAAGAGGAAAATTGTGTTCTCAAAAGCACAGATGAGTTGAAGCCTAGAAGGAGCATAGGAATGCTCAAAGAAAATTCCAGAAAGTGGACTAGTGGCCAAGTATACAGGAAAGCTTGGCGAGGTAAATGTAGCAGGGAGGACTTTCTATTGTAGAGGCTTAAGTACGGCTCATAGTGAGTGATGAAATCATAGAGATAGAGGAGAGATGACTACTGATAGTCCTAGAAGAGGTTCTAAGAGAGACCACAGTAGAAGAATGGTTAAGAAATATGTCAAAGTAGATGGCATGGATGAAGAGTATGAGAGAGAAAAGGCTGAGATAAGAATGCAATTTAAATTTTTGATAAAGTTTTTCCAGAGGAGTAAGGAAGACCGAAGATTTGGTTACAGAATGAGAAAGAAAATGAAGTGGCATAAGCTACAAGAGAAGAGAGAACAACAGGTGAATATGAACATAATTGAGGATATGAGGAAGCTTGAGCAGATTATGGATGTTGAATTGAGGACAGAGAAGCTCTAAGGAGTTGAGCTACAACAAGACAAAGTTTCTAGAGATGAACAAGTTTATTTTAAACTTGAAGATCGAGCAGTGATGTTTGAAACATCAGTTGAGGCAATTGAGCCTTATGATTTTTAAATTAATAATGTGTGTATGTTTGCAGGTGATGTCAAAGAAGACAAAGAAGAGAGACATAATTTTAGTTTTGAGACAGTTATATCTCATATGGAATTTCATACACAATTGGAGAGAAATATTGTTTTCCAGCATGCTAAAGTTGAAAACAAAGGAATTTTGGCTCACAATGATGACCAAAATCAAGAAGAAGTGGAGAATGATATCAAGCAACCAAGTGAAGTGCTTGAGGAGGCTGATAAGAAGACCATCGAAGATTTTCTAAGTCATGTAGAGGACTTAGAACAACAAGAGGAATATTTGGTGACTGGATCATCAAATGAGACGATTGGGTCTTGTGATTTTGAGATTGATAATTTGACTGTGTTTGCAGGTGTTGTAGAAGGAAATCCATCTCTTGGAATTTTCTTGAATGAAGTTGAGAATTGTCAAGCAAAGTAGGATGATGATTATATTTCAGATTAAAATCAAGTTTAGTTATTATAGCAGAAGGAGTTCATAAATTCCTTGCTTAGTGAAGAAAGTATCTCCAAGGAATATGAGATAGTTATGTCTCATATGAAGGAACCTGTTATTGTTGAGGACATGGAGGAATTGGCTTATCTGATTTACCAAAGGAAGATTGTTGGACATATATCTAAAGCTGTTATAGAGATAGACGATCATAATTTTATTCTGATGAAGAATGCAGAAGTAGTGTCACCAAGAAATTGGACTTGTCACAAAGAATGAGATATTGAGGATTGTATAGAGTATTTGGAAGAAGTTCCAAGTGAGATGGCAGATTTGTGGCATGAGCTAAGTCTTTCAGAGAATAGACTAACAATTCAAAGAATGAATATTCTAAATGTACAATTGAAATTGGAAAAAAGTGAGGCATGCATTTCTTATGCTAAAAAGGAATCAGTCTTAGAACTGAAGGAAGCTGAACTGACTACCAGGTTTAGTCAAATAATTGAAGAACAATCACTGAGGGTTGTCAAGGAAAAGGAAGAAAGATATGCTAGAATTGATGAACAACATAGTGATGAGGTGTTTGAAGGGAATCAGGTAGAAAGTGAATGGCTAAACTATTTGCTAGAAGCATCTGAGTATGATTTTTTTATCAAAGATATTGAAAAAAGGTTGATTGGAGATGAGATGAAAGTTCAGAAGCAACAAGACGATAAGGATGTAAGGGCGGTAGTAAGAATCCAAAAACTTCAAAGAGAAGATGACAAACAACAGTTTGAAGATAATTGGCAGAGTGAGTACCAGTTAGAAGATAAACTGGACATGGAGATTGAAAAAATAATAAAGTTGATGATCAAGGTGTCTCAGAAGAAGACAAAAACAAGGAAGAAAAGCAACAGCAGCAAGAAAAATACAGCAGAATAATGTGAGAGCATATTCGGTGGGGAAATACAAAATAAAGTATGGAGACCTACAGAAAAACAAAAAATAACAACAGCAACAACCAAAGAAAAACTACAAAACGTAGTTTGGGATCCAGGAGGACAACTATTAAAGACACATGATCTGGAGATCATGATTATTTTACCTGGGGAGTCTGATGTAGGAGTGTCTGCTCTAATTCAAAATTCAAAGAAGAAATCAGACATTAGGGTCTTGACATTTGTCCAAAGAGGGACTATTGTAAAGAGACATTATAAAACTCATGTAAAAATTATTTTATTTCTTAGTGAGCATTGACAGAGAATATTCTTATTTGTTAGGTGTTAATGAGTGTTGAGTCAATGTAACAAATCCCCTTAAGAAATGGGATATTAGAGAGAATATATGTTGTTTATGCTAAGAAGATGGGAGAGTCATAAATTAGGATTTCCTTAGAATGGAAATCAGTTACAAGTTTGTAGGAGTTGAGTGAGGGTTGGATAAGCTCTGAATTGCAATAAATTAATTATAAGCTCTGAGAGAAGGGAGGCCAATTTAAAAGAAAGAATATTAGGCCAAGAGATAGAGGGAAAAGCCAAGAGGAAGAGGCCAAACTAACAAAGAAGATTAGGCTTGAAGTATAGTAGAGAGGAGAAGCCCGAGAACCGAGAGGGTTATGCTTAAGAGATGAGGGCAATGTAAAAGCACAACGTGCAAAGACATAATGTAAGAAGGTTTTTTTTGTATCTGTACATTTTCGTAGTTAATGAAAAATCGAATTCATAGTGACTATGTTTTGTTTCTGTTATGCACAGAGTGATCCATAATAGAACGAATTCAATATCGATGAAGTAATTAACTGAGTGCTTGAACTTTAATTGAATGAATAAGTTTTTCTGAGTGATAAGGACTTAATTTCTGTGTAAAATCTATACGATTCCAATCTAGAGCAATTAAATTGTGTGCAGGCCAAGAAAGAGAAACAAATCCAAATTATGGATTCAAAGAAGTAATACAGAAAGATGTTCTGTATTCGGGCTTGAGACAGTGTAATGGTTATACAAATAACAAGAAGAACAAGCTCAGGAGAGATTAGCGCTTTTAAATACTGAACAAGCTCAGGAAAGATAGCATGAAGCAAACGTAAGTGCAGATTGGTAGCAGTCAAAGAAACAGAAGAAAGCCCAGGAGAGAGTTGTGAGTGAGAAGACGAAGTGACAAGCTGCGACAGTTGAAAACAGAGTAAATACTAAGGTAGAAAAAGCCTTTAGAATATTTCCAAAGGAAGGAAATGGATGGTGGTGATTAAAACTGCAAAGATCAGTTTCAAAGATGAACGGCTACGATGACACGAAAAGATAAATTGGGGAAGTTGTGAAGAGGAGCCACATGTCGGGGAGCAGCCAAGCGCACATTGCAATCAACTATCCTTTTAATTATATGTTAATACTTGGAAAGTAAGTTAATTTAGTTGCGATGCGAAGCCGAGCAACAAGGGCACAACGGAACCGTCAGATCTGGGCGAGATCAACGGTGGAGATTAAATCGCACCTAGGGCGATTTCGCAACCGAATATTTTAATGTTCAACGTCAAACATTGCACGGTAAGTTATTTTTGATGCGATACGATGTGAGCGCATATCGCACAGGATAGGGGATACGTTTATTTTTAAATGTTAAAAATTGAATTGCGACAACGAAGAAGATTTCATTGCGAATTGCGAAAGTGTTAACTTATGAATCTGCGGGGAAGTAAGTTATGAGAGGCACGAAGTGCAATCCGCTATGATTAGTCACCGTTTGTGTGGGATCATAACCGAAGGTGAAGCCTCGGTTCACATGAATCAGTCACGTGCATAAACAAAGAAAGGAAAGAAAGGTAATTTAAGGCGTTTAAAGGTTAAAAGCGCATAAGTAAAGGATGGGTTTAAGTTTCCGCTAAAATTTATTTCCACATGTAAAATTGGAATATATACTCAGTTTCAAGTATTAATTCTTGGGAACGGGCATACTTGTTTAAATTTCTGCGTATGTGGGTGTAAGTAGCCTTTTGGTTGCATCAATATTCAATGGAGGTTAAATCCCTAACACCTTAAATTATTAGATGGATGATAGGGATTTAACCTTTATAGAATATTCTTAGTAGTATAAGAAAATCAAATGTTCCAAAGTAATTGTGCCTTTTTTTTCCATTTTAATTAAATTGATTAATAAAAAAAAATATCATATGAACAAGTGCCATATGAAGTGTGAGATATGAGTTTTTGGGCATGTAGTATTTATAAGCCATGGTATTACCCCATGGTTGTAACCAATATTAAGAATTACATGATAAAGTTAAGATGAATCTCTGTGGTCGATAATCTTGTCACATGTTTTTGTAATGTGTGTGTTTAACTTATATATTGATTATTTTTATCTTTAATAATAATAATAATTTTGAACAAAGTTATAATTTAGTTAAATTTTATGGTTTTTTAATTTTAGCAATGTGAGTTGAAGAATTGTTTTGGTGCTTATTATGGATTGATACCTATCAATGTTTCCCAACCATTTAATTTATATAGTTATGCTAGTTGATAATTAAAATAATATAGTGATATAATATAAATCGCTCGTAGGTGTCAATTCCTAATTTCAAAGCACTTACTTTATTAAAACCCCATGTTACTAAAGTTAAAAATATATATAAGCTAACTAAATTATAACTTAATTTAATTATTATTATTATTATTATGAAACATATATACATTTAAAAAACCAAATTTTAAACATTTACTAGCAGCTTACCTATGGACATGAAGGAACGGTTGGAATTTGACAACCCCAAAACTATGGATGATGTTGTAATAAAATCTTGAATTTGCTACCAGCAGGTGCCGAAGAAAGATAAAAAGAAAATTTGGGCAGTTAAAAAGGGCAAAATAAATATACATAACAACAAAAATAATAAAGGCGTCAATTTCAAGAGTGCCCATAAATGGTAGCAAGGAAAAAATGGAGAGAAGGGTCAGCGGAAAGCCCAACTGCATAATGAATCTAACATAGTAGAAGAACCCCCCAAACCTGAAGGCAACCAACTCCAAAAACCACCCCTACAATGTTGGGGCTGTGGAGGACCACATTATGTGAATAACTTCCCCTATTGTGGGAGGCTCAAACCAATATCTAACATTGATAAAGCTTCAACAATGTGAGAAGTGGAAAAAAGTATACCGAAAATTAATGTTGCGTTAGAAGATCGTCAGGCAGAATATCAACCCAACATGATTGAAGTCGAAGGTAAGCTCTTCAAACACATTTTTTCTAGTTTAATATACCCTGAAGCCAATTTAAGTTGCATAAGTCCTAAAGAGGTAAAATTGTGTCAATTACAAGTATACAAAATCAAAATTCCATGGCTAGTCCAACTAGCTACAGGAGTGAAAAGAAGAGTTGTAGCTAAGGTAGAGAATTGCTTAGTGGAGCTAGTTAAGAGACTAGCCACAACTAGTTAAATTAGAGAATTCTCTAGCTAAGGTGGAGAATTTTACGTTTACATAAATTAACAACCTATTGATTTTATGTTAATAGAATTTATATATTACAAATTTTTTAAATAAAATAGTAATCTTTAGTTTCTATTTTGTTCTTCTTATCATGAAAACTAAAAATGACATACTTGTAGAAAATCTCTAACACAACTATAATACCATGTAGAAATTATATCAATGGATTCAATCCGATCATGCAATGTACTAAAGCAAGATATTGAATACTTCTATAAAATTTTCAGAATATAAAACATTTTCGCTCACTCAAATGCAAGTAAGAGAAAGAATTAAATCAATACACAACACTAGATATTCCTGGGGAAAGCAACTGCTCAAAACCCCTCCATATTTATTGTATAATCAACCAAGGAATCATGAAACAATACAATGTATTTGTGATCACCACAACCTCATACACTCTACCAATTTCTTCACACTAATCTAAGAAAAATTGGACAAACACGTAACCAATTATCAACCTACCCTCAGCCTACCCTGCTTATGCAATCCCTATAGAATTAATCCCCTATTAAAAAGGAGATTGAGCCTTCCTTGATTTGCGCAATTCATCAAGGGCTTCCCATGGTATTACAACTGCACCTGGGTTGTAGAAATTTATAAACACAATAATGTATTTCCGGACTCCTTTGATCTTACATTTTTATCCACTGATAAATACATAATCCTTCTACTCAATTCTTTGCAAAAATTAAAATGCCAATTGAAAACACATCTGAAGAAAAATCAATTGCACATAACAAGATGTTTTACCAGGAAAGCTTAAAGCTAAAAACCCCAACTATCATATATTATGTATATCACGGAATCATGAAATAATCTCATACAAAGCTCAGCTCATAGAGCTCTCAGTACAATATAAAATTGTCTCACACTGTCATACAAAAATTGGTTCAGAAATGCACCAATTTACTTCCTCCTAGCAGCCTGCCTCTACTGCACAATCGCTGTTGAAGAAGATCCCTTAATGAATTCGATATTGCCTTGCCTTGACTGTGCAATCCTCATTGCAACTCCAATGTGTGTGTAGATACATTGAATGCATCACTATAGTCACAACTAATAGTCAAACACACCCTTTCACATGTCTCTCCACTGGGTCTCCATTAGATCTGACATGCAAGTAGTTAATTGTTGTATTTCTTTAGTTGCAAGTAAGACACTGCTTGTGAATTAATTAAATAATTAATTCACTCATCTCTCACTAGTGTATCTTTAGTTACAACTAGCACAACTGAGTTTAACTCACTTAACTGAGTTAAACTAAATAACAACTCCCATAACTACTCTTCCAACTCTGTTGCAACTCTGCCACAATCAGTTATAACGAAGTCCATCATGCATGGGTCACTAACTAACCTTGGAATGCATAATCCTTCAACTAACTGGTTTTCCACATCAGTTAACTGAAATCAAGTGCTCCAAGAGAATAAGTTATTATTTATTGTCTGATTATCATTAAGGGCTAATAATAAACGACATGCATTCTATTTTTAGATATGCGATCTATAAATAGAATTCGCCCATGTTCTAAAAATAGAAACTCATCTAAAGATAGAATTTTCTCAACCACCTAGAATCAGAATCCTGCTAATTTTAGAATACGCTCACCATTCTAAAAATAGACATGTACCTAAAAATAGCCTGCGAGCCCCACCTACTGAAGGTGCTTAATTTTCACTAGGATCATCATCTTGTTGAATCTCAACACTCCCTCTCAACAAGAAAGGGATTATCCTTCACCTCGATCCTATCTATGGTATTCAAATTTTCTCCTGGTGAGCGCCTTCATCAGAATATCTGCATCCTGATCTTCCGTAGGAATGTACTGAAGCAACATGATCTTCCATTGCACACAATCTCCGATATGACGATACCGGATATCTATATGCTTATATATATCATGAAACACAGGATTAATCGAGAGTTTAATGCAACTCTGATTATCACAGTGAATCACTGTAGGATCTAAATGAGAACAGAACAAACTGACTAGGATCTTCCTCATCCAGAGAGCCTCACATGCAGCTTGACTTGCTTTCATGTATTTTGCTTATGCTAAACTGAGTGCCACAGGTCTCTATTTCCCGATGTACCAAGAAACAGTTGTAGATCCGAAACTGAAAACCTATCCTAATGTGCTCTTTCTGTCCGTTGGGCTACGTGCCCAATCTGCATCCGTGAAGCCATGCAACTTCACCTCATCTATCTGTCTGTACCATAAGCCATACTTAGATGTGCCCCTGAGATATCTCAGGACATGCTTTCCCGCCTTCCAAAATATCTTGGTAGGATTAACCATCGCTTGACTAATCTGGTTCACCGCATAGCGTATGTCTAGTCTTGTATTAACTAAATACATGAGCGAACCCACCAACTGTCGAAAGACAGTAGCATCCACTACCTCTGCCGATGTAGCATCTTATTTCCTCCAGTTTCCTGGAAGAGGAGTATCCATGGGTTTGCAACCCTCCATGTGAAACTTACCGAGTATCTCCCGAGCATACTTGCTTTGAGACACAAAATTTCACCATCTCGCTGCCATATTTCCAATTCGAGGAAATAATGAAGGAGGCTCATATCCTTCATCTCGAACTCCTTTGCAAGGTCCTCCTTACATGAGTGTATCAGCTACTCATCACCAGTTAGTATTAAATCATCAACATAAAGAACAATGATTAAAAGATTACCCTCCACCAGAATATGGTATAGGTTTGCATCCGCCTCACTCTTGGTGAAGCCAAGTCCAGTGAAATCGTTGTCGATTCGAGTGTACCAAGCACGAGGTGCTTGCTTCAGCCCATACAGTGCTATTTTGAGTCTGCACACATGCGACTCGCTGCTGAAGATCTCAAATCCTTCAGGATGCTCAATGTACACTTCTTCCTCAATGATCTCATTAAGGAACGTAGTCTTCACATCCATCTGATGAATGTGCCAACCCATCTGCGCTGAGAGAGCAAGGATGGTCTTTATGGAAGAATATCTTGCAACAGGTGCAAAGGTTTCTTCATAATCAATCCCCTCAATCTGTGAGAGGCCCGAGCAACAAATCTTGCCTTATACTTCTCAACACTCCCATCAGCAGCTTGCTTTACCTTGTAGATCCATCTTGAACCTACCATTGATTTATCAACCGGCCTTGGAACAATTTCCCAAACACTATTTCTGACAATGGATTCATACTCCTCCACCATTTCATCTACCCATGTGGGCTCCTACACTGCTTCCTAAAAAGAAGATGGCTCTGTCACAATACATTTTCTCATGAGAGCCATGTATCCAGTGAATCGATCAGGAGACTGCCTCTATCTATGTTGTGAAGTAGGGGCTCCTACATTCTGTGCCGCATCAAGCCTCAGCCTCTCAGCTTTTGTGGTACGCAATCTACCAATTCTGATGTTTGGCTCTGCGTGAGTGGACTCATCCACTCCATGATCCTCCTACGTGTCTGATCCACATCTAGAGGCTCATTTTTGGGAACAAGCGGTTCCTCCTCTGCATGCAAGTGTAACTCCCTCTCAAGTGACAACTTCATGGCTTTCTCCTCATTGAATTTTATATCCCGTCGCACCACAGTCATTCAACTATTTGGAAAATACACACGATAATTATGGGGTGTTTCTGTGTACCCCACAAATATCCCAACTTCAGCAGTCGGCTCTAGCTTCTTCCTAGTGTTCTTGGTCACATGAACATAAACAAATGAGCCAAAAATCTTAAAGTGAGAAACATCTGGTTTCTTACCAGTAAAAGCTTCTTCAGGTGTACTCATGACAAGTACTCTATGAGGACAACGGTTTTGCACATAAACCGTAGTGTTGCATGCTTCCGCCCACAAGTGCACTGATAGGTCTTGATCATGCAGCATAGCTCGTGCAGCACCCACGATCATTTGGTTCTTCCTCTCTGCGACCCCATTCTGCTGTGGGTTATGAAGCGCTATGAGTTCTCTTCGAATTCCTTCTTTGCTAAAAAAGTCTTTGAATTCATTCAAGATATATTCACCACCATTATCACTTTGCATAGCCTTCACTTGCTTCCCTGACTCTTTCTCCACCAATGCTTTAAAATCACAGAACTTTGAGAATTTTTTATCCTTCTTCTACATGAATAATATCCAGCATCTATGAGAATAGTCATCAACAAAAATAACATAATACCTGTGTTTTGTTGTTGAAGCAACCGAGAATGGTCCACACACGTCTGTTTGAACTCTCTCCAGGTTCAACGAATCATGGTTCTCCTTTTCATGAAAGGTGGTCTTCACAAACTTACCCATAGTACATCCCTTGCATTGATCTATCTACAAAATTGTACCCTTGGGAATTCCAGTATAAATCTATTGCAAAATGTTCAGGGAACCATGGTGAAGATGGCCCAATCGCCTGTGCCATAATTCTCCCTCATCCCGGCTCACCACTTCTTCTTCTTTTCCCACCATTGCAGCACAGCCATCTACCTCCAGCTTGTAGAGATTCTTGACTCGAATCCCTATCTTCTTGGTTTGACTCGTTGTTTTATGTCGCAGGAAATCTTTTCCATTGTTGAAAACAACGTCATAACCTCTGTCCTCCAACATTGCGACTAAGACCAAGTTCTTCTTTAGACCTGGAACATGCATAACATATTTCAACATAAATGGTTTACCTAACTCCCTCTCAAAGGTAATGGTACCAATGTCGATCGCACTATATCTGCCATCGTCACCCATCTCTATATGCATTTGGAGATCTTTCTCCTCCAAGTCGCTGAACAACTCATTATCTCCCATCATGTGGAAGGAAGCACCACTATCAAGATACCACACCGATCCCATTACGCTTGAAACCAAGCATGCGATCAAGGAGAAATAAATTTCAAATTTTGAGGCAAGGGCCTCACCAGCTGCAGCTCCAATAGCCTTCTTGTTCTTCTTTTTCTGTGGGCAGTTAGTGGTGAGATGCCCATGTTCTTGACAGTGAAAACACTTCACCTTGGACAAATCCAACTTCTTGCCTTTAGCCTCGGATTTTGGATGGGATTTATTCCCCTTCCCTTTCCTTGCTTTGGCAGCCAAATCACAATCCTCATCATCATCATGTTTTGATGAAGAGTCATCCCTGGTACTCCGCCTTATCTCCTCCTGCACTAGATCCAACCAAAGTTGCTCCCAATCTGGTAGTTTCTCCCGTCCATTGACAGAGTCTTGAAAACTATGCCAACTCTTCAGAATTCCAAGGAGAGCCAAGCTCACCAAGTCATCATTAGCAACTGTAATTCCCACACTCCCCAGCTCATCCCTACATTGGAAAAACTTCATGAGATACCTTGGAATACTATCGCCCTTCTCCATTTTGATTTTTCTGAGTTTATCTTTTAGCGCCAACTTCCTATGGTTGCAGCTGCTTTGGAAAATATCTGTCAAAGCCTTCCACATTTTAAATGGAGTGGCTTTCCCATGAAGGCTTGACACATAAATGGTCTTTCACACCCTCCAATAGAATTCTTCTCGTCTTGCTACTTTCTTTTTCCATGCGTCAAGCAATGCAGCATCCGTCGAAGTGGGCTTAGGAACATCGCTATCGATGAAATCCTTCAAGCCATTATCTTCAAGAAGCACCTCCATCCTGTCCTTCCAGGATATTTAGTTTGAGCTTCCCTCGACTTCATACTCCAACCGCAACCCATTGAAATTCATTTCAATGTTTACTCAATTGTCGCACCAAGAAATTCTTGCAGCAAATTCGAATTGTTCCTCCAACAAAAACTCAACGCTGCTTCAATATTGCAATCTTCAGTGATTAACACTGCTCCGATACCATGTAGAAATTTATAAACACAATAATGTATTTCCGGACTCCCCAAATCTAACAATTTTATCCACTATTAAATACAGAATCCTTCTACTCAATTCTTTGCGGAAATTAAATTGCCAATTGCAAACACATATGAAGAAAAATCAACCACACATAACAAGATGTTTTACCAGGAAAGCTTAAAGCTGAAAACCCCAACTATCATATATTATGTGTATCATGGAATCATGAAACAATCTCATACAAAGCTCATCTCACAGAGCTCTCAGTACAATATATAATCGTCTCACACTGTCATATAAAAATTGGTTCACACACGCACCAATTTACTGCCTCCTGACAATTTGCCTCCATAGCACAATCCCCGCTGAAGAAGATCATTGGATGAATTTGATCTTGCCTTGCCTTGACTGTGCAATCCTCATTGGAAACTCCAATGTGTGTGTAGAATAATTTCATGCATCGCTATAGTCACAACTGATAGTCAAACACACCCTTTCACCTACTTATCCACTAGTTCTCCACTGGATCTGACATGCAAGTAGTTAACTATTGTATTTCTTCAGTTGCAAGTAAGACACTGCTTGTGAATTAATTAAATAATTAATTCACTAATCTCTCACTAGCGTATCTTTAGTTACAACTAGCACAACTGAGTTTAACTCACTTAACTGAGTTAAACTAAATAACAACTCCCATAACTACTCTTCCAACTCTATTACAACTCTACCACAATCAGTTATAACGAAGTCCATCAAGGATGAGTCACCAAACAACCTTGGAATGTGTAATTCCTTCAGCTAATTGGTTTGCCACATCAGTTAACTGAAATCAAGTGCTCCAAGAGAATAAGTTGTTATTTATTGTCTGATTATCATTAAGGGCTAATAATAATCGACATGCATTCTATTTTAGATATGCAATCTATAAATAGACTTCGCCCATGTTCTAAAAACAGAAACTCATCTAAAGATAGAATTTGCTCAACCATCTAGAATCAGCATGCTGCTAATTTTAGAATATGCTCACCATTCTAAAAATAGACATACACCTAAAAATATCCTGCGGGCCCCACCTAGTGAAGGTGCTTAATTTTCACTAGGATCATCATCTTGTTGAATCTCAACATGGGTAGTTTGCCTAAAATACAACTAATAGTTTACTATCCTTGAAACTTTGTCTCAACTGGGTATCCACCAGAATTATCATGCATGCAGCTATAAATAGTGAATCATCAGCTACTTGGTAGATCACTACTAGTGAATTAAATCTAATTTAATTCACTTGATCTTCCTCTAGCTCATCAAATAATTAGAACTAGTTAAACTGATTTTAACTCAATTGTTGTGAGTTAACTGATCCCACCCACACTACACTAGTTCTACAACTGCAACTGGACCCTGTTAATAATAGAATCACTCTACATGTCTATCCTTAGACCCTCAACTCGAAATTCTTGAGCCAACTAAGTTTATTACACTTAGTTAACTATTACAAGTTGTTATGAGATAACATTACAATAAATTTTCCAATTTATTTAATAAAATGGCTTGCACACTAATGTATCGCTAGGACCCATCAATGTGTGACCTATGATCCACACTAGTGTCTGTGTTGCATTTTCTTGTTGAATTTCAACAATACTTTGGTTTATCCATACTCTTCACAAAATTTTAGATTTACTCTAATTTGTAAGTTATACAATGTTCCAATAATATTTTCCTTAACATATTTAGTTTGTTTATAGTTTTTGGAAAGATTTTATGATATTTACGAAGAATAAGGCACTAGCATTAATTTAAAATTATCAACATTAATTCATTCATACAAATTTCTTTTTCTTTTATTTAAACTTTACACCCCCACAAACTCTTCACCTTCATGTAAAAAACACTTTTTTCCTTTACTTTTTGTATGGGAATCCTAAGCACTCGGTAACGTCTACCCATAAAACATTAGAAATATTTACCATGAAAAAAAAATATTTTACAACCTAGTAGTAAAACTCTAATAACATGATTTATATCTACTAGAACTTTTTACTTATGCATACAGTTTTAATATTTATCTACCATAAACAATATTTCATAAGCTTACATTACATTTAAAATCCTTGGGGTTTAATCCCCTAGGTCTGTATCCGCATATGTATATAGAATATTAAACTTCCAATCCCATGGTGAGACTATTTTTTTTTTTTTGGGTAGTTTAGACTAATCCTAAACCCACGGGTTTCGAACGGGTGACCTTGCATACATACTGACTTAATAGTGCACCCTATCACCGACTTCTCTACACCACGTGGGCTCCATGGTAAGACTATTTAATAATTCATCGCAGTCTCTTTCAAAGATATATTATGAAGCACCTTACGGAAGGGGATATAATATGATTGTTAATCATTACTGTACAATAATTATTTGACAGATTATATTACATTGAGTAATATTCTTGCTACCCTGCCAACTGGCTGCATCCGCAAACTTGAAGGTGAAGATTTAGTTGTATAGTATAATTGATTATTTTAAATATTAGTTTTAATACCCACATCACCAGGTTGGTATACAGGGGGTCATCTTTGATCTTGGCATGTGGGAATTTCTCAGCCCTTAGATCTTTATCAAATCTACAATTGAATGTGGGTTGTGGGTGGTTAGGGTGTCACCCTAACCACTTTCATTTTTGATTCTGCGCTCTGTCGGCTCTGAAACATTTTCCTGGTCGATGGCTCCACTGCTCGTTGTTCCGTTTAGTGGCGAGGTAAATACCTTCTCGCCCCTCTCTGTTCGTACAGTAATGTCACTTTTCACATGTTGTTCTTTGTGATGCTCTGTTGACACCTTCTTCTTGGTGTTGAGGTGCTCCACCGTTTCTTTACATTTATGGTATCTTGGTTGTGCCTACATTCTGGCTCTATCGATGTGCTGATGCATTCTTCTCCATTCTGTGGCCTTGCATCCTTTGGAAAAGTCTATTCGACATCGACTAAGCTGGCTCAGGTAAACCTTTATAGTTATGCGGAGTTTTAATGAAGGAATTTGCGATTATTTAGTTTTGAATACACATTTACAGACTTTGTAACTTTTTTTCTCTTCTCAAGGCTTATCGTTCTAGATTTACAATCACAGAAGAGGTAATTTCTCAACTGGTACTCGTGCCTGCATGTTTTTGTCATCTCATTAATTTCTGGAACTTTTAATATGGTATTTACGTAATGAGAATTTCCTATGGTTGTGGCAGGTAACCTATCACCAAATTCTACCTCCTACAACACAATTAGCTTGGTTTTAGTTAGCCTAAGATGTTTCCTCTATGCATTTTCAGGTACCTAACTCCTCTGATGTCTCTGTTGAGACGATTCCAATCCATTTCGAATTGATGTAGTTATAAAATGAGGCTCTGTGATTTTTAATATTTTTGTCGAGGGTATTTAGATTTTGGTTATAAACTTATAGTCTGTCGAGTCTTTCAAAGAAGGAAAAATCTTATTTAAACTGTGCTTATGATTTTTGGATATGGAGGGTTGAAAACCCATTTTGTTCCTCAAAGGACATATCATTTCCTAATTATGTCTTGCTATGAATTCTTAGTTTTATGGCTCATCCCTCTGTAGTGTTAAGTCTATAATGTTAAATATTGATTCATAATATAAACTTTGTCTATTGTACATGATAAATTTATGGTCTTTTGGTCTGTGCTGCAACAACATTTTTCGCCATGCATGTAGAACCATTACGGTTATTTTACCATGTATTTGTAGTATATTTTCATAATCACCCCTTTGAGGGAAGTGTATCATTTTTCATGATTCTTACGGAGATTTTCGCATGGTTTACACCCTCGGGGTTTTATCTGTATATTCTCTTTAGTTCTTATAATTTATTTGTGGTGTTATCTTAAAAGAAGATATTCAAAAGAAATATACTACAGTTGTTATAATCTTAATTCCGTCCTTATTGTTCCTTCAGGAAAATTTTCTGTTTTCAATAAATTTTATTCTCTACAGAGCTTTCATTATTTTACTGTAATGATAATATCAGGAAGTTGTTCGGTTTTCAATACATTTTATTCTCCACAGATCTTTCATTATTTTACTATAATGATAATATATGACACAGTGAGTTTAAGCTATTCAATTGATCTTTTATCTTGAACTCGAAAATAACACCTCTACGGTTCGAATGCTACATTCAATAATTTCTCTCCTTTCATTTTTTTTAATAAGTTCCCTCCCTAGGTGTCTGGACCATCTATAAATAAAGAGGGTTTTCTTCCCAACCCTCAATCTGTGTACATTTATGCCATTTGAGGGAAGACTGTCGTGTCTAGGGTTTTTATTTCGGATGGAACTAATTATTTCGTCAGTCATATCCTTCATTACTAAGTTCTCAAGATTAAATCACTAAGTTGTTCAATTTCAGTTATATAGACCTTCCTTTGCACATAGGGGTACAGTTTTCCAAATTGGATTACTCTAATCTAAATCAAGAGGGTTTTCAGCTATCAAGAATTAAATATTTAAATCTAGACTGATACAGTGCTATTAATCATTTCATCATAGAGTTTATCTCATTCTAAATTTACAACACATAGAAACTCTTTCCAGAATTAAAGTACTTATAAAAACAAAGGAACACTTAATTCTATTCATTTTAGTTTTATAGTACCTACTTCTGATGAGCATGGATGATGGTATCCTCCCAACCATGAGAGAGGCTATTACATCCTCTGCTCCCCCCATGCTCCTCTCCAGAGTGAGATTATTTAGTAGTTTCTCTAGAGAGAGACCTCAAGACCATCGTTCAGTCTCTTGTCCCATTATCAAGTTTTGTCAGAGTTCCACTGGCTCCAACCAGCTCTGGACAGTCACCACCTTCCAGCTATCTTGTTGTATTCTTTTCCTTTTGCACAGAACCCCTTTTCCTCATTAGAGTTTTCTTTTTATTCCCAGAGGAAAGTTAACTGTCAAATAATTGCTTTTAATCTAACCACTCTAGTAACTTGGACACTTAACCGTCAGTTTATGGAAACCACTCCATAATTAATCTTTATAAAAATAATAATTAAAATTTTGTTCATAATTTTCTTAATACACTAATTAAGCTAGTTTAACTTAAACAAGTTAAATGTATCAACTAAATAACATAAAAAATCAAATCTAGGTATTACAACTTCCCCCACTCGAGGTAAACACCATCCTTGGTGTTTTACTCCATTTCGGCGAATAATTTTGGATAGGCCTCTCGAATGAATATTTCATCTTCCCAAGTAGCCTCCTCTGGGCCAAAGTGCTTCCACTGCACTTTAACTTCGGTGATGGCTCGCCTCTAGAGCGTTATCTCTCTCTGCTCAAGAATACGCTGAGGTTCTACCAGAAACTCATCGTCTCGTTTGACCTGCAACCAGCAAATATTTGAATTAGTCAAAGTGCTAAGTATCTTATTAGGACTCTTACCTTTCAATTAAATCCTACCTGAATGTTCTGCCAATGTATTATGTTCTTTCGAGCATGCACATATATTTTCAATAGGACACATGAAACACATTGTGCACCTGAATGTGTCCTGGTAAAGCTAGCCGGTAGGCTACTGGTCCCACTCTTTCCAAGATTTGGAACAGTCCACAGAACCAGGAGGGAACTTGGCACAAGTAGTCCACCTTAAGGTGCTCTTCTTGGGTCTAATTCTCACATAAACATGATCACCCACTTCAAATTCCCAGTAGGTCCTCTTGCTATATACATACACTTTCTGCCAATCCTAGGCAGCTTTTAGATTTTGCTGAATCTTCTTAACTTCTTGTACCATCTCGGCCAACGTTTCAGGTCCAAGCATTAGCTTGGTCTCTGGGATACTCCAATTAATGGGTGTCCGACATTTCATTCCATATAATGCTTCATAAGGACTCATCCTGAGGGATCCTTGGTATCCATTATCATAAGCAAATTCTATGAGTTGTAAATAATATTCCCTCTTTGTAGGTTGTTTCATTACATACATCCGCAACATGTCCTCTAGAATTTTATTCAATCATTCCATTTGACCATCTGTCTATAGATGGTACGCAGTACTGAATTGAATTTGTGTGCCTAGACCAATGAACAGGGCCTTCCAAAAAGCGGAGGTGAAATTTACATCTCTGTCTGAGATAATTGTTTTCGGTATGACGTGTAATCTAAACACTTCTCTCATAAAGATATCAGAAATCTATACAATATTATAATTTTACAGTACTGGAATAAAGTGAGTTTCCTTGCTCAATCGATCGACTACCACCATTATTGAGTCATTGTGTTGCTTTGCTTTTGGTACGCCTGTAATAAAATCTGATAATATAACCTCACACTTCCATTCCAGCAAGAGAATAGGTTGCAACAGCCTTGCTGGGTGTTGATGTTCCACCTTGAACTGTTAACATTCCAAACATTTAGTCAAATATTCATCAACACTATTACGCATTCCCGGCTAAAAGTAGTATGTTCTGATTGTTGTTAACATTTTTTGGTAACCAGGGTGTCCAGAATAAGAATTTTGATGATATTCATCTAAAATTAGTTCCTTTAAACTCATTTAATTAGGAATACATATTTTCCCTCGAAATGTCAATAATTGTTCATTGATGATCTTGTACTCTTTTTTCTTTCCTTGCTCTTCTTCTTGTTGCATTTGTTGCCATAGAAACTGATATTCAGGATCATGTTCCGCAGCCTCCTTCACTTTTTCTTGGAATTTAAATTCCACCTGATTAAAATAAAGTTCATACACACAGTGTAATTTTCTTCTTAAAGCCTCAGTGACACGATTTTATTTTCCTTCAACGTGCTAAATTTCAAAATAAAATTCACTTAAGAATGAGTTCCAACTGGCTTGACAAGCATTCAAGTCAGTTTGTTTAAAATAATTGGTCAAACTATTGTGATATGTTTTTAATACAAATATTTTTCCCAATAGGTAGTGCCTCCATACCTTCAATGTGTGCACTACTGCAGTCAACTCTAGATCATATGTAGAATATCATTTTTCATGATCTTTCAGCTTCCTAGACTTGTAAGCCACAACTTTTATGTCTTGTGTCAGTACAACTCCCACTTCTTCTTTACAAGCATCGATGGAAATTTCAAATTCCTTGTTTGGATCAGCGACCTTTAATACAGGGGTTGTGGTCAGAAATTGTTTTAACCACTCGAATATGGTTTGGCACTCGTTGGTCTATTCAAGCACACATCCTTTTCATTGTAATGAAGTTATAGGGAAATAAATCTTAGAGAACCCCTCAATAAAATGCCAATAATAGCCAGCGAACCCCATGAATGATCATATGTCTACTACGATCTTAGGTACTCTCCATTCCATGATAGTTGTTATTTTTTCAGGGTCTATTGCTATACCCTCAGTAGAAATAACATGGCCTAAATATTGAATCTACTCTTTATAAAAATCACACTTACTAAATTTGGCATAAATTTGATGTTGCTCATGTTAGATTAACGCCTTTGCAGCCTTCTCAGTGATCAATGTACTCTTTCAAAGTGATTTTTAAAGTGTCAAGGTCAAATTTTGTCATTACAATGAGTCTTCAAGCAAAATTTGGTCACTCGGCATTAGGTCTAGGGTTTGCTTTCACTTCTTCCAAAGTTGTCCAAATGTCAGTCCATGTCACCATTCAGCTGAGTGTATCATCATTCAGGGGGTTGCCGTCATCATGTCAAGTTCCATTGGGTCATTTTACACATTGTTCATGCTTCAGTGGTGCCTAGGTAAGGTCCATTTCCCTCTCCTAGGGTTTTGGAGGTAAGTTCTCTTGGATGGTCAAATCGTCGGAAAAACTTGTATCCTGATGTTCACACACCTTCCCATATCCTTAATATACCTCATTAAACACTTCCCATCACTGAGATCCCTCAAATTCCTCATTTTCCCACAAACCCTAGTTTCTTGCCAAAACTTGGCAATTTTCTAGGCTAGGCCTGTGTTTTACCCTTTTGGACCCCTTCCCCTCACTCAATCTCTGTGATTCCACTTCCCCCTACTTCCTAACATCCCTCCCTACTTCCCAAAATTTCCCCAATAATTTAGAAGCCCTTTATCCCCTTCATTTCGCTTCATTTCGACAAAATTCCTTGTTTCACACATCGGGGTAAGTTTCACTCAAAAGATGTTTCAGAGCAATCAAAGATGAATTTTGGAAAACTGAGAGAGGTTTTTGTCCACAACATCCCAAGGAAGAAAAAAATCCTTCACTTTTTACACAGGTATCATGGTTTTTGAGAAATGTCAAAAATACCGTTGCCTCAGGAGAATTGAATGCACCTCTGAAGTGACCTTGGGAAAATCAAGATTTCTCCTAGCATGGTTGGCCAAATGACTTGCATGATGAGTCAAATGATAACTAGACAGAAATACCTTTCCAATGAGCTATCATGAGCTCAATTTTGAGTTGAGGAAGACCTTCAAAAGTTGATTGCAACAGCGCTCTGCCTTGAGGCAGCCTCATTCTGCTCATTTTGACTAGTGTTGGGAGATTTGGTTTTTGACAGGGTAAATGGAATCCAAATTGCATAATTCCACTTTTTTTGGAAATTAGACTCCAATATCTTTCCAACGAGCTATCACACGCCCGATTTGGACACCGGGAAGGCCTCGAAAAGCTTCCCGAAAAATGCACTATGTGGCAAGTGGGCAGAGCGACCCACGCAGGAGCCGAGCGACCCACCTGGGCAGAGCGACCCACGCAGACCAGTTCAGCAGTGTGAAATTACAAGGGGCGCGACCCACCTAGGCTGCGCGACCCACGCAGACACAGGGTTTCGAGATTCATTTTGAGCGCCCAGTCTTGCTTGGGATCGATCCATCGGCCTTCAAATAGGTTTTTAAACAATTGCTCAATGGTTTTTAATGTGTTGGTGGTATCATTGATGGTTTCAAACATTTGAAATGGAAGAGTAAACCCTACAGTCATGGCAGCTTTGTTTCTTCAAGGTTTAAAATGTATATGGATGGTTTTATGAGTTTTTCTCCCACCTTGTATCATTGATATATATCCACCTTGGCATATGTGTCCAAACTCCATTGTTTTCATACCCATTATACCATAGTGGCCATCATTATTGCTTTACCATTGTCAAGGCTTGTGTTCCATGGTGATTATGGTCGTGTTGTGTCTCACTGCCCAATGATAAAAACATTCTCATGACTTTGTTCCAAACTGCCCATTGACACCCTTATTGTTATTACTCATGGAAAAAAACATTCATATGATGCCATGCTCCCTTTGATAAGACTTGTTTAATATTCTGAAGGTTGCCTGCTCCCTTTGGTCAAAATTTTCACTTGCATTCAAAACAGAGATTGTGCCTTTTCCAATCCATTTAAAACTGATATTTTATCATGGTTTGTTTCCTTATGGTGTTGTGACGGTGGGATACTTGTTGGGTTTTGAAACACACCATCATAACCTTGTTTGCACTGCTTTCATATCAGTATACATAGTGCCAATAGCTTGTTCAAAGCCATGTCAGGGACAGAGTCAGAGTATGAGCAGGAGTCGGACAGTGACTCAATCGTTGAGGTTGATGTACTGAGATGGAGCATAGCAGTGCGCCAGTAGTGGTAACATATCAGAGAGGCCACAGAGCTTTGTTTGCAGCATCACGACGAGTACTATCTCCACCCGGGGTGGAAGGGGTCTCGTTGACTTCATCAACAACGCGAGTACTATCTCCACATGGCGTGGAAGGGGTCTCGCCTTCTTCATCAGCGTAGGTACATTCACAGGATCATGATAGAGACCAACACATACAACCGAGACAGTGTTTTCACCACAGGAGCTGCATGCACCAGGAGAGCACTAAAATGGCGGAAAAGGCCTGATCCACTCCGGATTTTGGCCGAGGCTTCATTGACTGGGCATGACACATGATGGAGGACCTCCGCTCCGAATTTGGGCAAATTCGGAGAAAATTTTGTCATTTTCAAATTTTTGGTCTAAAAAACAGGTTTTGCAGCTACGTGGGTCGCGCGCTCATGCGCTCGCTTTTTTTTGAGACACTTGCTGGAGGAGATTTTTACATTTTTGGATTTTTCATGGTTAATTATGCATCCTCCGAAGTCAACTTAGCATTTCAACAAAATCTGGATGGTCAAACAGCTCAAAAACACCATGAAAATCACCTTGCTGCCACCTTTTGCACCAGCAGAAAGTACCTCTGGGAGAATGAGGTTTTGGAGGGTCAAATCAACTCCAAATTCAAACTTTCCACTTGGGTTGGAAAGTAGACATCCAGGGCTTTCCAACGAGCTATCATGAGCTCAATTTGGATGCTGGGAGCTACCTCAAATTCAGCCTGTAACATGAGTGACCCACGCAGTTCAGGAGCGACCCACCTAGAAATTTTTCTGAATTTTCAGCTGCCAGCTCAGTATTTCGCTATTATGGACCAGTTTTTCTTATGGGTAGAATTTTTGGGTTTTTATGATGTAAATTCATGTTTGGTATGTAACTTTGGCTTGTTTTTATCTCTTCTAGAAGATTCACTTTCAAATGAGTAAAAAATCATGTAATGGATCAGTTTCCACTCTTTTAGAGGCAAGTTGTTAGCTGCCTAGATTGTAGTTCCATGATTAGAATTGGTTGAAACTGATCCCTGAAGAGGGAATTTGACCCCTAGAGGTGGGGAAAGGTGTTAGAGTGATCTATATATTGTAATTTCTGAGGCATTCTACAGGTTGGACTCTTGGGATACTTTTGATATCATTGTACATACTTTTCATATTTTGGCTAAGGAAAGATCAGGGGTTTTGCGGCACTTGTTGGGATCCTTGTGGTGTTCTGTTCCTGATGATGTTTCTCCTTTGTTTACTGTAAGTTTCTTCATGTTTAATGTATGCCATCGTTTCATTATGCTTCTGAACTAAGTTGAATGAGTGATTAAGGTTGAATCCATTGTTTACAGTGCTTAGCCTTTGAATTCAGTTAGTTCTATATGTTTTCAGCTGTTTGGAGAGGATCCAATTTCTTCTTTGCCCTCTTCAGCTCCTCGTCAGTCTAATCTATCCATAAAATCCAATTCGAAACATCAAGATCATCACCTACCTCGCCCCAGCTTGAACTCTGCAAAGGTCTGACCTTATCCTCGGACCCAAAACTTGTTTTCCCATTACTCCAGCGAAAACCCAAAAAACCAAAAATCAAACATACCTATCTCTTTACTAGCCTAAAATCAGTTCTTATTGTAAGTAATCTCGCATCCTATTGCTTATTTTCTCGAGATTGACGGAGAGAGCCCTCTCCTATCCTCGTAGGGCTAGCTACGAGGCTGAGCGTGGTTTGATGTAGCCTTGAGTTTTACTTCATTTCAGCCTGAGGTAGATTTGAGTGCTAACATAGTGGCGACCATACTGGGGAGAAACTCAAAACGTTTGCTTGTTATAAACGGAGTCTGAAGTCACGCCAGGTAGCCTTCGAAACGCTGTTGCTATGCATCAGCGAAGTAGATAAACGCTGCTTCAGTCGATCTCCGGTTTAACTTGTAATCGTAGCATTTAACTTGTAAATTGCCCCAGTACGTGTATCAAGTTCAGATCTGATCGTTGATGGTGAACAACGGTCAGACATCGCAAGGCTGAAATCATTCACCTGGCGACTTCATTCACTGAACAAATCCAGAAATCGATGCTTCATGGTGACTTCACTGCAGGGAGATCAGTAGCTGTGAGATTTTCAAGATGGAACGAATTGCAAGAAGATATGCTCCCATGAGCCGAGATCACATTCCAGGTTTTCCGAATAAGATGCCCAAGGTAGATTGGTCAAGGAATCTGCCTACGTTTAATGATGATGGTAAGAAAGATGTTGCTTTACATTTGGTTAGATTTCACATGCATATTCGCAAGTTGAAGGTTGAATTTCCTGAAGATTGCCTGATGAAGATATTCCTTGCCACTCTGGAAGGTGAAGCTCAGTCATGGTATGAAAATTTGCCGCTGGCCTGTATTTATTGTTTAGAGGATTTTCATGCCCTATTCATTGAAAGATATCAAGTATCTTATCCATCGTTAAATTTAGTTCATGACTGTTGCAAACATGCCTATTCTTTTATTGAAAGCCTGGAGAAATATTATGAAGATGATAATTTCATGAATGATGAAATCATGGAGGCTCTATATGAGAATCCATTTCAGCAACATGAAGAGAACCTAAAGGATACCTATCAAGGTGCTCAGGAGACTTTGCAGCAAGTTGATGGCCATATGGCTGAAAATGATGAAAGGGAGAATGTCATTTCAGATCTGCCCACAGAAGACAGCAGCATGCAAGTAAGTCCAGTTCTAATTGCAGATCGTGATAATGTCCAGACAACTACTTCAGATTCAGATTCAGATCAGGATGACCAAGCATATCTTGTGCTAAAGCCCATCAAGGAGAACTCTGCTGTTGAAATCATCTGGGATGCAGAAGACACAGTAAAGGATCCAAATGTTCTCAGTCATACTGTCAGCTCATCATTAGAACACAACCTTCATGAAGAGGTGATTCAGTCAGTTCATGAAAATCAGAATGAGATCTTTGTGCAAGTAAGTGATAAATCTCCTTTCAATAACTCAGTAATGAATGATAGTTTGAATGCCTTGTCATATGAAGATAATCACCGTTTGAGCAAAAGAAAACAAAAAGCATTGCCTCCTTTGTCTGAAGATGAGATAGATCAGCTTTTGAAAGGTCTTGTTACAGCCCAAGCTACAGCAGATTTGCAGTGCACACATAATCAGGAAAGTGTTGATGAAACTTCTTCCTCTTTTGAAAAATATGACTGTCTTGTAATCAGTTGTGTAGATCAGCAAACAGATAATTTTTTCCTTCACAAAGATGATAAGGCTGTCATGTTTGATAACCTTGAAGATTGTTTTTTGTTTAAGAATGACCTAGATCATGAAATTGAAGAGTATATGCCAGAATTGCTCATGGTCAAGGGACCTACAGCTAACACTTGGATGGCAGATTTGTGCATTTCTATCCCTCAGAAATCAATTTTCCTTTCAGATCAGAATGAAGTGGATACTAGTATTTTTGCAGCTGGATCTCCAGATAAGCCAGTGCTTCAAGATTTTCAAGACCCCTTCAGCATTCTTCTGCAAACATTAGAAAGGATAAATATTGCTTGGTTCCTTATCATAAGATTTGGTTTCAGTGGTTATTTTGAGTTGCCTACAAGTTCATCAGTCCGCCTGCTCAGGGAGAATAAGAGCAGAAATTTGGGGTGTAGCCATCTGCTGGATTGGTTACATTGGAAGGCTCACTACACATGATTGTATATATCACATTAGTATTGCAGGTGGTTGTCATCATGATTCCAAATCTTGATGGACTGCTGCCTTTTTCCAAAAAGCTTCGTAAAGTTTTGTTTTAAGTCAGTCATGAGTCATTTGTGTTTGGTCTGTTGAGTCAGTTTTTTCAAGTTATTTCAGTTTGCCATCGAGTTGGTTTGAGTTAAGTTTCAGTCAGTTTTCAATCAAGTTTTCATTCAATAAATGTGTCAAAGGTTTGGTGTTATCCGTTCAAATAATGATTCCATCGCCCAATGGATGAAGGCACTGGTCTGCTCTCCCAAAGATCTGCCGTTCTTGGCACCTCCAAGGAGCTACCATCCCCATTGGAGCCAATGTTAGAGTCAGCCTTTGCAGCCTTCCTCCAGTGATCAAACATGCTCTTTCAAAGTGATTTTAAAGTGTCAAGGTCAAATTTTGTCATTTCAAAGAGTTTTCAAGCAAAATTTGGTCACTAGGCATTAGGTCTAGGGTTTGCTTTCACTTCTTCCAAAGTTGTCCAAATGTCAGTCCATGTCACCATTCAGCTGAGTGTACCATAATTCAGAGGGTTTTCATCATCATGTCAAGTTCCATTGAGTCATTTTACATCTTGTTCATGCTTCAGTTGTGCCTAGGTAAGGTCCATTTCCCTCTCCTAGGGTTTTGGAGGTAATTTCTCTTGGATGGTCAAATCGTCGGAAAAACTTGTATCTTGATGTTCACACACCTTCCCCTATCCTTAATATACCTTATTAAACACTTCCCATCACTGAGATCCCTCAAATTCCTCATTTTTCCACAAACCCTAGTTTCTAGCCAAAACTTGGCAATTTTCTAGGCTAGGCCTGTGTTTTGCCCTTTTGGACCCCTTCCCCTCACTCAATCTCTGTGATTCCACTTCCCCCTGCTTCCTAACATCCCTCCCTACTTCCCAAAATTTCCCCAAGAATTTAGAAGCCCTTTATCCCCTTCATTTCGCTTCATTTCGACAAAATTCCTTGTTTCACACATCGGGGTAAGTTTCACTCAAAAGATGTTTCAGAGCAATCAAAGATGAATTTTGGAAAACTGAGAGAGGTTTTTGTCCACAACATCCCAAGGAAGAAAAACATCCTTCACTTTTTACACAGGTATCATGGTTTTAGAGAAATGTCAAAAATACCGTTGCCTCAGGAGAATTGAATGCACCTCTGAAGTGACCTTGGGAAAAATCAAGTTTTATCCTAGCATGTTTGGCCAACTGACTTGATTGATGAGTCAAATGATAACTAGACAGAAATACCTTTCCAATGAGCTATCATGAGCTCAATTTGGAGTTGAGGAAGACCTTCAAAAGTTGATTGCAACAGCGCTCTGCCTTGAGGCAGCCTCATTCTGCTCATTTTGACTAGTGTTGGGAGATTTGGTTTTTGACAGGGTAAATGGAATCCAAATTGCATAATTCCACTTTTTTTGGAAATTAGACTCCAATAGCTTTCCAACAAGCTATCACACGCCCGATTTGGACACCGGGAAGGCCTCCAAAAGCTTCCTGCAAGAGAAACGCGACCCACGCAGGAGCAGAGCGACCCACGCAGACCAGTTCAGCAGTGTGAAATTACAAGGGGCGCGACCCACGCAGAGGCTGCACGACCCACGCAGAGGCTGCGCGACCCACGCAGACACAAGGTTTCGAGATTCATTTTGAGCGCCCAGTCTTGCTTGGGATCGATCCATCGGCCTTCAAATAGGTTTTTAAACAATTGCTCAATGGTTTTTAATGTGTTGGTGGTATCATTGATGGTTTCAAACATTTGAAATGGAAGAGTAAACCCTACAGTCATGGCAGCTTTGTTTCTTCAGGGTTTAAAATGTATATGGATGGTTTTATGAGTTTTTCTCCCACCTTGTATCATTGATATATATCCACCTTGGCATATGTGTCCAAACTCCATTGTTTTCATACCCATTATACCATAGTGGCCATCATTATTGCTTTACCATTGTCAAGGCTTGTGTTCCATGGTGATTATGGTCGTGTTGTGTCTCACTGCCCAATGATAAAAAAATTCTCATAACTCTGTTTTCACTGCCCATTGACACTTATAACTCTGTTGTTATTGCTCATAGACAAACACATTCATAGGATGCATTGCTCCCTTTGACATGATTTGCCCAATATTCTAAAGGCTGCCTACTTCCTTTGGTCAAGTTTCACTTGTAATCAAACAGAGATATTATCATTGCTTGTTTCCTTATGGTGCTTTGACGGTGGGGATATTTGTAGGGTGTTAAAACACACATCATAACTTTGTTTTCACTGCATTTATATCAGTATACATAGTGCCAATAGCTTGTTCAAAGCCATGTCAGGGACAGAGTCAGTGTAGGAGCAGGAGTCGAACAGTGACTCAATCGTTGAGGTTGATGTACTGAGATGGAGCATAGCAGTGCGTCAGTAGTAGTAGCATATCAGAGAAGCCACAGAGCTTTGTTTCAACATCACGACGAGTACTATCTCCACCCGGGGTGGAAGGGGTCTCGTTGACTTCATCAGCAACGCGAGTACTATCTCCACATGGCGTGGAAGGGGTCTCGCCTTCTTCATCAGTGTAGGTACATTCACAGGATCATGATAGAGATCAACTCATACAACCGAGACAGTGTTTTCACCACAGGGGCTGCATGCACCAGGAAAGCACTAATATGGCGGAAAAGGCCTGATCCACTCCGGATTTTGGCCGAGGCTTCATTTACTGAGCAAGATACATGATGGAGGGTCTTCGCTCCGAATTTGAGCAAATTCGGAGAAAATTTTGTCATTTTGAAATTTTTTGGTCTAAAAACAGGTTTTGCAGTTACGTGGGTCGCGCGCTCATGCGCTCACTTTTTTTCGGGACACTTGCTGGAGGAAATTTTTACATTTTTGGATTTTTCATGGTTAATTATGCATCCTCTGAAGTCAACTTAGCATTTCATCGAAATCTGGATGGTCAAAAAGCTCAAAAACACCATGAAAACCACCTTGCTGCCACCTTTTGCACCAGCAGGGAGTACCTCTGGGAGAATGAGGTTTTGGATGGTCAAATCAACTCCAAATTCAGAAATTCCACTTGGGTTGGAAAGTAGACATCCAGGGCTTTCCAACGAGCTATCATGAGCTCAATTTGGATGTCGGGAGCTACCTCAAAATCAGCCTGGAACATGAGCGACCCACGCAGTTCAAGAGCGACCCACCTAGAGATTTTTCTGAATTTTCAGCTGCCAGCTCAGTATTTCGCCTATTATGGACCAGTTTTGCTTATGGATAGAATTTTTGGGTTTTTATGATGTAAATTCATGTTTGATATGTAACTTTGGCTTGTTTTTATCTCTTCTAGAAGATTCACTCTCAAATGAGTAAAAAATCATGTAATGGATCAGTCTCCACTCTTTTAGAGGCAAGTGGTTAGCTGCCTAGATTGTAGTTCCATGATTAGAATTGGTTGAAACTGATCCCTGAAGAGGGAATTCGACCCCTAGAGGTGAGGAAAGGTGTTAGAGTGATCTATATATTGTAATTTCTCAATCATTTTCAGAGGTGGGAGAGGTTGGACTCTTGGGATACTTTTGATACTATTGTACATACTTTTCATATTTTGGCTAAGGAAAGATCAGGGGTTTTGCGGCACTTGTTGGGATCCTTGTGGTGTTCTGCTCTTGATGATGTTTCTCCTTTGTTTACTGTAAGTTTCTTCATGTTTGATGTTGCCATCCTTTCATTATGCTTCTGAACTAAGTTTGAATGAGTGATTAAGGTTGAATCCATTGTTTACAGTGCTTAGCCTTTGAATTCAGTTAGTTCTATATGTTTTCAGTTGTTTGGAGAGGATCCAAGTTCTTCTTTGCCCTCTTCAGCTCCTCGTCAGTCTTATCTATCCATAAATCCAATTTAAAGCATCAAGATCATCACCTACCTCGCCCCAGCTTGATCTCTGCAAAGGTCTGACCTTATCCCCGGACCCAAAACTTGTTTTCCCATTACTCCAGCGAAAACCCAAAAAACCAAAAATCAATCATATATATCTCTTTACTAGCCTAAAATCAGTTCTTATTGTAAGTCATCTCGCATCCTATTGCTTATTTTCTCGAGATTGACGGAGAGAGCCCTCTCCTGTCCTCGTAGGGCTAGCTACGAGGCTGAGCGTGGTTTGATGTAGCCTTGAGTTTTACTTCATTTCCGCCTGAGGTAGATTTGAGTGCTAACACTTCAACATTCTTAACACTATTTGTAAGTGTTCTTCTTTATAGCTCTACAGTTTGCTATGGAGATAGATTTCATACATGTTTAGATTATTGGAGATGTAGATGTTGCAAGTGTCAAAGATGTTGCTACAATGGATGGAGATGCAACTACATATGTTGGAGATGTTGAGGTTGCTTCTTGAGGATATGGAGGTGTTGGTATTGGTTCTAAGGTTGACATAATAGGTCTTGCATGTCCTTGACTTGTTCCTTGCCTATTCATTAGTTGCACACTTATCTCAATGGCTTGGAGGAGTGTTCGGAGGTTGATGAATATGGTCCAATAGGTGGTATCGGTTCTAGACTAAAGAATCGATTCTTTTACTAAGTTTTAGCCCTAGTCACATGCATGCTGAGTCAACGAAGCGATTGAAAAGATATGGAAGTTGTGCATATACGGTGGAATGCACATATACAAAAGTTGTGCATATACGGTAGATGCACATATACATAAATTGTGCATATATGGAAGATACGCATATACATAATTCATGTGCAAATTCAACCACTATATATGTGTAGCCTCCATATA